>OY288108.1:87568321-87673321 GCA_958431115.1 Syrphus vitripennis
TTTATTTATTTTATTTATTTTATTTATTTTATTTATTTTATTTATTTTATTTATTATTTTTACTTATTTTAGTAATTTTATTTATAAATTGCAACTTAACTTTTTATTTAAAATCGACGAAACCACACAACTAACGTAGGTACAAAGTTTAGGACACTGGGTCGTATACGTATTTTTTTATTTAAAAAAAATCTTTAAACTGTCTCGAATGTCTTGAATGTTCCTAATTTGGAAAAAAGCTGGACATTAAGAATTTTACTTAAATATTTAAAAATGAGTTACGCCACGAACTACCCAAAAACCGATTACCAGAAAAAAACTCTTCAGATAGTAATTATTCAACTTATTTCTAAAAAAAAAAAAAACATAAATCTGTTTTAAATCCCGACGCGATGAATTACCAAAATACCCTATCATTCTATATTTTAATCCCACTCGTATATCCGTGTTCCATTCATTGCTATCGCACGTACAGGACATTATCATTTTATTTGCTCTGAGAAAGAGAGAGTCAATAATACCTATAAATACACAAAAACAAAAACACACAACTCTTAGAGTCCAGAGGCGAATGGTGCTTTAATGGTATCAACAAATCAAGTTGCAAACCTTAACTCAGCCAAAAACCCCAAAGTAAATTATTGGTAAAAAATAATTCCTTTTTTTTGTTTACGAGTATCTACCCCCAAAACACCCTCCTCAAACAAAAACCAAACCTTTTTGCAAAAAGATTGGCCTTACCTATGTAATCCACCCGCAAAGTCACCCGTCAGTTTATCCAGAAATTATTTTGTGTTTTTTTTTCCATTCCAAAATGTCAGAAAGAAACATGGGAAATGTGGGGTAAGGTAAAAAGGTATACGGGGACACACAATTCTCCCCACACAAATGCCCAACGGTGCAATACAGAAAAACGATAATTTCCAACTTGAGAAGATTTTTTTTTTATTTGTTTGTTAACGATACGATGGAACATAATCCATGAAGATTAAATGAAGTTAAAACAAAAATTATAGAAAACACCAGTCAAAGGACATAAGATAGATGGAACATGGAGATGAAGGAAGATGAAGCGCCAAAGAAATGAGGAGGAAAAAGGTTAATACAATTGCGCCTGAGGACGACTTTTTTTTTTTTTGTAATTCTTCGTTTATTCTTTCATCATCATCAGACATCACGAAAGGTTTTTTATCTTCGTTTATTTTTTTATATTTTTGTTCAGTGTTCCATTCATTGATCCTTTTTGAAAGGATATTTTCCAATTGGGAATTAAAAGTGGGGGTTAAGTTAACTTTTACTAAACCCGCAGTCATACAACAGATGGTCGTCGTCGTCCTGTGTTTTGTGCATGGTATTTGTTGGAAGTGCGCAATTTTTTTTTTTTTCTTATTCAGTGAAAACTATAGGATGACAAGTTAATCAGGAAAATCGTACTTACATCCTTTCTGTTTTGAAAAACAAACAGTTAAAAAAAAAAATATTTTACTCTTGGGACTAATGACGATAATCGAATCGATAACTTGTTGTTCTAATCCTTGAATTTTTTTTTCTAAAAATTTTATTTTGTAAGAAATCCTTTTTATATATTTTTTTTTAATTGGATTTTTTTTTAACTATATAAAGAAGTCATTGTTATAATCTTCCATTTATGTCCTAGGGAGATGAGAAAACTGAAAAAAAAATATATATATATATTTTCTTTAAAGGATGATGACTTTATTGAACAATTAGTTATTATCATTTGTCTTTGTTCTTAGGTTGTTTGTTTTTCTTCTTTTTTTTTCAATTTTGTATCCTGGAGAGATTTTTTTTTTGTTTAATAGAAGAATCATTCTAAGGATAAGGATATTTGTGTTTGCATCTTTATGCAGAAAGAGGATGATGGGAAGAAGGTTGTATAGATCGAAAAATCTGTTATGCATTTTTTAATAACTTATCAAAATAGAATGGAAAACGCGTGCTGTGCAAAATCAAGAGCAAAAACTTAGATATAGAACAAAAAACTAAAGAAAAGAAAATATAAAAGAATTGGAGAAACAATGAAAAATAATATAAATGACAGCGTTGCGCGTTTCTGAATATGGCAGAATAGAGAAAGAGAAAAGACAGAAAAAAAACGTTCTATTTTTTTTTTACGTTCAATTTTGTAAATCAGTTCAGATTTTTTTTCTATTACATTTTTTTTCTCGTGTACTTTTGTTTATTTTTGTTTTTAATAAAAAAAAATAAAAGTAAAAGAAGAAGAAGGATATAATTAAAAATGTTATTAAGTTTGTATTTCTTTTTTTTCAAGGAATCTTGCAATTAGCCATTTTGAAAACTGACAGATGATACAAAATGGAAATGTTTTTGAAATAATAACTTCGATGGAATAGTTTAATGAATTTGCAAATATAGCGAGATAAATTTCATAATTAGAGTTCTCTATAAAATAAAATGTTTCAATCAGAAATTGAACTATTGAATTGCTAAATTTTTTGTGTATGTTTGTTTTCTTTTTTTGTAATGCTCAGTATTCGCTATGATTTTCTTCCAAAAAGAAGGTCGTATTAAAACAATGGAGAAAATCATATTGATCGAATCAAAAAAGCCGCCCAGGCCACAAAATGAACTAATTTGTTTCCTCTATTAAGCTCCAATGACGACCTAGAAGGACGGGACTTGATGTGTTTTTGCCTGGCTGCTTATGCGAAACTAATAAAAAAATTTGGGTCCAATCTGAGAAAATAATATTCAACTTTTAAAATTAGCATGCAAAAATTTTTGGGTTTGGTTTTCTTCATTTGCCCACCTGCCATTTTTATGAACCGATACAAAAAAATTAATTCCAAGGAAAAAAGGAATTTTTTACCCATGGATTTTTTTTTGTATGAATTTTCAAAAATGGCGCGTGTAGTAGCTTGCGTATAGCTTTTTTAATATCAAGCGGCTTTTGAAATATATAGTAAGAAATGGTTAAAATAAAAGTGGAGCAAGCATGTTTTGACTCTAAGCCGATGCAATATGCTTTGCAGCAAGAAATTAATGAATATGGCAGAAATATTTTTTCAGTAAAAATGTCAATAGTGGTGTAAAACAGGCGTAAAATGTATGAAATAGTTCATTTTAATAAAAACTCATACCAACTAACTTTGTAATTTCACCAATTTGAATTAAAATTACACTAACCAAAATGTAAAATATCATGTAGAATAGCTGTTAAATGATTTAAATAAAAAAACAATTTTTAAATACAAAATAAATAATTTTTTTTTATATTGGTGTTAAACAGAGTAAAATTTTTAAAATAAGCTTTTAGGAACATACAAGTCCATAATATTTAAATTCAAGTCAAAATTTTTTTAATTGTAAAATGTCAAAAAGTGTAGAATAGGTGTAGAATGATGTACAAGAACTGATTTCTTTATTGTTATTGACAAATTTTTTAAAGGCGAATTCACTTAAAAAAGAAACACGCCTCTTCTTTTTTTTTAAATTCATTTTTTTTTGAAAGTGTAAAACTATTTTTCAATGTAGAATGATTGCAAGAGTAGTTTATACTTTTCTCACTGAGAGATAAGTTAACAGAGAAGACAAAATTAGTAAGAAATAACTCTGCAAATATTAAGAAATGACACTTTCAAATGTAAAAATATTTTAAAAAAAGTGTAAAACTGACGTAAAATAATGTAAAACAGAAAGATTCCGATTTTGTTGAAAAATAGTTGAACTTTACTTAAGAAAATATCCTCTTTTGATTCATATTAATCTTTCAAAGTGTAAAACATTGAAACATATTAAATACTTGTGTAGATTAGGTGTAGAATGACTAAAACTCTAGTTGTTTTTTGTTACCGATTAAAATATATTTAATTGAAGTTCACTTAAAAAACAAAAATCATCTCGTAAGTCGTCTATCTTTCAAAAGGTATAGACCTTAAAATTTCATTCCGTGACATGTGTGTAATGCATATAAAGTAAACAATTTGTTACTGATTTTCGTTACATTTTTTTTTTCACATAATTTGCTTTTGAGTTTTCAATTTGCACATTGGCGTGTGAAGTATACAGTTTCTGAGTTTTTTATTTTTTATTTTTTGTTCGAAAAGACCGAAGATAAAAAACAACTTTGCAAATTGAATATCCTGTTGGAAAATTCGAATCCTATGAGAGACGATATGTTGTGTGTGTTTTTTTTTGTATCGTTCACATATAAGAATTTCTATCTAATGCATATGCACATCCCTTGACGCGATTTTTCTTCTTTATCTCTTTGGTATGAGAGAAGAGGCAAAATCAGAGGCACAAGCTCGAGCTCCTCTGTCTCAATCATCCTAGTTCATTGTAAATCTTGAGAATTTACTTTTACTACTATAGGAAGGTCCTGTGATATAGAAGTAGGTATACAAGGAAAGGAAACCACCTAGGACGACAGACAGGAAGAATATCAAGAAGAAATAAATTTCAATTCACACGACGACGACTACGACGACGACTACGACGACGATGTTGTGTTCTGAGTTCTGGCCCTTTATTTTGGTGTCGGGTGCGGTATTTGAGTTTATAAATATGTATATAGGACTTTTGTGGCCAAAAGCAAGAAGGAGTGTGTGGATAGGAACTATGTATATTTTACTTTTCTGTCAAGAAGTGAGTAAGTAAGGACTATGTGGGTGGCAGTAGGTATGCGATATGATGACGAGGACAACAACCGTGTTCACATATCTACATAATATTTATAGATGTCTGAGAGACTCTGTGGGCGGTAAAAAGTGAGTGCCTTTAAGTGGTGGGAGGTGTGTTTGTTCGCAGTGTGTTTTCTATAGGGTTTTCCTCATATAAATTGTTTATTTTATTGCAGATTGTAAAGGACGATCTAACTACCTGAACAAGGAAGGTATAGAAATGCAAGTTAAAATAAGATTCATGTTAAGGTGGGTGTGCCATTTTTTTTTTTTTTTTTTTTTGTGACGATAAAACAAGTAGGCAGGTAGATACCTACTTTTTAATTTTGGATTTATGTATGTATTATTTTTTGTGTAATAATATTGTTGGGAAAATGTTACAAATGGCGCATATTTTGTTATATTAAGGTGTAAGGCCCTTGCTTTCTTATGACATCAGTTTTTCTGTTAAATAAGTTAACAGATCTCGAGATTGATCTAATTCCATTTCAACTGCTATTCAACTTGAAATTGAAATAACTTTGCAATATGCTTTTTTGACTTTTCATATGCTTTTTGATTTTTTAGTTCCAAAAGCAGAATGCCATAAAGTATATGATGACGCTTCTGCGTTCATCCACCAGTAAAAAATAGCTGGTTGAGTTAAATATGGATAAACTTTGGTTTAAGTCATCACTGAAAAACTTGGCCTGAGTGAGTTAACTTCAAAAACCAAAAACTTAATATTATTGCTTACTAAGAAAAGGCTTATTGATACTAAAATGTGCGGAATTTCAAAAAAAGAAATGACAATTTTTATTAGTTTCCTACTTTTTTAAATTTAATTTACACCTTTTCTACGCAATACCGTAAGTTTTATGAAAATTCGTGTAGAATAGCAACCAAATTTTACTTATCATTAACAAAAGGTAATTTAGTGTTTTATGAATGTAACTTTAAGTCATTTTGGTCACATTTTCTTTTATTATTTCATAAAATCTTTAGATTTAGACCGTCAAAAGAATGTAAAATGAAGTAAAAATAACTTTAATGTTGAATGTTTCATAAAAAAAGTCACGTAGGTATTTCAATTATTGCATATTGTAGACATGTTTGTGTTGAATTCAAGGAAATTAAATAGCAACACGAAATTGAATTTTTTTTTCTTCTAAAACAAAAAGATTTTTTTGACATTTGTTTACGTTAAATTTACATCATTATTACAATTTTCCTATACATTTTATAAGCAAATGTTTTCCCTATTTGTGTTATTTCCATGTAATTTCCTACTTTTAACTATTTGACAAATCTTTAAAATAAAGTTTACATCAATTATACCTAATTATGTAAATTTAATGTAAACCCTTGTAGAATTACAACTAAATTAATTTTTTCAAAACTATTTTTCGCTATCCTATAATGTAGATACATCTAGATTCTTGAAATTTGTTTGATTTTTAGTCATTGATTGAGTTACTTGCTACATACTTCTATCACAATTTTACGCCTTATTTCACTGGAATCCCAGACAAAAATGAAGTCATTTTGTTTTTATTTTTTATTTAAATTTCAAAGGTTTTCAATATAAACCAACTCCAATGCACTAGACATCTCTATATCATACAAATTAGGTACCGTTATTGGAGAATTGTGTTGAACTCTAAAAACACATAGATTCTAAATGATTGACTGAGTGAACCATTAGAACATGAAATTGTATGTAATCATTAACCAATATTGACTGTGTGCTTCTAGGTATATAGTAAAATAATATTTCTGTTAATGAATCAAATGATTTTTGGGGTTTCAATTAGTGCAAATGGTTTTGCCAGTTAGATATTTGATGGTTGTTTAATGTATGCGTAAATATATGTACCTATCTGTAAACATAAATGATGGTTTATATGTAACGAGAAAGAGAACAAGAGTAAAAGGTAATTCGAAGCATCAATTGTGTTGTGTCTATGCTTTGGAGTTTAAGAATGTCTGTGACGCCAGAGAAAAAATTATTTTCAATGTTCAATCGTTATTGGAGTAAACGTTGATATAACTTAATCTCAAGAAGAGACAAAGGAGTACTTGTTCCAGTTATTAATTTTTATTGAAGCAAAACCTTCTAAGACAAATTTTCCAGATAATATTTATGACATTATCAAAGAATCAAAAGATTATTTTCTTCAATAGTTAATCGTTATTGGAGTGGAAGCTGGTATAACTTATTGTCAAGATATTTATTGGAGTATTTGCTCTAATAGTTAATCGTTATTGGAGTGGAAGCTGGTATAACTTATTGTCCAGATATTTATTGGAGTATTTGCTCTAATTGTTAATCGTTATTGGAGTGGAAGCTGGTATACCTTATTGTCCAGATATTTATTGGAGTATTTACTCCAATAGTTAATCGTTATTGGAGTGGAAGCTGGTATACCTTATTGTCCAGATATTTATTGGAGTATTTACTCCAATAGTTAATCGTTATTGGAGTAGAAGCTGGTATAACTCATTCCTCAGATATTTATTGGAGTATTTGCTTCAATAGTTAATCGTTATTGGAGTGGGAGCTGGTATAACTTATCCTCAGATATTTATTGAAGTATTTGCTCCAATAGGAAATCGAAATTGGAGTAGAAGCTGGTATAACTCATTCCTCAGATATTTATTGAAGTATTTGCTCCAATAGGAAATCGAAATTGGAGTAGAAGCTGGTATAACTCATTCCTCAGATATTTATTGGAGTATTTGGTCCAATAGGAAATCGAAATTGGAGTAGAAGCTGGTATAACTCATTCCTCAGATATTTATTGAAGTATTTGCTCCAATTGCAAAGTCACGAAGTGAAAATGTTAGAAAAAGATAGTATCGAAAATACTAAATTAGGCCGGTATTTAGAGTGATATTTTGTGATGTCTGCTGTCTCAGACTGTAATCTAGCGATACTGCTATCCCAGACAGTTATTAAGTGACATTTGGTATGTAACATTGAAATTTTTGACGTCTGCTATTCCTACCAAAATATAGTGATATCTCTTATTTCAGACAGTAATTTATAACTAAAAATTCCTAAAAACTAATGAAATAAAATGTATTCCTTCAAAATGTTAGACGTTAGACATTTACCAGAAAAAAAATATTGTCTAAAATATGAAATTCACGGTAGAATATTCAAATATTTAATTTTTTTTTAATTTAACATTTTTAATATATGTATGTATTAAGATTCAACGCCACAAAAAAAATCCTTCCTTTTATCATAAATTGCAACATTTTAAAAGCTCCGCACAAAACTAACCCTTCCTACGTTCTTCTTCATTTCGAGAGAATTTTTTTTTTTTGCATTTTCATAATAAAATAAAAATGCAAAGCACCGTGGGAAAATAGACAGACAGACCATAGACTTTATCCTTTTCCCGGTGTCTATGTTTAAAAAAAAAAGAAACAATTAAATAAAAAACCTCTCGTTCATCGTTCTTGCATTTTTGGTAACGTGGAAAATGCTTTCAACATTCCTCGTGGTAGTTATGATGGCACAGCGTGATGAAAATTTTTGCTAGCAGGTATTTCACTCGTCGCAGTACCTATATATAGTTGACAAAGTTAACTTAAAACTGGGAAAATCTCGCGGATTATCCTTTTTTCGTTATTCATCCTGGGTGTGCATCATAGTTCTGCTACTGTCATCGCAAATCATCAGAAAATGCAAAATAACCCCCCTCCCCCTTCTTTAGATGATGATGGGTTTGCTTAAATATGCCTTAATATTTTTCTCTGCCAATCTCTGAAAACTGTAAAAAAAACCCGCATTTATATGTAGCGCTTTAAGTTTTCGTCCTGAAGCAGAAGCTCCTCCACTAAAAACTTCTCCTTCTTTCATCGTATTTTATGTACATACCAAAGTGACTCATTAAATAATTAAAGATAATTGAAAAAGACATTTCCGAGGATACCTATACTATATCCTTAACCACGAGACAGAACAAAAATTGTCTGAGACTTAAGAAAATAAGCTTAAAGGATAAATGCACTTACCATCCTTAATGGAATATCGAGGATTCGACATATCGACTTTTGTTTGATTTTTAATCCAATATATTGTTGGTGTTGGATTACCAATTGCCTTGCACTGCATCACAGCCGTATGACCAACTTCAATTACTCGAGTACTAGGTCCTTGAGTGATAACGGGAAATCCTGGGGGTGTCTTGTCACCTGAAAGCAAAAAAAAAAATTTAATTATAATATTTCCTGGCGGAAAGAAGAAAAAAAGAAGATTTTTCATAAAGAGCAAAAAAAAAAGTCCTCTTCGGCGGAATATAAGGACCTTTCTTTTTAATAGTTATTTTTTTTTTGTCTTCTGTTGTTCTTAGAGGTCCTTGAAGGAAACTTGAAAATGTGATAATTTCGCATAAGGAAGTGTATTATCCTTTCATTAGTTGTAACGAGAGACACACTCGACTAGAGATGATAACAATGAGATACAAAAAAAAGGACGACTATAAGAAGTTATCGTAGATGAAGAGACAGCAAAAAAAAAAAAAACTGCACCGTTAATGGGACACTTTTCATTGCAAACAAAAAAGAGGAAGCACTGCAAGCAGCACACATTGTAGATGAAGAGGAGCTGAACAAAAAAAATCCAACCATCAGCCAAGGGAAAACAAAGAACCACTTGAAGCACGAATATCCTCGAGGAGGATATTCACTTGACTCGTTCTCTTCCAATAAAAGATGAACAGAAATTAAGGGGATGGGGAACTGGGCCGATGGATAGATGGAGGCCATCACACACTGCGCGCCGCCGTAAAAGACCAACAATAAATCATAAAGTTTTTTTTTTTTTTTTTTTTTTTTTTTTTTTTGAGAATACTCTCCACTGTGTGTCGATGGCTCTTTTGGGGTTATTGTTGTCACTTAAAAGGCCAATTTCCCCCTCTTACTTACTTGGGAAAGTGTATATCATCAAATGGGGATTTACAACTGTGTTTATTTGACTGGACACAAAGAATGAACGGCCGGCGCAGCGTTGGGCGGCCGGCAGTGGTGGGATGGATGACTCTCTCCCCTACTGAGATATGGCTAAATGGGGCAATGGGATATGGTGGCACATTTGAAAATTGGGTCTGAAGTGGCGTGGATTTCTGGTAATTGGGTGGTAATTTGTTAGGGATGACATATTTTTTTTTCTCTTTTTTTTTTTTTGCTGATTTTGTTGTGTGCTATTGTGTATGGAATCCAGCAGGAAATTTCTTTTTAGAATGAAAGAGTAGTCTATGGGGACTATTATATTGTGGATAGGCACTTTTTTTTGGGGTAGGTATTATTTAATTTTTTTTTTTAGTTTAGTTGAAGAGCTAAGGGAATATGAATGACATTGTACTTATGTTGAGGAATGAGGAATTAAAAAAAAAGATATAAATAAATGGATGAGGACAAATGACAATAGAGAGAAAGAGAGTGTAGAGCGACCGACAGACAGAAATGCTTTTTAAACAAACAGGATGTGAATGGAGAGAATATTGCTTGAGACACTGTATGGAATACAAAATGCTGTCAAGGGAATCAATTGAAGCAATGGAGAAGCCGGTAGCCGAGCGGTAGGTACTCAAGGAAATTTTGTTGTGGGATGTCCGGTGTTTCAGAAGAGCATTAGGATTGTTTTGGTGATAAAATACTTGAGAAAGAGGTTAAGGTACATATTTGGGGAAACCGTATTTTTTAGCGATTGAGGTAAGTTGATATAATTATGGTGGCACAACAGTTCACTAAAACCCAAGACGTTAGTAACTCCTAACCATTCCTGTGTGCGTGTTATTGTAGGAATAGAGGTAACCTACAAGTTTATGCCGAATTCGAACAGCTTAAGTGAGGGCCAGTCTATTATTGACAAGTGACCCCTTTCAAAAATTTGGAAGGTGGCATTGAACCCAAGACCCTTGATGTAACAGTTTTACGGACGATCTCTGATCATTAAGTCGGGATATTGTGATGACGGCACTAAGCATTGGCCTGGCAAAATTCCTAGTATCAGTTTTAGTAAGTGCCAGGCGGAATATTGTTGGTTGTCAAGATGGGGATCAGCTTAGGTCTGATGTGGTCATTTACTCCTCAAACCCCCAACAATTAAAATAAACAATATATATGCAAGGTAGGAAATGAAAGAAACCGTTAAGGAGGTCCTTCGAACGCCTTAGCAGGGTCCGTCTTATTTTTTGCCTTACGCCACCATATCGGCTCTTACGGGGCTGACTTTTTCTCTCTGACTAACTTAACTCGTGAGACCATTATTGATTCTCCCTTTTTTCTCAAGCGAGGACAAGATAAAATATCAGAAGATTGTTGCGGAATACGGAAATCTTCTGGGTACAGGAGAGAAGGCCGTCGAGCAAAATATGTCTAGTGAACCTTCGAAAAAAAATTTAACTTGACCTTCCGAAGAAGATATTTTCTAGAGTACCGAAATCAGAGTTTCCATGACCTTGGAAAGAATTGGTAAGAGCTTTTGGACAAATGGCGATATCACACCAAGACAGTAGGAGATATCATTCCTTGTCTTGGCAAACAAATATCCATTCTACTAATCTTAATCTTCATTCTTTTACCCATGAATTAAAAAATACACACAATAGGTGTTTCAGGAAGATCTTAAGTTTTGGTCAGTCAAATCAAAGATCAATATTTTATACTTTGACGGAGTCATTAAGAATTCGAGAGAAATGTAGGACCCCTTCTTTATCTACAGCCTTCCTCAAAACAAATTAATAGGGGTTCGTTTTTAGGAGCCGAGCTTGAAAATATCACAAATTTTGCAAAAATTATTACCAAAAAGGGGATTCTGTGGGAAGCCGGGACCCGCTACAAAGAGTTCCCTCCTCACTAGCCAGCACTTTCGTTACATAGCATCTTGATAAAAAGCTTCGGTTTTCTTCACTTAATTCGAGGACAAGATGTTTCCAATCATACTTTTTCAATCTAAAGGTTATAACTTGGCATTTAAGGCACGTCTTCCGAGTTCATACTGAATTTTTATCTCTTCCCAATAAAAATATATACCTTTCACCTTTGAATCAACACCTTGAACAATAAAAAAAACTAAAATTTTGTTCTTCTTCCACCGAAAAAGAATCACACCATTTACATCCAACATCTGTTCGACACATCCAAAGTATTCACGTGATTCTTTGACAACGAAGAAAAATGAAAACAAAAATCCTCATTCCAATATCCTTGCGGTGGCACGGGAAACTGATATTATATGTTAATTTTCCATTTTAACCCAAATATAAGGTCGATATTGTGATGCGAAACCAGACCAAACCAACCTGAAATTGGCATTGGTAAAAAACACCACAGCATGTTACTAAAAACCGCATGTAGAAGAGCTAGCTTTTATAAAGAGCACAGGAATTGTTCGTCGAACTTTGAGTTTTTCGTTGGAAACCAAATGCAAAATGTGCCAACAAAATTGACTTTTTTTTTCGTGATACCAAAATATACTCCCGTCATAAACGCAACGCAAAACATGTAATGTAAAATATTTTTCGAAACATTTTTACTCTCATATTTTTGGTCTACCTGTCGACTGTTGCCATCATCATCATCACTACCTCCAACATTTTCATTTGACAGGAAATTTTCATTCTATGTTCTCCCATTGTTGTACAGGCAGGGAAGGTTGAAAATGGAAGAAGTTGGTTCAGCTAACCTGGTGAAAAGGGTTTAAAATAGGTTTTTCGTGAGCAAACACCCGTCTAACGGTCGGGTGCGGCGCGGCGGCGGCGGTGGTTGGTGGCGATGATGATGGCTGAGAGTAGGATATCCTAGTGTGTGACCCATTTTCACTTAGTCCTATATTTTGTGCCTTCAAACCATATTACATGGCGAAGCTCTAGAGCAGTCCATTTAACTGACATTAGTTTGCGTGGGTAGCGGGTTTTCCCGTCACTTATAGACCGATTCGACTTTCCTCCGCCCACTACGATTAAGAGAAGAGCGAGGGGATAGTTCGAAGCTAGCTTGAGGGTTCTTTTTTTTTGTTGAATTTTTTGTTTCGGTGTGTTTATTTTCGTTCGCATATTGTTGGCCTCCCTTTAAGCGGAATGTAATAGACTTCCGTTTTACCCTTAAAAAATTTGTTGTAGCTAGTATATTGGGTGTGGCAAAACGACGACGATGAATTAAGTGCAGGAAAGACTTCCACAAAAGGTACAAAAAGAGTTAAAGCCAGTCGAGTCGGTAGGAATGGCGGGCAGCGGAGATGGCAGAGGTAGTTGATGGTGATGGTTGGTAAAAGTGATGGGTCTTTTTCTACGATGAGATGGTTTTGGAACTTTAAGTGCACAAAGTGTTTTGGGGCTTAAAAAGTTTAGACCTATTATAAAGAGTGTGGTGGTGGACAGAGAGAGAGAGAGAGAGAGGATGAGTGTGTGTTTTAGGAGTTTGTAAGTAATTTACCCAGCCGTAGACATGTTTGGTACCTTTTTGCAAAAAAAAAAACCATAGACTGCCTGCCTGGCCTACAAGCTGTACGAGAGTTGAGTAATTTATCCGATGGGCTATTGGTATTTGTTAAACTGTCAAACTAGATGAAGTTTGTTGACTTTAGAGCTGTCTCCCTTGTCAAAAAATGTAAAGATTGGCAGGTCGGAGAGGATGTATATCGTGATAGCAAAATACTGGAGGTTGATTTTTTGTGTAGCAAAGTGACTGACAAAGTCTTCAGTAATTTAAACAAAAAAAAAATAATTGATTTATACCACACATTTCTGAAGCCCCAAAAGTTGATGAGAACGCTTAAGGACGTCTTGAAATAAAATTTTTGAAGAGTGGAGAAGATTTATTAATGAAATGCAAGGGCTTTTGAAAATGCATAGCGTTTAAGTCAAACGATTTAGTTGGATAAGTCATATGAAAACCAATTCTGGAAAGTCTTCTAACCTAAAATCAGGTTCTTTTTTAACTAAGTCTTGATCTTCCTGCAATTAATCAGTACATTAGAAAAATATTACAACTCAGTTGGCAAATGACTTTAGCCGGAACCGAACTGAGACTTCTGGATAGGGCTTTCTGTTGGAGTAATTGGTTCACTCGAGACTACACCATCATTTCAAGTAAGCTACCAAGAAGGCTGAGCGTGTGAATTGCAGACATTTAGATAGGGAACGAACCGGCTTGAAAAGCTTTCTGGTCGAAGCCTTGGTTCAACGGAGACTGCATCGCCATTTTAAGCAAGTAAGAAAAAATGCTAGGCGTACAATACTAGACATCTAGATAGGGAACGAGCTGGTTAGAAGAACTCGCTGGTTCCTGTTCCATACCATACGAAACCAATCCTTCCACAATGAAAGGGGAAGGGAATTCATGTCTCAAATATCATTATTCTACTAAATGCTTTAATAATCCATTCTTAACAAGCAGGAAAAATGTTATCGATCGTAATTGGAGTATTTGTGTTCACAAAGTCTATCGTTGTTGCATTATTTGCTCCAGAAATCTACCGTTTTTCGAGCCTTCACTCCAAAAGTAAATATTTATTGAAGTATTGGCTGAAATTCAGCTTTTGTTATTGGAATATTTATATATATTAACTATTACTATATGCTCCAAGAGTCAACCGTTACTTGATTTTTTTTCTCTATAGCCATCGTTATTTGAGCAATTTCTGATAAAGCTCATTATTTCTGAGATATCGTTATTCGATTAAATAGTAATATAACTCATTCTACAGAGGCAGGATGGGACTCATCTTATAGTCAATTGTTATTGAAGTTTTGGTCTAATTATCGTTATTCGAGTATTTGCTCCAATAGTCAATCGTTACTGTAGTATTTGATTCATTAGAAGTCATTATTTGAGAATTTGCTTAAATAATTTTACCTGGTAATTCGCAAACAAGAATTTTCTTCTTATTGGCCTGTCAAGGAAAAGCAAGCACAACTGGAGTGGCCATAAAGAATCCCTTTAAGTTTCCCTTGCTAAACCCCAGTTATAGTATTTAAAAAAAAAAACTCACAAACGCATGTCGCTCAGTAAAAACCACCATTTAAAGACATTCGTCCTTATAAATTTAAAGCCCTCATTTAAGTCCGTTTTTCTTTCGTTCTCTTCCTCCCCCTCACCAAATAATATGGCGATTTGAACAAACTATCAATCAACAATAGCCAAAACGTGCAATAGCATTTAAATTGTTCCATATAAGCACAAACTACTGCTACAACGTATGTGTTTCCCATCAGAAATGGCTTTATGGTTATAAATTTTGCCCATCTGCACCCTGGTGTTTTCTCAAAAATTCAAATCACCTCAATAAATCCTTCCGGTATATCCCCACACTTTCTCTCTATATCTGGAATATAAACTCGCCTAACTTCAATTCCACATTATATACCTACCACTTTAACTCCACACCCCCACCCTCATTCAAGGGTTCACCATTATGATTATATGCTCACATCTCCATTATGAAAAATTTACCATTTCTCAACATGTTGGCAAGTTGCCGTTTTATGCGCTGGATGTTTTCGTGTCGATATAAATATGTACCGTATGCACCATCATCAGTGATTCTTCATATATACCCATATATAAATGTGATGTATGTACATATGTGTATGCTATTAAATTCTACATATCGCTCTTAAACAGAGTATGAGAACGCGTGAGTCTGGAAAATAGCTTTCAACATATCTCCAGTTATAAGGCTTTAGAACTAAGCATCCAGGATATATACAAGATACATCACAAATCGACATCATGACTGTCGACAACGACTATGACGACGGGCGGGCGTTGAGAATATGAATAAAATGACTCCAGGAACGGATTCCATAATATGGGAAGACTCATTAAAAAAAGAAGTGTTTGCTTTAACACTTGAAATTGGTGTTGAAAATTAGGGTGTGTTTTTTTTCTCACAAGACTCAAATGATGTTTGTTTTTCTTACTCGATTAATTTTCTCAAGTACTTAGATCTTAAGTTTACATATGGATATCGAGTACTACATACATGGGAGATTTTTTTTTCAGAAGTAAAAAAAAGTAAATATTTTAACAGAATTTATTTTTTTTGCAGATTCCTAAATATTGGAGCAATTACTTCAATAGGGATATTAGGAAAGGTGATTCCATCATTTACTCCAATGATGGCTTTTTTTGTTGGAGTAAATACTCTGCACTTCTTTAAAATTGGTATACTCTAATAAATATCTGACGAAAGCGTTATATTCGCGTTTACTCCTATATAACGATTTTCTTATTGCATCAAATACTTTTATTTGAATTGATGATGTTCCCATTTCCTGCAGTAACTTTTTACATCTCGAGGTTGGTCGTGGCACGACGGTTTGCGTGGTCGCCTGTCAACCTCATGGTCACAGGTTCGATCCCTACCGTAGTTCAGTATCATGTTTTTATTCCATTATCATTGATCATTGTTGGGCCGCTGGCTGGGCTTACTCATTACATGTTGTTCATTATAATGTTTCAGGCATAACACTAACAACATGTGATTGAATAAATACTATTGTGCCCAACAAATATGACAACGAACAAAACAATGTGAATTATAAAGGGACATATAGATATAAGACACGGCATTTCTCCGCTTTAGCCCAGTCGCCAACCCTACAGATAAAATCCCAGACAACCACCACCTTCAGTCTCAGTACCTCGCTACACACACCTTTCCCTTCCCATCCTAACCTATCCTTCACGCCCGCGCTAAATTTGACTTGGTATTTTATCAATTCAGTACCTATTCCAAAATGAAGTTAAGTCGTGATTTTTCAATGACATGTGTGATGGTGATTGTGATTATGAGTCAATATTAAAGGAACTAATAAATTTTAGAAACGTGTCATCGCACATCATACCAAGACCAACCCAGATCAAACCGATATTGGACACTTCATACCATCCAGTTCATACCGAGGCACAGTTCATACCAAGGGATTATTCCTACCATACACCCAACCTCGCACCTGCCTTTAAATCTCATAGTGCACCAGTGTTGTATACATACCTCACTTTTTTTTTAATTTCTTATATTGATGTAGATATCCCACTTTTTTGCCCTACAAACGTTCCAAGAATTTACTTTTTGGTATGAACTGTCCCTGGGTCCCTAGGTATGAACTGGGAGGTATGAAGTGTCCCGCGGTATGAAATAAATTGGTATAAAGGGTACTGGTATCAAATATTTCGGCATGTACTGTTTTGATTATGTACTATACCCAACCTTATATAAAATATAAAAGTTTAAATTCCAACTGTTTCGGAAAGTGTAACTTTACGTTTAAAGAAATACCAATCTTAAATGGGAAAATAAAAAATGGTACCCAATCCACACCACTAATAATAACGAGGCCTTTCAATAATGACATTTTAAACCAATAAGTTCATCCCTGTTTCTCTCTCTTTCGTTCAAAAAAAAAAAAAAATGGTAGAGCAGTTTGTAGGAGTCCTAAAAATTGACAAAGACCCAACCTAACAGTATAAAAAGGTTTCATCCTATTAACTTCTTTACGCATATAAATGCTTCCCGTTCCTCTCGATTTATATCTTTCTCGTACTCCTTTAACCAAAAACGCAGATGTGTCCCTACTAGGATTCTTGGATGAGTATGTCAGAGGATCGATTTAAGGACATAATATAATCCTATATATCTACAAATGTGCTACAACATTGTATGCCAAAAACTCAACCATCCGGACAAGGCTAATGGTACTATTTACCTTGTATATTTCCATGGTCTTCTTTAGTTGCTGCTGGCTGGTGTGCTGCATGGATTTTGTTGTTGACTCTACGTGCTGAACGCGTTTGCTGTTTCTCTCTCTCTCTCTCTCTCTATCTTTCAATTTATATCCTTCGTCCTGTTTTGTTGTTAAGGTCTGTCTATAACGTAAATATGGTTTTGTATATATCTAAATGGTGTGTTGGATTCGCTTAATGGGACTGCACATAATAATAATTCCAACATAATATTCTACTACACACAGAAGAGATGTCCAATCTACCTCTATATAGGGGACTCATATGCTTAAAGGGTTTCCCTGGCTATAGCTCTTTTTGAAAAGTCCTTTTAACCAACCAAGTTTCAACTTCTAAATCTTCTTCTCTGCTCTTCTCTATACCTATCTACCTATTCCTATTATGTTATAGCTTGAATATTAGACATCTAAAAGGATATGGCACAAATCTCTTCTGCATTATTTATTCGAATTTTTAATTAGCAAAGATATAATACGGATTGAAAGAGATGAGATGAGAGAGAATATATATAGTTAGTGGAGTACCTACACTACATATACATAGTTGTTGTTGTTCCTAGTTGTTTGATACTATATATGGCTTTGTGGTTATATACATAGATATACAAATGTATATCCTTATTTTGTTTGTAATCCTGTATGCTTTTACAGCTGCTTAAGATGGGAATCTTGTTTGGCCATTTATGTTGCCAATTTATGAGTACGTGTATAGATATACTCAAACATATAGATATGGAATATTGTTATGGTTTGCAAAAGGAAGGTAACTTTGCAATATTGTGTGCCACTTAAATACCAAACAGTAAATTTGCAAGGATAAAATTGTCGAATTGGTAAGGATTTTCAACCAAACCAAACCAAACCGAACACCCAACAAAACCAAAAGTTTGTGTGTGTATGCTTGTCTCCCGAAGGGATATAAATAGATATAAGTATGTTGCATTTTCAGGGACAATAAGAAATAAGTGTTAGTGTGCGGTAGTTAGTGAAGTGTCTCTGGATGTGATTGGAATATGTGGTTGGATTTTAGGATCTTACTTTTGGCGAGGTGATTATTTTTTTTTTCAAGAAAAAAAAGTTCCTTAAATGTTTGAGATAAAAAAAAATGACTTTGTCTTATCTAAACTGAACGAAAAAAGCAGTTTTTTGTTGGTTCTAAAATGGACGTTCCTACAGCAATCATTGCTAGAAGTTGTGTGAAATTTAAGTGAATTTTGTTTTATAATGATAGGAAGAGCCGACATCCAAGGGTCAAAAAGTAGCCTTTGTGAATAATTTCTGCACCTAAAAACAATAGTGCGCTCAAGAGTAACGTTCTGAAAAATGGTGTACTGCACAAAAGTGTATTAAAAAAAAGATTAATTAAAGGCAATGTACTGAAGAGAAGTGCACTGAATGAAAGGTTACTGAACAATACTGTACATACCTTTAACAACAAGTGGCCATTTTGTTTCAATATTTATTTATATCTACCATGAGTGAAACGATGGTTCCCTTCAAATGTTGAAACACATTCTCTGTTCAATAATACTGTAAACGTTCTTAAATAGACGACTACAAAACTTCATGAGGATTTTGGCCAAACCGTATGTCCAATGATGAACTTCATACAAGAGCTTACTAAGACGGCAGTGGATTGGCCGTACGCTTCGACAAAGAAACAAGGCTGCCAGGTAAAGGAGTGATTCGATTGAGAGGTACTTGAAAAAGAATACTAAAAGAAGAATCAGCTCAATTGGGGAAGAGTTAGAGGTAGGTGGAACGTAGAAAGTTAATATGCGGTAGGACGACAAATAACTGACTATAAAATGATGTCGCAGGCGATAGGAAACAACAGTCAAAAGTTTTTTTTTCGATAAGGCGTCAGTCACGTGACAGTTTTTTAAAAGTAACTTTGACATACGACAATCCCTAAACTGGAGACTTGCCAATTTTTTTCTTTGATGAGCAGCAGGGTTAAAGTCTTGGGGTGAAGCAGTGAAAGATTTGAGAAGATGTGGTGAAGATCAAAACAGTTTTTAGAAATAAGTAAAGAAGAAATGTTGGACAAGTGCATGCGTCAACTGTTCTTCTTCAAAATCCGTTTATGAAGTATCCAGTGGTGATATGTGATAAGTGCGAAGTAATGTCACTTTAGGCTCTTCGCTTCAACTCTAGCCAATCTAAGCTTTCTGTATGAAGCAATTATTTTATTCAAAGAACAGTGCGGATGAACTCCTCGAATCGGTCGTGTTCTTTTACAAGACAAATTTTGTTTTAGTATTTATTTTTGTTCAAATTTTTTTATCCGCATCGAATTAAGCTGAAAAAATATCAACTGGCAATAAATTTCATTTGACATTTAAAAAAATAAAAAAAAGAAAAAATGGACTTTCGCCATTGAGCTCCACTCGCATATTATACGAATACACACGCCCATCACTTTCTAAATCCTTGAATTCGAGTTGAAAATAATAAATCACTTCCAACTTCTTCACCTATTCATCGTCATTGTGGCGTACGAGACGAGTGAATAGAAGAGTAGTATAGTATGTACGAGAAAATATACTGTGGAATTCCTTTAGAATGTCAAAAACAAAAACAAGATAGATGTCGTTGGTATAACAAATGCACTTCCCAAGCCCCTGACATCTATAATATACCCTCTATGCCATATTCACTTGACATATGAAGCCTTCTTCTGCTGCTTCTTCTCCCCGTCTTTTTCAAGCCACGCTGTATATACAACGGCAACGTCGAGGACGACGACGACGACGATGCACTATTCTTCAGTTGACGACAATTTAGTCAAGTACACACATCTAGTTTTAGATATAGTTTGACATCCATCTATATAGCTCCCCTATATTACAAGAATAATAGAACTTCCAGACCCGAAAACCCATAAACTAAAACCCCAAACGATCTGTTATACAACCTTATTTTGAGATGAAGAGAAGAACAGGAATGGGGCAGATTGGGACGTTGACGTTGGCTGTTGTTGGAAGAAGTACCTACTTTTGCTAGGGGATGGTAAAAATGGCGGCTTTTTCGTATATTCCGCATCAATTCGCTTTAGCGATTTTCAATAAAACTCATTTATCATGACCCAATACGAGCGAACAATGCGAACACATATGGTTTCTTGCATTTCCCTTCTTATTATATCCTTTATATAGTTTAGTGTGGTGTCTATGTGTGAGTCTGAGGGTGTGTTGGTGTGTGAATTCTTGCTAGCTAAAGATGACGAATTCTTTTTTTTTTTGTTTTTTTTCTATCCATTGTTATGGTTCTAGAGCAAAGAAAAATTGTTGTAAGATTCATGTCACCAGCCAGGAAAATAGAAAATTTTGAGCTTTCATCAGTGCAGATGCATCAAAACCACACAAATGCGAGGAATTTATATAGTTTAAGGCGTTGGTACATGCATTCCTACATATACGTTGTTCAAGAATCCAGTTGTGTAAAAATAAAATCCAGGAATCTAGGGGAAGATTTTAAAGTTGATTAACCTTACTTACATGAGGTAAGATTGTCGAATTTTCGTTGATGAAATCAAATTGTTTTAGAAATTAAATCTTACGGATAGTTAAAATTGGGAAGAAGTAAAGCATTTCACATTCGTGAAGAACGGCTAAAAAGAGAATCTCTGAAGTTTGGCTCAATAGTAAAACGAGGGACATTCATGGAAACTCGAGCATTACTGTTAAATTGTTCTGGAGGACAAATGCAGCATACTATTTCAATGGAGCGGTGAGAGGAGATACACGAGCCGACGATGTTTCAGCGACACAAATGTTTCCGTAATATTTCTACAATCTAAACCTGGAAAGTTTGTCAATGTAGAGCCTTAGCGTGAAGCAGTACATAGGGCGAGTTGTGGTGATAATCGAGATCAATGACAATCGCCAGTTAAGGGGATTAGAAGAAGACAATGCTGTTAAGGTCGAAATTTAAGGAGTTGATCAGACGCTGCCGTTAAAGTTCCACATCCGAAGAACAAAGACAAGAATTTCAAAACGAATATTAGAATCTGAGAGTACTGCGGTCAGTACAACAATTCAATGGATTAGAAGTTTCAACAGATCATTAATGAATAGATTGAAAAGAGTAGGAGACAAAACGGATCCCTGGGGCACACCAGAATTTATGTTATGGAATTGTGACTTGAAACCATCCAATACAGCTGGTATTGAGCATTTTGAAATGTTATTTCAAGGCTAAAGAAGAAAAGATTCATCGATACCAGATCCAAGCATTTTAGAAAACAGAGCTCGATGCCAAATTCTATCAAACGCTTTTGAAATTTTGAAATCTCAAATGCAATAAGAAAAGATTTTTTCTACTGTTCGTGAGATATATGAGCAGATCACCGGGGGAGCTATTGTTACGAAATTGTGTCGTTCATTAAGAAGATTCCATTCCTCGTGATATTTGTTCAGTTGAAAATTAATCAGCGCTTCTATGGCCTTGAAAAGAAGGGAGATAAGTGCAATTGGTCGATTGTTTGAAGCTGAGGGAGATTCTTCTTTTTTAGGGATTCCATCCACTCGGGAAGAGACCACTAGAATAGGATAGATGAAAAAGTGTACGCAACGGTTTTTCCAGCGCAGAAGAATACCTCTCCAGAACAATACAGGAGGGTTACTATCGGGGCCATCGAATTTCTG
Source organism: Syrphus vitripennis (assembly GCA_958431115.1). NCBI lineage: Eukaryota > Metazoa > Arthropoda > Insecta > Diptera > Syrphidae > Syrphus > Syrphus vitripennis. The sequence goes on from OY288108.1 coordinate 87,590,375, forward strand.
TATGGCAATATCTACACTTAAAATTGTTAACAATTCAACTTTAGATATTCAAAAAAGCCAACAGAAAGGATCCTGTAGGCGAGTTAATGAGCCTGATCGATCTGCAGTTCTAAGGGTCTCCTATTTTAAAGACAAGGCAAATAATACTGAATTTCCAATCATAGAGCTTTCTTCCAACCAGATCCTGTAATTGACTCCTCAACCAGCTTGCCATTTTTGAAGCCAGTTCAGTAGCTCAATATAACAATAAATATATGGAAATCAGTACTAGGCACCATTTTTAGATGAGACGGTGCATGCTCCTAACCAAAAACTCCGCTTTCAACATTTGGGCAACTTAAGCAACCCATTCCTAGCATGACATTCGTCTTTCTCTTCGATCATGCACTTCTCTTGCAGCAAATGAGTCGAAAACAACGAAGAAGACGATTTTCCGGATATTCACCAATTGCCTCGTCATTTTCTGAATTAAAAAACGACAAGTCAGCTGACTTTAACAAAAACAATGTCCTTAATTGAGTTAAATAAAATACTCATTTGGCCATCATTACATCTTCAGATTTAATCCATCCAAAGCACTACAGGAAATTAGAATTATCTTCAACTCAAACAAATATCCTCTTCTCGATTTCATTCATTCATTATCTAAATAAGCGAATAATCCTTTTTAAGTTTTTCAATCTGTGAATAAATATTCACGTCTTTAACAAAAATATAAAAGAAGAGAAGAGTTTCTTTCCTTAAAGTATATTCAAAAATTAAAACCCTTCCTCTGTATGAAAAAAAATAATAATAATCATAAAACTTAATCGAAAAAGACTCCACTTAGAGCGGAAGATTGCAGGAGTATCTAAAAAAAAAGAAGATGGCGACAAAAGTACGAGACACACTTCATTTGAAACCATACACTTCCATTGCACTTCAGATACTGCAGTGAGTCCTTAAATCCACAATTAAAAAAAAAAACAAAACTATTAAACCAGTTGGCAAATATTGCGGTATAGCATTCTTCTCTTTTAAGAGGTGTATCATCCTTTCCGGAACTAACTACAGGTTTTATACATCTATATCACCACTTCTCACATTAAACAAGCATATATATATAAAAATATGTAAAAGTGTACATATATAAAAAATAAAATGAAAACAAAAATAAAAATAAAAATAAAAAAAACTTAAAACTAAAAACGCCCGAATGATCCCATTCAAAACAATATCCAACCATTTGAAAGAATTTCATATCCTTTTTGTAACTCCTTTTTTATACTCTCAACTATAGCCTAGCCACTCTCAATATACACGAGCACTGCATTTCGAATCAGGCTCATAGTAAATTTTCATTACTCTCGTCGCTCTCTCTCCCCCATATTGCCATCAGACTATGGCATTGGATTTCCAACGTCCGCCATTTGCTTGAATGTGTGCCCCATGCAATGGCATAGGAGCATTTCGTTTTGCCTGGAGGCAAAACACATAGCAGTTCCAATGCCGTGCTGTCCATCTCAGCAGCAGTTCAGCACTTTAGAGCCAGAGCATATGCCAAGCGAATGTCAGACGACACGAGTCCTTCGCAGTCCTCTGGATACTTTTTTCCGTTTTTTCAATCGTTCGCCGACATCGTCGTCGTCGTCTACTTTCTAGACTGCAATAGTACAGTATGATGGACAGAAAAAAAAGGACGAAAAGCATATTCCTTCTATTTAGTTAAGGATTTACTAGCTAGCTACCTGCTCTTCATTCTATGTCTACAGCAAGTTTCTCCGTTGGATTCGGGACATCTTCTATTGCACATAGTTTCTGCCAATGTAATCCAGTTCTCATGTATTTTTATGGTTTTATCTGTTATCCTTGCTGCAGGATTCTATCCAACTAATAAAATTTAACAAACGAACAAAAAAAAAAAAAAGTATGCAACAGAAAAAGAAAACTTGTCGAAAGGAAGCGAATTTCACAAAATGCGTTTCACTGATTACTAAGCGATGTGCAGCTTCAGTGGAGACGAGACGACGCCGACGTTAGCAAGAATGAACACGGTCTTCAGAAAGACCAAAACAAAATAAACTATCAAATTTACTCTCAACGCCTGTAGTTGTACACGATACCAGAGTATAGAAGTTTGCTTATTTTTAAGATGAGACGAATCAGAATGACTACAGAGGACGGACTGACGCAATGACGGCGACGACACGACGGACGTCATACATACTTCCGAAGCAAACTAAACAGCCAGACAGGCATTTAGACAATATTCCAAAAAGGATGAAACTATCAACATGAAGATGAAGAAGAAGAAGAAGAGGACAACAATCTTACAGCTCTTCACTTAAAAAAGCATTAAAAATGATAACGAAATGAAGCCTTTTTTTGTTTTGTTATTCGGTTATATGTTCTTCTTTGCAACGTTGTATCTACATCTTCTTGCTAAGTACCAACAAAAAAAAAAACAGAATATGAAGTGCATCAGTTCAGTAGAACTTGATGAGAACTAATACTATTGCAGAATAAAAAAGAAGTAAACGACAACGACGATACGATATCCTTTTCATGTGTCAAATTGAAATCAATTTGGAATAAAGTACGAGAATGAGATTTTCAATGGAACAACAAAATGTAAAGGAAATGAAATAGACAAACAGTAGAAGTAGTCGAAGTAGTAGATAGTTTTAAAATAAAAGCAAACAGGATATCTTTGGAAGGACAACAACTTCCTGTTGTTCTTGTTCTTTTGATATTCGTACTTAATGGAATATTCATTTTGAAAAATTAAGCAATCAAGAAAATGTCTAGAACTCTGTGATGATAGTATAGACAATATTACGAATATTGAGTTTTTTTGTAAAGAGTGCTGTTGTCAATATAATTCGACAGTATTTCTGTCTCCCTTAATCCTACTTCCTCTGTCTGTTTAATACTAATTCGTGAATTTTTCTATATTTTTTTTGAAGTTGGGACAATGTAGAGTTGACGATTTTAGATTGTGAATGGCTGTTCAAATGGTAGACACACAGAAGTCGCAGATTTTCCCCTTTTCGCTGTTGAAATTGGAAGCCTAATACATCAACTGGAGATTGGGTCTTAGCCCCAGTGCAGTAGAAGATTCTTAGGGGCAGCAAACGACAAAAGTGGGGACAAAAAATCATACCAAAGAACCGCTCCTTCTTTCCCATTGGAGAAATTTCTGAAATTGAATCAACGGTGGCTTCTACTTGTAATCAGGTTGAAGTTCTTGAGAACACCTTATAGGATTACTACGAAATATTCAGAGGTCTGACCTGTAGGAAACTAGTCCAATCATTGAAATTATAATAAGCATCTAGTCCATCGTGTCAAGGTGATTTCTCGGCCACATAAAATTTTTACGTATGATTGGATAATTAAACTTTAATTTATAGTTAACTAATTATGAAATAAATGATGTTGTTGTTCTATGTTTTTTCTTCTTAGTGTTTTCTTAACTTTGAGAAGGTATAAAAACTTCTGGTATAGAATTGATAATGGCTCAAGAATTTGCCTTTAGCAGTTTTTGAATTATTTGTGAGAGTTTCAATTTTGTCGTGCTCTGGGGTGCCAGCACGTAACTTGATACAACCGAGTTTAGTCGATTCAATCGAGCATTGGCAGCACACATTTTGGTTCAATCGAGCGTCCTCGATTGTTTCGAAAGATTTGGCAGCACACAAACTTCAAATTGACGTTTGAAACAAAAGTTTTCACTCGACAGAAATAAGTTATCGTCGGCAGTGATTTTGGTACGGAAAAATGGAAAAACAAAATATGTCAATAAATAAAAAAGCTAAAAAAAATTGTTTTACAAATGTTATACATAATCTTTCTTTTCTTTTTGAATATTTACTCATTTTCACTCAATTCGAATGGGTTGCTATTATCTCTCAAATATCTTCTTTTGATTTTAGCATAGGACACTTCTTCGCCTTCACTTTCACTCTCCGAATCAAAGAAAAACATTTCGAAAAAAAACTTGAAATTGAAACTAGAATGAAATAATTTCAAAGAAAACTCATTTGACATTTCATTTTATAGTTCACAATGACTTTTTTAAGTAAAAGTCACAATGGAACTCGTTTCAAATTACGTGCTGTCAAAAATAATTTGTTTCGAGTTGATCGACGATCGACAATCGTCGATTGTATCAAGTTACGTGCTGGCACCCCTGTTTTCAATGTTTTTTTGCATTTGCTGCTAATTATGTGTCAAGCACGCCTAGAAAAAAAACTAAAAATTAAAAAAAGCTGATATAAAATTTTCAAGAATATTTATAGTAGTAAACGCCTAATATAACACATTCCTCATACATCAATACTGGAGTTACGCTGATCTAACGGATCTCTCAGATTGCTGATTTAGACATTATACTCAGACATTTTTTTAAGAGTAAACCTTGATATTATTCCTTCCCAAGACATCGTTATTGGAGTAAACGGGGTTTGGGACGAAATTCTGCTTGGGTCATAATTCTGCTTTCAAAGTTCTGCATGACAAAATTTTGTTTTTCAAAATTCTGTTTTTCAGAATTCTGTAAATCTGTTGTAAAAGAGTTATCGTTTTGATAATGTAACTCTTTTACTACAGATTTACAGAATTTTTAAATACACCCACCCACGTGGGACATAAGCCCCAAATATTTTTACTAAAAGTTTGTCATAAACAACAAATTCATTAAAAGCTGCAAAAATTTTTTGATTGGAAGTACCTTTTTCGGGGACACACCCGATCACGCGACTTCGTCGCTCCGCTTAGGGTATTATAAGTCGGCAGGCAGGCGCCAATGCCAACAGTTTTTTTTTTGTGCCTTGGGTAGGCCGCTTCCTGGGTCCTCAAGATGATTTTATGTTTTCGTCATTGAGTCATTAAATAAATATTTGCAACAACGATCATACAATATTCCCAATTTGTTATAGTTTCTTTGAAAAACAGAATTTTGACCAGACAGAATTTTGAAAACCAGAATTCTGACCCGCTCCCGAGTAAACGCTGATTAAATAATTCCTCCGATATCTTTATAGGAGTTAAAACTTCTATAAAATTATTTTATTTTCACTTAAAACCACTTAGTTGATCTATATGCCCTCGTGGTATTCGACAAGAGCAAGTACATTAAAAACCAGTTTTTAATTAAAATTCAGGAAGTTCAATTAAAGTAGAATAAAAACAACAACTCAAAGTTCATTGTTGTCATCAAAATATCCTCTTTAATAATTCAGTTATAAAAAGTCGCCTTTTATCATTCTATGTTACGTATATTTAAAAATTTAAAATCTTTTTTTGCTGAACTCATCTCCAAAAACCTCATTAATCCCACACAGCACTCCATTAAAATATACTAAAATTAGACATTATTACTCTCACTCTATCGCAGAGTGAGCAAAAAAAAAAAAAGTTAAATATCAACTCTGAGGCAAACCCTGTGCACAAGGACATCATTACATCAGCATCATAACACACCCCCACACACATCACATTCACATCACACTCTTGACTTGACTTGACTGTTCACTCAAAAGAAAGAAGCAATTTTAAAATCATAAATCTGATTAATTACCGCAAAGATGAGAAGGATAAATATTTAATTAGGTCTCTCTCTCATCTTTAAGAAGCCTTTTTTTTTTTGTTTTTGTTTAATACTACAACCAAGTATATCTCGTCGTCATTTCGCTTTCGTTCCATCATAATGTCGCAACTCAAAAGTCTAAAGTTGTGTTATTATCACCAATGTCATCATCATCAACATGCAGCTCCTGTTCTAGCTCCTCTTCCCTATTTGGATACTCCTGAATCTTGTGTGTTATTTTCCACTTTGGATCTTACACATGAGTTGGTTGGAGGAAGGTATACACTTCAAATGAATTATTATTAAAGGATTTCTTTTTCCACTTGAGTATGTCCTTTTTTTGTATATAGCATCGAGCTAACGCGCTAGGTATATAGCTTCTTCTTGATGATGATTTTGTTGGGATGATATTGCTGCTGATGGTTGATGGGCCCTTGCTGCCGCCATTTTCTACTCTCTTAATGTGTCGTTCTTGTGCACGAGGACGACCACACGCTAGCATATGTTCTGTGTGTTCAACCGCGCTAAGCATCATCATCACTCAGACTTAAAGTGCCACTTTTACATGTTCATAATTTCATTAAGCTTCCAGCTCGCTTTTTCTCTCTCTCTCTCTCTCTTCCTCTCGCTATCTCTACGAAATTGGGTTTTTCTTGTATCATCTGTTTTTGTGTATGTGCGTGTGTTGGAATGTGTGTGTATGTTTGAGAATATGATATCCTTTCAAAAGGAAGATATAGCTAATAATTTTTTTTTTCGCGAAAAACTCACTGCGGGCAATTTTAATGGAATCCCATTTCGGTTAATTGCCACACGAAGGAGATGAGTAGGTACCTTTCTCTACCTTACGTTGGAACAGCCACAGCAGAGAGGACCGCACTGGGAAGTGCCCTAAGGGAAATATATGTTGTTGCTTTTTTAATACTCCTGAGTCCTGTGGGTAGAAATGGGCAAAATTTTTTTTTTCTGTTATTTTACTCTTCTTTACCGCTATGATCATCCTACCTCTATAGATAATAATAATACGAGTAGTGCACAAGAGGGAGCCATTGTGCATTGTTTCTCATTTTTGTTTTAACCGACACTATACACACACAGTACACACCCTCTGCCGGGAAAGATAAGCAACTTAATTATTATTATTGTTTCTCTTGTTTTTAACTGACGCGCTTTTCTGATGAGACTTTTCTGCCAATTATCCTGCTTCTGGGTTCTTTTTTTTTTCTTCTATAAAGAGTTCGTCCGTCGTCAGTCGTGTGTAATAATGAAAAATGCTTTAGTATTGTTGGCTAGCGGGAATTTACACAAGAAAAGAAAATAAAGAGATGTTCTTATTATTATTTTTATTCATAAAGGATAATGCAAAGAATTTATCACATTTAAGATTTTTTGTTTTTGAAGTCACAAAGTGAGTTCTTTAAAAAAAATTAATGGAATTAGAATCAAATCTAAGAATAGGAAGGTTTTGCTTTTTTTATAAATTTTTTATGAGGTCCTGGGAAGAAGCTTTTTCTTTTGATGTTTGTTTTTTTTTTTTTGAAAATGGCTGGCCTTTATATGTTTACTTTGTATGTCTAAGAAGGGATTTTGTTTGAAGTTTCTGATGGAAATAATAACAACTGCATTATTAATTCATGATACCAAGGATTTCAATCATAAATAAATCTACATTTTTGTAATAATTTTGGTATAATATTGTACATGTCTGAAAAGCAAAAGATTTCTTTGTAAAATTATTTAATTTTTTATCAGTCGATGAGCTTTCGGTCAACCAGTCTTTGACAGAGCAGCTACCAAGCCCGGTGCTTTGAGTTATGAAGACTCCGTGGTAGGTTTGGTCTTTTAATTAGCCGTCCAAGCGGTGCGTTATAAATGCTTAAAGAACACTTCATGTGAAGAACTGATTTCTTACCTCACTGCTTCCAATCATTCAGATTAGGGTTTTTTGGCTAGGTCTAAAAATCCAACAGAGCCTACTATATTCTGTCAAAGCTCTTCAAATCCAGAATTGTTGGGCCCAAATGTGAGGAAGGACGATTCGTGAAGAGGAACCGGCCCGGAAAGTCCTTTGTGGTACATTCTATGGTAGACGGCAGCGTGGTAGACCATGCTGGCGCTGGAGAGATGGCGTAGACCAGAACGCCAGAAGCCTTTGGGTGCCCAACTGGATAGCGGGCGTCGTCGGCTCAAGACCGGGATATGTGGAGAAACTTGTTGAAGAAGGCCAGGACCGGACCCCGGTTGTCGAGCCGATGATGATCAGCGCAGCTGCTTTCATTCATCTATTATATGTTATTATTAATTTCCTAGCCAGCTTGGTTTTTTAATCATCCAGCAAGGCAGTAAAATAAACATTTTAAGGAGCTCCTGATCAAGAACTTGTTATGACAGAGCAGGTATATATTTTGAGGGTTGCTCGTTGCTTCCAGTAATCTAATCTAAGCTCTATGGTAGGACCCGCTTAGTCCCTAACGATCTACGGCCCTATTACTTGTTTTTCTTCTGTGAGATAAAGTAAGCTCTGTGGTACGTGCATGTTTAAATTTTTTTTAGCACCCGCCGTGCCGGTGCGTTTAACATGCTTAAGGAGCCCAAAGCAGCTTTCCATCCTTTTGAATTACAAGTTCACTGCTTCTAGTCAACCAAACTCAGATCTGTGAGATGGTCTTATCAGGAAATCTCCTTCATTGTAGCATAGCTTAGAATAGAACGGAACAAGCATCAGGATGCCATTGTTTTACAAACAAAATACGACTTTCGGAAGCAGGCGAAAGAGGAAAAAAAGAAAGCTGGATTAGAAAAGTTTACCAAGCAACGTATGATGGGATTAACTTATGGGTAATTCAAAAATCACGTGAATCCTAAAAATGGACGACATTTTGGACAGTTTACAAAGCAGCTTTTAAAATAGTCACCTCGATTACAGAATCCGATGAATGGTCTGTGGATGGCTTCTAACAATTTTTTTCAGTTTTTACTATTAGAGAATCCGTTGCAAGAACCTTCATAAATATCGGTAACAAAGTTTATTCGATTATGAAATTATGAAATACTCATCCGAACTCCATATGAATTTTGGCATTTCAGGTCCGCACCAAAGTTGTTGCGGATGCAACAAAATACAAAAATGGATAGCTTGAAAAAGTCAGTTTAACATTTAGGTTTTTGATTATAGTTTTGATTTTTTTGCAGAAAAAAAACAACAAATAGATTCCAATTCGAGAAAATGGTAAAATTTATTGGTGTTCAGTACAAATATCCATACCAAGCATTCTTGTGTTTTTCTCTCCATTTTCGTATAACGATTTTATTTTAAGTACAGGCATGCACCACTATTACCCCAAACGAGTGAGCCGTGACTCGAACCAGGATATTTAGCGGCAGCATCGATAAGAAAGTTTGAAAATGATAAGGAAGTTTTAAGAAACGGCAATGTAGATCTTTCGGCGGATTTTATGGTTATTATTTATCGCGACTGTGGATCGAGTCAAGTTCGCGGGAATAAAATTTTTCGGATTCTGCAATCGAGGTGAGTATGAATTATTGAGTTATGTACTCCGATTTCTAAAAAAAAATATTTTGATTTTATCAAGTACACGAAAAGATAAGATTGAATATTGAGTAATCCGAAAAATATTACGAATCATACAAAATTGATATTAGGACAGTTTACGAAGCCCCGTTTTACTAATTATTGATTAATCCGAAAAATACTCCGAAGTGTTAAGACAAATCAACTTTAGGTTAAGAGCATGCAGCGTTTAAGAGAAGTTAAAGGTGGGATAGTTTACGAAATTCCAACAAAAATGAGATTAATTACTAAACGATCCGAAAAAGAACTCCGTATACCTAAAAAACATAAATGATCCTGAAAATGTATTTTGAGGTTAAGGCCGTGTTTAATATAAGGTTATCTAGTGAATAACACGAAAAACACTCCGAATAGTTAATGTAAATAACAATCATGAAAATTGTACGTTTAGGCTAACTGCATCTTTAAGATAAGACTGAATATTTACAACTCCGAAAAATAGTCCTAATAACTATAATAATAAAATACATATTAGATATGCAATACGTAATAGTTTTATAAAATAATATTGCCAATTTTATTTTCTTATACCAGAGTCTTGACTTACCCCCATAAGAGAACATTCAGTGAATGTTTCAAAACATAATAATTCTAATATGCCCCCAAAAATTAACATTTATTTTCCCTCAATTTTTGTATAACAGACGTTATCTAGGTCAAATGAACATTCTGGCCTATAGCTAGGTATAATATATAGTATTTAAAAACTTCATTAATATGACCACCGGAGATTTTTTTTTTTTTTTAAAGTGACTTAATTGCAGAAACAACATTGAAAATTTAAAAAAAAAACACAAATTTTCCCAAACCACAAACAAAATTTTTTATTCTTCAAAAAGTTTCTTTTTTTTTTGTTATTCGTATCCTCTTTTTTTAAATTATTTTTAACACGACAATTATAAAAGTTAAAAAGCTGAAAATGTCTAAAGCATGCAATCGTTATTAAAATAATTTGAATAAATTATGAAAAAAGAATAATAATACTATTATTTGGTTTAAATACTCAACTGCATTGCATAGTTAAAGGGGGTGTTGTTTTGGGTGGAATGGAAGATTGTACACACATGGAAAACAGAACAAAAAAACAGGTACCTACGTAGTCAGAAGTCTTAGCTTCATAAAAATCTTCCAACCGTAGTTGAGAATTTAGAATGTGTTGCATGCAAATAGGGTGACCATCTTTTCTTTTTTTCTTTTTTTTAATAGAAAAGTCGTTTTTTCATATATGGTACGTTCTCAACTCGAACCTTATGTGGTTTCGAATGTCTTTCAAATATTATGAATGCTAAGAAGTCTAACTCGAGTTTTACCATTAATAAAAATTTAAGTCTTCTAAATTTATAAAAAAAAATTTTTAATTTGTGTTACCGTTCTCGTTTTAGACAAAAACTTGAGATCAATTTTGGCATTACCGTTTGCGACTCGCCTAATAACATTCGCCTCAAATGTCAAAAAATTTGGCGAATTGAAAAGTCATTCTATTATCCTTAGCGAATGTTCGCCTTTATCTGTCAAAATCAGTCGAACTGCAATTCTATGTGACTTTGAAAGGCGAATGTTGCAGCGAGCTTTTGGCAATACCTCGACTAGAGTAATTCGCTAAATCGTTCGACTTAAGACGAACGTTCGACTCGCGAGTCATAATAGGGGCCCAAATCATTGTTCAAGATATGAATTTATACATAAAATGTATGTAATAACTTTTTTTCTTTTTGTATATATCATTTTCAAGAGGGACTCATATTTAAGGAGTTAGAGGTCTAAGAAAAGTATTATAAAAACTTAAAAGTCCTACAAAAAATGTGTGCATACAAAAAAGAAGAACTTTAAACTTTATTAAAAAGATTCTAACACATTTTTCTGTACAATAATCCATTCTCGAGGTATTGTATACAAATTAGTTTTCAAAATGGCGACTGAACCTTACGGTGGCGAAATTTTTGTTTAATTTGTAATAAAATAATTTGTTTCTACCAAGAACTGGCTCATAACAGGCATGGTCACCTCAATTCAAAACCCAAACATCCTCATTACGGTCAACATAGAGTGAAAGAGAGAGAAAATCTAGGATCATGAATGTTGGGTTTATATATTATTTGCCTCCTGAATAGAAAACAACTTCTTTTGTGCACGCAATTTTTTTTTTTTCGTTTGTTTCAAACATACTCAACTCATACCTAACCGTTTAAAATTCTGTGGCTATTTTGGTTTGGGTATGATGTACGATGTGGCAAGCATCGCATTGTTCCAAATAAAAATAAATAATATAAAAAAAAACAACCACCACAACATGAGTGAAAAACCAGCGAACAATGAAAAGGACATTATTCGAAAAATGTAGTAGAGAGCCTATGTACATAAGACCGTTTTTGAAACGTGCAGGGATTATGTTGCATTAAAGTAGAGTAACAGTGACATACATGCTATATGAGGGCACAAGAGAATATAAATATAAATAGGTTATCTGGACTTTATTTTGTTTTTGTCATTTTATTGCCAAAAAAAAAATGTTATATGACCAAGCCAACACGATAAAGAAGCAAAATGTCGCATGAGTCTTTATGGTCTGGTCCGTGATCTAAAATTAAAGGAAGATTTTAAATTTTACTTTAACATTTATTTTAAGTTACTCTGATAATATTTTTTTTTTCAAATTTGCCTTACCAACAGGTAGAGGAAACCTAACCACGATAATTTAGTATAAGAAAATAAAAATCAGCTAATGATTTAATATCATTAATAGTAAAAAATAAAAAGAATAGGACCTAGGTGCCTGCCTTAGGGGGCCCCGAATATTTCTGGCCACGAAACTGACGCTGGTCTCGTTCTTTATTGACTAATTTCTGGACATCCAATACGAGACTGAAGTTTTTGATAAAATTAATATTTCGAAATAAATCGAAACCGAATATGTTCAATTTTGACGAGGCCGAGACGAGGTCGGTGGGTTTTCTTAAAAATTAGATTCTACTGTTCTAAGCGAAGCCTGTCTGAAGGCATGTCGGCTCCCTAAGCAATCCAAATCTTGGACCGTTTTAAAAAAAAAAGTTGACAATTGCAGCTAATTTAAAATTCTCAAATTGCAAAAAAAATCATCAATTTAATTTGTTGTTTTCGTCTGGGATTTCGAAAATTTCGATGTTTCATTTCGATTACTTTTTTTTTTTAATCTAGAGGCTGCAATGAAATTTCCTCGTCTTCCTACAATCGTCTTAAATAATCCTTCTATTCATAAAATACAATGGTTTTTATTTTACGTATCAACAATGCAATATTTTTATGCATATACATATTAATCAAAGCTAGCACTAGTCTTTATCGTTGTTTTGAATAAATTCATACATAGATAAATTTTTTTTTTACTTGTTTTTTTTTTCACAAATTTAACAAATACAGATATCCTGGTGCAAATATTGCTTATATCGAATAAAAAAATGAAAAACAAAATATTTCCAATATTTTGCCCAACAAAAAACCAATATATTCAGGTACCTCTTGTCAAATGTAGAATTGTATCTGTACTACTCAAAAACCAAAAAACTATCAACAACTGTATTTTTTTTTTGGTCAATTTCAGTCATTGGTGGTCATAAATCATTTTCCGTTCTATTTTTTTTTTTGTATTATTTTTAATATATGGATCAAAACAGAGCTTGAAACCGATGACGTTGGCGACGATAGTTAGGAAAATCTACCTTCCTACTCCACAACAGAAACAAATCTTGTTTTATGAATAACCATTATTCTTGTTTCTTCTTTTTTTTTTTGTTTTGTTCAAAGGGGGTGGGAGGACGGCCGGTGGCAGGCAATCAAAAAAATGCCTAAACAAATGGTTAAAAAACCAAAATGATTTTTCACGAAGGTCATTTATTAAAACAGAAGCAAGCGAAACAAAAACAGAAAAAAAAAATACAAATGTCCTTAGAACAACATTGTCATTTATTTTTGGTGGTGCTATAGTGCCTTACATACTCGGAGTCGCTGGGTCAAAAAAAAAATATAAAGGAAAAACATCAACCAAAAAGTCGAAACATTTTTTCAAATATATTTGAAAAATTGCACACCAGTCCAGTCTAAAAGTGAAATTTTTCAAAAAAAAAAAAAAAAAAAATACAAGCAATACATTTTGACTTTGAAAAAACAAAAAATCTCTCCTCGACACCCTTATAGAGGTTACTCCCAGAGGCAGGATTCAGGAAAGTACAAGTTAAAAACCAAATGTCAAACTCAAACCCCTCCGGCCGATGATGATGAGTTGTGTTTTCTGTTTTTGTATTTTTTTTTCTAACGAATTTGTGGGATTGTTTTTTTTTTGAGGGGGGAGGGGGATGTAGCCATCAAGGATGAAACTATGAGAGAGAAAAATAAATGAATTAGTGCAGATAGAAAATCGGGGCTCATTTTTCACCCTAAAAACCACAAAATGCCAACCGATAGACAAACACCATACAGGTTTTTGTTGCATTCCTCTGGAGTCCTTTGAGTCGCCTTTGATTGGTAAAGAGGGGAGAATGGTTAGACAAGGGTTTTCCGGATTCAGAGACAAAACTATATTTATTATTTTATTTATTATATTCTTTATGGGAAAGGAATGTATCTAATTGAATTTTGTGGTCTACCTATATATTTTTGATGAACTCACTTAAAATTTTGTACAATAACAGCAAAAGGGTGTTTGTTAGGTGAAAAATGGGGTTAAGTTTTAATTATTGTGTAAACAGTGATTTATGACACAAGATGAATGTGAAAAGGGTTAGTTTAAAAGTGAGTTTGAAGTTAATTTTGTTAGACAGCAACTTTCAGGAAAAACTTAATAAATTTGTTCAAAGATAATTGATGTCCTGTTTGGAAGAAGCATAGTTTTGTTTGATGGTGTTTTATAGTTGTTGTTTTTTTTTTTTGTATAGATGGAGTTAGTGTAGGACACCAATTACAGTCCAACACAAAAAAATTTTAAGAATTTTAAAAACTGGTACACTAACAATTGGGAGAGGTGAACTCCAGCGGCAATAAAGTGCAACTTGTACTCTGTTTGGTTTTACAAGTTTATCTTAAAAACGGTTCGTTCTATGGGAAATATTGTTGACGTCTAAAATTTAGATCATTTAATGTTTCACAAAATTGATATAGGAGCATTTTTACGTTTTGGTAGTTATAGACAATTACTCCCATCAGAATCTAAATGCATTTTGGTACAGATCTAAAGAGTTGGCGTTAAGGAGTCCTAGTTTACTTGAACAGAGATCTTAAATAAATGCCTTAAAAGATTTTTTTAACCTGATGTTTGGTTAATTTTTAGAAGGTCTTTGATCGAGTCAACCATGAATGTATCTGGAGATCACTTCTTGTTAGAGGAATCCCCTAAAAAAATTGTTGCCGTTTTTAAGGAGTCCTATAACAATGCCAGGTGTTTTGTTTTGCATAATGGACAGCTATCTGACTCTTTCGAAGTGCGGTAGGGTGTGAGACAGGGGGATGTTGGCGATTGACGATGTATTGACGGCAAGCGTTGGTACAGCGGAGAGACAGGGCATCCAGCGGAGACCGTTTGAAAGGCTTAGTCATTTAGACTATACTGATGATATATGACTGATGGCAAACAACATTAGTGGGCTGAACGGGATGTGCCAAGCACTCCAGGTGAATGGGGTGTCGAGCGGCAAATAGACAAAAATAATGCACACAAGCCGCTCCGCACATCAGCGTCCAATTCTCTAGGCAACTCCAGTTGAAGAGGTCGAACTATTAAACTACCTTGGAAGTGTCGTATCAGCAAATGGTGGGGTACGGATCTGGACGTGAAGAGTACCTTGGGTCAATAGTAGCAGCCGATAATAATATAGAAGTAGAAAAACGCGGGCGGCTGCTCAATTCCAACAAAGCCTACTTTAGTCTGTCAAAGCTCTTCAAATCCAGAAATCTCACCATAACTTTAAAACTGCTGCTGTACAGGACCATGGTCCTGTCAGTACTCACGTATGGATCCGAGACTTGGGTGCTTAGCAAAAGACACTCCGACCTCTTAGCCGCGTTCAAGAGAAAAGTCTTAAGGAGAATTGTTGGCCCCCATATGTGAGGAAAAACTATTCCGGAGACGGTACAATCATGAATTGTACGCAATCTACCTTGAAGCAGACATAGTGACAAAAATTAAGCACGGTAGACTCCGGTGGGCAGGTCACCTAGTTCGCATGAGTGAAGACGAACCGGCTCGGAAAGTCCTTTGTTGTACATTCTATGGTAGACGGCAGCGTGGTAGACCAGGACGCCCGAAGCCTTGGGGTGCCAACTGGATGGCGGGCGTCGTCGGCTCAAGACCGGGATAGTTGGAGAGACATGTTGAAGGAGGCCAGGACCGGGCCCCGGTTGTCGAGCCGATGATGATGATGAAATACTCCATTAAACATTTGAATAATGAGTTACACAAGCGTTTACTTCAGTAAAATGCTTCTTTAAAATTGGAACAACGACCTGTCTTCAATCTCAAAATAAAATTTATAAATATTAATATTTATAATTGTTGCCTAATTTTTTACTGATTAAATAAATAATCCATTTAGTTAAGCATAAATAAAAAGTTATGGTTTAAATAACATAATTGTATCATTTCATTCTAATTTAATCCGATTAAATAGAAATAAATCCCTGATGTTTAGCACTTAATTTATTACAAATTAAAATTAAAGAAATACAAACCATATCCCCAAATGCTAAACTGATGATTATCAACCGAAGTGCCAGCACATAGAAGTGTAAGTATATATAAAAACCTATTATTATATTATTTAAACAACAACTATAATTATATACTTTGTGATATAATAATCTTTCCACCTCTCACCTTTTGTGTCATTAAAAAAAAAAATTATAATAATAATAATAATTAAATTAATTGATTTGCCAAGTTCATGTTTTTCCGCCTATTTGAACTCATTGATATAGTGAGTGCTGTTACGTATGAATAGTTTAAGGTTTTTTAATTTATTAATTTTTGTTGTTTTTTTCACTCTGCCACCATTTAATTTGAATTTAAATAATTTATTTCGAATTTGTAAATTTGTTGCACAATATAACACTCCCTCGATTTGTCTGTCTGTCTGTCGATTTCGTTCGACTCACTTTGGTGTTTGCAATTTGTTCGATTGAGTGCACTTTAAGGTACAAAAAAATAATATTTTTAACACAAAATAAGGATATTCATTCAAATAATAATATATTTATCTATCTATACGACCATATATATATTTAGGTATTGGTAAAATTGAAAATTAATTTATGCGATTTATAGATGTGAAGTGGCATAAAATTAATTAATTATAATAATATATACAACAGGATATGAAATGTTCCTATTATTAAGGAAATGAAGAGTCTCTGACATGTTGCCTCGAGGGATCAAAAATTGTATTTTAACTATAGCATTCGATGTCTTTGTCTATCTATCATTTACATATTATTATAGAATATCATATAAAATCGATTAACCATTTGGAACAAATTAAATGAAAATTTACAGATATATTTTGTATTAATTTACAGAAGATTCTGGATTATTTAAACACGAGATTAATTTGTGAAACAATCGGTATAAGAGAATAGAATATTTTGGAACAATTTATATTGAAGAAAAGTACTTCTGAGGATAGGTTAGGTTAAGTAAGTTGGCTGACAGATGGTCTTATTTCCGTCACACTTAGATCAATATAGATCCATTGTGATACCCTTAGTTGAATAAACCTATGGCAAAGTCCTATGAAAGAGTTCATTTGTTGGTAATGTAGATAAGGTTCCAGCGAGCTATAGCTCGAAAGGTTGAAAAGTAAATGCAAGTCAGTTAAGTTTAGGTTTCTGTCATCGTAAGATCACCATAGTTAGGAGAGGTTTACGCGTCAAGATTATTCTTGGGTTTGGTCCTCTTTCTTACTCCTTCCAGGTTAGATCATCCCTCCCCAGGCCCGTAGAGGCAGCGGCCTCATTCAACGTCTGGTGGATGAGCTAGATACTTCTGAGGATAGTTTGCAATAAAACTAATTTAAAATTATATAAATAGTAAAGGTCCCGAGAGGTAACACTGGGGAACTCCTGACTGAAAAAATAAGTTTAAGTGGCCGCTGTTTCTGAATGACAGAAAAAGATCCTTGTGTTTTAAACTGTTTGTGACGAGTGTAATATTTAGCGATCTGCAGCAACGATACAATATCTACTTCAGACTGAACAGCAAAAGAGTCAAAGGATGAAGCAGAGGGAAGAAACCCTGAGTTAAAATTGGTGACAGCTAGCTAGTCATTTCTGGCTGGAGAATCATGTTGCTTTAGGCCCTTGCCCGACCCGGACTTACATAAGTAAGGAAATGTCTGATTCAATCATTTTTTTGCCTGTAGAAATATGTAATTGAGCAACGATAAGGAATTCGATGAGATTTAATAGTCAATGGCTATGTAGACTACATAATCGAAAAAAGGGAAATTCAAAAATGGCCACAGATTCCAAAGGTTGGGTGAAACGCTTTTACTGCAATATCACCCGTAGTGCCTTGGTTTTACAATAGTCCATCCGTAGTAATTTTTTGTTCCCTTATTTTCCTCAGGCCAAATACGTGTTTTATTTTGTCGGTGCTGAGATTGACACGTCTGCAAAAAACACTGATTCAAGCTGGAAACAATTTTATCTCATGGAGACTATTTTTTAGAGTAAAGTACTCGGTCCCGCCCTTGTTTTCCCTAGACGTGAGCGAGAATTTTACTGCCTAGTCTATTTCTTACGTCGACGATGTTTTTTATCTGAGGAAACATCTCATCTTCTTCATTTACTGGGTATGGTGCGACCACAACTATGCCACTCTACTGCTTCATCCTAGGGCTCCACTTGTTGAATTTGCCTAATTGCCTTCAAAAAACATCAACAGGCTTCCCGGTTTGGAATTGGTCCATGTCTGAGGCCATCTAGGGAGAAACAGCTCTATGGGCTGTTCCACTCCAATGTTAAATACATGCTCCTTTACAAGTGCAGCACTTGGAAAGTTACAACCGCTATTACTAGAAAGCTGCAAAAGTTAGTAAATAGATGTCTACGCAACATGTAGCGGACTTTCTGGCCAAATGGAATGAAAAACTGCATGCGAGAACAGGGCATGAACCCACTGACTCCCACTGACATACGTGGCAGTGAATTGGCTATACGCTTACAATGGGTAGCGAATGTATTGCGAGTCAACCAATGCAGTGGAACCCTTTCACCCAGACAGGCAGACGGTTTGGCCGACCTAGAAGCACTTGGCGAAGAAAGAGGAAGAATCAGCACAACTAGGGAAGATGTGGAGAGAGCTGAAATACATCTCCGGGAACCGAACACGATGGCGCTTGGTAGAGGCCCTGTGTCCCGTAACGGAAAACTGTTAAAAATTAAGTAAGCACGAATTTTATGGAATGACGCCATTCTTTCGGAACTTTCGCTTCTTGATAGTGTGTCCTCATTTTCTGCGGTTTTTTAAAAACCTGGGCCCGACTTAAAAAATTCTAGTCGGGTGATCCTAGTGATCTATCCCATACTAGTACAGAAATAATTTAGATCTAATTTTTTGCTAATTGGTACGTTAACGTAACATCCTGCATTACAGAACCAGCTTAGTCACTCCTACTTAATTTTTTCGCAAAACTTTATTTTTGAGGTTAAAGCTCTTTCGGATCATTTTGAAATTCATGAAATAATAAACTGTTTTGATTGTCTCTCTAATTCAGTGACAAATGACAATCTACTTTCCTTATGAAATGACGTCAAAGATGCCAAAGTGTGACTAAATTCTTTACTTTCCTGGTTTAAATAATTTAGAACCTACTGTAATATACTCTAAAGGTATGTACATTATTTTCCAATATCACTGCTAAATTCACCAATTGAACACATGCACTTAACAACAATTTAAAATGACGCAAGGCATTGCCCAAGCGCTCCATGAATGATGTGTGTTGTACTTAAAATGAGACCCACCATTATGATACTCATAGAATGACTAAATTAATATTGAAATTCAATCAATTTAAACGACATCCCAATTTATATTCAACTGCTTCAAGGATTTGTTTGATACAAGTACGAGTGAGTATATACAAAAACAAATGCCTATAACATACAATTCGACTTGCTGCGATGTATATAATTTTGTGGACATAATTGAGCGATGGAATTGCTATGCGTACCTCCTCCTGATGCACAACAATATTCGTTCTATAGAATTATAATTAAGTGAAGTTTGCAAACCCAATTAAGTTTAAAGGCCATGATAATAATTATATCTAATAATAAGGATTCCACGACTGCATTTAAGGTTTATACGTACCGAGTGTGATGTGTCGGTTGTACGGTTTGGTTGTATACGTTTGTACGATTAGATCTTGGTGTCCTGACTGTTTAATTTGCTAAGAGGTTTTATCATTTTTTTTTGTACTGTTTACTAACCTTCGTTCCTATCTATTGGTACAGTCGTCCTGTCAACACTTTTTTTTTTTTTTTTGATGTTGTTGCTCAAACAACTAGAACAAACGAAAAAAAAAGTCCTTTTAGACTTGTGTTGGCTGCCTTGTGCCACACCACCAATCCAATTATTTATTTTGCCATTTTACCCAACATGTGCACTGAATAAGTTAATGAATTAGGTTAATTTGGCTTAATGTACGATTACACTGAGCGGATTAAAATTGATACCACTCCCTTTGACCGCGTATCTTTCACCGAAGCAGCTCCTCTTTTGTGAAAAGCAGTTCGTTGCATTCAGCACAATATCACATCACAGCAATGCTGTGCAACTATCGAATAATCGCTCGCTCGCGCGACAAGATAAGTAAATAATTGAACAAAACAGAAACAGGACTATGGTCTATACAAATACCTCAACACAGTCCAGTCCACACACAGCACAAACAAAAAAAAAATGTATCCTTTATTTTTTTGTTCATTTGTCGAATGGCTTGTGGAGAATTGTGATCGCATGTGTAATTTGAAGCGACACAGGATGTTTTTTTTTTACTCCGTTGAAGCTTTGTCCAATGTTTGTTAAATATTTTCTACTTTATTCCTACATGAGTGTCAGAAGTATGTTGCCACAGAGATATCCATTTTTATTGTTGATATAATTTTTGCACGTTTTTTGGCTTTTCACAACAATCACATGGATACAAAAATACAAAAAAAAAGGACAACGAATAAAATGTGATTATTTTACACAAAAATTAATAATCTCTTCAATTGCACTCTCTCAATGTGTCCAACGGGACATGTAATTACTATTATTATTATTACAGGATATATACAATTCCTGGTAGGTACACACGTTTAATATCCCGCACGTAACGACCCAACTGAACCGTGGTAACAAGGACTCTCTCTATATAAATATGATGATGCCGCCATCAGCACGCATCAGACCGTAAGCATTGAAAATTGTTTGTATTGTTGTTGTTTTTTTGTGTTGTGTTGTGTGTTGATGAATTGACGTGTATTGGACAGTTATTTTATTTTTGTTGTTGTAAATTTTGTCTTTTGCTTGAACGTGTTTTTTTTTAAATGTTGTTTGTATGGAATTAAATGTGAAATGAGAGAAGCAATCACAGTTAAAAACACACCCATGGAGTACCTACCATACAACCGGGAAATACAATATTTAAGCCAAAAGATAAATTTCAGATGCGTTGCTTTTGCTGGTTCTGCTTCTGCTTTCGTTCTCTCTGGTTATGGATGGGATACACCAGGAGTCAGGACATAGCTAGGATGTACTCGTATATGGTAATAAATGGACATTGGCTTTAGTTCTCATCCGCATACTTTAACCTATAACTTTTGTGGTTGGCTATACAACAAATTATATGATGTTGCATGTTCGTAGATGTATTTTCCGTCTGTCTGATATGGATATTCGCGAACCGAGAGAGCTATCGCAAAAAGGACAGATTTCATTCTTGTTTACACTGAGGTACCTGTCATAAATTTTGAAATGGCTATAAACAATCCCTGGTGCAGAGGTAGGTACTAGGGACTAGGGACAGCTGCAGCAGTTTGGAGTCAGTACGAGAAACTTAAAGCTTGTGAAAATTTATTTAATGTTTCACGGTCTAGCTGGAAAATTTAAGCAGATAGCAGTTTCTGAAAATTCTATTATAACACGAGAAGAATAGAGGAGATGGCGTAACAGCACTCAAAGTTCTAGAAAGGCTACTACCCTAGGGAAATACTTTTTTAGACTGTTGGTTGATGTCTCATTTCTTCCATTGATGAACATCTGGAAATTGATCTAAAGTACCTAGCTCTACTCCATTTGAAACACTTTTCCGAAGATATGGGTGATGTGTCACTTTTGCCACTAATGGTTTTCATCTATATTTGAAGATGGTCCGGAGAGGAACCTTCCAATTCGTATGAGCATCCAGCAATACCTCCCGTTAACTCCTGCGTATACCCACTTTTTCCACGACTTGAGGAGCGTCATGGATTGACTGGGATCCGACGCGACGGAGGGAATGGAACTTGACGCTTCAGCATGTCGTATCAGAACATCGGTATGAAGATGCTGTCCAACGCTTCTCTTTCTTTCGTCTTCCAATTCACTACAAACATGTTTGGAGCCGCTTGTACAAGTTAGACGTCTAACTCTCTCAAGTTTTTTTTTGTCCTCGCGCTTCTTTTCTTAGCTAAGTGACAAAAACGTTCCCCAGTTCATACAGTAACGAAGACGGGATTATTATTAGGTAAATGTACATTAATACAGCTCTAAGCAAAATTGCGATGATTAGGTTTCTGTAACTGCTGAGGCCTGTTACCAAATGGATGAAATTCTACGGGTTGGAAGGTTTGTGAACGAAAAGGGAACTATATCAGAACTTGTAACTGATATATCCAGAGAAAGCACGCACAGCTGAATCTTCTTATCGACTGCGGTAGCTGGATAATGCTTAGAACATGAACACTGGTTTTCTTGTCTGGAAAATCTTTAAATTTATGAATAGCAAAATATGGATATTTGACTCAATTTGACAAATGGAAGCAGACATTTACTAACTTAGCTTGGAAATCTGCAGATGGCTCGAACCAATATGGTAAGTACAAAAGAAGGGCTACGCTAAGCTAGGAAGTTGGAACGATTCTGGTGACTGATTATTACGGAGCGGATGAACATCAACGTTCCAGCTAAGGACATCTTAAGAATCAAAGGCATATGGCAAATGGAATGTACCTAGGAAGATATAATTCGGGTGGCACACCTTCTTTACAACCTTGGCTTGCAAGCTGTATACTACCAGCTAGAGACGGAGGTGACTCGCAGCTTAAACTGACAAATTTATAAACAAAAATTGGATTGGATTTTCCCAATTGGAGTTCCTTCTGAATCGCAGATAAGGCTTTAGGATGAGAACATTTTTGAGAACCCATTTTTGGGTTCCAAAGTTAGTAGAGTATGGGGCTTGGGAGGAAAACAATGAATTCTTGGATGAAGGTTTTCTGTAAGAATTTTGTTAGTTTCAGTGATATTATCCTGAGGAGTGGAAAAAGGGGATGATCGTCAAGCTCCCAAAGAAAGGAGACCTAACTCAGTGCGAAAACTGGAGAGGAATTTGCGTGCTGCCTGCTGTAGCGAAGGTTATAGCAAAAATCGTGCTTGAGCGAATAAAAGACAATCTAGAAGACACCCTTGACGCCGAACAAGCGGGTTTCCGCACTGGATCATCATCGAACAGTGCGTCGAATATCGTTCACCACTTCACCTGCTGTTCATCGATTTCGAAAAAGGCGTTTGACAGTGTCAATAAAGAATTTATTTGGTTTGCTTTGCGCAGGAGGGGCATCCTGGATAAATTGATTGCTATAATCAAGGCTACATATGAAGGATCCAAATGTCACGTTCTGCATAAAGGGAGGTTGTCAGAGGAGTTTGAAATCCAAAGTGGAGTTAGACAGGGTTGTATACTGTCACCAATACTGTTCCTGTTGGTAATAAGTGATGTACTGCATGTAGCTTTGTCGAATGTAAATGGAGGAATTCAGTGGAATCTGCTATCACACCTTAAACATCTAGATTACGCTGATCTCTCATAGGATCATTGATCTCCATCAAATGACAACAAGGGTGGAGAGAGAAGTTGAAAGCGTCGGGCTTAAGATCAATACGGCAAAAACAAAGAGGATCAGCTTTGGAACTTTCTCATCTACTCAAATAAATATTTCTGGACAACCAGTAGAGATGGTAGAGAGTTTTCAATACCTTTGGGAGAACAAGATGTAACCAGCCGAATCGGGAAAGCAAAGGGTGCGTTCGGAATGCTGTTCAAAATATGGAGGAACAAATCTAGCTTCCTCTATCGTAGGAAGCTACGATTGTTCTGCTCCAATGTAGAATCCGTGCTTCTTTATGGGTGCAGCACTTGGAAAGTAACACCCATTGTCACAAGAAAGCTGCAAACAATCGTGAATAGATGTCTGCGAAACATCTTGCGTATTTTCTGGCCTAACCGTATCTCCAATGATGAACTTCATGCGAGAACAGGTCGGGAACCCATCTCTTAATACTCTATAATACGAAAACGTAAGTGGCAGTGGATCGGACATACGCTTCGAAAAGGCCACGAGTGCATTACGGGTCAAGCGATGCAGTGGAACCCTCTCATGCAGCAAGGCAGAGGAGTAGGCCGACCTAGAAGTACTTGGCGAAGAACGGTCGAAGAGGAATCAGCACAACTGGGGAAGAGTTGGAGAGATCTGAGGTACATCTCCAGAAACCGAACACGATGGCGCGTAGGAGTAGTGGAGGCCCTAGGCCCCGCAAGGGGAACCCCACGGACGTAAAAGGTGTGAGGGCCTAAGTAAGTGAGTCTCATCTATGTGACCTTCGGAGTTATCGTCTTTACCGAAGCCGCTTAGTGAAAAAAGCAAATGTATGTACATACCTTTTTCGGGTAGAGAGATACTTTTACTTACTCGTAGATAAACCATACCTACATTTTGAAAGATAATCATCAACTCACCTGAAAATAGAAATGGAAAAAAAATATTTAACAACTTATAATGTTACACAGAATTTATTAAATTTTTTTATTATTGGAATGAAATAGAATCCTCGTTTTGGAAATTTTTGTGTTTTTGTAAAACGGCTTAAAAACTTAGAAATTGAAAAACATAATTTTTGTTATTGAAAAGTTGTAAGTATAATTTTTTAAACACGTCGCTGATGATCAAATCAAAGAAATCATCTTTTACAACCCCCCCTCTAGCTCGTGCTCTTGTATGTACCTAGTTATTGTAAACATTTTAAAGTCTATTATTAGGCGAAATAAATTGCCTCCATCAAAAAAAAAACTCTTTGCAAAAACTTCTAACACACCAAAGATGATGACCTATCAAGATGGCGTCTTTGCAATTTAGGTGTCTTTGCTTATACATTTTCTATCTAATCACGATTGTGTGTCATCCTTTATATAATTTTCCCCTTTTTAAGAAAAAAAAAAATGAAAAAGAAGTGTGAAAGTAAAACAAGCAAAAAGGACGACGAAATAAAATGTAGGTAGGTACACAAACCATCACAGAAAGAAGATAACCTTGTTAAGGAAAAAAATGTTATCCTGCCGCATCATCTTAATATCTATGAGTTATTTGCTGTTTTGTATATTTTTTTTCCTTTTTTGCTTATATATAGGAAGTTTTTTTTTTAGCGATGTTAAAGGCGTATCCTTGTGAAGCGGGTTGTTGTCCATAATTTCATTTCGCCCCAATGACACAGAGTGCGGACGTCCTTTATTATTTCTTCTTATACGTTCATTGAGTCTTTTTTTTTGTGACAATTTTTGTGATGTTAGTTCGTTTTTTTTTTGGGGATTTTTTGTTTTGTTTCGAATAAAGGCTCTGTTGGGTTCTGCTATTCGCCCTTGATGATTATCATCCTTGAGGTCGCATTCGCATTCGCATTTTTTTTGTTTTATTTTATCAACGTCAGGGATGATTGAGGTTAGGTGCTTTGTCTTCTTATCATCATGACATAAAATTTATTTTTATTTAGGACCAGAGCACTGCGCGTCCTGGGTATACCCCCAAAAGGATGATAGTAACACAAAATTGACTGCACAAGAAACAGCGAGGTCATGGACAGGCATCATTTCCTCCAAAAATTAAAAAGACGAAAAAAAAGAAGCAAGAATAGAATAGCAGAAGCAGAACAGAACAGCAATGACACAGGACGATAAGGAAAAAAAAAAAAGAAATAGATAGAAAAAGGACTCTCTCTTTTATACAAACATCATGCCCTCGCTTGCTCCTGCCCCCCTGCCTGATGATGACGATGATGATGGGCAAAATAAAAGGGTTAAATGAGCCAAGAAATAATTTGTGCTGATTATATCATCAAAAAAAAGGAGGTTACTCATTTCTTGCCTTGTTATGGTAGAAAATGTACAAAGCGTATTTAAGTCATTCGGTCAAAGGGTGAAGACTGCTGCGAAGATGTTCTGATATAAAGGAGTAGATAAAGAAATATGTACGTAACGTTAAGACTTCTAGGATTCAACTGCTTTGTGGCTGCTATATTCTGCTACTGATGGTGATGATGCTAATGGGTAGAAATCAAGGGATGGGACTTTTATATATAAATGAAATCATCATTGCAAATTGGCAACGACATGGGTAGCTAAACATCTATTTGTTATTCTGGCTTTTATTTCACTGCTATGGGTCGGTCGGTCGGACTCTATAGGCATCATAGACAAAATGATGATTAACGCAATTCTTTTTTTTTTTTGGTGGAGTTGGTTGGGTCAAATTGAAATGGTGTTTTTGAAGATTAAAGCAACAACGCACTTAGTTTGATTGTTTGTTATTAATTTTAATAATATTTGGGACATTTTTAATAAAGTTTTGATCTATTTCAATGAAGGAGTAATTTGACCTTTTTTGATCGTTTGTTTTCTGAAAATAGGTCCACTGCATTGGTGACTTGATGGTTTATCTCACCGAACAGTGGAACAAATCTTTACATCGTTTTGGAGAAAGTAAGATTAATGCACTTGATATTTCTAAAGCATTTGATAAAGTTTGGCATCCTGCTCTTTTATCGAAAATGTATGCTTTTGGTATCGATGACACCCTTTTTCGTTGGATTAGTAACTTTCTTTCGAATTGCTCTATACAAGTAGTATTAGACGGATTCAAGTCTGAAACCCATAACATAAATGCTGGTGTGCCACATGGTTCTGTTTTGTCTCCGACCCTCTTTCTCATTTTCATTAATGATCTCCTGTCTGTAACTACTAATCCATTAAATTGTTTCGATGACGATAGTACCCTTAGCTTTTCTTATTCGTTTCTAGATTCACATCCCTGCTCTTCGGAAGTGGAACTGAAACGGCTAAATATGATAAGTACATTAAATTCTGACTTAGACAGCATTGTACAATGGGGATTAAGAAATCGCGTAGAATTTAATGCTTCGAAAACTCAATGCTGCCTTCTGTCGTCAAAGCGAGACGTTATCTGCCATTATCTATGAGTGGCACTTGCATCGAAGAAACCAATCATTTGTGGAATGATCACATACTTAACATCGCCAAAAATGCCGCAAGATGTTTAGGTTTGCAAGAAATTCTTTTCCCCTTCTGATCTGCCTATTATCTATAAAAGTTATATACGTTTAAAGCTTGAGTATAACTCCCATCTCTGGGCTGGTGCTCCAGCAACTTGCTTAAGCCTCTTGGACATTATACAAAGAAGAACCTTCAGAATGATCGGTGACAGGAACATCATCGATACTTTTACGTCACTCGAACACCGGCGGCGTAACGTTTCCTGTCTCTCACTCTTTTATCGTTACTTTTACGGTAAGTGCTCTAATGAAATAGCCAGTTGCATTCCTCCCCTTAAACGTTTCAACCGTAATACTCGCGCTTCCAGGAATGCTCATCAGTTTACTCTTGAACCCAATTTCGGTCGTACTGTCCAAGTACAGGGATTCGTTCTTTAGCTGTACTACGCGAATGTGGAATACCCTTCCACGCTCTGTTTTTCCCTCTCATTGTGATGAACTGAAATTCAAGACTAATGTTTACCGACATCTCCTTTCAAATCCCCTCCTACTTACCTAAAGCTCGCACTGTGTCTCTGGCATATAAAGGGTACATAAAATCTCCTTTTTTGCGCGCTAATTATAAAAAAAGACGGTTAGATTCCATTTCTGAAGAAATGAAGGCTGCGTGATTGGTTTTTACTTTGTAACAATCCGTAATAGATACGGACACAGAAATAGAAATGTTTTTTCATGGGCTGCTGCCTCTTGCGAGAAGTTGAAAAATTCTACATGTGAACCATTTGCCAAGAATAAAGTGTATCTTTCCTAGCCATTTGAATCTGGCATAAAATTGTAAGTACCCTTCATTATTACAATAACAAACACACAGGAATGGTTGAAAGTTGTTATTCGCTTTAGACCTGGTTCTTCTGAATCGACTATCGCACCACCAAAGTTATGGTATTGAAGGTAGGATTCGCTTTAACGACAGAAAACAACATTGATTCTACGTGGTTTTTGAATTTGACAGTGCTGTAGAATTGAAAATTTGATTCGATAAAAGATGAAAGCCTTAGAACGTGAATCAAATAGTTTAATCGATTAAAAGTTTAAGACTAAATCATTGGCGAAACTAAAGGCGAAAATTCGGAGACAAAACAGAATAATTGGGCATAGCATTCATTAGTTTTTTGAATATCAGATTTAGAACTTTCTTATGTGACTTATATTGAGCGGTCTAAAAGGTTATTTTAATTGCAACAAAGGAAGGTTTATTGATATCAAATGCACGCACTGTCAAATGAAATATTAAGTGCAGTAATCTTACTTCTTCCAGATTGATGGAAACATTATGTCAGAGTTCGGTGAGATATACGATCAGATCACCAGTACGAAAGCCGGTCATTAAAACTAGCCAAGGCTCACAGCCGAAGTTTCTGATTTTCTGATAATACAATTGGCAATGCGGTCGGCAAGCTATTTGGCTCGGTCGTGTATGGAAAGCTTAAGAAACTTACATAATTTGGAAAGATAAAAAGAGACCGCAGCATGTGTTACAGTAGGACCGCCCACCAACAGAACAGCAGCTTGTGAAAGAAGCAGAAGGATCACTGATAGTGACACTGATGAAGACCAGCTCAAAAGGTGGATTGATAACTTTTCTGTGGCCTTAAATCGCTTTTTCGCCAGTGAAGAGAGCCCAATGAGCCTTCCGAAGTAACAATTTGCCGAATACATACTGTTTCATCAAGGAGAGCAGAAATACCGCAATTAGTGCACTAAAGAACGACAAAGTGGTTAGACTTGACGAAAGGTTGTCAGAGGTGTTTGAAATCCAGAGTGGACAAGTAGACAAGGCCGTATACTGTCAGCAATATTATTCCAGTTGGTGATTAGTCCTTTACTGCACGCAGATTTATCGAGTGGATCATACCTCAAACACCTGGACTACGCAGGTAACAAGATTATTCTCTCATGGATATACATCAAATGACGAAAAGGTTAGAGAAAGAAGCTACAATCGTTAGGCTCAAGATCAACAATGCAGAAACAAGAAAGATCAGCATTTGAGCTTCTTCATTTGTTGAATTTAATATTACTGCCCAACCAATTGAGATGGTAGAAAATGTTGATATTTCAGGAGTTCGACAGAAACGAACTAGATATTAACAACCGAATTTGGAAAGCAACAGCGTTGTTCGGAATGCTGTTCAAAATATTGAGAAATAAGCCTCTAAGCTTGAAGACCAAGCTACGTGCTTCTTTATGTTAGCAGCACTTGGAAAGTCACATTCGCTGTCGCAAGAAAGCTGCAGATGTTCGTAAATAGATGTCTGCGAAACGTCTTGAGAATTTTCTGGCCCAACTGCATCTCTGAGAAACTCATACGAGAACAAGTCAGGAACCCATTGACTCCATCATACGAAAACGTTAGTGGCAGTCGTTTGGCCAAACGCTACGAAGGGGTAACGAGTGCATTGCAAGACAATTGATGCAATGAAACCATGTCTCGTAGGTTCAGGCCGACCTAGAAGCCCCAGGCAAAGAACGGTCTAAGAGTAATCAGCAAAAATGTGGGAATTTTTGGTTTTTTGAAAGTATGAAGGTGAATGCACCAGAACGTTGATTGCAGCGAGCGGCGGGAATAGTGCGAAGTGACCTACTGATTCTTCAACATTTTTGCTGTATTCTTTCAAAAAGCCTGCTAATTAATTTATTTCTTCCTACGACTTCAGTTCAGCTTAAGGTGTTCCAGGAATTTTGAAAATGTAAAGTTTTTTTTACAAAATATTCAAAAAGTATTGACATTAGAAAACTTCCCTGAACAAATTCGAAGAATTGCTTAAGTAAGCTTATCACATGAATCAAAATAGGCTTCCTTATTCTGATTTTTTACCCAAACAAAAAAAACTTAACATCAATTCACGTTTATTAACTATAAAAATGTCCAAAACCAAATCAGAAATCATGTTCACTCCAATGAATTTCTTTGCAACATATGGGTCACACAATAATCAGTATCAGGAGTTTATGTCTATATCCGTTTCCATTTGTCGCATACATAACCTCCATGAAAATACATTTCCTATTTTTTTTTGTTCATTCTTATTTATAAAGGATAACTGTATACCTATTGCCCTTACTCCCAACGAAGCTCTTTTTGTGTCCATTCCATTTTTTTTTTGGTTCTATCGAAGAATCAAAAAAACAAATCTTCATCTTTTGCTGGTTCATCTTTTCAACCCACAAAATATTTTTTTTTTGTATTTTACGATCCTACAAAAATCCCTTTGCTTATCAATGTTAATGTCCTTTTTCCTTATTTTATTTATTTATTATGTTTTTTTGTTGTTGTTTGTAAAAAAAAAACCAGTAAAATTGCATAACTCACCCAGAAGAGCTATAAACAACACAATACTATGAAATTTTCATCCCATTTTTTTTTTGTTTTGAGTTCAGATTGTCGTGAAAGTTCTGAAAATCAGATATTACTTTTTTATATATTTTAACACACATTTCATGTTCTTTATATAAAAAAAAACCATATACGAGTATAATTCTCAAAATGGATAGGGCTGAGGGTGATGGTGTCATCCTTATTTTTCAACTTGGATGCGCGCCTTATCTATCCTCTTATCCTGTACTCATACCCTTCTTCTTCTTCTTGTTCCTGCTGACAATATTAAACTTCTTTTTTTGTGTGTGCTAAGCTTATGTTTCACGATTTTATCCTCGTTTTTCGGATGTCAACAAATTTAATAAAAAAAAAAAAAAATAAAAAATATTTGATGTCCTTCTTTTTTATGTTTCAATTTAGTGGAAATAGTAAATTTGAGACAGCCATGCCGAAGCAATGAAGAAGGACTTCATCATTTCGGTTTTTTTTTTATTTGTTTTGTTTTCTGGGTCAATGCGCGCGGTGCAGAAAATAAAAATTCACATAAATCATTGCGGAATAAGAAGG
This sequence comes from Syrphus vitripennis, assembly GCA_958431115.1. Taxonomy (NCBI): domain Eukaryota; kingdom Metazoa; phylum Arthropoda; class Insecta; order Diptera; family Syrphidae; genus Syrphus; species Syrphus vitripennis. The sequence goes on from OY288108.1 coordinate 87,621,033, forward strand.
ACAACATAATTTATCAGGATTTTGGTTATGCTGAGTAAATTGATCCGAAATCGGCAATAAGGATCAAATATAGCAGGGCTTTGCAAGAGAATGTGTAAATGGTCTTAATTTAGCAGCTGTAGAAATATTTCTAAAAGTTTGGCAGAACTTAAAATCAGTATAAGTGTCGGATGAGATGAAATAAAAATTGAATGATTTGATTTGAAACAGAAACTTCTATAGCTATGATTTTGATGAGTTTTTGAAGAAGACATATTTATTTAAAATATTGTTAAGGATAATGGCGTGGTTATAAATTATTGGCTTGAGATGCCATTTTTGAAAAAAAAAACACATGATTACTAATGTCTCTAGTGTATTTGTGCAGTGGACTTTACTTAGGCTGGTATTCACCAAGCGGTCCCAGACTTAAGAGCCTCTTAACTCCATCATTAGTTCATGAAAAGTAATTTTGTATGACCAAAAGAGGGAGGGTTTTATGTAGTTGAAAGGCTCTTAAAGTTAAAAGAGCTTGGTGAATACCAGCCTAGGAGTCTATAGGTATCACTTATATATTTGCAAATTATGGATTTTGTTCTTTTTCATGGTTAACACTCTTTATTTTTTAACAATTAGAAATTAACAAATATGTAACACGTGGATTGGGGGTAAAAAAACCCCAAACGTAGAAAAAATAAACTCCAAAGCTCGAGGACATCTAACAACCAAGATATCATAAAAAATTAAAAAAAAAAAATCCTGATATCCGCGCGCACTAAAGGGGATTTTATGTACTCCTTATATGTCAGAGGCACAGTGCGAGCTTTAGGTAAGTAGGAGGGGATTTGAAAGGAGATGTCGGTAAACATTAGTCTTGAATTTCAGTTCATCACAATGAGAGGGAAAGACAGAGCGTGGAAGGGTATTCCACATTCGCGTAGTAGGGCTAAAGAACGAATCCCTGTACTTGACAGTACGACCGAAATTGGGTTCAAGAGTAAATTGATGAGTATTCCTGGAACAGCGAATATTACGGTTGAATCGTTTAAGGGGAGGAATGCAACTGGCTATTTCATTTGAGCACTTACCGTAAAAGATTGAGAGACAGGAAACGTTACGCCGCCCGCCCGGTGTTCGAGTGACGTAAAGGTATTGATGATGTTCCTGTCTCCGATCATAAGGATTTTGGATTTCTTAATTTTCGTCATCTTTTCTATGTGTATAAGGGCATTTAGGAAAAAAGAAAACTCAAACTTTAGTAAACCCTAAATCAAAGATTATGTGTTTTTGAAATTTTAGGTTTCCAGAAAACTCAAAATTCAGACAACCCAAAATTCAAGTAATTCAAGTATTGAACATAAAATCAAAATTCCAATGACCAAGTTACTCGTAGCAAAACTTTAATAAAAAAAAATATAGAAACCCTAAAACGTAAAGTACTAAAATTCTTAATTCCAAAGATTATGTTGTTTAAGGTTTTAAGGGGTTTCAAAAAACTTAAAATACACAATAAAGAAATCTAGAATTTTGTATTGGAAATCCAAAAATCTATAGAACGAAAGATTGGGTTTCGAAATTTGACTCTTCAGAGTTTGGGTATTGAACGGAAACTCAAAGTTTTTTTTTTATATTTCTTGGATATAGAGTGCTTGGATTTAAGCTTTCTGAATTTGATCTTTATGGATTTTAGGTTTCATGGAATTTCTGGATTCAATCGCTTTGTCAAAATCAAGAAATCTAGAAATCCAGGAATAAGCGTTCTTAGAATTCTTAGATTTAAAGTAGATATACATTATGTACCAAATAGTTTTTAGAATTTTTATTGCTGCATTTTGGCTTAGGAGATTTTGGATTTTCAAAATTTTTGGTTTTCTGGGTAAAATCGTTTTTTAAAAGGGTTTTAAGATAAAATGAAAATTCAAAATCCTAAAACCAAAAAAAAAGAAATTTAAGAACCTGTTATTTTTTAAACATTCAGAAAAATCAAAATTCAAAACACTCGAAGTGAAAAAAACGAAAACCTCTACATTTGTTGTTGTTGTCATTATTTTCGGTTAGACTCAACGGGTTAAGGGTTGTAATTATTTATAATACAAGTAATTTTATTTTGGGGGTCACTTTAACACTCTTCTTCTTCTTTTACTAGTCATTGTTATGATCTGGGACTAAACTCTTTCAATTCATGGTCTCACCACACTATTGAAAACAATTTTAGTTTTTAAGAAAGTGTCATTCAGTATTCTGCCCAAAATCCATGTTACTTGTTACTTTAGTGAACATTTCATGAAAAAAACCTCCCGAAGTTAGTCAACCAACCACCATCGCTGCGACCATTAGCAAGTTTTCTGTATTTGTCTTGTTAAACATTAATCACAAGCCCATTATAACCATCAATATGATGGGGTCATAAAAATAAATCCAAAGCCAAAATATGAAAACCAAGAACAACCAGCAAAAACAGGCAAGTCCCATTCATTCTTCCCAAATATTGTAGGCTTAAAAACCAAAACCAAAAAAAAAGTAATCATTTTTGTGTGTGTTTCTCTTTCTCTTTCTCTCTCTTTCTGTTTCAAGCAATAAAACTTCACGCAAATTATAGAGGAAAACACAGAAATTCATGTATTGTGAATATCCTTGTTTAACAAACTTTTCCTCCCACTTACTGATGGTGTTGCAAGCAACAATATATAATAGCTCTAAGACAAAGCTTCTTATATAAAAGTTTTGAAGCAAGAAGAAACAGAACAAATATAATGATGGTGGATTTTCTATTTTCCATTTTTTGGTTTTGGTTTTTGGTCTTTTGCGATGAAGACAACGACGACGACGACGACGCCACATAGTGGTTCTGCTTCGATTGTAATCGTTAGTGTGGTTGGTTAGAAGAAGAAGAAGAAAAAGAAGAAGAAGTAGTAGTCGAATTATTGGTTGTGATGTAGATGGTATATATATTGGTTTTGGTATTCCCATTTTCGTAGTTTATCCCTATTAACGCCTCAATAAATCCACAAAGTGTCAGGGTTATCGTTATGTCCCAACCTACATTTTTTTGTTCTTCTTCCCTTCTTCTATTAGTCCAAAAGCTGCTGCTGTTGCAGAAAACACAGATGTAAGACATCCATAGAGAGTATAGTCCCAATTCTGGAAGCTGGAAAAAAAGATACAAATCCTATGGACAATATCCTTGGTTATCACCATATACAAAAGATTATTTAAGTTTTGTCCATAAATTTTGTCGACTAATTCGGCTATAATCTGAAACAAATTATCGAATTAGCTGCTTTTCTATGTTTGCTGTTGCTGTATCGATGGTGTTTTGTTTCAGACTTGGCTATAAGATGGTGGTTTTTTTTTTGGGGGGGGAAGTACGTAGACTCTTTGGGAAGTCTTTATATAAATATCCTTCAAAGGATATATACTATAATACAATATTAAATTAGAAATTAATGATACAGAACATTATTTTATCAGCATTGTTGTTTGTTTACTTGTTTTTGTTTTTTTTTTGTTTTGTTGTTTGGTGCGATATTTCATGGTTGCCTCCTTGTTGCAGATTTATGACGCAATAAAAACACAGATTGTTGCGCTATGGTTGTTTATACATAGTTTGTTGTTGTTTCTATTTGTATTTAAGGTTTTTTTTTTGTTTGGTCTAAAGTAGAATGGTGCAGATGTTATTGACCTATAGAAAAAATATCTATTAATTGTCCTCCTTGTTGCAAGAGGGAGAGAGATAATTGATGTGTTCTGTTTTATTTACAAACAATAAAGCAACGTTAAAAATAAATAGATAAAATAAATGACTGGAAAATATTAATGAGTTTAAAATTACATAATAACGAGCCATTTTGTACATAATTTAATATGATAACAACACGATTATGGATTGGGTACTAAATTTTAACATCAACAACTGACGCAGAAATTGATTTTATAAATTTTTTTTTGTTTTGAACGAGTAGGTAAGTGATTTTTTTTAAATAAAATTAAGGCTACTTTTATCTAATGAATTAAAAGTGGTAAGAGGTTTAAATCAAAAATTTTGAATTTTGAAAACATGAAGTTACGTGAGTTATCAGGTGTTGTACTTGCGGCCCAGCGCGGCGCGACGGTGGTCATGGCTGCTTCACACTAGGGCTCGACTTGTGGGATTTGCCGGGTTGAAATCAACTTTCGACAAGCTTCGCGGTTTTGAATTGTTCCATGTCTGAAGTGAAATAAATACAGGTGCAAAAAGTTCCAAAAACATTGCAATGTGAAAAAAGAATGAATCAATGCAATCTTTTAAAAAAAGATTCCCAATGTTTACAACTCTGTGGTGTTTTTCGATCACAGACGAAACTGAAACTTAAAAGTCTGGTCACATAACCTGTTCCAATTTTTTTTATGGAACTTCTGTTTGGCATTTTTTCAACAATTATTTTTTGAAGATTTTGCGTTATTTTGTGAACCTAATTGTTTTGAGCAGATTTTTTTCACAATTTATGTTTTGGCCAAATGAGTTTTTTTTTATAAATTTAGTTTGACGATTTTTTTTGACAATTTTCAAGAATATTGAGAATAAGTTTGACATTTAGCGGCATGCATTTGGTTTCATATTAATAAACATTTCGGTTTGAAATTTATTGGAGCGCACTTGCCTGGCGGGATGACATACCACGAAAAAGTGGAGTAAGCTGGGCATCTAAGGCACCTTAAGTGCCCCGTTCATGATAAAACTTAATTTTTTTATAAACAATTTTTTTGTTTTTAATTGTTGGCAAATTTTTATTTTTGGGCATTTTTTTTTCCACAGTTTCTTTTTAGGTACTGAACAAATTTTTTCTTTGACAACATTTATTAATGGAAACAAAAAGTTTTTTTAGACGAAAAGTCTATCGACAAAAATTTTTTTTCGTCCAATTTTTTGTGGAATTATTGATTCCAAAAAGATTCATTAAAAAATCAAGTCTCAAAATTGGCATTTGGTTTCTATTCAAAATTGAATTATGTCAAATTTTTTGATTTGAAGCAATTTAAAAAAAAAAATAATATCAAGTGGAATTTAGACCCTTAACAATTCGTTAAACTTATAGTTAAGTCCTTTTCAAAAATAAGGTTGCGTACCTACACCATTTATTATTAAAATAATTAAGGACTTAATCTGAAACCACTAATGTGTCAACACAAAATTCTGCTATCTCCTTCTCCTCATCATCAAAAAAATCAGTCATTTTAATTTTAACATTAAAAATTTAATATTTAAAATATAAACAAAAACAAAACAAAAAAAAATCCTCACCGCGAAACAAAACAAAAAAAAAACACCATGATTCCTTTCCGGTCGAGTTTTAATTATCCTTCCATTTCTTTAGAATTTTTAATTTCAATTCCATTGTAACCACATTGTTGTATAAATACATAGTCACTCTGTCTTTATGGCTACCGTATTTTATTGCTTTTTATTTTGCATATGTTCTCCCACTATACGTACATAGTCCTAACCAACAAAGTGCGGTACGGCAGTGGCATCGTAATAAATATCCTTATACCTATACTCTTCCACCAAATGAAGTCAAAAATAGAATGAACAAAAAAAATTCTACAAAACAATTTAAAAAAAAATGCAGTCTTTGCCACATTTTTTTTTTCTTTATCTCTTTCTCTCCCTCGCCTTCTCTCTATATTCCTTTAAAACAGAAGAAGGCTTGACTCACAGCAAAACTCCATATTCTCCAGTATATACACCATTTCTGCCATTACTAACATTCTGCGGGATAAACATTTTTCAAATTGTCCTGCAATCGGACAGATCTAACTAATTCATGGGAGATATGCAAATGTAATTAGTTGGAAGCCAATTCATTTCCTGTTGAACCCGCACGCCCTAACGTTAGTCGTCGTCGTCGTCGGTTGGTCTCGGTAGTCTGTCGTTTTAACCATCATCTTTTTTTTTATACCGCGAATCGGTCTGTCGTCGTCGTTGTTCTTTCTGTCTGCCTCGCTTCGTGCTTCGTGAACAAAAATAGTATTATCCTTTACATTTCTCGCGCCGCGGCGCGGCGTACAGCGGCGTATCCATACAGCGCAATTCCACGACTAATTCTATTCTCTTCCTCCATGGTGCTATTTTTTAATTCGTAAAATCGAATTTCTCCCACACCCACTGGAATGTGTCAGTGGGTAAATTGAATCCTTATCCTTTTGGTCCTTTGATCTACAATAATTGTAAAGCACTCGCCATATAGGTAGGTATATACAAATTCTTCTTCCTTCATCTTCTAATGCAAAATCGAGCATAAAAAGAAAGAAGAAAAAAAAATCCTTGATCTAACCACAAAGCACAATGAATGATCATTTTCTTTTTCTATTTTTGTGTGAATAATCGAAATAGACATCCATGTTTCATCCTTTCCGGAACTCCAGAGCTGCCTTAGCAGGAGAGAATGTGCAACTAAATTGGTCCATTAAATTGTGTTCTAGTTTGAGTTACAATGCAAGCAAGGAGGAGTGCACCTCTTCTTCAATTGGCATCCCGTTTAATCTTTCACCTTTTTCCCAGCTGTTTCTTCTTCTGAAATGCGGGTGAAACAAAAAAATATCCTTGATATCCCTGCATGTGCAGGTCTCATTCCCTCGAAAAACAATTAAATTTTCATGCTGGGCAGAAAGTGAGGGAAAAATGGTTTTCTCCTCCCCACACACACACACACTTCGAACAGAGATTGTAAGAAAAATTAATTTGCATGAACTTTGTGTTTTGTTGAAGTTATGGTGAATACGGGTCTCGTATCCTTCTGACTTTTATTTTCATTCGTTTCGCAATTAAAACTATGCATAATATGAAAAAAATAACAACAACATCAAATTCATATAATCTTCTTGAAGAATTTTTTCGAAAAAAAACTTTGCATTTGAAGAAAAACTTATTGCAAAAGTTTTTTTTTCTGAACAAAAAAACAAAATATATAAAACGGAACTAAGATGAAGGGCGTTACTGTAGAAAAACTTTTTCTCTCTCTTTACGATGGAATGCGGTGCGGTGCAATGATGACGTCTTCAACTTGGTCTATGACATTTTCTTTTGAGAAAAGTCTTAACGCGCTTTTTCAAAAAAATTTTTAAACCCCCTCTTCCCATTATACCCAATCTAACCTTCCACCCACAAAAGTCTCTCTGTTTTTGCATCATCATCATCATTCCTGTGCACAGTTGATGAAATACTCGTACCTAGCTAAAGAAGGGTAAAAGTTTATTTTTCAAGAACTTTCTCTATTTACTCTCGGGCTAATGAAAAGTGACCCCGTCTTGAGGTAAATTTTCTTGCTTAACAAAAACTTAAAAAAAAAAAAAAAAAAAAATTAAGACAATCTTGTGCTAGTATTACTTTACCATAAGTTGTAGGAAGCTTATTTTTTGATAGAGAAGTTGACTTAAGAAATTGAAGTGCATTTGCAATGAGAGGAGGACATACAAAAAGTAGAAAGTAGGTACGAAAGTCATTAATTTATTGATGGCAATTAAAAATTTAGTAAAGGATTTCGATTTGTTTTTTAATTTTTGTCAAAACAGAAAAATAAACTAAGGTTAAAAAAGTTATGATTTTTTAATGAATGAAAGAAGAATTTTTTTTTTTCAGCACAGTAATGAAGTTAATATGGCAAAGGGAAAAAATTAAGTCCAGCTTGTTTTTGATTCATTAAATATTTTTTAGTAAATAATAAGTTTGAGTTAAATAAAAAAAAAAAAAAATGATTTTACATTGGTCTCAGAAGTGGGATACGCTAATGGATTAGGATCTACTTTAAGTAGATTTCAAGTCAATCTTAAAAAGATACTAGGGATGAAAAAAATATCAAATTCAAAGAAAATCAAATCAGACAATTTTAATCGATATACTACTTGATTTGGAATTTAGTGGGTTGGACTATTCAGAAGTTGTTGTTTTTAATTTCCAAAGGAAAAATAAAATAAAAATAAAGATTAAAAATCTCATAAATAGGGGTTATAAATGCTAATACAGTAAAAATAAAATGCATGATTTGATTGCACGCACTTGCTTTTCAAATAATCAATAAGATATTACAATTACAAAAATGTGATAAGAAAAAAAGCAAAACATTAATTTTTTAGCTTTAGACTGATTTTTCAAAATACTGAGTTTTCAAAAATAAACCTTATTTTTTTTCAATTATGAGATTACAAATGTATATCGGAAATAATGATTGGATGAAAGAATCGGAAAAAAAGTACCGTTAGTAACGGGTTTTTGGAAAATAATTTTTTACCAAATAATTTTGATTTTTTACACAAACTTGACCTAAAAACTTTCATTTACTGTCTACTTTTTCTGCAACTAGAGGAAATGAAATAAATACAATTGTTCGGCAAATCTTGTGATTTTCCCGAAAGTTTACACTGGTTGTGTAACTCGAAGAAAGTGTTATTAAAATTATTAAAATAAACATCTCATTTTGCATGGAAAAAATACATATATTGAATATAGATACAGTAGGTAATAAATAGAGATTTTCACAAAAACAAAAAAAAAACACTGACATTAAAAAATTTCAAAAATTAGAAAACAAAACCAGAACAAATCTACTTTTTCAAAAATTGAGCTTAAAATAATGTACATTAACTATGCTAAGTCGTACCTTATCACTGTGCAAATAAAAGCATAAAAACAAAATACCTAAAAAATGCAAAAGCGTCAAAACAAATTTTTAGAAAATACTTACATAACACCAAACTATAAATAAAATTCAAAGTTTGCAAAAAAAAGTCGTATATGTCTGTCTGATCTTTCAATAGTGCACCGAAATTTCAGAAAGCAAATAAATTTTGAATAATATCACAATTGTGAGGTCCTTGATAACATCCATATTTTTATTTATTGAACCGGCATTCATAACCTTCATTAACATTTCTGGACGACATCAAAATGAATCGAAAGAAGTAAAATAAGAAAAAAAAACCTCCTACATGAATGCCATAAGCTTCCAGATTTTATATTCGACCGTAATTACCAAAAAAAAAATTATTGAAATGAAAATGATTCTACAGAAAAAAAAAGATAATCAATATCCTTAAATACCAAATATTTGTTCAATAAACAAAATCGAACTCCATTCATATTGATTTGTATTCTTTTCTTATACCAACTGTATGGAAAGCAATTATATTTTGGATCGACACGAGGCCATTGATACGACGACCATAGAAATAAGAAAAGATGACTGCAGAAAGGATATAGGATGAATGTATGACGAAGCATAATACCTATACAATATGCAGAAATGTAAGAGGTTGTAAAAGATCCTGTCATCCTGTCATATGACCGAAGAATCTTGTTCAAAGTTTAAACCAGAATATTAATCTTCTTAAAAAGAAAAGACATTTTTAAGGACAAAGTTTATAAGCAAAAAGATTGTTGTTATTTTTGGGTTCGAATAGTATTGTTTGGCAAGTAGATGACTATTGTCCTGGATTTAAATTCAATAAACAAATAAGTTTTATAGACTCTTATCTATCATAAGAGATTGTATAGTAGATTCCTTATGCATAACTTAATTTATTATTTTTAAGTGAGTTTAATTAAGATTGATACGAGTACCTTAGAAATGTATAAGCTTACATGAAAATTGCTCCAAATAAATGCAATTTATTGGAAAACAAAATGTATATATTCTACTCCAAACAAATAAAACTTGCTTACTTAATTTTATCAACAGAACCCGGTTAGTATTTAAAAAGAGAATGTTCAACTCGAAAATGTTAAATTTCAAAATCAATTTGAATGGATTCATGTTCTTTTTTATATTTATCTTAAGGATGTACATTTTCGTATTTTCAAAAATTTATTTTTTACAAATATTTTCGAAAATTTGGTATCAAAATTTCACAAAAAAAATATTTGGAAAACATTTTTTACAAAACCTTTATACAAATTGTTTTTCAATTTCAAAATCATTGCTTAATTATATTTTCTTGATATTGTAAGCTTTTCAAATACATATATTCATAATTCATATATATTCAATCAGTGATTGGATAATGTACCAAAGGCGGACGAGAAAATTTCCACTGACAGAATTTTTTACAATTTTTTGGTAGAATTTGTGAAAGCTTTTTTTTAGGACGAAACAGTAATTTTTTTTATTATCACGATTTAAAAAAAAAAACTTTCTATTTTTTTCACATATTTTCGACAATTTTTCAACCAATTTTGTGAAAAAATATTTTAATAATAAATAATAATAGTTAATATTTTTTTCACTTCGGGTTGGTTTAAAGTTAAATGAAAAAAATTTAACCTCAAAAATGATTCGTTGAAGAACTGTTATAGGCTAGGAACTTTTTCCGAAATTTTATATTTTCAAAAAATTTGATAAATTTGAAATTTCTACAAAATAAAATTATATGTTAACTTCAAAAAATGACCTAAAATAATTATTATTACTTTCAAAAATTCAAAAAAAAAAAATGTATGCAATTTTTTTCAAAAAATCTAAAATTGAGTAAACGCTGTATAAATTTCAAGTTGCTGAAACCAACACATACAAATATAACCAAAATTTTACCAAAGTAAATATTTAAAATTTATAAATTTATACATACTGTCTGGTAAGTAGTTTAAACAGTTCAAATTCGAAAAGGAACTCACCTGGAAAGAGAAAATAGAAAATTAAAAATTATTATGGTTCTAACGAGTAATTCAATTTCATTCATTTAGCTTTAGGTAAAATAAATATTTGTATTTTTCTCACGGCTTTGTTTTAACCAAAAATTGCATCGAAAAAGTGATTGTATGGAAGTTAACGAAACTTCCCACATTCAGGAATTTTTTTGTCTTATTTAAAGTGAGCCAATATCTCATGAGGTATGTTTTCATAAATTTTTCTTCGCATTTTCAAAAATTTTCAAAAATCTGATATTATAATCGTTTGATACATTTCAACTACCAAGCACTTCAAACTCATTTTGAACGACTAATTTTTGTAAGTACTAATTATTTTTAATAAATATTGTTAAAAGGACACAAAGTCCAAACAAATTTTTTTGGTGGCTTTTTGAAAGTGGTTTGTGGTGAAATTTAAGAATTACTAACTAACTTCTAAATGAACTAGCTCCCAATGAACTAAATCCCCAAAAAATTGAGATCTTGTTTATTATGAACTAAGACCTATAATTTTTGGAATTAACTCCCAATAGAAAATGAAGTAAGTCCCAAAATGAAAATGAACTACTCCCAGTAGAGGGACTAAGTTCTTTATGAACTAAGTCCCCAAATGAACTAAAAACCAATTTAAAAAAAATATTCAGCAAAAAGAAAATTAAATTTTTGTTTTTTTACTTGCTTATTAAAATAAATACAATACTCGAATTAAGGCGCAGCGCATAAGCAACGGTAGGTGCAAGTTTGGGTGAATGCAAAATACAAAATATGAAGTTCATTTTGGCTAGTGGAAGTTAGTTCATTGAGAGTTAGTTCGTAGTTCGAGTTAGTTTAGTTTAGTTTATTCATTTATTGTATACACAGTAAGAAATAAATCTTATAAATTATTGTTCTGCTAATTAAGTACAATATAAAAAAAATGGAGAAAAAGCTACATATTATTTTGAATCAAATTTAATTTTTGCATACATCTTACTTAATAAAATCCTAGTTGCGTAATGATTGTGTAAGGCAGATTTGAAATCTATGCACTTTGAAAATAACTTCGAAGATCTCTGTGAAACTTTGCTTCAGCATTTGTTCTTTTTAAATTAGTTGGAAGGAGATTCCACAGGCGAATAGCATTAAAGAAGAATTGTTGTTCTGAGGTCCGACAAGAAAACCGAGGGTGTATAAGCATTAGGGATCTGTCGGAAGAGCTGAACCGTATCCTATTAAATAAACTACAAGGTTGTTGTGTTTGAATAATATTGTAGAGTAAGAGAAGTGTCCTGTACCGAAGAAGGTGATCGAGGGAAATATTATACATTTGGAGCGAAAAACCAGATATACGATCAAAACGACGTAGACCAAATATGTAACTAGCTGTATTATTAAAAGCGACATTCAATTTTCTCCTGCTACCAGCATCACAGTTGCAGAAGACTTCACAACCGTATGTTAAAATAGGAACAACTACAGTTTTGGCTAGCATCATCCGAATATTGAGAGGCGTGTAATGTTGAGAAGACCATAACATTCTAAGGACTCCATAGGCCTTACCCACGGCTGCATTTATATGGCTATCCGAAGTTAGCGTCCTATTAAACAACATACCAAGGTTTCTTGCACTAGATGCATATGCGATTGGTGTACCATTCAAAACGATATTTGGGAAATAATCTAAATTAAGCACTTTCCTACTAATAACGATGCATTTTGACTTGAGTGGATTAAGGAAAAGTCCGTTATCCTGTGACCAACTGAGAATTAGTTTTTTTGAAATTGGGATGATTTTTTTATATTATTTTATTTAAGATTAAAATTTTGCGGTCATTTTCTTATAATGAAGTCTTATAAATACTAATTCAAAAAAAAAGTGCGTATACGCCCAAGTGCACAACTTTACCATAATCACAACTTTTTAGTTGAGCTTGAAATATAATAAAATAATAAATAAAAAGTACAGCTGCAATTTCAAAATTAACATATTTTTATAACTTACAAAGATACGAATTCATTATCAAAAAATGTTTCAAATTCTTAAAATTCAAATAATCATCACACTCCATCTCCAATATCCTTGCATAAAATAAAACAAAAGAAAATTCTTTAAGAAGATAAAAAGACAAATATAAGTGTAAAAATTATGTCATTTAGATTATCTTTTCGCACTTCTATTTAAAAAAAAAAAAAACAATAGCAAACAATTTATTTTCTCAATACCAAGGTAGAAACACCAAAAAGCACTTCTCTTGCTCATTATTTAAAACATCAGAAAAAAAAAAAATAAAATAATAAATGTCATTTTCTTATGCAAATACACATCACTATCCTTCTTCGTCTTTCTATACTTGTTTTAAGAAAAGAAAATTATAATAAAGAGAAAATAATAAATTAAAAGGACACAACAAAAAAAAAAAATATATCTACCATTTCATTGTTATAACGGCAGGTAGACTTTGGATATATTTCTCAACAAAATTAATTTACGTTTTGAAAATTAAACAAAATTAAGGATATTAATCCTAATGTCTATCAAAATATAGTGAGCTGAAGATCCCTTTTTGCATCTCTTTATTTCTAAAAAAAACAGCGAAAAAAAATATTCAAGCCCATTATGGAATATCCCATCATGAAGGACACCCTAGAGAGGAGAGAGCACAATTAAAATAATTGAATCCTGTGTGTCATCATTGCCTCTTGTCGTTTGTCGTCATCTTTGTTGTTGTTGTTATCGTTGTAGTCTCGTTCGTTGTCATTGTCCTTGTTTTATTATTCTTCTGAAGAGCATCATCGTTTATTTGAATAATAAATAAAAAATTAAATTTAAGTTATTGCTAGGTGGGTGTTTTTTTTTGTATTTAAATTTTCTTTTTTTTTGTCAGGTGATCTCTCAGAGCCAACAAGCCATCTCTCGGGCATGAACTCATTCAAATAGCCTATAAAAATAATTAAAATCGTTTTAAGCTCATTGCCAAGGAACAAACAGAGTGAAAGTGAGAAAGAGAGAGAGAGATAGAGAAGATTTTTGCGGATCCCATCTACTATTTTCTTTGTCGTTATAAGTCAAGTGTATCCTTAAAGTCCTTGGGTTTTCCACGAATTTATTTCAATTTAAGCACTTTAGACACAAAAACCGTTGTATATACCTACCTACCATCTAGTCGTAGGCAGGTTTGGGTAGGATAGGACCGTGTTTTTTTTTTCTTTAACCTTTTATAATACACAGCCAAGCTTCCTATTACCCTGAAAGCATAAAGTAAAGAAATTGCCGGTGCTTCCGTATGACAGGACATAATAAATATTCCCTGTCGGCCTCTGCACACCTTTTAAAGTCTGGGTCGTGTATTTTTTCTTCTTCCTCCATTTTCTTTTTTTTTGATTCTAACCTGCCATCTTTATAATTTTCTACCTTTTTGTTGTTGTTGCGTTTTTTGTTTAATGTGTGCTCAAGGAAATTTCGCATTTATTATGGTGTCGGAGCTAAATAGAGACTAGGGAGAAGGAAAGAGGCAAGAACGAGATGGCGTCTTATCCCAATCCAAAGTCACGGAACGGCTGGCATGGCATTAGAGTCTCTGTCTCTTTGACATTCACAAGAGTGTATGAATGAAAAATGTCATTGGATGACAAAATTTATGTAATAATACACCGCCACCGCCATTGCCAATGCTACCGTTATGATATGCGTATATTTATATTATATCTTTTTTTTTTTGTTTTTATTTTTATTTACCTACTAGGTGGTTTGTGTAGATTGTTATGTTCCGTGATTTTGAAGATAAAATCTTTTTTTTTTTTGAAGATAAACAAGAAAACAATAAAGAGATTATTATTTTTGATTAACGTGGGGATTTTTTTGTCTTCAAAAAATTTTATTATGATTGTTTAAAATGTAAAATAGGTAATTTTAGATTTTCTTTTGTGTGTTGTTTTATTTGTATTAAAATAAAAATTGTGTATTTTTGGGGATTTATAAATAGAAATAAAAAGTCTAAATTAGTAATTGAAAAATCAAACAGAGGGTCGATTTGAGGTAGGTACCTAAATATATTCCTAGAATTAAGGTAGACGAGCATTTTTAAGAGCAATCAGAATTATTGTTTATGATTTGGGTAAATGTAGAATGGCATGTTAATGTTTCGTAAATAAAAATATAAGTTATTTGATTTCTTTTTGGATTGATAAAGAATAAAAAAAAGGTGATTTTATTCAGCGTTATTAACTTGCTTAGGTCCCCGGAACTATTATTTTCGTGAGTTCCACCTTGCGAACATACGGCATCCACTACTCCAATACATCATTTTGTTCGGTTCCAAGATATGGTTTTCATCTTTCTCCAAATCTTCCCCAGTTGTGCGTTCGTTCTTGGCCAAATGCTTCAGAGTCTCTCCTGCCTGGTTTTGGAAGAGGGCTCTATTACATTACTTGACTAGCAGTGCACTCATTGCTTTTTCCGAGCATCTGGCCAAACCACTACCTGCTACTCACTTCTTCGTATGACAGAGTCAATAGGCAGCTTTCTTGTGACAGCGGATGTGACTTTCCAAGTGCTTCGCAATTCGATTGTTAATGTCACTCCCAATGTTTTTAAAATATTCTAACATTTCTAATAGTAGTTCAGAAATATCTACTAGAGCAGGAAGTTCCAAGCTGATGTTTCTTGATTTTGTGGTTTTTTCCCAACGATGGGGGCATTATTTGCTAAGGTCCCCGGACCTATTATTTTTGTGAGTTCCACCTTGCGAATATACGGCCTCCACTACTACAACACATCATATTGTTCGATTCCAAGATAAGTTTTTCATCTTTCTCCAACACTTCCTAAGTTTTACTGATTTCTCATTGGCCGTTCTTGGCCAAGCTTCTGAATCTCTCCGCTCATCTGCCTGGTTTCGGAAAAGGGTTCTATAAATAACATTACTTGGCTAGCAATGCACTCATTGCTTTTTCCAAGCATCTGGCCAAACCACGGCCTGCTACTCACTTCTTCGTATGACAGAGTCAATAGGCAGCTTTCTTGCGACAGTGGATGTGACTTTTCAAGTGCTTCCCGATTCGATTGTTAATGGCACTGCCAATGTTTTGAAAATATTCTAGAGCAGGAAGTTCCAAAACTGATGTTTCTTGGTTTTGCAGTATTTGCCCAACGGGGATTGAGGTATGATTGCAGAATTCACTGAATTCCTCCGTTCCCATTCGACAAAACATCACTGATCACCAAAAGGAACAATATTGGATACAGTATTCAGCCTTGCCTGATCCCACTTTGCATTTCAAATTTCTCTGCCAATCTTCCATAACACATTGATAATAGCAATCACAACTACAGTCCAGCGCAAAACAAGACGAATTCTCTATTGATACTGTCGAACGCGTTTTCCTAGTTAGTCAACAGCAGGTGAACAGTAAACGCACAGTTCGACGATGATCCGTGTGGACCAAAGTAATATCCAGTCCAATCTTGCTTGTTCTGCCCTGGGTGTGTCTTCGAGATAGTCTTTTAACTGCTCCAGGACAATTCTTGTCATTACTTTGGCCAGTTCAAGAGGTAAGCACGTTCCCCTCCAGTTTTCGCACTGCGTAAGATCGCTTTTTTCGGGAGCTTGAAAATCATTCCCTTTCCACTATTTAGGAAAGTTCTCTGTTTTCTAAGCTACCTAAATGAGTCTGTGCAGTAGCACATTCGATGCTGTTGGTGCAGCTTGTAAGAAATACCATCACATATGTACATAAAATCGTGCTTGCATTGCGGTAAATATTTTTTTTCTACAGTCCGTATTTGGGAAATTGTTTCTTCGGACGGATTTTCGGACATTGGATTCATTTCACACGATTTAAAACTCCAGGTGAGTGTTCCTTAGCCTTTTGGACTGGTCCTCTTCCAAAACTAGAATTGATCCGTCTGTAAATTCTACCAGATGTAGAGCTGTTGTACCCAAGCGTACCCTACCATCACGCCTACTTACGGCCTTTTCTGTTTCTGTAGCCAATCACGGTGCATGGTTGTGCAGGTCGTGCCGGACTTCTGGGTTCGATTTCCAGCCTCGTCCATCTAAAAACAGTTTTTTTTTTACAGGTATCTACCTCTCCCTCTTGTCAGAAATGGACCAATTCTCAAAAAGGATTACCTTGTCAACAATTGACAACTGACTTCACTATAGTCGTTCGGATGCGGCATAAAATTGTAAGTCCTCTCTATTCCTGCGATAGCAAGCACACAGAAATGGTTGACAGCAGTTGTTAGTCAATTAGACACTGGTTTTCCAGGGATTGGCGCGCCACCAAATTTATTTATTTAATAATAATTATGTTAACGAGTTTTTAACTATGAAATTTATAGTTTATTTTCAAGACAGTTGTATCTCTTGAAGCAGCAAAAAAAAAATGGCTCCAAATTTATTTCGATTGTTGGCATTTATTGACAAAAATTTTATGGAGTCATTAAAAATTTGATTGTTCTTGCTGGTGTTTCAAGTTCTTAACATGAATTTTCTCAGCAGGTGAATTCAAAAAAATTGTGATATCACCAAGTTCTCAAAGTTTTCTTTGTGCAGTATTTTTTTTTGACAACAAAGACTTAGAGTCTTTGGTTTGTTTTGTCAAAACCCAAACTGACTAGACATTTGCTTAGCAGAGGACACAAATCCACAAAGTAAGATCTTCAATCTTTGTTTTTTTTTCCAAACTCATATGAATAAGCTGTCCTGATGAAAAAAAAAAATCCCATGCACACATACATAGTTGAATGCCACCGTGATCCTTGAAATGTCATAAATACACCACAAAACTGCGGTACTGTAGATTGTAGAATAGAAACGGACGTGCAAGTGCAATAATCATATGTCATGGACTGAAAAGAGAAAACACCTCCTGTCATGCTTTTGTCTTTTTTTTTTCTTTTTCTTCTTAATCTTTTTTTTTCGTTCTATGAATTTCCATAAAATTATTTTTTTTTTCGTCCTGTGTCTGTTATGGAAGTTTTTTTTTTTTTTTGATTGCTCATTCCATGTTTTAGCAATGTTCCCGCTTTTGACTGTTTTGAATTTCCTCTGAGTAGAGAAAGGAAAAATACCAACAACAAAAAAAAATGCAAACCGAGAGAGCCTCCCTCTGGGGGTTTCTATCGCGTTTTGCAGTGTTTTTAATAGCTCCATACCTATACCAACAAGCTCGTCCTGCAAGTTTCTATTTTTCTTGCTTTGGTTTAGAAAATAAAAATAAAAAATACCTACAAAACAAAAAAGGGCTAAAATATATGTATATCTATGCTATGCAGTGTAGGTACATCCGTGCGATGTAAAAGGGTTTCCGTTCTGTCATAGAGTGGTTAGGAGGAACAAAAAAGGACGACATGCGGGTGGAGCAGCAAAAAAATTAAAAAAAAAAAACTGTAAAACAGCAAAATCCAAAGTCACTCCGGCGTGAAATGTTGTGACAATAAGCAGAATTGTCAACGTTTTTCATTTTATGATTTTTTTTTCCACAATTTCCCCAATCCCCACTGATGTGGCTCCTTTTCTGTCCGACCTTCCTCAGGAGGTCCTTCGTCGTTTATTCTCTCTGTCGCTTCGCTGATGTTTGTCAGTTGTTTATATTTGTATTTGTTTTTATTTTATTTTTTATTATTTGTGAAGATATTACTGTGGTTGGTTTTTTTTTTTTTTTTTAAGGACACATTTTTCTGCGTGATAGAAACAAACAAATAAATAAACAGCGCAATGTAAAAAAAAAAATGATATTTTTATATGTAATGTACACAGAGGAATTTTTGGTGGAAATTTTTTCTTCATGGATGGCGGAAAGAAAAACGCACCGTGATGGTATGGTATGTCTGTCACGCGTTAGCAGTTGTCATATCCTTTTTATAATACATAATATGAATGCGCGAATAAGAACACAATGGATTTCGTTTCCAGTGACTCCCAGTGAGTTGTTGTTTTTTTTTGTTTTTGTTTATTTGTTAAGGAAATTTTATGCACGTACGCTTTTTATTTTTGTGTAATATCCTTTATAAAGCTGAGTCCATTCTTGCCATCACCACAGCACTGGCGCTGTTGACGACATCAGATTTCATATAAGAATAAATGACATTTTAATTAGATGTCATTGGAATTTGAGTCCGAAATTTGAATGGAAATCTCTGAGGGAATTCTCAGGGTGAATTTTGGGGGAATGTGGGAGTGTTTTTTTTTTTGCAGATAGTAAGATTATAATCGAAAAAATGAAAAGCTAATACTTTCCCATGGTGTGCTTTTGACAGATGGAGTCAGAAATCACTCCGGAAATCTCATTGTTGGAGGTCAGCGTGATGGAAAATTTGTACTTGGATAAGATTTCAAGGACCTAAGTATTTTTTTTTTTTAAATAAGTTGAGCTGGTAGTTAGCTGTAGCTAGACATACATTCATGAAGTGAGGTTGCTTGTACGCTAATCGGTAAAGTCAAGAATTAATTTCCATGCAAAATCATCCATCTTAAATTATATGAATATAATATTGATAGCGTTGACCGCCATATCTCAGGAACGGCTCATTTTACAAGAAATGTGTAAATACTATTTCGACTAAATATTTAATTATCTTGCTTTTTTAGTATGACTTATAAATTCAGATTTAAGCCGCCTAAAAGTATACTTTTATTATATTTTGTTATAAAGTATACTTTTCGGCGTTAACTCTGAAAATATATGTAAGTGCTATGAAAAAATGTTGTTTGTCAAAAGAGTTCTTGAAATTTTTTTTGTACAATGCGCCATTTTCGGGACGTAGATTTTTAAACTACCAATTAATCCATCTTTCCATTCCAATCATAAAACTTGAGATGGGTAATTTTGCACAAACAAAAAAAAAACATCTGCCGACTGGCCTATTGAAGTAGAAAGCTTAAAGGGGAAAAAATGCATGTACTTAAATTACTACAGACACACAACTTGTGCACTTGTAATTATTACATTACGAAATCTGTACTCACTGAGTCTACCGTTTTTGACATCAATGTGAAATAAAATATCAATTTTCTACATTTTTGCTCCTATAAGCTTTCTTTAATAAGCTTTTTTTAGTAAGCTTACAGGAGTAAATGTTCTCTATATCTATATTAGATTATTAGAGCAATTTGCTTCAACATGCAAATAAAAAGAATAATGTTGTGGTTCATTTAGTATTTTACAAAAACGCTCATGGAGAACCGAAAACCCTATATGACTTCTATAACGCTGACTTGAGTACGCTGTAGGAGGTCTAGTTTGTCTTCAAATTTCGTCCTTCCAGTTGCAACGTTTTGTGTGAGATTAAACGATTTTTGGGACCTGTTGAATATCAAGAATAAAAAAGAAAATATCCTATAACAAATTGAGGAAAGAAATATTAAGGTACTACAAACCAGTATTTATAAGATCAGTTACTTGCTATTTTTTTAAGGGTCGTCTGTTTATTCTACTCCCTATTAGATTATCATAAAAGACAAATTTTTTGGTACCGTC
This sequence comes from Syrphus vitripennis, assembly GCA_958431115.1. Classification (NCBI taxonomy): domain Eukaryota; kingdom Metazoa; phylum Arthropoda; class Insecta; order Diptera; family Syrphidae; genus Syrphus; species Syrphus vitripennis. Next base: position 87,641,134 of record OY288108.1, read on the forward strand.
AATGTTTAGTTAGGTATTGTTCAAAGGAAAAAAACAATCCTATAAGTCTTCTATAAGACTTCTAATAGAATGTTCTTGTTAATAAGTGAATTAATGACACAAAGCTTATAAGAGTTTCTAATTTTGAAAAAAAAAGTTCCTCACAGGTTTTCCAAATCCTTCAATTTATAATAAACTTGTTTGCATTGAAAATTTCGTTTCTTAGAAAAAATTCCGTAGATCTACAAATTAACCAACCACAAAAGTTGTTTTTACAAAATTCCTTCCCAAAAATCATTTGAATGATTCAATTGAATACGAAATCTATCTTCTCTGTCCATTGAATATTTTATAATGCCACAATTGATGAAATTTAGAACAAATACTTTATAGGATCTCGTGGATATAAATCTAAATCCAAAACCAAATTTCCCACTTTGAACTGTAAACAATGGACACCTCGCCTTCAACCCACCACCACAATTATTGGCTGGAGGTTCTAGCTCTCTCTCTCTCTATCTTCTTTTGTGTATAATTTTCATGCAAATTAATTGTCTGCCATCACAAACTGTGTATATTCCTATAGGACATTGTCCGTGCGTTGTCCTCTCTCTCTCTCTATAGGCAACCGCTAATCCTTGTCCAAATCAAATGTAAATTAGGCTTTGAAAATTCAATCTGGCCCTTCAATCAAATAATGAACTCAATCATCAGTGTATGTTTTGGTTCTATGAATGATGACGATGGCTAACGACGATGATGACAAAAAGCGGTTCTCCTATATGTTGATGATGATGATGTTGTCCAGTATTCATAATTCAGTTGACAACAACACAACAACTGTTTCCACATTTATAGTACTCTCACAATGGTTGGTATGAAAAATTGTTTTCGATGATGCTGGATGCTAAACTAACCAATAATTCGAAGCGAGTCCTTTCAACGCTTGTCCTCATGGTTTTCTGTCGTGATTCTGGTTTCTAGGACCTAGTGCTGCTGCTACTGCTGCTACTGTTTGGTGCGCCCATGACAACGCAAACAAAAGTAATAAATTCAATCAAAGCTCACCTGCGCTCTTGCGTTTTGCATCCTGCGTCCTGCCTATAAATATCGGTTCACTTGGTTGGTTTGTCGATACACGCTATACACTATGTATATAAAGGTGCGGTAGTTATATCCTGTTTCTCGTCCTGGGAATGGATTGGGACGCTTCCACCAGTGACATCTCACTTACGTGTGCAATGTGTTCGAAACACTGCACTCGCGTTTCGTTAATTAATTGACAATTTACATCGAAACAAACATTCAGCAATAAACAATCAAATGTTGTAGAGCAACATAGGTACGGACGGTACGGCCATGACGAAAACGTGTAAATAGGTATAAAGGACCTTCCATCAACTATAAAATATCCTTCGAATGATAGAGTGAGTAACTCAGTTGTTAAAAAGAGACGAACCAAATCAAACCAGATAAGCATCGACGAGAAAAAAGTATAATGCAAAAAAATAAAAACAGAAACAATTCAAATGTCACCCCAGCCAACAACACACGTATTTTGTATGCTTAAGGACCAATCAATACATGTTGTATATCCCCAATCCAATGCAATCTGTCCGTCTAGCGTTCTCCCCCAGCTGGATGATGGTGGATGTTAGCTTAACCCACTCGGACATGTTTTAACTTATTTTCACAACTCTGATGCGAATCTCTCAACTGTGTGTATGGTGGATACTGAACTGGCGCCCGGGCGCGGACCGAGTGCATGTGGTGGGTGATGCGGATGGAAAGTGTATCTATATCGTCATCGATAAATCACACCGAGCGTTTTAATCAAATACATTCTGATGATAAACGACTGCTTGTCGTCCTTTCGGAATTCCCACCTACCCCTCCCATAACCAAACTTCTTTCGGGGGTTCCCGTCGAACACTAAAATCAGACGAATTGAAGTAGAGTGAATTTTGGTGCGAGTGTGGAAAAGTGCGGACAACATTTCACACAAACACGACAGACGAGCGATGTGGATGGAGGATTTTTGATGCACATCCTTTCTCTCTCCCTCTCTCTCCCTCACTCTCACTCTCAATCTGGATCTACCTATAGATGCAGGCAAGGTTTGTTTAAATTGATTTTGTTTCTTAATGACCATTTTATGCATGGAAAAGGAACGATCAAAAATGTTAAAGGTTTCCTTTTTGGGGGGAAAACCCATCAGGAAATACAGGAGCAATAACAACATCCGTAATCTAGTTGTGGAGGTGCTGGCTGGTGTGGAATATGAAGTTTCAAATATATATCTACGGAAATTGATTTGAGACTCTTTTGAAGATACGAAAAATAACAGGATTTCCAATAAAGTTCACAGTGTTATGAGAAGTTCTCAAACAAAATTGTTAAAATGAGATTTGGTCTTAACGACCATTAAGGGGAAATGGAGAAAGACATAAGACACTTGAAAATTCGAGTTCTTTTTTTTTTTAATTTACACGGAGTTTTGATATCACACGATTTTATAATTTTGGGTCGTTGCTCGTAGGGTTTTTTAATTTTGGAATTAATGAATCTTCAATATTCGGGGATTCAGGTTTCAAGGATTTTGTTCGTGATATCAAGTTTTTATGAATTTTTGATTCGGAATTTCGGATTTTTTGTTATTGGCGATCATATCTTAGTTTTCCAAATTTTGGATTTCATTTGGATTTAGTGTTTTCGGGATTTGGGATTTTTTTATTTTCAGTAGTCAGGATTTTAGGTTTTCGGAATTCTTGGTTCTCGAGACTTTGGGTTTTTGAGATTTTTGTTCAGGTTTTTTTTTCATTTTTTTTTTGGTTAAGGATTGCAGGTTTTTGGTTTTTAAGTTTTATAATTTTTTTCTTTGAGTTTTTAGGATTTAGGGTTCTTGGTATTTCTGGATTCGGACTTTTAAGATACCTACATGTGTTTGCAAGATGTTTGATTTTCAAGTTTTTCGGTTTATGAGATCGTGTTCTTCTTATCGATTTTATAATCTTGCAATTAAAGTGTTTTTAATGTTCTGGAATTTGGATTTGAGATCCCGGAACTTGGGGTTTTCGCCATTTTGGGTTGGGTGTCGGAAGTATGAATTTCGTGGAGTTTTGAGTTTTTTGGAATTTTTGTGTTCTTGAGAATTTCAATTTTCCTGGTTTTAGTTTTTAGTTTTTAAGGAAATTGGTTTATTTAAAAATGCTCTGAACTGCTTAGATTTGGAGATATTGAAAAATTTATTCGAAAATCTGGTGCTCTTTTTCTAAATAGAACTTGATTTCATTTCGAATTTTGGCATCCTCAAGTCCTTGAATTAATATATTACATACATTAATTCAACTGTATAAAATTAGAGTGTTTTTATTTGGAGATATTGTAGTTTTTATTTTAACATGCTGTTGCAAATGTTTGTTATGTTGTTGTTGGTATTGATAAAAGAAACTTGGAGATATTGTTCAAGAAGGGTCTTCATTCATTCAGTTTTAGTTAATTATCAAAAATAGCTAATACCTCGCTTTTAATGAAAAATGAATTGAATCACTCAGATTTGGAGATATTGGACTTTTTGTTCAAAAATGCGTTGATAATATTTTAGGCCTATATTTTGGTTAGCACAAGATTATCTTAGTTTTCCAAAATAGTTAATATCTTGAGTTTAATTAAAAATGCTTTCAATCTGAGATTTTCGTTCAAACAGGTTTTAAGTCGTTTCATAACAAAGGAATAAATTTTTACTTTGTTATTTTAATTTCCAGAAATTCCTGAGAAAATTGCTTTTCATTTAAAAAATTAAATAAAGTCTCCTTAGCAACAAAAAAAAATCTTTTACCGCCTTTAAAATTATAAAGCCAATGGAATTCCATTACACACTACAAAACAAAACAAAAATTCTCATATTTTCCTGTGATATTTTTCCAATCCAAATGTCAACAATGCAATTCGATCAAAAATTCTATCAAGGACTTGAGCTCAAATCGAATATCCAAAGGACCAACTGGACCAAAAAAATAAATTTTCAAAAAATTGATTTATACGATAGATTCGGATGGAGACCAAAAAGTGGGTGATGGTAACAACTTTGTGTAACCCTCTAAAAAAAAAGAAAAAAAAAAAAACTAAATAAAGTTACAATCCTTCTCTAGTCTATATATGTATGTAGCCACGAAGAGTCCTGTTAGCGCACTTTTGATTAAAAACAATTGAGGAAAAATTTTCTCCATAAAAGTACGTACATACAACGTAACGGTTCTATACGAGAGTACGAGTAGGTATATGGTCTTTTCTATAGGTTCAATATAAACACAACAAAAACGAAACAAAACCAAGTGGCAGATTCCATCAGGTAATTTGATATACGTAGAAGGATGTGGCATTGTGTGGCGCTTCTGGGAGCAACATCGAGATTCGAAAGTGTAGTGTGGTGCCAACAATGGATAAGTGGATTTCAATTTATAGTGAAGCTAGTGCTCGAGTGGAGAATTTATGCTTTTAACTCTCTCTTCTATTTTTAAGAGATATAGATCAAGCGGGATATAAATTAAAACGAATGTACATTGTATGAGAGTAGAAAAGTTTTTTGAGGAGAGACTGCAACAACATCATGAGGATGTGGCCGATTTTTTTTTTGGAAAAGTGAAAGACTTCCAGCAAAAATTAAAAAATCAATCATAAATTGCACATTTTAAAACAAACGAAAATAGTGTTTTTTTTTTTGTTAAAATAACAAAATTCGATTTTGGGAGGAATTAAAGAAATCGACTATAAAGAATGCGTCTGAATGTCTTAGCGTTTTTTGTGTATAAATAAGCAAGTTCCAGTGTTCTATTGACCAAAGAAACCTGCCTAAACAGCTCACGGCAATAACGGCCAACGAAAAGCTAAGAGTAAGCAGACAAATATTTGTGATACCACATTTTGCGAAAAAAAAAATTAGATTTTTTTTTAAATTTTTCAACCGATCGGTTTCGTCAAAATTAAAAATGTCCAGTCTCGGTGTCGTAAATCTTAACTCTCAAAATATACACCCTCTCCTTCATTCTATTACAAAAATTTTCTTTTCTAATTGATAAAGAGGAAATTGTAAAAAGGGAGGATATTTTGTGTAAAAAGGCTCCTAAACTAAAGAGTATTTGGTGAATACCAGTCTTGTCCCGGATTCTCTCGTCCTGGTCTCATCGTGGTATTTGACATTTCTTTTCTTTCTTTTAATCTACAAACTGCGTAGTATATTGAAATATTCAATTTTATGTTTTAAAACACAAATTTCGATTGATTTTCTTTAATGGAAAGATCACCGAACCTCTTGTGAGTATCGATGAAAAAACTACATTTTAGACTCGGGTGTCTAGGATTAAGTCTTGTCAAATTTTTTTAGTAGTGCTTAGTTCGTAGCACTTTCACGCCGGAGATCTGGGTTCGATTCCCAGCCTCGTCCATCTCAAAAAACAGAAATGTTTTTTCTACGGGTGATGGCTGCCTCTTGCGAGAAACTGAAAAATTTCCCAAGAGCACCACTTGTCAAGAATATTTTCTGATTTTTCATGGACTGACAGTGGTGTCAAAATAAAGTCAAAATAAAAATTTTTGAAAAAAGAAAATTAAAAAAAAATTTTCGCCCGTTTTAAAAATTTTATTTTTTTTTCAGTAATCAAAAAATTTTAATATGGGATAATAATGTTAAGATTATACTCTATTGGTCAGAATTTGTCTAGCAATTTGTGAAATCGTTTATGAGAATATTGAAAGCCAAAAATCGAAAATTTTTTTTTTAACCAAATAACTGAAATTATTTACAAAAACCCTACAGGAAAAATTACATGAAGTCGCTAGAGCTGTTTTCGAGATATGTATGTTTTGTCTTTAAAAAATTCAATCTCTCATCTATGGATACACTTTAAAACCTTGAGTAGGTAGGTACCTAGTTTGAAGAAAATACCTTCAGCAGTTTAGGCTGTAGGACGGGGTACAGAAAGGAAGACTAACCGAACGACAGAATTAATATCTCCAGTTCAATTTTTTTTTACAAATCCAAAACTTTCACTTAGTAACTATATTCTCAAGTAAATTTCAAAGAATACCATAAACTTTGGCAAGGCTTAGAGCCAGTCAAAGATAAAAAGACTACTAATCATAAAAACCGTTATATCTCGAAAACGAAGCTTAAAGAGAAAATAACCTCTCAAGTTTTTTGACTTCAAATGAAAAAGTGAAAATTACAAAAGTTAACCCATCAGCCCAGATGGATATTTGACAGATATTGTTTTTCATTATTAACTTCCTGTTTTTTTTGTTAAGATTACAAGACTTTCAAAAATGCAATTGAGATTAACAATCAAATTGAAATAAAAGCGACAAATTCAATGCTCACAAATCAAATCCCTACACCATTTTAAATTAAGTATTTTGTCCTCACAGCTACACAACTCTTTTTTATTTGATACAAGTAAACATTCATTGAATTTCTGAGCAAAATTTGATTTAAATTTTTTGAAATTTCAAACTTAAAAAAAAAAACTAAATTGATACAACATTTTTATCCAATTTAAGTAATTTTCTCTCAGAAAATTCCCTCTACTTTCTTAATAGAAATATATAGTAACCAGCAACTGTTTGATTTTATATGCAGAAAACATTTCTACAAAATACCTTGAAAAAAAAACACAAAAATAAAAAAACTATATATTTCGAATAAACTAGGGAAGCGAAATCATAATACACATTCCACCAGGTGGCGCCCCATGGTAGTATATGCAAGTATTGTTGAACACATCCCAGTAGGTATAGCTAAATCTATTTCGACAGAAATATGCAAAACCTTGTTTTCCTCAACTCACTCGCGCTGTTTATTTGTACAGTTTTCTTTTTTTTTATTTCTACATATTCGATGCACTATTACAAATAGTTACAAACAGACAGACAGAGGGAAATACAAACAAAAATGGTGAAAAACCCTTTATTTCCAACGTAAAGGATTGGGTTTTTTTCAAGTTGCTTGAAAAAAAAAATAGCGTACAAACTCATTCGACTACAACTTATCATCATCGCCGCCATCTTTACCCCAGAAATACCCCCATGAAAATCCCTAAGTGCAAGCCAGTAGTGGGAAGGTAGATGGGGAAAAAAATATATGAAAATGTTCTCGCGCGCGCAAAGTATCTTTAATCAAAATTCCCAACAGGTAGGAAATATTCAAAATAGCTACCATAAAGGTTGGCAGAAAAACTAGAAACAAAAAATAAAAACAGGATACACGCTATATATGCATGGTAGAATAGAGGAAAGGATGCTGATGCTATTGCACTCGCGTTAAGATTGAACAACATACACAAGGATTTTTTTTTTGTTGTAGGATTCTTTGCACGTTCAGGTCCTTCTTAAGGGATAAAGACTTACTGTAGAGGGAAGAAAAAAAAAAACGATTTAAGCCAACTAAATACAAGAGCGCATTATACTATTTGCATAAATGAAATCTCCTATCTTGTGATTTCTGATGGGATGCAGAAACAGACAACCAACAGCAGCAGATGCAGGAGCACCAGCGCCCTCTATTTTTGTATTACTTTTTTTCCGATTTTAAAGAAAAAAAAATATATTTGTTGTATTTAAGTTGCACGTTGGGGAAGAAAATTTAGAATTCTGATTTAAGAGATCTAATATGTGTATTACAATTTGAAATGTTGCCAGTTTTTTAAATTTATTTTTAAGGAAAAGATATTGAAGGTTTATTTTTGTTGGATTGCGGTTTAAGGAAACTGCCATGCTTAATCGTTAGACAGGCACCATTATAATTTTTTTTGTTAAGACTATTTTTCGGTTTCCAAGGAATATTCAAACGGAAATGTATCTCACTATTTAAAATATTGCCATTTACAATTTCATTCATTAACTCCTACATCAACTTTTACTCCATTAATAATTTTCTTATTGCATCATGCTTTTATATGGAGTAAACACTCCAATAAATATTTGCAGGAAATTATGGTATACTCCATTAAATATTTTCTTATTGGAGCAAATACTTCCGGCTTCTTTAATATTTGATCACATACTCCCTGTTTCTTTAAAAGTATAAATAAATATTTAAATGAGGAACGCTTTAAATCAGCATTCACTCCAATAAAGAATTTCTCACTGCTACAAATACTCTCAGCTTCTTTAATAATGGAACAAATACTTTTTGCATCTTTAATAGTGCAGAAAATTCTTCAATAAATAATTAAGGAAAGCATTACATCAGTATTTAATTAATTATCTATTTTCTTATTGAAGCAAATACTCTCTGCTTCTTTATGTTTTTTTTTTAATTCCACTCAAAAGAACTATAATCACTACAGCAAAGTATTTTTTTCTGTTTTTTAAATGGGTTTTTTTGTTGATTGTTTATTGTTTACCTTCAATTTACTTAAACATAAATATGTAGGTACTTAAAGAATAGAATATTCGGGCAATAACGAACAAGGCCAAAAATAAGCTAGATTTATTTTAATTAATTTGGTCCTTCGACCCGGATTAAATTTTAATTTTACAATAACTTCTGTTTTAGAGGACTCATAAAATTCTTGTCTGAAACTTTTATTAAACTTCATAAATTCTTTCTCTAATTTATTTTAAATCTTATTAAATTTTTATACATGCCTTTTCATTTTATACAATTCCATTGAAGCCATTTTTTTTTTTGTTGAATAAATTTAACTTGGGACTGAATTATTTTTAACAACCCAACCTTTTACGCAATGGACAAAAAAAAATTCAAAATGCCACCATGTAAATTATAACATGTCTTTCTGACTTTACAATTTTTGTTAAAACATATTGTAGGTACTCTACAATATCTATGTGTCCATTGCGAGTTTAATTTTTTTTTTTTTTGTATAATATATATCCTGACACTGCAGACACTAAGATACTACTACTGCATGCAGTGCATGCATGTAAAAGCAATAGAAACTAAAATGACATACAAAAAATTCTTCTGTATTATATCACCACCCAAAAAAGCACCGCATAGTATTATAAACATTTATTACACATAGGGGCGTTTATGCGGGTACGTATGTATGGAGGATTTCAACAAAAAAAAAAAAAATATCCTTCATAACTATACATTTTAACCAAAAAACGAAACAGGACGAGAAACCATAAGTTTTATTATTTGCATTTAATTTCTAGAGAGAATTTTGTGTAGTTTTTTTTTGGTTTTTTCATTTCAGAATGAGGAGTTTGGTGCCAACAAAAAAAGGACATTCCAACAGACAAGCAGAGAGTGTTTTGTGGTTATTTCATTATTAATATGACTTTACGATAATATTATAGTTTCCTTTGTGAAGCACATAGCTGTAGCACTAGGTACCAAAATTGCAACACCATCCAGCAAGGATACTGTAACTATAGAGTATCAGTTTGCTGTGTGTGTGTTTTTTTTTCTGTGGGAACACACCAAAAAAACCTAGCAAAATCGACCAAGAACCAACAGCCAGCACCCAGGACCAGAAAAACGTCCTTGTTCTCACTCTGAAGAGGACAAAATCTGGCAAAGTCCTAAAGTTGAATGTTCAATTCTGATTATGACGACAATGATGATGGTATCCTGGTGAGTGTGAGTAAAGAGGTCTATACATAGCACCAGATACAACCCTACCATCCTGGCCAAAGAAATGTGCAATAATGTCCTGTGTGTGCCCCTTTTTCTTTTGCCACAATGTAAAATGAACAAAGTTTTGTATTTAATTTGCCAACTGCAGCAGCCAGCCAGACGACTTACTATGGCCAAGAGTGGATAAGGACCAACTATGGCCGCCTCCTCTTTTTGGACTATTTCTAGGTACTGTTTTTTTTTTTTTTTTTTTTTGTAAATAGATTCGTGTCCTTTAAACTTAAACTCTCTATGTTCATTTCTAAGTGAGATTAATGAATTTTCTTCGCAAATGATGTTATTTTTGGTGTCGGTCGGTTGGTGTGACGCTATATTTTACCCCTAGTTCCGTTCTCTAGAATTTGGTGTTAAACTTTTGCTCCCAGCAAACCAGATGGCTTGCAACTATTTTTTTTTGTTCTTGTTTTATTTGTTGTTTTATGTAATTTTCATAGCTATAGGACCTTGAAGGAGGGTGTCCCGCTTTTTTGCTTGCTTCCTCAATTGGCATTATGGACAAAAACTATGTTGGGGAAAAGTTCTTATTTTTGTTCAAAATGCTTAACTGCGTGGAAAACGACATGATGGTTTTTTTTTTTAGCTTCAAACAATTAATGTATATTTTCAAGTAGAGAGCTCGAGATACTGTTGATAGTTTTTTTAAGGTAAAATGATTTTTTTTCTATTTGAGAATTTATGAGTTAGAAAATTATTGAAGTGGTACCTAGAACTTCATAAATATTTTTTTAGTTTTGTTAGATTAACTTATTGGCATCAATTGGAAAACGTTAAAAAATAATTACTTAAAAATACCACAGGCCTTAAATTAAGTGTTAAATTAAAAAAAAAAATACTTTATGAAAATGACGTCATTGAAAATAGCAATTAACAGAGGTTTCTTTTTGATATTTAAGATTTTTTAAATGGTGAAATTTTCCCTCAAAACTTTTAATATCCGGTCCGTTTTTGCTCCGAAAATAATGCGTTAAATGAATTGACGTCATTGAATATGACAACTGCTTCCTTATTTTTATTTTTTATTTATTAAACTTATAGAATTTTTAAACAAATATATTCATCGATTTTGATATTAATGAAAAAAAATTGAAAAAAGTGAAATAATAACTAACATTTAAAAGGATTTTTTTTTAAATTTCTCTTTCTCAAAACAGAGAAAATTTTTGACTAAAATTTGCATTTTTTTAGTACATAAATTTAAACTACAAAATAGTAGTTTCCAAAAATGCCACTGAGAACTATGGAGAACTTATAATTTTGGGCTTACCTGGGTCAGCTTGCAAAAAAAAGTATATCGCAAGATTTTAAGGAAAAAAAAAATATTTCAAGAAAAATGAATTATTGCTAAGGGCCCAAGAAAATATTTTTCGAAAAGTGATCAGTTAAAATAAAATTTATCTTACTATTTGTAGGGAAAAGTAATTTTTTTTTAGAGAGGTGACATCCTTTAAAAATGACAAACTTTATTTTATTTCATTTTTGCTCTAAAAATCGGTTTTCCAAAAAAATTTTTCACTAGATTCCCCGAAAAATTAATGATCACTGAAAATAACACCTGATATCTCATTTAATAATATGAAAAATAAATATTTTGTAGAAAAGTGACGTCACTGAAAAAAAATGTTGAGTGTCCTCAAAAGAAAAACAAATAATTCTTTCAGATAAATAAGTGGCGTCACTCAAAAAATATTTCTTTTTACTTTTTTCCTTAATTTTTCAAAAATCTTACGATACACGTAAGATTCTTCGAGAAAAAAATTTGTCTCACTTTTGACAAATTTAATTTTTTCACGTAAAATTTCCGATTTTCGCTTAAATTGGAGAAAAAAAAATATATTTTCCATAATTTTTGAACATTAGAAAATGTATATCATATATAAATGTATAGCAATGAGATGATTTGTTTTGTGGAATTTAAGAAACATTTCTAACACAAATTTCAATTCACATTCATACATTATTTAATTGCCCTACTTTCAACTTACGTTTCGATATTACATTTACATTAAAAATAAATTACATAAAATCATCATTATTCATTTTGAATAAGTCCCTGACAAAATGTCCAGTTGCCAAAATAGTGGTGACGTTTATTTTTTTTTTCTTTTTAGTTTTTGCGTTTAAATATCTGACATACCAAACAATCAATCATTCATTAAAAAAAAAAAATGTCGTATACTATAATTTCGTGAGTAACACAAGCGTCAACCAATTAGGCGGGAACAGAGTGGCACTGCTTGGCTATCCAAATATTATTATGTTTTGAGTTTACCCTTAAAGTAAGTGGTATTCATCACACGAACCACTCAAATCAATCATCCATTTATTAGACCGCTGATTTATCAAAAAAAAAAAAGAGGAAATGTTATTGACCTTTGCCGACTTAATGACTCCCGGAAAACACTATTCCAAAAAATAGGTATTTCCTACGAAAAAAACTGTGATTTGTGAAATTAAGACTGATTCAAAACTAATATAAATTCGAATTTCAAAAGAAGTTTTTCTAAAATATAAATCGATACTCATTCAAATCCGGCTCGAGGGACCATTTTAATAAAAAAAAAAATTATGCATCAACTTTTAATTTATTTTTCAGTATTTTGTAATTCTGTCTAGTGCATCTTTAGGACTCATTCGATAAAAAAAATTGCAATTTATTATTATATCGACTCATAGATTACTTAGTTTAATACAAAATCCATTACAAATAATTGTGTTAAATGACCATTAGAAAAATCCTTTGTAATGTCAATATTCTCCCATCTCCATTATTTGTGAAAAGCAGGGTAACAACAACAAAAAAAAACAAACATTTGAGCAATTAAATGTGGCAACCTCGACTAAGCAAACATCCTCTTTCATGTTAACACAATAATGGTGACATCAACATTTTTTTTAATTTGGTTTTATTCTCGCTAAAAGGTAGATTTAGGTCAGTCAAATCACTTCGCCAACAAACATTAAACAGGACATTACAAATCCTTAACAATCAAAACAAATTTTAACCATGCGAAACTCAGATAAGCTAACAACTAACCAAAACCAAACCGCTCACTCACTCTGCATTACCAACATACCCTCTCTGTGTTGCCACTAAAACCTCCCCCCACTAGCACTGCCAGTCGTATCTAAACCAAAATCCTTGACGTGTAGTACAGTGAACAAACTTTCACAAAGGCAGGTTATAGCTGCTGATGATGGTGGTGTGAGGGTAGGGAAGGGACGGAAAGGGGATGAAAAGTGTTTGTATATGGCACGCGATTTAATCACTAATTACATGAAATCAATACAAAGTACACACATACATTATATACATAAAGTATGAAACGCATTCTATACTCGTAATATGTATGATGTTATGTACGATAGGTATCTACATGAATATTTGGGTTGTGCCTAAACATACTTAAGTGAAACAGGATACAGTTTTATTATTATTTTTTTTTTTTAAAGACGTATGAGACAAGTACTTTTCAAAAAAAAGCTTAGATACAAGGTCGAATTTCAATAAGAAAATAATACATTTTCATTGAATTGGTCCTTCGAGCCGGATTTTAATGAATCTTCATGTTATTTAAGTATAATTTTATTTTACTTTTTCTTTTTGATCGTAAAATCTTACAATGATGTAGATTAATTTTTCTCCCGTCGCGACGTCGAAGAGGATGATATTCCTTTTGAATGAAATTCTATTATCTTCAACAGAAAAAAAAAAAAATAGAAACCTTTGTAAAATGATACACTTGGGCGTATGTGGGGTGGGAGTATAACCATATCGAGTTTCAAATAAGTTAATCATATAAAATTGTTCGTCGAATGGTTTGCTTTTGTAGCAGTTAACATTTTTTAAGAGCAGTAAAATATTTTCTTTTTTAAGTAATTGTAAGTATGTAGGAAAGAGTCGCAGCTCAGCGACACAAAAACTTTTTTTTTTGATAAGTTATCCTTTCAATTATTTATTTAATAAAATTTATTTTTATTAATAATTTTCAGAGTTAAAATTTAAAAAATCAGTGTTTTGTAAATTTTGAAAAATGTAATACAATAATTTCAAAATATCTTGATTTATGAAAAGGAACGACATTTAGTCCTTTTTCAAAAAGTAGGGAAGATAAAACCATTTGGTTTTCAGTGTTCGATTAGTTACTCGTACACGTCTGGCTTTCCAAAAAAGTAAAGGCTTTTTAAACAGGTAAATGCTTTCAAAAAAGGTAAGGTACTTTTTTTATAAAGAGCAAACAAAGATGAACTTATTGTTCTGAAATATCTACATAATTTTCAAACACTTCTACGTTCCAAAAATCCTCAGTGGAAACTTTCATTAAATTAAGAAATTTTAGATCGTTATTGGTCAATATGAAACTTTGATAGTGTCAAATAGAAAAACCTAGCCATTTTATATTCTGAGTAGTCTGCATCAGAGGGTTCCCCACCATTTTAACTACTCAAGGTTTTTAACCAATTCTCGTAAAAAAAAACTGCACAGTATGGATTTAACAAACTTTTGTAAGCACACTAAAATAACTCTGTGATATGGGTATTTTTTTTAATTTTGAAGAAAGCACCCCAATTCAAAACTGAAAAAATCCCAAAAAATCCATAAAATTTCAAATTGTTTTCAGAATTTATTTTAAGATTCGTCGGTGGTTTAAATAAAATTCGTTATTGCTTTTTGATTAAATATCAACCCAAGCTTGAGTAGAAAACGTTACAAAATTTGAAAAGTCATATAAATTTCTGGGCGTTATAAAATGTTTGTGGAGCTTTTTCAATGGGTAGTTTTTTTTTGCAACGGAGCAGACCAAAAACATACTCTTTTTAACTATCCTTGAATCAAGATGGGGTTAAATAATACGATTACAATTTTAATGAAACGTTTTAACTGGTTTTTATTTTGTTGATTTTCAAAATTTTAAATTCCTTTGCAAAAAAAAGAGTTAATTTAATTTACACATTTAATTTTTCTATTTTAACTGTGAAAAGGCTATTTCATAAAATATTTGAGTTAAATTTGTGGTTTGTCTACAAAATTCTTGAAAATTTAAATACATAGGTATACATTATAATTAAAATAACTTCACATCCTGAATTTGATCTAACAATGCTCTTATTAACCACAAAATAAACAAAAAAAATAAACACTCAACAATCTACTTGACCTACAAATACATTCCTAAATAAATATAGGTATGTTTAGCAGGCAGCATGTTTTCCGTTAGTCCACACTTTATTCATTTAAATTTAACCTAACCGCGCACACAAACCGAACTACACCACACCACACCTCACATCTATGCCATGCACAAACGCTTTCAAATAATTCTAAATCGAAATTATATTTATTGCCTATCAAATCGATTCGCATAAATCTTTAATAAATCATCACACCACGCAACAATGGACAACATCATGAGCGTTGAATTTGAGATCGTTTTGAATTCGAATATAAAACGCTGCATATTTCGCTTTCTCTATCAACTGGATGCATGAGTATTTTCCCATCTGTCCGTTGAAATGGCGTCGTTGGTCGCCCTCTGTTCATCTCAACTGTTGTCACGATGTATGCGCGTATTAGTTCTATAATACCCAATCTGTCATTTGGTCAGTTGAATTTATATATGTACATTAGGGTGGAAAGTGTTTTTTTTTTTTGTTTAAGTTAGCTTTTCGCTGGCAATTAAAATTCTTTTGTACCTAAACCAAATTCTTGAATCCTTTGCAGATTTCTCATTTAATATCATTTCATCACATCTCATCTAATCTGACCTGATCTCATCTAATTCCATCTCATCTCATCTCATCTCATCTCATCTCATCTCATTTCTTCTCATTCCACCTCATCTCGTCTCATCTCATCTAATTCCAACTCATCTCATATCATCTCGTCTAGTTCCATTTCATTTCATTTCATTTTATTTCATCTCATTCCATCTCTTCTCGTGTCATCTCACATCATCACAAAAAATTTAAAAAATCTGAAAAAAGAAATCAGAAGAATCTAAATCCCAGCTTAATCAAACAAAAAATTTGGCCCACCCTAATATACATAGATTGTAGGTGAATGGGTAAATGTAAAACTCTTCCACGTAATTTCAGTTGGAAAAGTCCTTCTATCAAAAACAGCATGGGGCACGCCATCGAAAACTCCTTCTGTTTTTGTCCATAACAAAAATTAAACCCAACACACACACATACACCTATATCCACTAACTTAACTGTGTTTTTAAGTATCCTTTATTTTGTGTGAGTGAGTTTTTGAATAATATACAACAATCCGTCCGTATTTATTATTCGATTGATTTAAATAAATTCCAGCGGTTGGGTTGGTTGGCCAAATATATTCAATCACCCTGGCATTAAATGTTCTATTAATTTTCCCCTTTCCCCGTCCCTCAGTCGTCCTTTCCTGATTATGGTTTGCACGAAACAGCACCTTGATATTGTGAACAAACTATTATACTAGAGAAAGCGAGAGAGAGAGAAAGAGAAAGAGCCCAGACCACCTTCAACATCACAACCCTCTCCACTCTCAAGTTCGGTAACTTGCAGGAACGCACGGTATGGCCAATTCAAACAAAAAACCCCTTAACCACTTCACTCCACCCACATCCACCGACCAGAGCAAACAGACTCAATTAAAATTGTGGGCGGTAATTGTGTGCAGAAATGCGTTGTTATATAAATATTGCTTTCTATATTTTAAGTTATTTGCTATATAAAAAGGATATTTAGATATCTCTATAGGTATATCCGTTTATATCCATTCTTCAATGAAGATGGATTGTGAAGCAGAGGACTCACTTTTTGTTCGGTTTGTTTATTTTTTATAAATACGCTAAATAAATTTTCAAGACTTTTTGCCTAGAAAATCTTGATTGTTTATCATTTTTGTGTGAAAGAGAGAGATTATAAATAAATTGCTATTAAATTTTTTTTTTTTTTTTACTTTGTTTCTCTTCAAAGCACAATTTCTCTTTTCATAGTCCAGTGCATTTTTATATTCCAAACCAACAGTTTGTGAAGCAACCAATTGTTTTAATTTTATTAGGATTATGGATCGGGAATCATATCCATCTGATTTTTCGTAATTGTGAAATTAACCTTTTGGCCACCATCATGGATTTATATTAATTTTCCCGGTTGCTGTTAATTCTATAAATAAGACAACTATTTTTTTAAATTTTCGATAATGATAGTTTTTAGAAATAAGTTACAACCCAACAAAGTTTAAAAAAATATTTTTTTCAAGTTTTTTTTTCAAAAATTTAAGATGGCGGCTATTGCAAAAGGCTCCCGCTTTCATAATTTAGCAAAAACAATATATTTTTCGGATAGAGTTGAACAATTAATGGAATTTGCGTATAAACGACTAAATATTTGTTTTTCTGAAATAACTTGAAAAATATTAATTCTAGAGAAAAATTTTGTTATAACCAAAGTTGTAGTCAATTTAATTTTAAACAACTATTGTTATGTATGCTTTTTTTCTAAAGAATATAAACGAGTTAAATCAAACTATATGGAATTCCAAATGGGTGCCAACGCAAAAGGTTGAAAACTCCATTTTTAGAACTTAGTTATAGATTCCTCTAACAACTAAAATAAAAACAAAATCTTTACCTATCTACTTTTTCTTTTTGGTACATTCTAACTGGACTAATGCATTTTCCTAGAAATTAAATTGAAATTATATTTAAAGAATATGGAAAATGTTCAAACATTTACCTGGGAACTCTTTACTTTTTTTTTTCGGTTTTAAATACATTTTATTTATTTATTTTTATTTCGTCTGGTTTCGAATGCTAATATGGTTAATGAAAACCAGTTAAATACCCAGAGAGGGATGGAGAGAGGGAAGGGATCATGTAGACTTTGAGTGCCGAGTTAAATGTTAATTGGATTGAATTATTGCAGACTCAAAAGTTTTTCGTTATTGTTGTTGTTTTTAATATATATTTTGTCAGTGTTAATTGACTAAAAAAAAAATAAAATGTTGCAGTTTACATTCGAATTTAATTGAAAAATTTAAAAGGAGATTATTTATGCGATGTGTTATGAATGATTCACAATTCTTTGAATTGGATTATTCTACGAATATACTTTTGTTAAAAGGGAAAGTTTATAATTTCATATTGAATGGCCATTTATTTTATCATTGTCTTGAAAAAGCTTACTATTCACAAATAGTTTTTTTTTAATTGTCTCCAACTATCCAGATTTAAGCACGAATTTTGAAAAGAGAGCAAAGAACTAACTTTTAAGTTAATAGAGTTAATAGTTTCTATAGAAAAAATAATTAAGAAATATGTGGATGTGCCCTACGTCAACAAAAAACCTCAATAGCTAAATAATTTTTTTAAACATGATTTTTTTTATTTCTTTCACTTCAAAAACAATAAACTCATTATGTTTCAAATTTAGCACCACTAGATGCCGGAAACAAACATTAGCACCGAAATTTTTGATTTTGGTGTATTATGCTAAGCTTGTGTTTTCATGTCCCACAAATATTTTTTAAAACTTTGAAAGTTTGCCAGTCTAATTATTTGGCAAAATTTCGAAAAAATTTACATCTTCATCATGAATATAGCAAAGCGTGAAGTTAGCACTGTCGTTTTCATTCTCAAAAACAAAAACTTAAAATGCCATTTAAAAATTTGGTTTTCAAAATTTAAGTTAGCTGATATCAGACAACGTTATTGAAGTAAACGCTGATGTAATAATTTTTAAGGTATTTTATTGGAACAAACGGTAGTATAACAAATTCTCAGATATCTTCATTGGAGTAAACGGTGATATAATCATTTGATAATTTTTCAAATTGCCTTATTGGAGTAAACGCTCATACAAATTCTAAGTAGCGTTATTGGAGTAAATACATACTTCTGTGTATCTGATTAACAGTTGTATAAAAAAAACTTGATTGATTTAAGTACAGTTTGATTAAAAAAATTTATTTATAATTTTTCTTCTATATGAGGCAGGAAGTATGTAGTTGCTTCAATAAGTTAATCATTTTCGGGACTAAACGTTGATATAACCATTTCTAAGATTCCTTTATTGGAGTAAACGTCGATATAAAACATTTCTCATTTCTAAGATATTTTTACTGGAACAAACCCACATACATCAAACACTTGAGACATCGTTATTGGAGTAAACGCTCATATAATCATACTTTAAATATTGTTATTGGAGTAAATACTGATATAACGCATTCCTAAAGCATTCATTGACGACTTTATTTTCATTCTTTATGATGTGATTTTACAAAAAATATTTCAACTCTTATGTCCGATGAATTCGATAAGTAAAAACCGTTCATGTTCGAGTCATCCATACATTTTTGTATTAAAAAACGACATGGGCCAAGCTTTAAAAATTGTTATTCTTCAACAATACGACACCTCGACTCTGGCCTCATTGAAAAAGGCGTGGATGCTCGTTTGAAGGAGAATTCCAAGTCCGATGATGACAACTGAATTTATTTATAAAATTGTTTAAATATTTTGTCATCTTATACCAAAAATCCCCAGTTCCTTCAACACACACGCGCTATTAATGATGTAGGTTAGGTTAGGTTCCATTAATTTATAATAAATCAGATCACGTTCCGTTGACATAAGGATGTCCTCTTGAAAATCCACTCACGCGACTAAGGACAACATAGAACAACTAGGTAGATCTATACTTCTATCTTTTTTTTGTGTGTTTCAACTTTTGTTCCAAAAACTCAATTAGAAATACAATCACAGTCAGCAGAGTCAGTCAGTTAGTGGTGTTGTGGTGGGAGCAGAAGGACGATGACGAAGCGACGCGACGCGACGGCTGAGAAGACTCTAAAAGATGTGAAAAGGTCCTTGGCATTTAGAGAACTATACCAACAACATCCGATGGAGATTGTATGCCATAAGAACCTTTACCTAAATTTAATTTCACATCAATCGACTGAAGTCCTTTTTTTGCTTCTTCTTTGTTTCCTTTGTCTTTGTTAGAAACATTTCAACAACGATAAAGACGACAAGGACGAACGACGATGACGATGACGATGACGACAACGATGAAGATGGGTGTATCCTGTGTCTCATCCAGAGACAATAAATTTAATCACTTGACTTCACATTTCAAGATTTTTGTTCTCGTTTTTGTTGTTGTTTTATTTGTTAATCTAAATTCCTTCAGAGTGTCGTCATCGTCATCATCGTTGTCGTCATTTTGGATTTTACACACTTTTCTATAAAATTAAAGAACGGACTTAGGATAGACGAGCCAAAGTCACATTTCAAATATAAAATATTTAAAAGAAAATAAAGATATCCTTTATCCTTTCTTTGCTCAAAATTAAATTGTTTTATATGTTTTGAGGACTTTTATTCATGTGAACATGTGTGTGCTTGATTTTATTGTCCTTCGTTTGAAATTAAAAGGAACAATAAAAAAATTGGATAATTATTTAGTTTGCTCTCTCGCCTCTATTTATACCATGGATGCATTCTCCGAGAAGTGGAGAGAACTTATATAAACTTTTGTCTATTTTCTTCCTTAAGCCGGCTCTGTTCTTCCGCATCCTTTGGCGTATAATAATTTGTGCAGCGCGTGCAGTGCTGTATATATAAATTCTATACAAAGAGTAGAGGTGTATCCATGTGAAGATATGATTATGTAAATTAATTAAAAATTACTTTGAATGGGTTAAAAAATTTAACCTTAAGGTTGGAATTTAATTTTAATAGAATTTGATATTGTTGCAAAGCCAACCAACCAACCTGAGTCAGCCAAACAAAGAGCAGAGTTGAAGGACAAAAAAAAAAATTAAAAAAAAATCCGTATAGACAAATAACGGGAAGTTTTATCGTATCGTTAGTTTTGTTGTTGACGATGACGTTGACGAACATGGCTGGGTTCCTGGTTGGCTCATCATCATCATCATCGTCCTCGTCAGTCGTCTCGCCTATGTGTCTTTTAGGGAGAGACAGGGAGAAGATTAAATTAAATTTTTGTGCTTAAATTTAGTTTGAAAGGGTTAAGAGGTGGGAACTAGGGGTATAAGGGTTTAGAGTAAAGGACCTTTTGTCAGGGCTTTTTGTAGAGCGCATAAAATGCCAAACAATAGGAGTAACTTTTTTTTGAACAAATTGTGCTATTATAAGTTAAGTTCTCCCCGCTCGCTCGATTGTTTGTTCGTTCGGTGCAATAGCTGATGCGCTGCGGGTATGATGCGATGGTTGATTTGGGGTTAGGGTAGTTTTTTTAAGTTGAGAAAATTAATAATAATAATCAAAAAATCAAAAAAGTTTTTTGTTGACACTAAAATTGAATAAGGGCTAATGGAGCGATGTTCTTGATTCTATACTTTTGAGGTTTTTTTGTTGGCGGGGTGGAGCTCGTGCAGTTACGAGGAAATGTTTAAAAAATAAATAGTTTTTGGGTATTCAATGAATTTTGGACATGACCAATTAAGCTGTCACAACCAAGTTAAAAGAAGATACCTGGAAACCCAGTTGAAGAGGCAAAATAGCACACGACCACCGAATAGAAGAAATCAAGACACAAACACTCCAGGATCATACCTGAATGAACGGAAATACACCTGCATTTAGTTGGCTTCAGAAAATCGAAAAGAGAAGGCTAGTTGATGTTTTCTTTCTGCGGTCAATCCGGCGATACCCCACAGACGAAGTAGTGAAATAGGAAAGTTCTGGTCACGGTCTAGGGCTCTTATTCGGCACTAGAATTTCCTGTGTGGACCACATTAAATATCGATCACCACTTCACTGGCTTCGAAAAAGCGTTCGACAGTATCAATAGAGAACTTATTTGGCTGACTTTGCGCAGGCGAGGCATCCCAGATATAATTATGGATTGGTAAAAATGTCAGGTTCTGCATAGTATGGAAAGTTACTTACTTACTTACTTAGGTCCTCAGACAGTTTACGTCCGTGGTGTTCCCCTTGCGGGGTCTATGGCTTCCACTACTACGCGCCATCGTGTACGGTTTCTGGAGATGTACCTCAGCTCTCTCCAACTCTTCCCCAGTTGTGCTGATTCCTCTTCGACTGTTCTTCGCCAAGTACTTCTAGGTCGGCCCACTCCTCTGCCTTGCTGCATGAGAGGGTTCCATTGCATCGCTTGACCCGCAATGCACACGTGGCCTTTTCGAAGCGTATGTCCGATCCACTGCCACTTACGTTTTCGTATTATAGAGTCAATGGGTTCCTGACCTGTTCTCGCATGAAGTTCATCATTGGAGATACGGTTGGGCCAGAAAATCCGCAAGATGTTTCGCAGACATCTATTCAAGAACGTTTGCAGCTTTCTTGTGACAGTGGGTGTTACTTTCCAAGTGCTGCACCCATAAAGAAGCACGGATTCTACATTGGAGCAGAACAATCGTAGCTTGGTCTTTAAGCTTATAGAGTTGTTCCTCCATATTTTAAACAGCATTCCGAACGCAGCCTTTGCTTTCGGCTGGTTATATCTTGTTCGGTCCCGCCATCAGTAGAGACAATACTCCCAAAGGTATTGAAAACTCTCTACCATCTCTACTGGTTGTCCAGAAATATCTATTTGAGTAGATGAGGAAGTTCCAAGGCTGATCCTCTTTTTTTTTGCCGTATTGATCTTAAGCCCGACGCTTTCAGCTTCTCTCTCCATCCTTGGTGTCATTTGATGAAGATCCATGCTCATATGAGAGAGTAAGCATAAGTCTTCAGCGTAATCTAGATGTTTAAGGTGTGATAGCAGATTCCACTGAATTCCTCCATTTACATTCGACAAAGATGCATGCAGTACATCACTGATTACCAACATGAACAGTATTGGTGACATTATACAACCCTGTCTAACTCCACTTTGGATTTCAAACTCCTCTGACAACCTCCCTTTATGCCTTGAATATAGCAATCAATTTATCCAAGATGCCCCTCCTGCGCAAAGAAAGCCAAATAAATTCTCTATTGACACTGTCAAACGCCTTTTCAAAATCGATGAACAGCAGGTGAAGTGGTGAACGATATTCGACGCACTGTTCGATGATGATCCGTAAGGTGTTGATGTGATCCACGCAGGAAGATCCAGTGCGGAAACCCGCTTGTTCGGCGTCAAGGGTGTCAGACGAGCGGGTCGACTAAGAAGAACTTGTCAAAGAGGAATCAGGACAATTCGGGAAGAAGCTAAAATACATCGCCAGGAACCGTTTTCACTTAGGCGTGTAGAAGTAATGGAGGCCCTATGCCCCGCAAGGGGAGACTCACGAACATTAAGTCCAAGAACTAGGTTAGTAAGAAAATAGCTTCAACCAAATTGGCTGTATAATGGTTGAGCCTCTAGTCCTCATCGAACTGTAGCTTCCCATTATCTAAGTGATAATATAAGAGAGTATTTGATACAAAATATATTTGCCTCTCCTAGGCAAAAAGAGCCCGAAGGCGGGACGTAAAATGCATGCAATCTAAAACATAAAAGCTTAATTAAGGACATTTTTCAGTCTAAAGGATCTGTCACGCTAAGGACGCATACATGCTAGGCTCCAGTAAAACTAATTTTATCCTCGTTAAGGTAAACATTACGAGAACTTTAACTACCCTAAAATTAGCTTCTGCTAATGTAATGTACAATTGAGGAGACATTCCCAAATGATTAACCCAAAAACTATTAAAAAAGGTTAGCATAATTTCTACATAGTTGTTTTTTTCTTTTAATTAATAATTTCAAAAAAAAAAAACAATAATTGCTATTTTCAGTTTTTATTGTTGTAGTAAACAATTAAAATTTACATAATATTCCCCAAAATAAAACAGCTTTGTTTCTATACATTCCCAATATTGCAAGGAAAAACCCAATTAAAAATTACCTACAACAACTTTACAGACAGAACCACTTTAAAATCATCCACTTATTAGGTCATTTTCACTTGAATAGAAAAAGGGAGACAGAGAGAGAGAGAGAGAGAGAAGGATGGAAAGAGAGAGGTATCCATAAAATTAAATAGCCAGCATAGGAATTCGCCTTAACAAAACATTTGAAAACACAAAATTATATAATTTTATTTTTCCTGTTGATCTAAAATATTTTTGAATGTAAAAAATATTTTGTATATCTACACCGAAAAGATGAATAAATAAAAAATTTCCCACTATCAAGGCATTCACTTGGCACAAACTAGATACAGTCGCGCCCCCTACACATAACACTTTCATGGCTAATAAATCAAAGTTTTCAACTGCTGGTACTAATTTTCCACAAACTATAATATACAACTCGTGCAATTACCCTATGATTACTACAAACCCCTTCCACTTCTTGTTCTAAATAACAACCTCGCCTAACAAGAATTTTTTTTTTTTTTTGAAAGCACCAAATATTCCTTTTTGATTTGTGTGAATGTTTCAAAAACACAAAACGGAACCTCGTTAATATGATGTCTGGTGGATAATTTTGAAATTTTAGAGAGAAAGAACACCTTCTGTATAATTTGGCTCGAAACGAAACAGGTGCTAGAGTACTAATTTACAACTCCAAATTAAAAAAAAAAAAAACATTCAAGGAAAAATAAAAGGATGTTTGAAGGATAAGGGAGAACAAAGAGTACCAGTGCCCACACAAACACTAATTATCTTCTATTTAAAATTTTGCTCTCTCTCTCTCTCTTTCTAAGGCACTCTTTGTTTCGCCATCAAAACAGGAAAAAGGCGACGAATGGCGGCAACAAGGTAGACTAAAAAAAAACAGAAATAACAAAACTCCAGGAGGCAACTAAAATTATCCCGAACGAAAATTTTCATTTGCAAAACTAATGCTTCAGCATACACCATAATAAGTAAAATGTATTTTAGGGTGTATGGCTATGTGTGGCTGTGTGTTTTACAGTTAAACTTCATATTTAGGACTTTTGGGTTGTAATTAAAAGTGAATTTGGATGAAAACTCTTCCAAACATTTCCGTTCTACTGAATTTTCACGTACCTAAACTAATTTTTATGAACCGGATGCGCGTTCTGGCAGAATACACTACCGTTGTGTTATACATTATCTAAGTAGAATTAACAAAGAACAAAACAAAAAAAAATTGCTACTTTGTTTATTAGAAGAAGGAACTTACTACCTGTGTGTTATGTAGTTCGTAGGAAGTAAAATTATTACTTAACTACTAAGTCTAACAAGCACGTGAGAGAATTTAAAAATAAATTAGAAAGCATTTTGTGCTGATGGTATATAAGGAAACTTACCTTCATAAACTGTTAAAGTTGCATCAGCTGATACAGCATCACCAACGCCATTTTCAGCCACACATTCATATGGTGCATCATCACGTCCAGCACGTACAGGTTCAATTCTTAATATTGATACGCCACCGGTTTCAATAACAGTATAACGACTTTGTGTTCCTGGAAATTAAGAAATATAAAATATTGATGTAAATTACGGCGAATTGGAATTATAAGTTGTGATTTTTGTAAATGAATATAGAACTGGTGGATTTTCAAATTTGGAAACAATAAATAGGTGTTTGCTGACTTAAAGATGCACGCGTTGGAGTTGGTTTCAGATTAAAATGGAATACGAATACACGGCGAATTCAAATCCAAAAATGCAATTATACATAAAACTGCTGCATGTGTGTTTATTGACGTGAAGAGTAAATTTTTACAAAATTCTCAACTATCATTATGTTCCACCAACTCTTAGATAAAAAAAATTACGTTGAATTTTTTATATTGCGAGCATTAGTATGAAATTGATAGAAATTTATTTTGGGATTGTAATATCCGCTATTTTTAAAATAAAGCGAATTAAAAACATTATTTGGTTCTTTTTCACGGAACAAAAAATGAACTAGCCGAATTGTTGGAAAACCAAAACAAGAAATGTTTTTGTAGCTCTTCAAGTAATAAATGCTAACAAAAAAAATAAAAAACGCGGCGAATTCAAAATATGAATTTCCTCTGGCAATCTTTCGGACTGGTGGATTTGGCCATTAAAGTTTATTACTTGCGTACTTTAGAAAAGGTTTATTCCAAAAAATCGAGGCGAATTCAAAATATTAAATAGAATTCGAAAACCAGACCGACATTAAATTAAATAAAAACAAAGAAAATAGTTAATATTTAACGCAATACTTTAATGTATTAAATGTTTATTATTATCATGGTCGTCTGCAAATTGAAGCTTAAGTTAGGTTAGGTTAGGTTGATTGGGCTGATAGTTGGTTTTGTTACCGTCACACTTAGATCAATGTAGATCCATTGTGATACCCTGAAGTGTTATAGAAGTATAAACCTATGCCATTTGGAGGCCTTGAAAGTGCAGTAAGCTCTTGCTAGAGAATTCTTCTAATTCGTTAAAGAAGTAGTTACCTAGGGTTTTTTTCCTAGTTTGGCCAATGACAAAGAAAGTAAGCTGTGTCTTCATGCTCATCTTCGTCGCCACAACCTCTGCAGAGATCGTCGGTATTAAGCCCCATTTTCTTTTTATGGTAGCCAAGAAGGTTGTGTCCCGATATTATGCTTATAAGGGATCTTAAGGAAGGTTTATTAAGAATTAAAATTCTATTGGACCTTTTCTTATCGCATCTAGGCCATAGTTTCCTGGCAATACCACAGGTTTCTAGGAGGTTCCATCTGTAGTTGGATTTTTGAACAATTATGTTACTGACGTTTTGCTTCAGTTCCCATAGTGGGATTTATATATTGTGATCTATGAGAGAAGGTTCAAGTGTTGAGCCTTCCCTTGCCAGCTCATCTGCTTTTTCGTTTCCTGGCACACCACTATGGCCGGGAACCCAGCAGAGTCTTACATTATGCTGTATACCAAGAACCTTTAGCTCTTCGCGACAGCAAGAAACAAGCTTTGACTTGATAAGAGTGGCAGACAGAACTTTTAATGCTGCCAGGCTGTCAATGAAAAAAGTGATGTCCGCGTGTGATATCGCCATCATCGATATATGCCTCGCAGCGTTTTTCACTGCCAAGATCTCAGCTTGGAAGACGCTGCTGTGGTCGGGGAGCCTGAATGAATTGACAAGGTTAAGGTTTTCAGAGAAGAACCCTGCTCCTACTCCAGTGCCCATTTTTGAGCCATCAGTGAAGATGGTGAAAGTCGATTCATTGGAGTAGGGCACATTGTTTTCCCAATCTATTCTATTGGGGAATCTAATACTAAAAGATTTGTTAAAATCTAAGTAAGGGGTCATATAATCTGTACAGATATTTTTGCCGACGTATTTCGTTAGAATTGCAGCATGGCCACTTGGATTAGTTTTCCAGATGCTGATGCTGGTTTGACTAAGCCGAAGGGCGCTGTTTGCTGCTGATTCTTGTACAAAAAAAAATTGAAACTTGCTCCTAGATTTCTTAGAATCCAGGAACTAAAATAAATGACGTCGATGCAATTCTAATGTAGAACTCACATTTAAAGGTATACCTACAGTCCTACACTGTTATAACAAAAAAATGATGAAACCATACATCAAAGGAAAACCTCAAAAACAATTACGGCGAATTCAAATATTTTTTACGGCAAATACACAAAGCTTCAAAACTTACCAGAAACTTTTTTGCTATTTTTACGCCAAACAATCGATGGTGGTGGATCGCCCCTAGCTGCACAATAAAAACTCGCTACACCTCCCACACGAACACCCTGGTTTAATGGCTTCTTGATGATTTCCGGCGGATCTGTGAAAAAAAAAACAAAAGTCAAAGTTAGTTTAATTAGTTCGAAATAGTTGTGAAAAATTGCTTTTTTTCCCGTTGTTTTTTTTCTGTGTTATCGAAGAGGTGCACCAGAAGAATAATAATAAACAACGAAGCCTCCATTTACATATAAAAGTTGTTATGGATGCGGCGGCGCTGCGGCGAGTTAGTTGATTCAAAGGATCCCAAAAGACAAAACAAAAGCAGAGAGATAAAATGACACATCTCAATTTTGCACATATACATACATAAGTATATAAATCATATCTAAAGAAAGGATAATTTTTGGTGTTGTCATTTGGGATGTGAGCTATTGCCAACAAAAGGGAAAATGTTGGAATATTATTATTATTGTTGTACAAACAAAAAAACACAGTCACACACACACACACAAAAAAAATGCGGATAGGATATATTGTGTGTGGATGTCCTTGAAAAAGAGTTATGGGAATTTGTTGTTTGAATAGAATACCCAACACGACGACGATGACAATGTTCAGTATGGGGGTTTTTGGTTGGTCGTCGTCATTGTAATCGGATGACACATTTTCAGAAATCCAGATTTTATGGAACTTATACTGTTATACCTGCTACGTCAGCGACGAGCTATATTATGTGAGAATTATATTATCTCTTTTATTCCTTAAAGCAAAAAAAAAAAAAAAAGAAGAGAAAACGGGGGTATGGCAAAATTGGCCTGTAGGAGTGTGACAGATATGTCCCAGGTGAGATGATGTCAGTAAGCGTGTAGGTACATAAATAGAGAAAGGTGTAATCATGAAAGGATATAGATGGATAATATAATGAAAGTTCGCGTTAAGGGAATTAATTTAGAGGAAGAGAGAAAGAAAGTTGATTTCATGTTACTTAAGGGAGGTGTACATTTTGACGTTTTTTTTTTTTTTTTTTTTTTTTGAAGGAATACAAATTGAAGGGTGTTATTAGTATATTTCTTACTTGTATCACTATAGAGTGAAGTATAGAACCCCAAACAAGTATAGAATATTAAAATGTTAAATGCGCAGTTTTTTGTTTCGCAATTTCATCAATTTGCGTTTTATTGTTTAGCAAATTTTTATTTCACATTTTCTTAAATGGAGAATGATAAATAGTTTTTTGCAAAAATACAGTTTTACTTCTTGCATTATTGACGGAAAGAAATAAATTGCTTTATAAATTTTGCTTCATTTTGCAAGAAAACAATTTTTTCAAAATGCGAATTTGCGAAGTATGACTTAACGTGCAAATTTAATACTTTTCAGTAATAAATTTGTATGCCCTGGTTTTGTGAAGGAAGGAAATAATAAATTGTGTAATTTTTCCGAGACAAATATTGCTTCTTTGCGTTTTGTTACTTTCGCAAGATGAATAATGTTTCCTTGCGAATATGTAATCATTTCTTTATATTGTGAAATATTTTAACTTAATTTTTTTTCGCAAAGTTAATAACGCGTTTTTGCAAATTTAACTATTTTTTGAAATTTGCTAAAGACAACAAGCTGTTCCATAATTCTCGGTCTCTTGAAAGTAGCAAATTTTTCGTTTAGTGCTTTCGCAAGACGAATATTGATTCTTTGCGCTTAATAAACTATTTATTAAAATAGCGAAATTGTGAAAGACTTGCGAAATATTTGATTTTTAGATTTTTTTTTTGAAATACAAATTCGGGACTCATGTTTGTTACTCTCGCAAGACCGAAATTGATTCTTTGCGAATTAAACTTTTTTGTTGAAATTGCGAATGATTTGAAGGTTTTAAAATTTTTGTTTTACAAAATATGCCAATTAAATTTGAACCATTCGATTCAAAGCCACCGGACATACTTTCTCTGGAAATTTTTACTGTATTCAATTTTTAAATATTTAAAATATAACATCAGCAAAAGATGAAAACAGTCCACATGAAATAATTTAATTATTTACAGCATTTGTAACAGACCAAAAAAAACCCATCCACCTGTAATTCGGTTTAATTTGGGTTTTCACCGAAAAAAAGGCTTTTTCTATATTTATTTCACACCGTCAACCATTGTTAAATGACACCTGTCAATTTCCCAGCAAAGACAAAATGGAAGGAGCCGCGTGTGAATGGAGGCTCATGTGAAACTGATATGAGTGAGTTATTATATTCAAAAATTAAATATGCATAGAAGAAAAACCTCAAAAAACACACCCCCCCCCGCACCTGTAGAAGTTTGTAGACACAATATCACTTCAAAATAAAATGTTATTTGTTTTCTTTTTTTTCATTACAAATTCAATCCTTTTTTTCTGTTTTTCTATCAAGAGTGACAAAAAGCTTGAAACAGAAACTTATGTAGCGCCCCAAGTACCAATAATCCTCTTCAAAGAATATTAATAAATTGAATAATGCAAACCAAATCATAACCAAAGTCATTCAACTTGTACACTAACTGAAACTCGTACACAGGATAAAGCTTTGCATTTTATAACATAGCACAACCCTTTAGTTAGATAGAATCCACATTTATATAAGTTCACATCAGAAGGGAATTTTGTGCAAAATTGAAGGATTTCATGCTGTCGCTCTGGTGCACCACCTTCTTTATACCACAACAACAACAATAACATAGCGCGACTATAATCTCAATTACGTGACAGATGTCAAAATGCAAATGCAATAATACCTAAGCGCTTCAAGTGGAGTGGAGGGACTCGTCCTACATAGATTTGCATTTTTTATATTTTTTTTTTGGTATTCCTGTAAACAACTTACGTGTCAAATATTGAATATATGGAAAATCCGAAAAATTTGCATCTGGAACGTATACACACAGGAACGATATTATAGATTGATTTTGATTTTTTTTTAAATATAATATTTGTGTAGATATGTAGTTTTTTTTTTATTTAAATTTTAAAAAAACGGATTGGTTATTAGTTTTATATATTTTTAAATTGAAGCACAACACGAATATTAATTAAATATTAATAGTTTTTTTTTTATTATTTGTGGAATAGGAATTTGGGAGGGATTTTTGTTTGAAATATTATATAAATATGTTAAAATATTAGTTTTGATGTTTGCTTGCTTAAAATAAAATTGTATTTAAATTCCGATTTTAGCTAAAAAAAAAAACGCAAAAAAATATGCTATCGCTTTAATTTTTAAACCTTCCCTTCCCTGAAATTGTTTGGAAAAAAATATTGAGTTGCTTTATGCTTCTTACTGATTAAATTAATTTAAGTATTCAATGAGGAGTTTAACGTGTTAAGTCATTTTTGTTTTTTTAAAGATAATCTGTTCCAATTAAGAACAAAGTATCACAGTTCTGAAAAAAAAAGAAAAATCCAGAAAAATGTTGATATTGTTTAAAGGGTACCCCAGGGTAGATACATTGGCCCTCTTTTATTTTCAATATTTATAAAAGATATGCGTTTTTATAGTTCAGAGAGCACAATTGTACTTAAAAGGCAAAACAATTTCGAATTTAATCGCCTTAAAGTGAAAACCTTTTAAATCTACTTTTTACCATTGATAAGTATTATTTGAAAAATTGGTTAAATGGCCAAATCGAAAGTCTAACTCCCATATTTTGTTCAAAGTTTTAAATAAAAACTAAAAAATTAGAAAATTTAATTTACACCATGGAAAATTATTATATTTTATGTACTTATTGGAGAAATTGAAAAAAAAAAATGTTGAATAAAAATTGGAACCTATACAAATTGAAAATATTTTTTGTTAATAAAGACAGTTTTTATAGACATGAATTTTCAGAATTTAAGTAAAATTTACCTAGCATATTTTTAGGATGCTCATTTTTATCATGACAGAATTGTCAGCGGCCAAACTGACGTTTCTGAGTACATATTAAAACAAAATGGCTGCGTTTCAAATTGTATTCTTCAATATCATTTAAAAATTAAAAGCTTTTTAACCAAAGTGTTGATTACACCCTTGTCATGCAACAAAATTGTTGGATTATAATATTTCTTTTTCAAAGAAATTTTAGGTTGGAAGAGGTCGATATTCTGAATGCCAAAATTCTCTGTGAAAAACATTCTACACACGGAATAATTTTTTTTTATGAAAATAATTCTGTATTATTTTATCCTTCTTTTTCATTTTTCTATGTTCCTGGATTCTGTAAGTTCAGAATTCTGCGCTTCAAAATTCTGTAATTCGAAAATTCTGCTTTGTAAAATTCTATAAACCTTAAAACACTGAAATAATTTTGAACCAGCTTTAAGTGTCTGTTGAATAATTTTTATTCCACTAACGCAAAATACAAAGTATTACAAAAAAAAAAACATTCAACAGATAAATCAAGAAAACAAAAACAAAATGAATAAACAAATGAAAAATGTTCTAGAAAAATATTTAGGGTTTGATTTTTTATTTTTATGAAAGTAGTTTTTTGAAAATCCGATTAGTATTTAAAATTGGCCAAAAGTCAGTTATTTTTTCTTTTTGTAGCATTGACAGAATTTTGGAAAACAGAATTTTGAAATACAGAATTCATTTTTTTTTTTAGAATTCTAGATTTGCAGAATTTCGGAAACTGAAATTTGGCACTTACAGTACCATGACCTCAACCTGAGATAAAGCTTTGGTAAGATTTTCTGGCATTTTCACCAAACAAAATTATTTAATTACCTTTTAAACCAGACTTTAAATTTACCTACAAGTTATACAAAAACTAAACTAAAAATAGATCCATCAATGCCTTTCAATTTCAATTAAAAAGTAAATGCATTTCTCTTTTTTATCCAAGAATTTTAAACTTCAATCAAAACAAACAATTTAGCGAACATTAATTAATATACAAAGTAGCTTATCCCTTTAAACTTTATTTCTTCAAATATTTCTCTCCATTATCAATAGCTATACCAATA
>OY288108.1:87678321-88175609 GCA_958431115.1 Syrphus vitripennis
ATTACCATCATTCACGATGATGAGAGACGAAGACAGAGGGAGGGAGACTATGAAAACAGACGGTATTCTTGTTGTTTTTTTTTTTTGCTTCGTCGTCGTTGTTCTTCATTGCATTTTTTTCCATCTTCAAAAAGTCTCTTGAAAGTCGTACTTTTCCATCAATCGTTTGAGTTTATTTACTGAAGTAAGAAGAAAAGATAAGAAGATTTTCATTCAACAAAAAAAAGGAAGAAGAAGAAGAAGAAAAGCATCTTCATCTGCATCCATTGTTAAACGAGACAAGAAAACAACATTGACAGCAGAAGAAAAGAAGACAAAAAA
The DNA here is from genome assembly GCA_958431115.1 of Syrphus vitripennis. Classification (NCBI taxonomy): domain Eukaryota; kingdom Metazoa; phylum Arthropoda; class Insecta; order Diptera; family Syrphidae; genus Syrphus; species Syrphus vitripennis. The sequence goes on from OY288108.1 coordinate 87,678,643, forward strand.
AAATCTGCATCTCAACTCCTTGATCTCACAAGGATGTCTCTTGACAGTTTGTGATGGAAAGGACTCAAAAAAAAAATCTCATGTTTCTCATCAGAACAAAATGAAATTAGGACTTAGAATTAGAATTTTTTTTGAAATGAAATATCAAACTGAATTAAGGAATTTTGATGAGAATATACGGATGATTGAGAGAAAAAAAGGACATAAATATCCTCGAAAAATTGATATGTTTGCGTGACTATTCTTACATACAAACATGTCTTCAAAAACGATTCTTAAAAATCGTCACGGGATCTTCGTCTTCCCTTAAAAGAAGATGACTTCCATTTTCATCCCATCAGTGTACCTTTATACGTATACAGTTCCGTTGAGAATATTGTGGTTCATGTGAATTTTGTGATTGACACGAAAACGGATGTTAATTAGGAAGACTTTGTGATGTAGAACGAATGAAAAAAAAAAAACAGAGAATTAACAGCATTAGCAACATGTGCGTAAGTTGCTACTCCTCCGCATGATGCTTTTGTCTAATTAGTATTGGTTTGAATGACGTATTATGTCATGTTGATTGTGGGTTACCATACAGATCTTGTATTCGCATAATATAATGTGAAAGGTACTTTCGATAAAATGAACACGACAGCTTAACAAATTTCTTTTTTTTTATATTTAAGGTTAACCAGAGAAGAGAGATTTTTCAACATTAACGAACAGAGCTTGAAATACTATTTTTCGTCTGCGGATGTATAGTTAAGGTATTTTGTGGTAATTAGAAATCTGTTATATTTAACAGATATTTTGTAAGAGAGGTGTCTATTAACAAAAACACTGACAAAGTCAAAAGGAATGAACAGATTGTTTGTTGTATCCCACTTCTGAACCAATGTAAAATATATAATTGAATTTGCATCAGGGAGGGCTTTAGTTTTTCATTTGGAACTAATTAGGTTGGTTTTATTTTTTTTTTGTTTTTTGAAAATTGGTGATGAAATGTATACACTGGGCTTTGTCCAGTGACGAAATTGTATCTTCGGGAAACACAAGGCAGACCAAATCAACAGAGAAGAGACCTAGTTGAGGTAAATGTAAGCTGACATAAAATTAGAAAACCTAAGCTAGATATCAGGAAATGAGTCTCATCATTCTGCACAGTTATAGCCTAGTATCAGTATAAAGACAAAAGTCCATCTTCTCTGAAACGACCAGCCATAATCAAAAGGCTGAACAGCAGTTGATTTTAAACGACACTTTACGAGAAGAAGTCTAATTATAGAGCCATTTTACTAAAGCCTTTGAAAGTCTTATGGGAAAACAAACCCACTGTAAACAAACCTACTCACGAAGTTTAATTTATGGGGTTTTCGTATGGCGGGGAGTATGATACGGAGTTATAAAATTGAACTAAATGGAAAATCCATTTCGTTAAAGTAGACTTCTTGTTTAACTTTTTTTTCCAATTCAAATACTCAATTTGATTTAACTGAACTGCAATAGACACTATATTGTTGGAACACTTCTTAGAAAATCCCTAAGGAACACCTGGGGACTTGGTGTCAAGTAAGATTTAATGGAATTTCTATTGAATTTCAAACGATTTTTCGTCACAAGAGCAATAATCTATACATTTTCACAGAATAAATGAAAAGAGGAGTTCCATTTAGGATATGTTCAGTGACCAGGCAGGCAGGCTCTATTATATTTTTTTATACTTTTCGATGAAAAGTATTTTGCGGTTCCCAGAGAATTTTCAAACAGAAATGTCTCTTAATACTTTTCTCTATTTTTTCTTTACAAGTATTCTACAAAAAGTATCAAAATCTCTCCAATTATTTTATAAATTCGCTGGCGCGGCACTCCATGAAGAAGTGACTTATTGCAGAAAGGGAGGAGGCCTACAATTTTATGCCGAATCCAAACGACTAGACTGAGAAGGACTCTATTCTTGACAAGTGATACCCATGGAGAGTTTGTCGACAGTCTTTTTCTTATGGAGTTGGCTGGTAATCGAACCCCGGCATGAAAGTCCTACGCACTAACCATTATGCCACGGACTACTGCAAAAAAATCTCTTCAATACCTTGCAAGAAATAGGAATACTGTAAATTACACAGTGTAACTTTAAAGGATTATTTAAAATATACAGTGTGACTCCAAATTTTTGACTCAGTCTTCAATATTATACAATTTGTCAATAACTCTACAAACATTATTCAAATCTCTCCATTCAGTTTATACATTTAAATATGGAGTATAATAGTCCAGTAGTCAAACTCATTTAACAAAAAAGAAAAGCATGAATTCCATAAGTTTTCCCCCCTCACAATTCTCCACTGACCGATTGATTTGTTACTTAATAAATTTTCCTAGTTCATCTTGTGCGGATTATCATAAACATCATCATCATCATCCTTTGCTATTTATTTTCATTACATTTTGTTTGTTTATTGTTTTCATCTCCCCTCGTTTAATGTCAGCAATACGTACACTAGGTATAAAAAGGTTCAAATTTACAACCATTGCTATGGTCCATTAACTGGACACTCTCCCTCTATTTTTTTTTTTAATTCCTAGGGGAGTCACAGACAAATTATCAGCCTCTTCCATAGAATCCCCCTTTAAAAAAAAAAAAAAAAACTAAATACCTTCCCATTTGCGTAAACCACAAGCAATCAATCTAAGAACAAAACTCATAAAACTTTCAGAACATTGTACTGTGTAAAAGAAGGTTTAGCTAAAAAAAAAAAAAACTGCCATACCAATTAATGATTCATGACCATCATGCTACGATGAACAAAAAAAAATATATATATACATAAAGCCATATGATATTTTCTATTTTTTTTTCATGTCGATGGTATAAATTGAATTAGATACTGTTCTACTGTTTCCATTATAATTTTCCATCTTCTCGATAAAAGGTAAGTAAGTTATCAAAAAAAAAAAAAAAAAAAAATAAGAAGGGAAGAAAAATTCAAGAAGTCTTAAAACATCCCTAACCTAAAAAACCATCATCCCTTCACAAAAAAAGCTTAATTATGCGAATGAAATTCACCCAGAATAATGAGTATCTATAAATATCTAATGTGCCCTTTCTCCTTCCAACGTTCAATTCATATTTATACAAAAAAAAAAAAAAAAAAAAAAAAAAAAAAAAAAAAAAAAACAGTGTAGACAAAATGAATAGCGGCAGCAGCAATACCTTAGGACAGCTTGTACCACAAAAATTCAATATCATCCAAAGCACACTTTCTTTAGGCTAAAAGCCACAAAATCCCCGCCACCCCCTAAAAAAAAAAAAAAAAATATGAAGAAAATCAACCAACCAAACCGCAAAACACGGGAGATGGGTCATAAAATTTCACGAACATAAATCAAAAAACTCTAGGGAGACATTTGCTGTTGCTGCTAAACTAATACCTTCTATGACTCGACTCTACTTTACTTTACTCCACCTAGCCGTGGGTCCGTGCATGCCCACCCGCATACTGTGTATATGAAAACGCGGGTTTCATTCGGGCGCCATTTTTTTTTTTTTTTTTTTTTTTTTTTAACTGGGATATCTAGTATGGGTAGATCGTTGTAGGGAAAGGTAAATTTATTTTTGTAAACCAATGTAGGTACCTAACGGTAATGCAAGAAAAAGGGCGAAAAGAATTCAATTCGATGTAAAATTTTAATTTATTTGAGTATCCCCGTCCAGCCACCTGTGAAATGTAAAATTCCTCGTTTCCAAGGTTTCTCTGCTTTCATATTTCTATGTACTTTTTTTTTCGTTGTTGGATTTCCATTATCAGGCTACCTACAGAACCCTGATTATCCTACTTGGTTTTTTCAACAAAAAAAAACCCTTTTTTTATAGCTGGGTACCTACTCTTTCACAAAGCTGGGTGCACGAGTACATACCAGGATTTTATGCATATCACTGATTTGCTATCCCGCTCTATACCTTTTTGGAAGGACTCGAGATATACTATTTTCGCCTGGATTTATGAAAATTCGTTTTCCATTCTTAGATATATTCACTATATTTTCTGGAATATTCGAGATGTGGTTGTTAGTGAAGCGAACAGAAGTAAAAAAAAAAAAATAACCTAAAAGCTAAAAAGAAAATTCCAAATCAACAAAGTTACCAGACAGATGATAGTGAAATATGTAAAGCCACTTGTTGTACGAAACACATACAAAAGAGAAAAAGGACCAAACAAGCATGGAGATATTTTTAGGAGTTTGCAATTTTTATTTTCTTTCTTTAAATTTGGATTTTCAAAATTTGAAATATGTAAAGTACATGGTACCTGGTCCTGTTAGTTGAAAGATTGAAGGGCAAATCCTTTTACCTTGATATCAATTCCAATGCAAAATGTATTTATAGAAGATTTATATGAGAGAAAATCTGATAGAAAAAAAAACATTGAAAATATTTTTATATTCGCTTAAAGGTTTCAATAAGATTTTGTTTTGTGAATTGATTTGTGTGAGTTCATATTACTGTGAAATGAGCTTAAAGTTATTTAGGAAACCTTTAGAAGAAGTCAACGGAATAGCACCCTTTTGGTTATTTGGTTGTGTTTTTTTGATAACTAACTTTGTTTGGAAGAATTCCGGACTCCAATATAATCAGGGCTATCGTGAACAATTTTTCCTAGGAAATGTATGCCCTTCTTCGAAAACTCTGGACTTGAAGTGACTATTGGAATTCATTGGAAATAATTATTCCAGGAAAGCTGAGCTGTCATTTTGAATAGCCCAAAGTCAAGAGAATGATGGAAAGATACCAGTTTTTTTTTTAATTTTCGAAGAATGGAGAAATTCCGGGAAAATTTGATGAGCATATTGCTGAATGTGTCTAGATCTCTTCAACAATCCAATTTCGGAAAAATGGCAAAAATACAGCTTTTTGAAAAATACGAAAAAAAAACTGAAGAATGAATCATAGAAGAATGAATTTTAGAGTAGTTGGGCCGGGTATTTCCCAGTCGAAATCATTGCAACAAAGTTCAATTCATACACTTCTTCAGTTGGGTTGGCTATGAGACGAAACGGTTTCCTCGAATTAGGATTGAAACCACTATCCAAATTTCCAAGTCTTGCTTCTTCAAAAAAAAAAAAAAAAAAAAAAAAAAAAAAAAAAAAAAAAAAAACACCCAGCTTGTATGTGTTCTTTAACAATGTTTCATTTATTATTATCTAAAATTAAATAAATATGCAAAGTTTTTTTTATTATAAATCCAAACAATCGACACCATAGAAATTACCAATTGGTTTATCCATATTAAAATAACAATAAGTACTTTTTGCACAAACACATCTGCTATCCATAACACAAGTGGCATTGCAGCTTTTACAATAATTGGAACATCTCTCCTCACAAGCTCCTTTTCTACGAAAGATCCGCTCAACCGGTGCATGGTCTGGATTGCAACGCTTACCACGTACTGATTTGTTGGTTTTTAGTTTCATGATGGTTATAGGGGTTCCAGCTAATGCACCGCGCCAAAGCAGTGGAATTGCTGGTTGTGGTGGACGTTTACAATGTACTCCAAAAACGATGATGAATAAAATCAAAAAATATATTTTTGGTTGCATTTTTGCTTAGTTGTATCTATGGTACTCAGGGACTATTTTGTCCTATCGTTGAAATTTTCGGAACAAGACTGTTTATTGTTATTCTTCTAACATTCCTATTTATATTACCCTAATGTTCAAAAATTAAAATGAATCAAATGCTTTATCAAATTTCGTTGCTGAATTGGATCCATTGATTGTGAAGAAAAATTTTATCTATGTCAACAAGAAAAGAAACATTTTTGGAAGATTTGTGGCAAAATGTAAAGTCAGTAGGGGCCGATCTATCATCCGAATAATAAAATGATAGTATTCATACAGAAAATGTTAAATTTTTTTTTTGAATCACCACCGAACAAGAATTATGCTCATATTGATTATCTAGGTCATGACACCTAATCTCAGAAAGAAGATTAGGGCAGTCGGCAGGGTATTTTTTTTTGGCAATAATGTTCATCTGAAATTTTATAATTGGAATGGAAAGACGGATGAACTTAAGTTTAGAAACAAAATAAAGCGTCTGTTAGTATTGTGCCTTGGCCAGCATTTTGAATTTTAATCTTTATCTGGAGAATGGCTCATCGTATAAAAAATTCGTTCGCATTCTTTTGATATGAAATTTTATTTTTCCTTTCTGTTCTCTTATGCTTTCAGAGTTGAAACACCTAAAAGTATACTTTTTTTCATATTATCGACCGTTCGGGGGATACATGCGAGTATATACAAAAATCAATCGAAATAATGTTTTTTGTAAGATAAGCCGTTTCCGAGATATGGATTGTTTTAAAATCTGCAACGCTCTCATTTAAAACTAAGAACTGACCCATCTATCGATTGAAATCATAAAATTTCGGATGGGTGATTTTGCATTATTGAAATTCATTTTTGATTAACCAATTTTTTTTTTAGCAATGATCAACAATATTGTTTTAATAAAATCATCTTCTTGGATAAGAACCATACTTACTTACTTAGGTACTCAGACCTTTTACGTCCGTGGGGTTCCCCTTGCGGGGCCCAGGGCCTCCACTATTTCTACGCGCCATCGTGTACGGTTTCTGGAGATGTACCTCAGTTCTCTCCAACTCTTCCCCAGTTGTGCGCCATATTTTGAACAGCATTCCGAACGCAGCCTTTGCTTTCCCGATTCGGCTGGTTATATCTTGTTCGGTCCCGCCATCAGTAGAGACAATACTCCCAAAGGTATTGAAAACTCTCTACCATCTCTACTGGTTGTCCAGAAATATCTATTTGAGTAGATGAGGAAGTTCCAAGGCTGATCCTCTTTGTTATTGCCGTATTGATCTTAAGCCCGACGCTTTCAGCTTCTCTCTCCACCCTTGTTGTCATTTGATGGAGATCCATGATCCTATGAGAGAGTAAGCATACGTCATCTGCGTAGTCTAGATGTTTAAGGTGTGATAGCAGATTTCACTGAATGCCTCCATTTACATTCGACAAAGCTGCATGCAGTACATCTTTTATTACCAACAGGAACAGTATTGGTGACAGTATACAACCCTGTCTAACTCCACTTTGGATTTCAAACTCCTCTGACAACCTCCCTTTATGCAGAACGTGACATTTGGATCCTTCATATATAGCTTTGATTATTTATAGCAATCAATTTATCCGGGATGTCTATTGACACTGTCAAACGCCTTTTCGAAAACGATGAACAGCAGGTGAAGTGGTGAACGATATTCGACGCACTGTTCGATGATGATCCGCAAGGTGTTGATGTGGTCTACACATTAAGATCCAGTGCGGAAACCCGCTTGTTCGGCGTCAAGGGTGTCTTCTAGGTGGTTGGATAAGAACCATGGAGTAATTTTATTATTTTCCTTCAATTTTATGCAGTTGTTTTTTTTCGGTGGTCCTGAGGTCCATTTTCTCGACACTCAATTTAAAAATGGAAAATTTAACAAAATTGTTTACAACTTTGCAAATCTCCCATTTTGAATGATGGGATTAAGTTAATTGGACAGTAAAGAAAATGGAACTTAGTTGCGTTATACACTTGAAATATTGAAGTCCTTCCATCCAAGTCGAGCATTTTTTACCCATACAGTACCAATATGTTTTTAAAAAGTAAACCAAATGTTTATTACTTGACAAGGGTTCGTCAATTTATTTCTAATCTTACTTGCAGCCTCTGAAGAAATATTTAGGAAAAAAACAAAACTTTTATAAGAGACAACAAAAATGCAAGGACATTTGCTCCTTTTTTCTAACTGTGTTACAAACACTTCAATTTAAAAAAAAAAGCTTTCACAAAATTTCGTCTGCACCATCGAAAACCCAAGCATCTAGGTTGTAGTAAACAAGAACAAAAAAAAAAAGATATCACTTGCACAGGATAACACCATTTGAGAGATTTATAGAATTTTGAATTTTCCATAGCCCAGTGATGTTTTCCTTCTGTACAAAATGTGTATTTGTCTGTCTGTTTGTTGTTGGCATTGTTATGTCCTGTTTACTCTTTGTCTATGTCCGATTTCAATTTTATTTGTGTGCTTTAGTGTCCTAGAGATATGAACATCAACAACAAAAAAATATTCTAGGTATGTGTGTTTGGAAAATAAAGGACTAAAGGTTTTTTTTTATTTACCGAAAAATCTTCTCCGATGGAATGTCAGTCATGAAAAACCTCTATCAACCAAACAAAAAACCATTACAATCGTCCTTGATATAGATTCCTTTTTTTTGTTCTCCTAAAAATAAAACAAAAAATAACACCCAACCCAATGATGAATGTCCCGATTAATTTTAATTGAATTTCTTTTTCGCAAGGATCTTATTTCTACTTTATTTTTTTTTTTGTAATTTTCTACCAAACTCCTCTGATCAATATCGTTTAAATGAAACCTCCTACATTCACTTTGAAATCCGATATTGATAGGATATATATTTTTTTTTGTTTTCAATTTTAATAAATTTTTATCTTTTAATATTCTAGGCTTGTGTTTATATGAAAAAAAATCTAAAAAAAAAAATACACACACCCACAAAAAAAGGTTCCCTTTGGCATTATTTGTTTTATAGAAAAAAAAGGAGGAAAAGCATTTGGCCGTTATTTTGTCTTCTAGGATGAGATGATATTTTATACCACCTAAATGAAAAGAAGAGGACGATCTTTGATAATAATTTCTTAAGAAGTCTAATTAAATCTATCAATATAAGTTCTCTTTTATGTGTTTTTGTTTTTTGAGAGATTTATCAAAGAGTTTTTTTTTATTTATTTAATGTTACATCACATGTACTTATAATGTTCTGATAAATTGACAATTGGAATTTTAAGTTCTTTTAGCAAATTAAATTGTCTTAAAATATTATATCGATTTTATCACCAGCGAAAATAAAAATAAGTTTTTCATAATATAACAATTCTATTGTCAAAAAATATTTTAATATAAAAAAAAAAACTGAATACAAAAAAAATCAAAATTCCATCTGTCCTGTCCAAATTTTCTACAAAATAAAATATCAGTTGGCTCTGTCTTGTCCTAAAAATATCTATCCGATTTGTAAAACAAAAATTTTATTAGAAAACCATTTTTATAAAAAATTATGGAAAGCTTTTAAACAAATGATAAACTTTTCAAAAAAAAATTCTGTCCCATTTATTCCAACTGTTTACAAAAAGGACACAACTCTGCAAAAAAATTTCTAATACTATTCGAAAAAACAATCCGACTCAATAAAAAAAAATCTGAACGACTTTTCAAAAACTTTAAACTTAAAAGAAAAAAACATTAATTTCAACTTTTTACTTAAACAAATCTATCAAAACATTTAATGAAAAAATTGTTTAACTTTTCCAAATATGATTAAATAAAAAGTTAAATCTTTGAAGTATTGTTAATTTTGTATTTTTTTTTTGTAATTTGTAAATTTAAAAAATTAAACAAACTGTCATAATTTTGGGTTAAATACTAAACGGATTTAAAGATGTTAAAAGATATATTTTATTATGGGAAGGGTCTCTTACTTAAGATATATGTATGTGTTCGTAACCGATGAGAAGATAAGAATTTCTTTGTTTTTACTTCTACAATAGATAAATGAACAAAAAAAAGGAATAAGAAATAGTTCTTCCTTAAATACACATTCCGAAAGTTTTTTTTTTTTTTTTGAAGACGTATGACAACTACATAATAAGGGCTGTAAAGTCCTTTGATGGTTGGATATGTATAATATTTTTTTTTACTACATTATGCGGGTAAAACACACATATCATGCTTCACAAAAAAACACCTTAAGGGTTAAGATCTTTGAACTTTTTTTCATAAATATATATAAAGGACAACAACTTTTAAGCATGAAATTCTATTTTTTTTTTCTAGCAGCTGCTTTTAGTGCTGTAAAAAGGCATCATCTTATCTTTTTTAAGAGAAAGTTTTTTTTTATCTTTTTGTTTTATAGTTTTTAAATGCTTTTGGTCGTTTGAAACCTTTTTGGAATTAAATAGTTTATTTTTTTTTTTCGATGTATATATATATCACCGTCATATGGTTTTTTGTTTATGATTTTAATAAGGATTGAAGTTATGTTTGAATTTTTTTTTTGTGGAAACTATCTTGGGGTTAACTTTACTACTTTTTTTTTATTTCAACAGAGGATAAGAAAATGGAAATAACAGTAGTAAAATATTCTTTTTGATCTTTGATTCGAATCAGAATGGTGCGCTGGAGGGACAGGGGTCCAGTATGTTATGTTAATCATTTCTATAAAACTTCTATAAGACTTCTATAAAGCCACCGTTTTATCTGGTATACAAATTATTTAGTCTGTTATATCAGTCAGAAAATAAATACTAACTTAAAATGATCCACTACTAATTTAATTTAATTAAAACATTTATTTATTTATTCTTAAAAATTCAATTTTTTTTTTAATAACTGCGTCGTAAAAAGCGCTATTTCTATAAAACAGCTTTAAGACTTCTATAAAGGAATGGTTTTATTTGTACCAAAAACTCTTAATTTTCCTCTAATCGTTTAGAGATGAAGATTTATTTATGTTCTGCCAAAAAACGAAACCACTTCTATAGTACTGCTATAAGCCTTCTGTACATCAACAATTTTGTCAGGTTGAATATAAGTACTATATAAGCCGACCAACTGCGTTTAACTAACTAAGCCTAAAACCATAAACGGTTAGATCAACATTTATTTCTACTCTTTGAGAAATAAAAAAAAAGACAAATGTAGTCTTAATAATAAGCAATATTGATTAGAAAAACGAATCATATCTATAAAACTTCCATAAGTCTTCTAAAAGGCAACAGTTCTATTTCCACACTAACTCTCTTAGTCAGAGTCATAGCAGCATACAAAACTAAGATCTAGGTCGTGCTAAGTTAGCGTCAAAGCTAATGTAAATTGCTTTTATAAAGCTTCTATAACACTTCTATAAATCAACAGCTTCGTAATATTAGCATTCAAACCTGGCTCCGTCAAAATATAAGTACTGTTTCGATTTACTTAAACCACCACCGGTTTTTTTAAACCGCAAATTAAGCCTTATACCAGCGTTTGGTGTGTATTTTATAAGTTTAATAAACTCAACAAAAAATGAGATATTCTAACCAGCCCCTTGAAATTCTTCTTCCCCTTTCATTTTTTAAAAAATTATATTTCTTAACGTCAAAACAAACGAGTAAATTACCGTAAGATTTAATAAACCAAGTTGATATCAATTAGCTGAATGAAAATTTCATTTACCCAACTTCCAACCTTAAAAAATACTTTTTTTTGTTGCAAAAATTGAAAGGCATACAAATCAAAGATCACAACAAAAAAATGATTAACCCTTACAACAGCCAGCGCAGCGTCAGCACTCAACTAATTTCATTTCTACAATCTTTGATGGGTTAAGCATAAAGAGATTCCATTATAATTAACCCCTTTTTTTTGGGGGGCTGTGTGTGAGTGTGTTTCAAGATAATACTGCACACAGTTGATTTAAGATAAAATAAAGGTCACACCTTTTTGGTAGAAATCTTTTTGCTTCTTTAAGAAAGAAAAAAAAACGAACCCTCTTTCTACCTTCTTTTCTGTTCAGAATGTTATCTCTTCTATTTTCAGCTTCATCACTCCTTTGGGAGTAAAATCCTTTCTTTTTTTCCTTGCCACACTTCATTCATTTAATTTTTTTTTTTTTTTGTATAAGAAAACCAAAAATATCCCTGAATATATTCTTATGTAGGTATTCCACAACTCCTTTTAATATTTTAATTAAAATTCTCTTTCTATTTTTCAATTATAAAAAAAAAAAATTGGGTTAATAAAAAGGACCTTCTTTGGTTTTCTTCTTTTTTTTTATTTTGTTCTTACAACTCGTAATTTTTTTTTTAATAACAATTTGTATTTTGTATAAGTTTCTTTGTCGGTAATTTAAGTACAAATTAGTCAAAGGGTTGGTTTTTTTTTTTTTCTTGTCCGAGAATAATACAAAATGCAGGACTTCTAATTTCCAAAAATTATCTTATTACATTTTTTTTTGGTTGTTAAGGTCAATGGTACTTTCCGCAAAATTTGTAATATAGTTTGTTTTACTCCTTATTTTCATGTTTTTTTTTTTTTTTTTGGTTTGGGACAGAAAAAAGGACGAAATGAAAAATCAAAATATAAATAATGCTAATTTATACGTTGCGGAATATTAAAGTTTTTTTTTTTTGATATAGACAACAAAAAAAACTAAATAAATAGGGTTGATATTTTCTGAGGTAGATATACGCATTCGCATGTTGAATCGTCCTTTTTTTTTGATGCATAATTATTTCTTATTATTGAAATTTGTATACATATTATATCCTTTTATTTTTGTATACCTATAGGTCTTTGGTTTTAGAGATCTCTCGCAAGGATAACATTCGACAAGGATATTTTCTCTCGCTGTCGTCTTCAGCATAATTTTTTTTTTTGCTTTTTCTTTTTCTTGGAAACTCCTCTGGGTTCTTAATTTTTTTTGTTTTACTAATTTAATTAAAAATACTTTGAGACTGGATTGATTCTTCAGTTAAGGAAAGCGAGAAAATAAATAATAATATGCCATTGCTCTGGCTAAAAGGATGAAGGACGACGAGCGACGATTGCAGAATATTTCCTTCTTTTTTTGTTATTTAAGCAAATTATAATTTTTCCTCTTGCTCGTGTCTCTCTCTCGCTCTCTCTCTCTCGTGTATTCGATTGTGTGTATTTTACAAATTTTGTATTTTAATTTTTTTTCTTTTGATTTTGATTTTCATAAAATTTCAACGCGCCTTTAGCACGCAGCCCAGGCAGTCACAGCAAGCACATCATATCGACCAACAACATCGGAGCCGAAGGAAGGATTTTCATTTCAAAGGATTCTCCCTTCTCCCTGTTTGGTAGAGGAATGATGTTAATTAATAATTAAATCGTTTTTGCAAGGACAGTTGGAGGATTTGTTTTTATTCCTTCCAATCTTTTATGGCAAAAATATGGCAAAAAGGGTTTTCAACAAAATTCGTTTGGTTTCGGTTCGTTTTGTTTGACTGTTTTCGTAGTTGTTGTTTCTAAAGGCAGAGGAGGTTTTTTTTGTTCACTTTTGCAAAAAGTAAATCGTGTAGAAAAAACAAGCTGAAAGGCGAAGGAAGAAGAAAGCAAGCAATCGTGCGATTGATATGAAAAAGGTGTAAGTCCGTAGTCTAAAAAGCTGGCGGAACATTTAATTTTCGTTTTCGTTTTGATAAAATTATAAAATTATTATGCCAAAGGAGTGACATCAATAGCTCGAGCAAGGGAGAGAGAGAAAGAGAGAGTTTTATTAAAAATAAAAAAAGGAATTTTAACACAACAAGAGTTTGGTATATAGAATTGAATTTATTGTATGATTTTCAAGATTTTTGAGAGAGAAAATAATGAAAATCGTTAGATTTAATATGTTTTGTTTGAAAATTAAGGGACTTAAAGAGTTTCCATAAAATACTGAAACGAAACTGGGGAGGCCTTAATGGGTTTTTAAATATGGAGGGTATTTATTTTTGTTTTATTGAAGAGGTAGGAAAACTTGTTTATGTCGCTCGGTATAGACAAGTTGCAGTATTCCCCGCTTAATTGTAACTTACTTAAATTGACCTAAAAATATAGATTGGAAAATTGCATGTCTTAGAAGAGTAGTTATTTATAGGGTTAATTTACCCCGTGTAATTGAATAAGCGAGTAATTCAATTGATCTTAAAAAAAAACGCTTCTAATAAACTTGAAATATGTAAGTTTTTGGTTGATTGAACAACTGGTGCAATTAAACGGGTTTCACTTAATTTAACACACTGGACAAATAAGTGAGAAATTCTTCAATTCAACCACTTGGATAATTTACCGAAAAATCTGAAAAAATGTTCAGTGCAATTAACCGGGGAGTACTGTAATTAATTTCATAGCTTTTCAACATTAAAATAACTTTGGGGTATTAGATGTATACATTTACCGAAAAATCTGAGAAAATGGTTGGTGCAATTAACCGGGGAATATTTCAGTTGATTTCGTAGCTTCTCCCCAGTAATTGTATTTCGTTGGTTATTAGATTTATTCAAGCTGCTTTCTTAGATTAACTGGGTAAGTACAATGGGAGATGGAGCTACAGTAAATTCCAATAATACTGCAGCTGAATTTGCAATTGCTTGTTGCCAATATTTTATCTTCAATGCAGCATTTTGACATCACTGTGGCGTTATGTAGTCAAAATCAAATTTTCCGGCGTCAAGTTGGTGAGCTTTGTCTTCTGTTTTTCATTACTTAGGTTTTCAGCTGTTTGTTGAATTGCAGTAATTCGTAGAAAAGGGATTAGAATTTCTGAAACTTTGCGAATGCTCGATTATGGATTAGCACAAGGCATGGACCCAAAATTTAAGGCTGCCATTACGACAAATCACAGTAAAGAGCTGTTAAAGAGTTACCGTGCACTAGAAACCACTTCAAAGAAAGAACACTTGGAATGATATGAAGAAGACGTGCATCATAAAAAGATGACAAAAGATTTTCTGAACTGAACTGTTTCAAACATTTTCATGGTTTCCACTAGAAGATCATTCAACTCGTTATTTCTTTAATCTCAATCTTGAGCACAAAGCTGTAGTGAGTACAGCAGGTCATTCCAAAACTACCTAAAGTGAGAAAAAGTGTGGTTTTAGAATCCATCATTTATAATGATTGAAGGGAGAATAGGGGAGAACAAGACCACGTTACAGGCAATCATCTTTTAATCATTTAGGACAAAGTGTTACAAAAGCATCTTCGAAGTGGTTCATCAACCACGGAGAACGTAAACGTTATATCAAAGAAAGGCATTTCGGTGAAGATCCAACAAGGAATTGGTCGTGAAAACTGCTAAAACTTCACGGTTTCAAGACAATTACTTTTAAAATGAAATTCCCGCTTTCTTCACACCGCAAATTTTGCTTTGCAGCACTGGATGTTGAATGCCAGCGAAGAGATCTCTTTATCAGATATGCCAGAGCACCATGTCTTGACTGGAGGAAGCATACTCAGAACTGAAGAAGATGTAGGTGTAGAGGTACTGGTGGCAATCTTATACGATAAGTTACTTAAAGAAAACTCGTATCCTTGTGATATCTGAAACTTGAAGAATAACAAAATAAATGAAGCCCCGAACCAACTCTTTATAGAGCTTCTATATATCTTCATACAGTCAATTCCTTTCCATCCTAACACCTTCCAAATAAATTTATTCAAAGAAACTCAATCCATACATATGTACGTACCAACAAAAAGTCCTAAATAGATTATCATTCATCTGTAACTGATCATTGCGCACAGCAAAACAACAACAAAAAAAAAATTATTAACAAAGTTCATCACACAGAAAAAGTTTTTCCAACCTCCTTCCTCTTGGTCGTCTTTTTGGAGCTCAATCACAACCAAGTGAAAAAGATCCTTTTTTTAGCATTCCCATAATATCAGAATTATTCAAGTAGAACAAGAAAAAAGAAGGATTTCATTTTGTTTGGATATGAAGAGGATTGTTTTCTTCTTATTTTTTTTTGTGAGAGGATAGGGGCTTGCAGAATTACAGGGTTATAGCAATTTACTTAAACTCCGTAACACAATAAACAGTAAGAAGCAAAAAAAAAAAAAAAACAACAACAACAATAGCTAACTAGAAGAAAACTCGCATATACAAATCTACTAGACCAGGGCAATGCACATCAATAACAACAGGAAACAGAAGGACTTGGGATTTTTTTTTATAAGAAAAAAAAAAGGACTCTTCTGTATGTACAATGCCCACAGCCCATCTCAGGATATGACAATAATTCTCATAGCCAACAAGAGAAACGGAGCCCCGTGTCATCATTCTAGTTTTTCAGCTTGACTTTTTTTTTTAGAAAAATTGGAAAATCCTTTACATCCTTTTCTATACAAACATGTCTTGGGAGCATTCAATTTATATTTTTTTTTTTTTATTTTCCTATTGATTTTCCATTCTTCATCCATTTTCTGTTTTGTTTTGATATTTTGAAGGAGATTTTCCGATTTCATCGATAGAAATGAGTTTCACCATCTTTGGAGTTTTGGGTACTTTTGGGGGCTTCGCTTGCCTGTGCTTGTTTTCAGAATAAATCATTAATAACCATCACTTTTCAATAGAAGACATATTGTTGTTGTTGTGTTTGTTTTGTTTTCTTCACAGAGTTGTAGTATTTACTTGGAACATTGCTTGCTCTTTTAAAGTTCCAATTTTTCAATTATATATTGATAAACAAAAAAAAAATACAATAAAAAAAATTTAATGCTTAAATGAAGACTTAAAAAAAAACCATAAAAAGGACCATAAAGGAGCATTTTTGTTCGCAATTTGATTTTGAGTTATTGATGAAGTGGAAGCATTTTGCAGTTGATTTTTCATTTTTATACATTTTTCGGAAATGAAGGAAATGCCGTTTCAGCGGCTAATACGATTGGAACAACAAAAAAATAGTTTCATATTAATTGCTGTGTTTTTAAGTGAAGAGAAATAAATGATTGGCTAATTTCAACTTGTGCTTTATTAAGAAGACAGCATTTTTTTTGTCTGTATATTTTTTTTTGCAATGTTGGGAGGAAGCCTGTGAGGTGTTTCATCATGAGATAACTTTTTATTATTTTAAAAATTGTAGAATGCAAACCAATTGCATAGTTAGTTCATTAAAAATAAAAAAAAAAGTCTGCTTAACTGGCGCCCGGGAATAATCTCCGCTTAAAACGGGATCTATTTGAGTGCTATATAGATGATATTATCTGTTTTTTTGTTTAAATATAAAATAAACTGCCAGTTATGTGTCAAATTCATTGAATCTTAAAAAAACTTTTCTTTAAATGGCGCCCGGGAATTGACTTAAACTAGCTTTTGGCCTATTCCTGCGCTCCTACATCAAAGAACTTGAATTATTTTTTGTTTTTGTTACAAACTGTAAGAAAAAAAAACCAATGTAATGAAAATTGCCTGAAGAAGTGAAGGAACCCAAATTGAATCAGTTTTATCCTGCGTTTGTGCAATGAGCACTTGATGCAAAGGTAGATGTTCTGGAATGCGAAAAAGATGGAATACCTACGCTGTCCATTTTCTTGTCCACCCAGGACAATGGAAAATGGAAAACGGAACAGTGCCGGAAGCAACCTTGTGGCTTTTTTATATTTTGAGGGAAAATATTAATGCCCTAAACAATATTATCAAAACTATCGGTCCCGTTTCCGAGAAATTTGGTATTTTTAAGGTTTTTTTTTAAATTTTATGGGAGGTACCGTTTTTTTTTAATGTAAAATTAATCTTCATTCAAATTATAAAAGACCGCAATAAAAATTACAATTTACAAAAACCATTTTTGAAGCATTTAATTTTCAAAAAAATTATTATTTTCTTAAATTACATAAATTAAAGAAAAATATTTTGTATAAATTTTAAACGCTTTTGCATAAAAATTTTGAACCGTTTTTGAGAAAATTGAAAATGCGATTCTACGGAAGGTAACGGTATCTCCCACACATTGACCTTTTTTCATTCAACTTCAACAAAAAAAAGATCATCGGAGCCATTTTCGAGAAAAAAAGTTATTTTCCGAAAATTCAAAAACAAAATGTACGAAAGGTACCGTTAGTTTTGGTATTGTATTGAGAATAAAAATCAAAGAACGAATGAAATTATTATGCATCAAGTTTCAAGCAAAACCAGCCACTCGTAGCATAAGATAGACAGAAAGAATTTAGCAAGACCCACTTGTTTTAACTTCCATATCATAGTAATGTAAAGTTTGATCAAAATCTCCAGTTCGTATTTTTTTCACGAATCCAAAACTTGCCCTTAGCCCCAAGTAAAAAGGAAAGATTTAAGTCTCTAACTGAGGAAATTTTTCGAACTTTAAACATTTTCAGGGTCACACTCACGACAGGCGGAAAGTAAATGGGTTTTTTTAGTTGCAATATTTTCAGACGAAACTCATAATAAAACGACGATTATCATGTTTTCATGTTTTTTGGGTCAATTGATAGTAAGAAATTTTATTAATTCAAAGAACAATTCTCTTGAAATGCAAGATCACTTAGTAGGGGCCAATTCAAAATAAATAATTGATAACACTCAGAAACATATTTTGTCTGCAATTCCTGTGAAGTGCTTGGTGGTTTTTTTTTTTCTTTTTAATTGCATCACTATCTCATCCGAATATTTAAAGCTGGCGGTAAACATCAATCAACGAATATTTAAATCACAATATAAATGCAAGAGACCTCAACGCATAAAGCACTCAAAGTTCTCTGAGCAGTGCGACAAGATGACGGTCATCTTTTTTAGTTCTTTTTTTTTGTGAATATTTTGAACGCGTCTAGCGTATAAGTTGATGCTACACAAAAAATGTCTGACTCATATATTAAATATCACGAAATACTGAAAAGTAGTTGAAAAAACTGTTATTCACCCCTGTTCTGATTTTCATATATGGAAGCAATGCTTTCACTTTAAAATCAAGCAAATGCTGGACAACTGAACTTTGCTTTGGGCAAATACAATGAAAAAAAATTATTAAATTTTGAAAATCTAAATTCAGATCAGCTGTCAATAAATATTTGTTCAGAATATATTTGTTGGACGGGTAAATCTTAAAAACCCGACCTGATGTAGCAATTCTGAATTGGAACTCAACAACTCCCCCCACTAGGTCATGCAAGGGTAATTTTTTATGATTTATTGTGGAAGGATTTTTTGAATTATTAGTGCTAGGTGAACACCAGTCTGAATGTTGGAATTTTAAATAGAATTTTAATCTCTTAAAAAAATTACATCAAATGTGTTTCAATTGGCGATAGGGTGCAACTGCCATGCCCAATACCCCTTTTTGCCTACGTCACTGTTTGTATTTAATAAACAAAAAATTCGAGGACAAAATTGTGGAATATATTGCCTTCGTTCAACTCAATTCCATCCACCGAGTGTCGAGGTTGAATTGGTGAAGAAAAACTTGGGTCGAGAAGTTATTTGGTAAAATTTTTCATTATAATTTTTTTTTAATTTATTATTATTATTGCTGCTCGGTAGTGCATTGTGTTTTTTTTTTTATTTGTGCTTTGAAAAAATTAAATTAAGAAATATTTCATTGAACAATTAAATAAATACTTTTCTTGTTTTCTTGGTACCGCGGACTGTTTTATTATCTTGCTCTCTCGCTTAAAAACTGAATCTTGTATTATTGTTTTAAACAATTTCGGTGTAAATTATTTAAATATTTTTTTAAAATTCGTCTCATCTGTGCAAAAATACCTACAGTTCTATTTTGTAAGACTTGTAGACATTTCCATAAAAAAAACCTTTACCGTTTTAAAGAGTCCGCCATCTAACGTTTTTTTTTCAACTAGTGCTTATTTCGTGAATGGTGAATGAAAAGCCGATACACCCAAAACGAGTCACTGTTTGGTGCGGATTTTGATCCAAAGGCATAATTGGGCCATTTTTCATCGAAAATAAGCAAGGAGTAGCCATTACAGTGAATGGCGATCGTTATCGTGCCATGTTGAACGAGGGGAGGATATTGGCAACATTTGGTTTCAACAGGACGGCCGGCGCTACGTGCCACACAGCCGAAGCTACACTCGATGTTTTGCGCCCTGTTTTTGAAGATCGCATTATCAGCCGCAGAGCTGATGTCGTTTGGCCACCTCCGAGCTGCGATTTGACACCGTTGGATGCCGTGTTACGCCGACAAGCCAGAGACAATTGACGCTTTAAAGGACAATATTCGTGAAGCCATTGGTGAAATACAGCTGCACACAATCGATAATGTGCTTAAAAATTGGACCGATCGTGTAGAGGCTACTGCATGGCCAGCCGAGGCAGCCATTTAAATGAAATTATTTTCCATTATCAACCGGAAGGATTGTACTTTCAAATAAAAAAAGAAATTTGAGAAAATATTTAGTAGTTTTTTTTATAGCATTTTCAAAAAAAAAAAAATTATTTGGCGGAACCGATATTTATGATGATAATCCTTCCGATACAAAAGTTGTTTTTTTATTTCATCTTTAATAGTGTCCGATTAAAATATGTTCGCATTTCTTGTTAATCCATATTATTATTTTACTTTAAATTGATTCCTATTGTTGGCTTTCAATTGAAAATGATTCTGCAAATTTGCAAGAATAAATTGACGGAAATGACTCATATACTCGTATGTTGATAATTTAATTTTTTTTTAATAATTTGCGAGCATCTTCTTTTGTATATAAGCATTTGCGTCCCAAGAAACTACATTCAGTATTCATTCGGAGTCAGATAAAAATTGTATACTTAAACAACCTTAAATCGGTAAATCAAGCAATGAAACCGAAAATTTTCATTTTACTTTTATTGATTGTGGCAGTTGATATGCAATTTATTCAAACTATCGAAACAATAGCTCAGGGAGCTAAGAAAGTTGCTAAATTATTTAAACTTGAAAAAAATGTAGAAGGAATGTTAAATAAGCATGAAGTTCTAAATAACAATATAAATGTTGTGACTTGCGATCCGGAACAAATTTGGGAATTTGGTGGGGAGGAAGAATGTGCAGCGAGATGTCCTGGCCATTGCGGTGGCAGATGTGAGGCTAGTTGTGTGGCTAGACGCAGATGTGTCTGTTCAAAATATTTTTAATGTTAATATTTTTTTAATTGAATAAATATTTTTGAAAATTTTGGTTAGTTCAAGAAGTTTTTATTTTTCTGTAAAAATATTCAGAGGCAAAATAAAATTGCATCAACAATGGCGTGATTATATATGACTATAAGGACCAGTGTATTCATTTATCCAAGAGAAACAGAAAAGAGGTGAAATCATTTGTTATCTTGAAACATCTCTTATGCAAGATGACAACTGGAGCAAACACTTCAATAACAAATGAATATTGGACCTAATAATCCTGTACAGATTGACTATAGGAGTATATACACCTATATAAGTATTTGCTATAGAATAAAATACTGTGAACAGAATTGATTCTTATGGAGTAAATACTCCAATAAGGAATAAGTTATATCGACTCCAATAACGATTTATAGGGAATCGGTTCAAAAACGATTGAAAATTAGAGTAACTATTAACTGCTTCTTTAATATTGACGCAAATAGTACAATAAACATTAGAGGAATGAATTATGGTACCAACTTTTATTCCAATAACGATATCTGAGGTAAAAATGACCACTGGAGACAAGTCTGCTTTTTTAATATAAAAGCAGATATCACAATAAAGGTCCGAGCTATATCAGCGTGCATCAGTATTTACTCCAATAATGAGCATATATTTTCTGAAAACAATAGGAACACATCTTTTAGAATTACCACAACAGCTTCTTCCATTCTCCGCCAGGGGTTTCATATAGAAACTCAATCAAGAATCGATACAATTATTGCAGATGACAAACTCAATACTATCTTAGCTTTAAATTTATACACGAAGTCAACATCAAAAAAAAAAAAAAACCAACATTTTACTCAAAAAAAAAAAGAAAACAAAACACAACTCGCGCGACATCCTTGCATATTTTACGTTTTGATCTCCAAGCGCAAACTGTTTTTTGTATATTCTTTGCTGTCCTTTTTTTTTGTTCCTGCTGTGTAAATTTTGTTATTTTTTTTTTACTCTTTTGGTTTCGAAGTGTATACAAAACTAAAGTTTATGTTAGGCTACGGTAGGCATGGTATGCCATACACTTAGGCTACCAAGCACAAACAGTTATATGGTTGTATGTCTATGCAAGTCACCCACACTTATAATAATGAATGGTGGTATAGAAGTCGACAGAGGCAATAACTTGCTTCGTTGGTTGTAAAGTTGTGTTTTTTTTTTTGCTTTGTAAAGTATGTTTTTTTTTTTTTGTTTTGTTAAATGCATTTTCAACAGACAAGTTAGAATGTATGTGTTTTTCATTAAAAAAAAAAATATATCCTTTTATGTTTGAGATCCACAGAGTTAAGGAAACAAAAGTTTAAATATTTCTTTAAGAGACGCGCTGATAGAAAGAGAGAGCGATGCTTGATATTTCTACTTTTCTTTTTTCCTTAAATAATGTAAAAAAAAAAGGAAGAAAGAATGAAGTTTTCGTTCATGATTTTATCATCAGAGACTCCTTTTTCAATTTTTTCTTTGTACAAGTTTTTTTTTTTTTTTGAAACATTGCATGTGAATGGATAGGTTTTCGTTTGCTTCTATCAGAGAATATAGAGTGTAAGCTTTTTTTCTTTCCATTATATCCTACTTTCTTTTTTTTGTTGTTGTTTTAATGTTCAGTTTTTTCTATTAACCTCTACATGTGCTTAAGTCTTCTCATTTGTTCCATCCCGATGGGAGTTTGTTATAATTTTTTCTTATTCCTCAGAAAAGCAAAAAAAAAGAAAAACCAGGAAGCAATGGCCTCATTAGGGAGCGGTTATTTCTTTTTTCTTATACATTGTATACATATATACCTATAGATAGTATAATATGGATGCTGTTAGATTATACTTTGCAGTAAGTAAGCAGAAGTTTTATAGTGCGATTAGTTTTTCTTGGACATGCATTATGAATTTTTATATTGTGGTAGTGGGGGGAGACACAGATTTTAGTTCTAAAATGTGTGTATAGCTTGAAAAAGTATGTGCTTTTCTTATAATAAAAGAAAAGAAAAAATAATGCAGTTTTTATTTCCAGCTCATTTGAAATTTGTTCTATTCGTTGTGAAGTTATGTAGAGTTTAATGTTGTTTAGAAATAATCATAAAATTTCCTTAAGTGGCGCCCAACTGAGGTTTTTTTAAGTCCTTATAACATTTTTGTTTAATACAATCACAAAAGCGTAACAATAAAAGTGATTTTTCCTGTTTAGTTGATGGTGTATATTTAAATTTGAGTAATTATTTAAAATTAATAAAATGGCGCCCAACGTGAGATATATTTAAATGAATTAAAGTAATCATTCCAGTTGCATTCCTCCCCTTAAGCAATTCTACCGTAATACTCGCACCGCAAGGAATGCCCAGCAGTTCACCCTTAAGCCCAACTTCGGACGCACCGTTAAGTACAGAGAATCTTTCTTTGGCCGCACCACTTGAATGTGGAATGCTTTACCCGGCTCGATTTTTCCTACCCATTTCGATGCTCAGACATGCAGACATTCAAAACCAATGTGCATCGGTATCTTCTTTAAACTTTCCCTAAACGTTCGTACTGTGTTAAATCATTTTAAGGGTAGTCATATCCCCTTGAGTGCGCGCTTAATTTAAAAAAAAAAAATTGTTGGCTATGTAGCCTAGTAGCTATCAGGGCTTTTAGCTAAATTTGATAAATTTTTAGTAGGATCCGGACCCGCAAATCCGAAATAAAAGGGTCCGCGCACCAAAACCCTCCAACCACCTGGGCCCCTGCATAGGTTTTATATATAAAAAGTTACAACGTCTATGAGAATCTTTGAAAAATGGATGAATTTTACGTTACAAAAGAAGCGACATCTGAAGAAATGGAGCCCAACATGAGATTCTATTTTGATATAAAAAAAGCTGTATTGTATTTAATTAACAAGGATTGGAATACCATGAATAGGCAAACTACTTCCACAAAGTACTCAGAGAGATTTATGGCTAAATATGTTTCAACACATCAAAATTATATCAATTTTTGCTTAATTAAAAAAAAAAAAAAAACAACAAATGGAATATGTACATTTTACAGTACATCACTAAAACAAGAATTGAAATACTTGAACTTGAAAATAATAAATGTTAATTTCCAAAAGAAAATCTTAAATGGCGCCCAACATAATCTTAATATCAAATTTATATTATTAAAACTTTTCTACCTTCTTTTCTTATCCGATTCACGTATTTCACAGTGGCGCACATAATAAAAAATACTGTTTCAAATGTCCGTGACATGACTACAAGAGTGTCATTAAATGAAATTCTAACCTAAACTTAAATAAATACCTTGGTACCTCACCCTATACCCCTCATCTCCATTCTCACCATTAACTTCTTGTGTCATAAAAGAAAATGATTATTTCCAATTATTGTCAAAGTTAAGTATTTTTGTAACTTCTCTTTTTGGAGATATCACTCTAATACCATCTCATAATCACACATTACAACAAGAATGTTTCTCCTTTGCAGAAAATCCTACAATCAGACTCTTATTACCTTACCTTAACTTTTGTGTTAGGTATGTATGTATATATGGAATGTGTCCATTTTGAAAAGAAATATTATAAATATAAATAGAAATGACTTAGATTATAACCATAATAGTAGTTTTGGCAAATAAAAACTTTCCTGGTCTGGCTGGTAGATAATTTTACTCTTATTCCGACGACATCAGGTTTTGTCATTTGTCAATTTCATTTGCTTTGAATTCATTTTGCCCCCGGATACAACATTAAATACAACATAACAACTCTACCTCACTCTGCAACATACAATTGACTCTTTGTGTGTGCTGCCGGAATAGAGGACATTTTTTGTTGTTGTCTGAGGAGGTTGCTTGTTGAAATCCTTTCTGATAAATTACATTAATGAGCAAGCCAAAAACTTTTACATTTTTTTTTTCGTTCTTTTTCTTATAGTAATTGAGTTAATTTGACATTATTTTTCTCTTTCCCCTTTTTTTTTTTGGGCTTTGTTCTTTTGTATGGAGGGTGATTTTTTGTTTTTGTTGTTGTTGGATATATTCTGTAATCACATTCGAAAGATGATAATAATGATGGTGTTACTGTGTAAGTCTACTTAAATGTGTTTGTGACATTTGTCACTTTAGCACTTTAAGGCGAAAATAAGATGGAAACAAAAAATGAAGTAAACTCCCTATTATTTGATATGACAAACATTATTTATGGTCAACTGAGCATAACTGTCAGCGAAAATTGTTGTTTAACATTGTGTATCGTGTTACTTTATGTATAAGGATCTCAGCTACATAAAATTGCTCATGCTTTATGAGATAGTAAAAATATTATATTTTTTTTATTTTAGTTAAGTGGCGCCCAACGTGAGTGTAGATATTTTATTTTATTGTTGAAAGCTTTTAGCTCATTGATTCCAATGCATTTGTGGTTTGCAGAGTTACCTGAATTCACTTATAATTTGTATGGAAATCGGCGTCGCAGTGTTTGGTGTTTGACCGCACCAAAATTTAAGTTTTTTGAAAAGTTAATCAAACCGAATAGCGATTTGTCTCACAAATCTTAGTCTCTTACTGAAAAAGAATTAAGATATTAATAATAGTCAAGTATAAAGAGCATTACCTAAGAATTTCCTTAAGTGGCGCCCGGGTAGACAATTTTTAATTGGGATAAATAGTTATGGCAATGCATTGTATGAGAATATGAAGTCCATTAAAAAAAAAAAATCACACTTTAAATACCAACAATATAGTAGAAGGTAAAATCTATAGTTAATTGGCGCCCAACGTGAGATTGTTTTTTTTTTTTTTTTTTAAATTCTTAAATCAAGTGTTTTAGAATATATGATTTAAAGAGATTCAGTGCTGTTTTCTGAACAAGTTAATGGTTGCCCTCAAACTAGGGAAAACACGTCAGAAGATGGAATATATCTTAATTGGCGCCCCAGTAAAGATTTTTTTTTTTATAAAACATAGTCGGGGTTATGTATCAAATAAGATGCCCTTATATGTATCTCCATTTAAGCAAAATATTCGTAGTGATGGAATATTTTATGAAAAAAAAATGTAGCTCTATTTCATGCAACATCAATTATTTAAAAAAATTATTTTGACAGCGTTTAATAACACAAATAAATACAAATAAATTATCCACTGAGTTTAAATGGCGCCCAACTGTAAGCTTCTAAATAAACACTACATTTTAAAGTTGTTCTCTTTTAAACAATGACAAGAGTATTCTTTATTTCCCTGTTCATTCAATTCATCACAATGTCTACAAAGTTATAAGCAGTGCTATCATAATATTTCTGCTATTGTCAATCTCAAGAACTGTTTAAATATAAACAAACGTGACTTATCCTTTATTGTCTTTAATGTTGAGTCGTTTTCGTGTATGTTCTTCATGTCGAACGTTCGTTGTTTTTTTTTTTTTTTCAAATCTCAAAAATGGCAAATATGCAAAAACCTTAAACATGTCATTTTGCATATGGATACCATCACACCGGCACATATTCTCATATAACATCTAAATATATATACATTTTTCAATCAACTATCGATGCGGAAACAGTATCTTCGGGCATAGAAATATTTCATAGCACAAAAATTCCTACATATTGTGTTCATGGCACATCATGCCCTCCTATCCCAGAGAAAATAGGATAAAAAGGAAGGATATATTCCTGAATATGTTAAGAAAAAAAAAAATAAATAAAATATTCCTCAGGTTATATATATTTTTTGTATCCTTTTACATTATTCTTTTCATAATGTAAAGGATGTAGTGAAACAAATGGAAATCTGTTACACATTTTTCTCGTTTCAAAAAAAATAAGAAAATAAGAAAAATAAGTCTAAAATATGTACTTTCCTGAATATCCAATGTTGTGTACCTTTTTTTGCAAAAAGTCGAAGAAGGGTCCGTGTTACCACTCTTCGCTTATTTTTTTTTTTTTTTGTCATCGTTGTCGTCCTTGTGAATAAGAAAATCAAATGCAAATCAAAAAGAAAAAGACATATTGATATGGAATTGATTTGATTGCTTCAGGTAAAATTGTGTACCACCAGACATATAGAAAGAGTATGGTGGGTTGTAAAAAGGTAAAAATTCACGAGGAGCCAAAGCATGTATAAATTTATATAATATACAAGAAGATGATATGTTTGCAGAGTATGGAGTTCAAGGATAATATATATTGGAACACAAAAAAGGGGAATAAAATATTTTTTACTTGTATTGTTGTTTTTTTCATTTTTTTTAAAAAGAAAAATCTGTGTCCTTTTTATAGAGAAGAAGAAGAAGAACCTATTTTTCTTTATCTGTTTACGTGGGAAGGTGGTGATGCATTGAGTGAAAGAATGTAAAATGTGAAGAATATTAAAGAAAAACATAAAACTTGGAATTTAGTACTCTTCATTTGCATACAAAAAAAAAAAAAGAAACATATCTGAGATTTTACCTGAAAGCATATTTGTAGATTATTTGCTGAATATTTTTCTTGGATTTTAGTTGTCTATTTATTCTAGTTTTTTTTTTTCAAGTATTCTTTGTCTCAGGCTTAACAACAAATATTTTTAATAGTAAGTTATAAGAATTTTACTTTATGACCAAGTAATGCAATGAAAAGGTAAAAACACACAATAAAAACGAATAATAATGGGCTGGCGTTGGGCGCCATTCTTTAACAAAACCATAAAATATAACCCAAAGCTTTTTTTATTTTTAGATACAACACGCAAGCACTGCATAAAATGTTATAGTTAAGAGTATCTCTTAAACTCATTACATTTAATAGTTAAAAAATGGGTTAATAGTACAAGAATAGTCTATTCGCCTTATGGTTCTACCACATATCATAATATTGTGGGGTTTCAAGATATACAGGGAATATAGAAGTTGAATTGTTTTTATTTGAAATATTTATAAAAGAAAAGAAAAAAACAATTAAATTTTTCTCTTAAGTAGTTTCACAGTAATGATAAAACAAATGAAATATCTCGCGTTGGGCGCCATCTTAAATATTCAACTAAAGAGCAAGAAGCCATCGAATTGAATTAAATTGAATTGATTCAATGAAAAGACATTTGTCCTCTGTCTTTATTAAACAAGTTTAGAGGTTTAACAATATAAACTCACTGAGCAAAATGGCGCCCAACACTAAAGTACTAAGAAGAGCAATATTGTACGTTCAAATAATGACTCATAGTTTTTTTTCACGTTTATCCCAGCAATTATCACGTTTTTTCTTAAATGACACGAAACACAGGTTTTTCCATTGAACTAAAAAGTCTTTGATATGCAAAAAAAAAAAATAATACGGTTGGTCTTACTCACGCAAAATTGGTAAGAAAAATACAAGTGCAAAAGCTTAATACCAGGAACTAACTATATTTTAAGTTAAATTTTATAAAACGTTTACTTTAAAGTAAATTCCCACTTTTCTGAGAAACTCACATTGGGCGCCAGTTTGAAATTTTCTGCTCTAAGTATTTAATTTCTTTATTTCAAATACGTGGAATATAAAATAACTTAGACCGAACATCAATAAAAGTTTTAGACTGGCTTTGGGCACCATTTAAAACAATAATTTGTAAGAACTGTCTTAATGAAAAAGTTTTTCCCTGTGCCAGATTGTCATAATTTCTTTCCAGTTAAGCGGAAAATGATTGTGCTTGATGGTTCGAGCAAGAATATTGAAGAATTGAAATACTTTGTCAAACTCGATTGACAAATATTATAAAGTACTTGTGTTAAACTTCTTGAAGCTTCTTACATTGGACGCCAATTTGAAATGTCTCGATTATTTAAAAAACAACTTCAAGTGAACAAATTGGTTCATATATATGTATAGGTTCCCATATATTAAAAAAAATCAAATGTTATGCGTTGGGCGCCATTTAGAAATGTGTTTCAATAGAGTAATGTTTTTTTTTTAAATACAGAATTCCAGTAATATTATGCCTTGATATTATAATACAACAATACATATGTTTATATTTATTTGGATTCGTTGTGTTTTTGTACATATATGGGAAACTCACGTTGGGCGCCAGTAAATTGTTATTTTGTTAAGTATGTTTTTTTTAAATAAATATTTACTAGTAGTTAGATAAAGTAAGAACAAATTCGTACATTTATTTCGATTCAAGATAGAAAATTGTTTAGAACTCACATTGGGCGCCAGTTAAAATTTTGAAATTGTGAGCCCATTTAAATATAAAATACTCCTACAGCCCTTGGCCTATTGACATTACTTATGTTAAAATAATTATTTTATCTTGACATAAACATCATATTAAACCCAACCTCCATGTTGCTTGACAACAATTCTCTTCCAAGTACGTCATAAAAATATCTGTGTTAATCTCCCAACAAGTAATTACTCCCACATAAGTACACAAAACCAAAAAATAAAAAAAAAAATATGAAAAATTGTTTCCTAAAATGATTTTCTTAACCTCTCCATCACACAAAAGAACCACGAACCACCCTATTACAAGATGAAATTTAAGATCTAAAAAAAAAATTGAAACAAAAGAAGCTTAAAAATTTAATACATTATTGTGTACCACACACAAGAGATTTTTTTTCTCAAAATTTTAATTGCACATGAAGTTGCTTGTCAAGAAAAAAAGATCTCCCCCTCCCCCAAGATGCTGCTATACAGGAATACAATTAAGCATGAATTGTTGTATCAAAGCCTTAATTATTTTTTCAAGACCTTTTCTTTTCATAATATTTTCTGCCATATTTTTTTTTTTTTTTTTTTTTGTGAGTGCTCGATTTGCTAAATTGACAGACAAAATGTGCATTAGCATAACATCATACACCTTCTGCAGCAAATCAATCATCATTAAATCGGAATTACATCGAATGAATAATGATGGCTGTGAAATAAGTTTTTTTGCTTTGCTGTGTTTTGTCTGTAAAAATTCTTCATTTCCATTTTTTTTTTTTTTTTTGGGAGGGAGCATCATGGTTTTCAAAGCGAAGAAGGAAGAGATAAATACTTAAGAAGGGAAAGCATCAAACATCTTGGAAAACATATCAAGTTTCAATCTTTTTTACATTTCTTTTCGTTTTGCTATCTTTCATCCTTCTGTCCATCATCCTTGTTTTCCGACGTCACTTTTTCTATTAAATAGTAAGCCTTCTGTCAGATTTATATCACTCACGAAAGATCGTCTTGAAATACCATCTCATTTTTGTTGTTGTTGTTGTTGGTGTTGCTTTGATAGAAATCCTGAAACACACGGTTTTCTTTTTCATCTTCTTCTACTACACAGAGTATTTTCAATCAAAAAAAGAAATCAACTGACTGACAGATGAATCTGTCTTCTAGTCCTTTTCTTCTTCCTTTTTACCTCTACAACATTTCGTTCATATACTGTCGCTCTGTCTATTTGTCAGTTGTACCAAGTCTGTTTGTGTGGATGTCGTTGGTTGCTGGAAATATGTATTTTTTTTTTTTTGGTTTTGGCTACCTTCTTCAAATTTTAGTTTATTGTTTTTTTTTGGTCCTTTTTTCTAGAGTGTATCTTCCATCTATTCATTTGGTTTATCTATTGACGATTTTTAAAAATGTACTTCGTCCTTTTTAAAAAGGATTACTTTGCTGTTAAATGATTGATTTTTGTGTCTTCTTCTTCATGGTTTCTGTTAGTTTTAGTTCACTGGGTTTTCCAATACTCAATTCACAGTGAAAAAAAAAATATATACGTATAAATAATGATCGTCCTTTAAATTTAATTTTCTAAGCAATGATTTAAAGTCGTTTTTTTTTATTGTAGACTAATAAATATTGATTCAAATACATTAAGTCTCAAAGTAAGAATAAAAAATCAAGATGTTTGATCTTTAAGTTGCAGCTTATATTAGGTGTAGGCGGCACATTAATACGTGATGGTTATTAATATCAATCAAATAAAGCTTTTGCAAAAATAACACACGAGGGGTTGGTTGTTGGCTAAGAATATTTACGATTCGAATCGACTTTTATAGGTTCGAAGGGTGTGAGAGATGATTCAACAGAGAGCAGTAGAGTTGTAGAAACTTGTACCGATATCAAAGGTGCGCTCTGTTTTATGGTGAAGAAGTATAAACAACAAAGTCACGTAGGATGAATAATTTTAAAGGCACAAGACGAAGGGGGTGGGGGGAGGGGGGGAGGTAAAACTTAACAGCTTGAGAGATATTGTGGATGGAATACTTCAGTGGATTTGAATTATGTTTAACGTTTTGGAGAGGCATCTAAGAGCTTAGCAAGTACCTAAATTTAATCGGAATAGCCTAAGGTTTCTTCAGGAGAATTAATGTTTTTAGATCTATTACAGATAAAGTTTTCTTTTTTTTTGAAGTTACTACTTTCGTGGAGGATTCAACGAAATTATAAGCGAAAATACCATTTCGATTCCAGTTCAGGGAACAATGGTTTTAAAGGTAGGACTTAAACTTAAATGGCACCAAATGAAGATATGTTCGGACTCAGTTATTGGTCATCTCTTTATAAAGAAGAAAATTTTTAAAACTGTTTTAAAAAACGAAAAAAATTAATTATTGTTTTTTTTCTTAAATGGCGCCCAACGTGTGACAAAGTGAGAACAAGTCAGCTAGAAAAAAGCAAAAGTCTCGCAATCTTATTTATCCGGAGAATAATACGAATTCAATCGTTATTATTATTTGCAAAGATGTTTAAAAATAACGATTCCCGTTATATTTTTCTTCCATAAAAAACTCTTAAAAAGAAGAGCAATCAGTAAATAGTTTTTTATGATAATCTTAACCACATAAAAATTTACTTTTCTTTAGCTGGCACTGTTTACAAAACAAAGTAGAAATGCATTAAAACATATTTGTGTTTTCTACAATTCCAATTTATTTTTTTTTAAATGGCGCCCAACACGAGATTTATTTTTATTTATAGATACAAAAAAGAAACTCATTTTGATCATTTTGATCATTTGGAATGCCTTTTAAGAATCCCAATTAATTGCATTTTGATTTTACTAGCCAAATAGTGATTTAATTTATTTTTTTTTCTCAAATTAATTTTTAATTGAACTTAAGATCCCTCAGACTTAATTCATATCATGTAAAAATTTTCTCAATATTTTATTTTAATAAGATTTTTTTCTATGAATTTTCATTATATAAAAAATATATTGAGCAAAAGAAAAATTCTTTCAACTAAAACAATTTTACGATTTTTTTGATATTTGAGATGAGATGATTTGAGGAATTTTTGAAGTAAGTTGAACTCATTAAATAAATAAAAAAAAACAAACATCCTCTCAAATTCAACTCCCTTTGGCTTAAATTTAACAACCCACAAAATTCGAAGAAATAAAAAAGTAAAAACATCAAGAAAATATTTTTCTCTTCTTTGGAATTGCCAAAAAAAAAAAAAAGTTTAGAAACAACCAACAGAAAAAAATCAAATTCCATGAATTTTTCTATCTTTTACAGACAAAGAAAAATAATATGAGATCAAGAAACCAATAAGGTACAAGTTAGAAAAATAAAAACCATCTTGTATTAAAATTGTTTTCGTTTGATTGAACGGAAAGTTCTTCTACAAAATACCAAAAAGTTCTCTTCTCTCTAATCCATCCAAAGGCATCTCCCTCATTAATTTCTTCTAAGAATCAAATCAATAGAAAATACTAATTTTTATTCCTTCATATCCCCATTTTTTTTTTCATTTTCATTTGGGGGTAAATTATTGTTTTCTTTATTTTCTGCCTCTGCCTAATACTTACCCAATAAGGCTTAATGTGCAGGTAATGTAAATGAAATGACATAAAATTAGCCTTTGATATGATGAGTGCTTTGATATATGTTTTGTATATAAAAATTTGTTAGATGGATTTTTTGTGTGGTCCATAACAGTAATATGTAAATAATGACAATGGAGCACAAAATTAAATATAAAGATCCTCCTTTCGAAGGAGCATATCCTGTTTAAATATTCACGCACAAGCTGACGTTTTTGTTTCAACTAAATGTAATGAACTTCAATTGAAGAACATCATACAAAGTTATCTGGTTTTTTTTATGTTTTTATTTTGATTGAAATATGCGAAAATATGAAATGAGATTCGAAAGAGAGGGAGAAAGATAGAGCATGAGAAAAAAACCAAATGTCCTTGGGTTTAATTTAATTTAGAGATGAGATTTTGTGAGTACGTATGCTGGCTTCGGGGACAAATAACCTTAAATAACAAAAAAAAAAAAAATAAATATAACTTCTATCTTTTCTTATGAAATACATAATATATCTAAATTTTCTTTTTGTCTTTTGTCCTTTTGTGTTGAATCATGTCTGGAGTTGCCATCATAATCAGCCAAAGAAGTAGATGAAGAACCCACCAGCAGTTGTTGTAATCCGGGTAGAAGGACCAAAAGCAAAAAAAAAAAAGAAGAAGAAACTTTTATCATAAAATCACATGACATAAGTTGAAAGGAATAACTTATGTTGGGTTGTTTTTTTTTTTTTTATTATTCGACTCTTAAATGAAAAGACAGACAAAGTATCGCATACAAAATAAGGACAATGAGATAGGGGGAAAGGGCGACTGTCTGACAGCATATACAACAACTTTATGGCTACCCTTATTCTTAACTGACCCATTTTCATCAACTATTTGAATAGATCATTGGAGGGGGCTGCTTCTGGTGGTAAGATGTGTAGAATACATGTATATATGACCAACTGTTGGCATTTTAAGAATATGTTCTTAAAAGTTTTCCGAAACAAAATTCATGTTGATAAGTCTTTTCTCTTCTTTTGACTTTGGACGGTCTTTTCACCCCTTTTTTTCCTGTGCGGATCAAAAATTTTCTGTGGTTACAAATGAGGGTTTGAACTTTTCAAGTTATGTACATATATAGGGAGATGGGAAAAAGATGAATATGAGTGCTTTTGGTGGTCATATTTTGTGGCTTTTAGTCAGATAGAAGGTAGGAAAAGCATGACAAACCCAAACCAATGGGGGAGGATTATTATTTTAAAATTTTCCTTACAAGATAATTCGATACTAAGTTTAAAGACCGAGTCAGGCGAAGGGGGGTGAGAAAGAATGGAAGAAGATAATAAGTTTAACATGACCAAAGGGACGTAAGTGAAGAAACACTTTTCATAAAAGTTTTTCCATATCTTCTTCTCAACAACCATATAAGCAGTTATATGGACAAATTGGAGCAAAGGGAGAATAATTTTCTCAAAAAGTAAAGGGTTTTTGTTTCATTGAAGGAAAGACTTTATTATTAAGCTTTTCATTCAAAAGTGTGTGGTGTGTGTGTTGTTGATTTGAGTGTTTCTTGGGGATATCATTGTAATGTTTAATGGGGAAATGATGAAATTTTTGGTTATGGAAGTTGGATTTAAATGAAGATATTGTTTTGATTCAGCGAATGATTTTGAAGGGTGATTGTGACTTTATATATCCTCTTTCATTTAAATATGTATGTAAGTGAAAAGGGATTAGAGGTGACAATTGTTTATATGGGTTTTTGATTTGGGTTAGAGGTGTGTTTTATATTTAAGGACTTATGAAAGTAATCACTTTGTTAGAAGTTATGAAGGGGGATAGAAAGTTTTAGCAGGTATGTACCTGCTTTAATTGTGTAATATAATGTCTGCAGTTCGTATTTAAGAGGGCATTTTGATGGTTGATAAGGAACACGTAGGGAGAAGGAGACTTGATTGTCTATTAGTTAAAATAGTTTATTTTATGAGAGTAATGATACTTCCAACATGTCAAAAGTAGTTCTTATCAAACTATGCTAAATTATAAATTAATATGACATTCAATTGTAAATCGGGATGTTTGTAATGCATTTAGCAAGGTTATTGATTTTTTTTTGTTTAGAGATAAATTAAGCATGCCAATTTAAATGAAAATTTATATAATTTAAATATTGTTTATCATTTTCTTGAAGGCGCCCAATGTGAGCCATTTTGTTTTTAAATAAAAATGTAGATAGAAATGTAGATTGGTATGTAAAGAAGAGCAATGATTTGTTCTGGTAGTCTATTCAAAAGATTATATTTAATTTAATTATTTATTTGTATGGCGCCCAACACGAGGAAACTTAGAAAAACTTAAGAAAAGACATCTCTTTGAATGCCACTTTAGAAGTATAAAGTCATTTTTAATGTATTTTTGGAGTTATAGAATTATTTTTTATTAATACCAAACACAAAAAGTATTTTACCTTCAGAAGTCATAAAAATCGGTTTTTCTTATTAAATTACTTAGATCTAAATAAAGTACATTTATAATTTAACTCAGTTTGACATTCAAAAACCTAGAAGGCTTGAAGGTACCTATTATTCGGGTAAATAAGAAAGAAACGTGCATGTCCCAAATCAAACACAAAAAATAATTCGAATTTTATTTTTTTTCTTAAATGGCGCCCAACACGGGGAAATTTAACTAAAAATTAACTAATTGGAAAAATTTAGAATGTTAGTTTAAAGGAATAGACCATTTAGAAACACAAATATATGTCATTTTTTTAAGTGGCGCCCAACACGAGGACTTTTATTTACATTAATAATAGACGAAGGACAAAAATCTTGAAAAGAGTTTATTTTATTGATATTTTAAACTTATCTCGAAACAATTAATTCTGTTTATTACTATCTCAAAGTAAATTGTATTTCGAAGATCATATGTCTATTCTAAAATTTTGTAATGAATATCCTTTTACTTCCCAAAAATCCCTGTTTACAATGTAAATAATGTTAGTAGACATATCTAACAAGTCAGTTTATAATACATATTTTGTTCCTTGTTCATATACTCAATTCTAATAACAACAACTAGAAAGCACAAATGTTATTTCTTGCTTTTCGTTTATGTACCTACTCTCCATTATATTCATATCTTTCATATAAGAAAAAAAAAACACGTTGAGAAAAGATTCTTTCAAAAAGATATAGATTTTCTTTTTTATCTTAAAAAAAAAAAAAATATAGCAGAAAATAACAACGACGAGAATAAAAAAAAGTATCTCGTATGTTGTTACGTTCACTCCCCAGTCCTAGAAGAAGTAAATACAAAAAAAAGGAAGGGCTTCATCTCTGCATTATATGCAAAACATATTCACAATATCCAGGATGATTTTATTATCCATATCCTTTTTCACTTAACACAAAACGAAACAAGCATCCGTAGCTCGATTTCTCTTCCAAAAAAAAAAAAATCTAAAAAATAAACACAATATGACTCTTTTTTTCGAAAGAAAAGCTCTGATAATATATTTTAACCAAAGAAAAGAAAGATGTCCTTGTTTTAAGAAAACGAAAAAAAAAAAAACTTATTTAACCCCAAATATTCCATCATTGGTT
Organism: Syrphus vitripennis; assembly: GCA_958431115.1. Lineage (NCBI taxonomy): Eukaryota > Metazoa > Arthropoda > Insecta > Diptera > Syrphidae > Syrphus > Syrphus vitripennis. The sequence continues at coordinate 87,714,701 of OY288108.1, forward strand.
TTTTAGTTTGAATTTCTTGTTTCTTTTATTTTTTTTCCTTCTTGTCTTGTTTTGGTGTTGAAAAGAATAATAAATGAAAAATTCATGCGTAAAGAAAAAGACAATTACAGGATGTTTTAGAAGGATTTTTATTTTTATTTTTTGTTTGGTTGTCAGTTGTCAGTTTTATTCAAATGCGACTGGTGTTGAATAAAATATAAATTCAAAAGATACAAAGCAAATATTTAAACTTTAAACCACACACGAAGGATTATTTCCTTTTTATATCTGATGCAAAAAGGTTTTAGACTTTTGTTTTGCTTCGTCCTTGTTCATATGAGCGGCTTATATTTACTAACAGGTATTCTGTACATACATCATACTTTTAGTATATTTTAATAATAAACCGAGAATAAAAAAAAATATATATATATATAAAAAATTTAATCCTTATTCCTTAAATATATAGTTGAGCTTTTTTTATAAATTTATATGCAGTCCTTCATACATACATAAAGAGGATTAGAATCTTAAGCAAACAAAACACCAACAACAAAAAAAAAATGGATGGATATGAACGTGCTATCTTAAAAAAAAAACTAAATATCACTTTGAGCTTGTCTTAAACAGGATAACATAAAAGCAGCAAAAAAAAAAATAACAAAATCATCCTTCATAGATGTTTATGTCCTTTTTTTGTGTCTTCTACCAACCGAATCGCATTTGCCATTTAAAGCATTCCCTTGTTTCACTTGGCTGGTTTGTTGTTGTTGTTGTTTCTCAATACTGTGCAAGGAATACTGATTAGCTTAAATTGCTATTGCCACTGCCGTGTGTATCCTTCCTGAGAGTGCGAGGATGACCGAAGCAAACGCAAGACCCAACTACACTATAGTCAATCTTCCAAGGAAGTCAATATTGTTATACTTCGGGTATAGAAGTGTTTACCGCACCATCTTTCCCCTGTCATCATTGTCGCGTCGCCGTCGGTCCTCGGTCGTCCTCGTCACAGTAAAACAGTAAAGTTTTCTTAGCAACAACGAAATCAAGGGAAAACCGTTTCTAATAAGTTTCCTACCCTGAAGGAAACATAAAATGGACCTCTCTCCACAGAGACATAGTGAAGATGCAGAAAGAGTGAGAACTCTACTTATATTCATGAGGCCTCATCCTGTAAAATCTTCGCGTTCATTGTTTCTCCAGGATTTGTTATTCCTGTTTTTTTTTTTTTTTGTAAATCGTTTCACACTTGTCTTTGCAAATAAAGAAGAAGACACAGAAGCAAAAAAAAACGAATATTAAGAACGTTTTCTTATTCTTCATTCATTTCGTTAAGATTGTGGTGCCATATAGCTTGAAGGCAAATAACGGATGATGAACGAAGCTTAAGCTTGGTTAGTAGATATGTCTTTTCTTCGTTTTTGTTTTTTTGCTTGCTTAAAAAAAAAAAAAAAACGGACTCACGACTCAACTCGAGGACTCACTTGGACTAATTAAATTTTCTTGATAAAGTTATTTTTTCGTTGCTTTTTTTACCCAGAAGCGTGATGAAAGGTATCGGAAATAATCTCGTTTATAAAATATCTTCAAGAAGGATTATGCACTGGTGTTTGTTGATGGTGTTGAAAAAAGTGAGGGGAGACAACAAAAAAAAAAAAATATAAGGAACATTTCCGTGTCTCATTTCCCGCGGCATCAAGACCAACGCGGACAGAGTTAAATATTTCAAGCCATTGGCAAGCTAATCACAGAGTGAGGGAGACTTCTGTTAGTTTTTTTTTTCTCTGCGAAATATCAACACAGATTTATTTGTGTTATTATTATTATTTTTTGGAAATAGGATGAGCATAGCGCTTAAAATGGTTTATTAGGAAAAATTTGGCTAAGCTTTTGTGTTCTTTATTTTTATTAGTTTCGTTGTATTTTTTTTTTTTATGAATTATTGAATAAAATTGAGAGCAAGTGCCATGGCGGGGAGCAGGAGCAATAACTGTTGGACTTTATACAAAAAAAAAAGCAATAAGTTTTATGACAAAAGTTTTGGTGAAACATGATTTTGGAATAGCTCATTTTAGGTAGATCCTGGGTGGGGGTAGTATTTACTCTCGTTGCAAAAAAAAAAACTGATGAAATAGAGAGATTTAATAAAAAATTGTAGACTCAGCACTTGAAACAAAAAGTTTTTAAAGACTGAATTGGTACCCGAGACAGAATTATTGAATTTAGAGACTTTTTAAGTTTATCTTCGGAGGGATCATATTTAAGGAATGTTCAATTTGTATTGTTTATTTTTTATGGAATTTTCAATTTTAATATTCTTTTTGGTTTTAGGTTTTAGTGAAACATAATTTTGGAATAGGTTATTTTAAGTGAGTTTTGGGTGGGGATTGAATTTACTCTCGATGCTAAAATTATATGAGATTTAATATAAATTGTAGGATCTACTTGGAAGGGAATATTACGTAAAGTAAAATAAGTGTCAGAATTGTTATACATATCCGAAACAGTTATTAAATTTGTGTTATTTTTGCACTCATCTTCAAGGGAGTGAATTCCAGAACTCTATTTGAACATTATTTTCAAAATTTGGCATCAAAACTATATTTCGACTGACCTTACTTGTGAATATTAATCGGTGGAAGTAAAATTTACTACTCGTTCCAAAATTGAGACAAAAACATTTCGAACATACTTGGGGAGAAATCTGTACGAGAACTAATCCGAAACAGTTATTGAATTCGTGTTATTTTTGAATTCATCTTCAAATGGATGAATTAAAAAATTCAATTTGAATATTATTTTCAAAATTTGGCATTAAAATTATATTTCGTTCCAAAATTGAGAGGTTAAAAAAAAATTCGAACACACTTGGGGAGAAATCTGTTAAGAGAACTAATCCGAAACAGTTATTGAATTCGTATTATTTTAAAGTCTGTCTTCAAGAAGATCATATTTCAACACTGTTTCGAAATAACAAGCTTTCGTTTCTATAAATTAAAAAAAAAGTGGTGAAACCAATGCAGTGATAACTAGAAAAGCAAAAGAACAAAAACAAGAAGAAGAAGAAAAATAAGATTTTCTAACTAATTCTTCAACCGAATTTTATTGTAAAGAAATTAATAAGTTGAACCAAAACCCCGTTTGTTCTCATTTATGTATATTTACGACTTCATAAATTAGAAACAATATTATTTGAAGGCCAACACGAACTGCTTGCGAAGCCCTCAACTAAAAAAAAAAAATTATATACGTTTTACTAATCTTCAATAAAATTGAAGGATAGCATTTTCTAAAATTACACCCTCATATAAATTACCATCCCCCTCCAATACCTCAATTGCAATTTCTATCTTTTCAAATTGCCATGATAATTCGTATAAAAAAAAATACCAACTCATATAAATATCGAAGATAACTTTGAACAAAATTGCTATACACTAGTACCAATCATACATTTTACATAAAGACTTCCTCAGAATATGCTCCTTCGGTCCAATGACCTATCAACAATCTCTGTTTATATACGCAAATAGAGCTAACAAAAAAAAAAAAAAAAAAAAAAAATAGTCCATAGAACTCTTAGTAGAGAGAACTCCTACAGAAAGAAGAAAACTTTTACAATATTGATGTACTGCAACAGCAGCAGTAGCAGAAGCAGTTCAGAATAAAGTAGGATAGCATTCCTATTTCAATTTGAATTTCTGCACGTTTTACATGTTTTCTAGTAAAATAAAAAAAAAAACTTAAAATTCTAAGAAAAAAAAAATTGAAAAAATGAACCGGAAAATCAAATGCATTGCATATTTGTTTAGTAGCTGTATACACACAGGATCTTCCACCCTACCACCACCACTCTTAAACAACTCCTCCCACTTTTTTTTTTTTGTACACAAACACACGATGTACCTAGTTGCTAAAGTAAATTGAAAAATACTCATTCGTGCAATAAACAAACACAATTCCACAGAAAAAGAAGAACCAGCAGTAAAAGATGAAATAAAAAATAAAAAAAAAAAAAAAAACACAAGAACCCATCAACACTTTAGCTGCTGGTATTGCAAAAGCGAAGCTATAATCATCATGTCAAGGATCAACGCCATGGTAGTTTAACCAACCATCGCACTATTCAACCCAAAAGCTGTAAATTTTCTCAAACGAGCTCTTCTTCTACTGAGTATGATATGAGCAAAATACATAAAATAAAATAAAACAGTAATACGCCTAAACTATTATTACCCTGTCATTCGGTGCGGCGCTGAACATAAATTGCACAAAGTTGCAAAAGTGATGATATTGAAAAAGAGAAGAGAAACTCCTCGTCCTCATCGTCATCGTCGACGTCTCGTGATGTGCTTGGCGCGCTTAGCACAAGGATATGATATCATCAAAAGAGCGTGTCCCGGCTTTACTAAATAAAAAAGGGTATGAGATCCCCAATGCAATTACCCGATAAGCCAAGGAAACAAGTGGTAATTACATCACAGAGAAGAGAACCTCTCAAACGGGAAACGGTTCTGTCTGCTGTTTTCATTCCTAATTTTTTTTTTTTTTTTGTATACCCTGATCTACTTGGTGCTTGCTTTCTCCTACATACAAATGAAAAATATCCTTGAACAAAATGTAATGAGGATAAGAAACGAGCGGGCGTATAAAGTTAAATAATAAAAAAAAAAAAGAAATATCCTTGGAGGAATTTTATGAATCCACAGTACACGTTTAAAAAACCCGATTACATCAGCTAGTGAAGCATAGTTTTAGGCTCTCTTGCCCCGTTTGAAGTTGAGTTAAATAGAAAAATACAGGATACGGATGTATGTATACAACCATCATCAAGAGGCGGAGGGTGTGGAAAGCTACATTTCACCAATTACAGGTAATAATTTTTATCCTTTGCCGATTGTGTTTCCTTTTTTTTTTGGTTGAATAGAAGAAACGAGGAAAATTTCAATTGCTGTTGCATATGTTAAGGCAACTGAGGCATAGATTTAAGAGTTGTTAAATTTCAAAACCCTACTCCTCCCTGTTTTAGCACTGAAACTACTAGCTCCTTCTATACAGTTTAGAGTACATCAGCCTTACGTATATTTTTGTAAGTCCTTTTTGTTGCTGTATTTTATCGTTGTGCGGTTTGTTTTGAATTTGTAGCTGATTTTCATACAAAAAATGTTGTAAAAGGAAAAGACCGATATAAAAGATGTAAATGTGTTCGGAAGGAAGTTAATCCTTCATGTCCTTGTTTAATTCTTTCAATTTTCGGTATTTTTTTGGTGTGCCGTTGTAGACCCTCAATCCCAACCCCACATTGCCTAGCCACTTTTTTATTTGTTTTATTTGAATGATATTTGGTTTGCCAGTGAGAAAACTAAAACTGCTTTTTTTAGAATACATCCATCTATCCTTCCTTTTGTGTGTCGTCCTTAAACTGTATGTACAACTAAAATATCCTCATTCGAAAACTCAAAGGATGCTTCACACAATAGAGGTTGTGTTTTTTTTTTTTGAGTTAGAATAGTTTGGAATACAGAAAAAAAAATACATCTCTACAACTTTTAACACTAGAAAAAAAAAAGGATGGACTAAATTGAGGACATTCTCCGGGTGATAAAAAAAAATGGAAAGAAAAAAATCCAAAAGTAGGTATACAACATGGAGAGATATTAAAAAAGTTTTTTAATGGTGTAACCTTATCTTTTCGTTGTTAATATACCAGCAAAAGAGAGAAGGAGCGCACTCACAAAGCAGTGCTCTGCTCCTAGCCAAAACAAAATTAATAATAATAAAAAAAAAATAAACTAAAGGATCACTTGCATAAGGTATATTGTTGTATATACGATATTGGGTATACGTACCCACTCCCGACGACAAAAAAATATAAACAAGAATAGAAAGGATGTGAAAATGTTTCTCGCAGTTTAAATTTCATTTGCTTCATGTTTTTTTTTTTTTTTTTTCTATGGAAAAAAGATGAAAAAACTTTGAAAAGAAGGAGCAAAATTAGATGAACAAAAAATTTGCTCATAATTTAATTTTTTTTTTTCATAAAATTAAATGACCCGGTGGTTATTATGTGGTGAAGGTATTGAATAGATATGCTTTTTGTATCAGCTTTTTTAATGTTATAAAGAGTGACCTTTTTTTAGTTGTTGTCATTTTTTAATAAACTCATCTCATGATAAAAATTTTCTATTCAATTGAATAAAATTATAAATTGTGTATTTATAAAATAAATTCAGTTTTTCTTCAAACTACTTACTGGACTCAATTAAAGAGATCTTACAGGAGAAGTTGAAAAATATAAAATGTAAAAAGTACAAACACATGTCGAACCTTAGTTCTATCACACTAATCACTCGGTCAATACTATAATATATGTAGATTGTAAGTATATCTGAGCTAAGCGTTATATCAGGGTTTACTCCAATAACTATTTTCTTATTGGAGCAAATGTTCACTGCTTCTTTAATATTTTATCAAATTATTTCTGTTATATTAGCGTTTACTCCAATAACGATATCTAAGGAATGAGCTATTTAAGTATTTACTACAATAACGATTGACTATTGGAGAAAATTTTCATTGATAAATTAATATTGGATCAGATACTCCAATTAATTATGAGGATAGCGATATATCAGCATTTGAATGAATGCCCCTGGAATGCTGGTATAAATATATGATATAGAAAATGACAAACGAATTAAGTCTAATAAAATATTGAAAACAAAAGTAGTACTTTCAACGTAAAATGTTGAAAAAAATTGTGGACTCAAAAAGTTTTTTTTTCAAAAACTAAATAGCTTCATTGAGAAAGAAAATTAAAAAAATGTCATGACATTGTTTTCATACTTTTTTTAAAAATCAGATGGCATCTTTTTTTGAAGAATTCAAATACCTAATAGATTTTTTTGCTTAGTGAGAAACAAAAACCAAGAGAAAAATGGAAAAACTCTTAATATCAATATTACATGTAATCAATATGTCATTACTCACAGCACTGATCTATTTATTGTATGATTGACCAATAAGACGATTTGATCTGTAGGCGTTTCAAAAACAATTCCACGCGATATATCTATTTTGTGCATTTCAGCACTTACATATTTCTTTTTTTTATCTTTTGACCAATTTTTTATTTTTACCATTATTTCGGCATTAGGTTAATTTTTTGCGGCAAAAGTTTTTTAATTTACAGCTTTGCAGTTTATTTTTTTGACGAATTTTTTTTTTAATTCTATTATTTAAAATGGAGAATGGGCATTTTGGTCTACCTAGTGTCCACGAATGAGATATATATCTTTGGAAAGCTTAGCCCGAGTACCTACATCATTTTTTTGTATGGGCACAAAGCTGTAAACCATGGGGTTTACCCAGAATATTGCAACAAAGATTGCAATTAGAGCAAAAAGTAATTGCAATAGTGTTCCATTGAAATGACAGTGTTGGTCACTTTCGATGAACTCAATAGATCCCAAAATACATGAACTTTTATACCAATGGCCAATAATAGAGAATATTGTCAGGGTTGCCGAATAATGCTCTTAACAATACGAAAATTCTATTTGATTTAACGAATTAAATGCCATATAGTACGTTTGAAAGCTTAGTTCAAGAGCTTCATTTTTGAACTTGGACACAAATCTGTAAACCATGGGGTTCACGCAGTATATGAAAAAGAAAAATCTTACTTTTTCCTTTTAACAGTATACAATTCTACTTTGTTTATTCAATGAAGCGAAATGTGGTTTTTTCTTTTGGTGGTTTTCTTTTCTTTTGGTAGTTTATTTCAACCATCTCAATGTGCATTAAATAAAAAAAAAATTGTCCATCGATCATGCACTCTATATAGTACTCTTTAACAGGACGTCGCGTCGTAGGATCGGTAGCTACTGTGCACATGTCATATCCATTTTGTGGTATTTATGTTGGGCCCGACATTAAAACATTTTCATACCCCCAGATGACAACATGAAAAATGTAATTCTTGATGAAACATTAATATAATCTTAAAAAGTATCTTTGTTTATTCGAATTTGCAAAGTGTTTTTCTTATTTTTTGGTCGCTTATTTAAGCCATCTCCCATTGTTTAGGACCAAAAAAATACTCGTACGTTAGTGAACTCCATATAACCAATCATTTTCATAGGTCTCGTTTCTGGACGCCAGGTAGACCAGGTCCCATATATTTTTGCCCATTCTCCTTTCTGTTTCAAAACTTCCTTGAAGCAAAACACTTTCAATCAAAACAAAAAAAAAAAAAAAACATAAGGACCTCCAACTAATTTAATACTAATCATAATATGAATTTCATTTAATGACGATGAGTACCTAAGTAAGATTTGAAAAAAAAACTGCCAATCAGATCACTTCAATCAAATACTTTAATATCTCAAAATTAAAAATGTTTTTTTTTTTAAACAAATAAATTTCTAATTGCATTCGCCTCCTTTTATATTATATAAAATATGAATTAAATCTGATTTTTAATTTATTACCTAACACTAATACCAACTATCATAAGCTTTCAGCAATTAAACGTCAAAAGCCAAAAAATGTAAAATTACATCCATAACCACAACAGCAAAACAAAAAAAATAATAAAAATAACAAATTCAAAATTCATTACTATCACATTATTTAGCTCAGCTCAATAAACTTAACAAAATAATTTAAATATACTTATTTTGAATATCCCATATTAATTCAACCATGTCAATCGATTGACAATCTAAATTACAATAATAATTATAATATTCCATATTTTGTATATTTTTGAAGTTCCATTAGATTAACATTGATAACACTAAATTTACAGAATTAAATGGAAACATCAAAGAAACAAAAACATAAATGAGGTTTAAATAGATAAATATTCAAATATGTAATTTATTATTTGAAATAGAATTTTAAATGAATCAGAGGGAAGAAAAAGAGTGGCATAACCACAAAAATTATTAAAAAAAAAAAATTTGAATGTAATTTAAAATTTGAATTTCATAATGTGCACAAAAATAGAAAAAAACATGAAATTAAAGTTAATGTTATTATTTTGATAAAATAGTGAACATTCATAAAGTTTAACGTCAAATTATAAATTAAAATTTCATTTTAATATTTTGGCAAGCACGAATTTGCTCCTTGGTGCGATCACATTATTTTTAGGACTTTTGGCCGGTTGCACCAACTGCTTTTAAAAATTTATATAACAGGCATTAAAGTCTTTAATTGACGTTTGTTCCATACAAAATATGTCATATTAAGATTAATACATATATATTGGTGCAACCTAACATTAGTGTAAAATAATAATTTGACATAAAATAGAAATGTTAACCTATATTGAAGTTTTTTGAATGAACAACAACAACTTGTGTGTGTTACCACCAAGTTCAATGGCTGGAGTTATGTCTTTTTCACGGGTACCAACCCGATCACCAGACTCCTTTCAGTGGTGCTAAGTTCAATTAATTTTGAAAATTGCCCGAGCGAGGCTTGAACTGACGACCTAGCGATTGGGAGGCCGAAGCACTACGCATCGCACCACCGCAGCCACTTGTAAATTCGGAACCCCGAACAGGTTTTCCAATTATCAAGTTCAACTGAACCGACTAGCATTTTTATTAACTCACACAAGTTTTGTTGTTGTAAATTCGGTTTCTTTCTTTTTTCTCCGGACTCTTATTGTAAGACAACAATTCGTTGTTCATACAGGGAGGGAGATGAGTGAAAGAGGTGACCACTGGTCATGGCATAAACGTGTTCAGTTGAGGCTTAAGTCTAGAACTCTCTTAGGCTATAGGTACTTTATGTCAATTTTTCAGAAAAATAAAAAATAATTCAACACAAAATCTGTTTGTACCAGATTTCAAAAATATGTTATGTTCATGAAATATTTATTTAAAAAAAAATTGAAGTTTATTTTCTCAAAATTTAAGTAGGTAAGTAACGAATAATTCTTGAAAAATTTGGAATTTTTCAAAAATTTTACTATAACTGAGAAAATAAAATATCAAATGATTATAACTATGTTCGGTAACGGTAGCTCCCAGATTTTTTTTTTTTGTCTATTAAAATTTATCGATTTTTTTTTTTTAAATCGTCGGAGACGTTTTTGAGAAAATTGTGATGAAAAATTATAAATTTTCAAATAGGTACCCATATCATGTGAAACCACACAATTCTCATCCTTACACTTAAATATGTACCCATTCTTGAAACCTTAAAAATGTAGACGAAAGAAAGTTAGGTATTCGAAAAAGTTCTTCATTTTTATTTCCTTATTTGTTACATACCCAAAAGAAATCAAAAACTAAACTTACGCCAGATTAAATTCCTTTTTCAAACATTTCAAACATTCCTCTTGTTTCCGTTTTCAACAACAACACATTACACAATACCTACTTACCCTTGCTAAAAAATAAAATCCTTAAAAAAAAAATTCCTACATTTATTTTCCCTTATTCAACTACATTACTTTCTTTTTTTTTATTATTATTTTTTTTTAAAGAAAGATAAAGAGATTAAATCCTTTTAAAGAATATTCCGCAAAAATGCGAAAAATTTCCATAATTCTACACTGTGTTGACTTCCTTTTTTATATGGTTACACCACAATACTTCCATCCATATGACTAACAACAACAAAAAATCTGTGAATAAAGAAAAAAAGAGAATGCAAAACAAAAAATAAACTTTAACCTAAAACTATAGAAAGAAAGACACAGAGAATTTCCTTCTTTTTTTTTTTGCTTACCTACCGATATACTCCTTCGTGTGTCCCTTTTTTCCCAGCAATTAAATTTAAATCATCAAATGGGATTCCGCCCATCGTTTGGATGCCATACACGCTGCCGCATGTAACACACAATCATACAAACTCATACACATTTAGTTCAAGCCAAAGATATGTATAGAAAAATAAAACGACAAAATATTGTGGCAATCGCTAAGTGGATCATTCCTGCTATTTTTTTTTTGTTTTGCTTTCTTTCCTTTTTAATCAAAAAAAGGACAAAACAAAGGCGGCACGAGTTTGATATAGAAGCGAAGAAGAAAAAAATAATAATGACAAAACCCACACAAGTTAAGTAAAGAAGAAGAATAATAAAAAAAAAACTATAAATAATTTGTTCAATTTCAAAAGAGATCCCTATATATGAAGAAGAAGGTAGGAACTAGGAAAACCAGGACCAAGGGAAACTTGTACAGAAAATTGCCATCACAAAGATCACACAGCCACCAGATGAGGAGAATATAGAAAAAAAAAACAAACAGTCTCATAAGAGTTTTGCATCCTTTAATAAAATTGTTGTTATAATATCCTTTTTGTATATGTACTTGCATGATTGTCCTTCTACGTTACCGACGACGACGACGACAGCGACACACTCTTCTGTCATGACACACATTTTTCATTACCCTTGAAACAATATTATCGCTCTGGAATAAATAAGACAATGTGAATGAGGTTTCCTTTTTTTTTTGCAAACAGACTTCTAAGCCCCCCCCCCCCTTCCCTTCATCCTCCCCGTTTTTTGAGTAATTTAAAACAAGGGCGTCATAGTTCTCAAAGGACGAAGAAGCAAATTTGTTTCTTATTTTTTCTTTTATTTTTATTTTTAAGTTTATGAAAAATAAAATTTAAGTGTTTGTGGCAGCACATGATTTTTTCCAGTTAATCCTTTCATCCTTCGTTCAGCTCAAATTAGAAGAAGCAAAATCCGTTTTTAATTGACAGGTTCTAATTAATTTTGGACATCTTTGAAAAATTGGATTTGACACTATTCAACCTAAACTTTACCAACCCCACTTATCGATTACTCATTCGTGTCGTTCCGCGTTCGTTGAATGTCCTTTATTTTTGCTTTATTATCAAATGCAATTAAATAAATCCAACATTTTCTTAATTTTTTTTTCTTTTTTTTTTTGAGTAAAAATAATTTTCATTTTTAATTAAAAAGAAAAGCATTTATATTTTTTTTGTTCTCTTGCTGTGTCGCAAAACTTTCTATTTTGTTTGTTTCTTTTTTTTTCTTGGCTTCTCTTTAATCCTCTTGTCGTTTTTATACCAGGACGATATTATATATCCCTCTTAGAGTCTCACAATAATTCTGTGTTATGTTGCTACTTAGTTATAATCTTACATTTCAATGTACAAACACATTCTTAATAAAGGATTTACCAGGGATATCTTGAATGTAACTGCTGTTGCTTTTATATGCCAAAGGATTAGGATCTCAAGTAAGAAGAAGGCAGGGGGATGGGGGTGTGGGGGTTGAATATACATATTTAAGATTGAGAGAAAATGCTCCACAAGGGGTGTCATTGTTTTGGATTTACTTTATTGTATTGGTTTATTTTTATTTTTTGGTTGCTGCCTTGTTAGCGGCTTTTTTGTTTTTGGTTAAGCTGTTCTATAGGTGTGTGTTATTTCTTTTTTTTGTCGAGAAGACAAACAAAAGGGTGTGTGGTGTTTTTTTATGAGGATTTTAAGAAGGCAAAGAAAAAAAAAAATAAACCGTGGCATTTACACCTCCATCTATGTGGATAACCCACTTAATCAGTGAATAAAACGAGTGTATGTTTATAAAATGGTGCCAACAGTTTGTTTGCACGAAATACAAAAAAAAGAAGAAGAAGAAAAAGAAAAAGGAATTCCATTTTTGTTCACTTTCTCAAGGATTTGCAGAAATTTGATTTTTCTTTTCAATTTTTTGGTTGGCTTTTTTTTTTTTTTTATTTGTCATGGTAATATGATTGTGCTGGTGTACTGGTACTGCTGGTGTTTGTGGATGATGCCAAAAAAGGATAGAAATAGGATGTTGAGCCTTTGGGGGGTTTGTTCGTTCGTACAATTTCTTTTGTCGGAAGGAATTAGAGCAAATATTTAGAAGTGAAAAGAAAATATGTATATTAAGATGAATCTTATAATAATTCTGTTGTTTTAATAAGCTAAATCGAAAGTAAAAAAGTTTGCTTTAATGTTAAGCACATATTTCGAGGAAATCAACAGGAAACAAAATTTAAAAAACAAACGTTAAAATGAGAGAAGAATTTTTCTTCTGTTTATTGGATTTTTTTTTTATATTTAAATTCTTTTGTGTAAAAATTAGATAACACGAAGAAAGTTGAAAGTCAATATGAGGAAGAGATTATCATTATATACTTAAAAAATGAGTTGAGTTTGATCTGAGTGGATAAAGATATGTACTTGAAATTGGTGGAATGGAATTTTCACAGACAAAAAAGAGTCTGGCAAGCATGAAATAGCTATAACTCCGGCCAAAAATAAAAATATAAACGAATTAATATAAAATTAATTCGTAAAAACAATTGGTGGTAGTGCCTTAAAGTTGTTGTTGTTGTTCACAAAAAATTCAATGCAATTGACGGAAGAATGGTTAAGTCTAATAAACTGACATTCTATGTACAAAATAGTACAATAAAAATAATAAGAGTGCTAAAGGAAGTTGGTAAATACACTAGACACAAAAAATAATTATTATGTGAGTATTTTATTTTTGAAGTATCTTCGTAAAAATAGTAGTTTTTAGTAAAAAAGATGAAAATTTGTCACTGAACACAAACTTATGTAAATTGAATATAAATCGTATTTACGCGACAGTATTTTTTTTTTTTCAATAATAATAATAAATTGCATAAGCAATTTTCTAAAAAAAATGTCTGATGAAAATTCGGGGCCAAAACGATTTCCTTGCAAAAATTATAAATAATTTTAAGCTTTTCTTAATTTTATTAAAATTTTTGATTTCACTATTATTTATTTATTTTTAGTTTATTTTGAATGTTGGCTCTAAAAATTTACAAAACTTTTATACCTGCACTTTTCACCAAAGTAAAATCAATTCGCAAAAACAGAATGTAGCCAAAGAAAATTGTTTGAAAAAAATGCTGGTACCTACTGAAATTTTGTCAGCAAAATGTTGAAATTCCAAAAATAAAAATTTTTATTTTGGCAATTTTTTTTTTTTGACAGCGTTTTTTTTCCTTATTTTTTTTTATAACTTGAATTTAGTTTTTTGCATTTTTGTAGTCTGTTTGAAAATTGCTTGGAGTCTGCAAAAAACAATGTTGATAATTAAGTGGACTTGGTAGTTCCCTTAAAAGTAAGTTAACTGTTAGACACGAGCATCTTAGGTGCATTGTACCTAAATATATGAGCTGCGAATTCAGATAGGGAGCACTCTAGGCAACTAACTGTCCGATCCGAATTAATTAAGTTAAGAAATACACGATATACACAAATATGTAGTGGATGCAAAAATCTGTACCCATTACATTAATTTAATAAGAACACATTGTGAAGAATACATATTCTATCTGTATGTACTAATTTTGAATTCGTGTAATGGAAAGATTGGAAGTACATAGATCTCATTATGCATTTATGTGTAAGGAATACATTGCAAAAATGTAACCCACCGGTATTTTATCAAAATTGTGTAATGAGCGCATAAAGTATAATTTATAAAAACTTTATTGACTACAATCCTTCATACATAATTATTAATTTATTTGATGAGTCATATCATGAGAATAAATGTTTGTATACTCAGTATAAATTTCAGCATGTAATGAGTACTAATATTTGTGCAGAATTAAATGGGATGAGTCATCACATTTACGTGCTGTACTGAGTACATACATACATTTTACCGATGATTTTCCTTTTTTTATAATTTGCGCGCGCTCAAAAAGTTTTTTGGTGTTCCCTTTATATGTTCAACACACGTGGGCGTGAAGGATAGGTTAGGGTGGGAAGGGAAGGTGTATGGAAAGGTGTGTGGCGCGAGGTACTGAGAGTCTGAGACTGAAGGTGGTGGTTGTCTCAGATTTTATCTCCAGGGTTGGCGGCGGGGCTGAGGCGGAGAAATGTCATGTCTTATATCTATATCCCTTTATAATTCACATTATTTTGTTCATTGTCATATTTGTTGGGCACACTAGTATTTAATCAATCACATGTTGTTAGGGTTATGCCTGAACAACATGTAATGAGTAAACCAGCGCCAGCGGCCCAACAATGATCAATGATAATGGAATAAAAACATGACACATAGAACTACGGCAGGGATCGAACCTGTGACCATGAGGTTGACAGGCGACCACGCAAACCATCGCGCCACGACTAACCCCAATCAATTCATTATTGAATTTTCAATTGCAGCAAACATTTTGGTATAACTTTGTATTTTGAAATAATCCAAAATATTGATAAAGATTCTAAAATTCCAAAACTACCTTTGAAATAAATATTTGGAGGCTCACAATGTAAAAATATAATCAGCTCAGTATTATATATACATTGTAACGTTAAGCTTTCAGTGTCCTGAAGACACAATCAAAACCACCCTATAAGGTCTTAAGTAATATTCAAATTGTATTACTATGTAACAACTTTCCACTATAATACAAAAACTTTCATTTAACAAAAAAAAAAAAAAAAAAAAAACACTGCAGCACTCAAAAGCCACATTGCGCAACATTCATAATTCGTCCATTCCATTATATAGTAAAATACTTTTTAAAATTTTTTCACTAAAAACAAAAAAAAAAAACTTTTCCTGTATGCACCATCATCATCAGTTAGCGGGCGTTGTTGAAACTATAAATGTACTCACTATACTTCAACACAATATATTTATTATGATGGGAAAAGAAAGAGCAATATTAAGTAATTTCCTCATCGAAAAACTTTTTCAACCAGAACAGTACGAGTACAGTACAGTACAGTGTAGTACACACAAAGTAATTTTTATGACTTCATTGAGCTCAAGCTGGAGAGTCTCGCGATGTTCTTTTCGTTACTTCATCGTCGTCGTCGCGTAGTTCTTGGTAGTTTTTGTTCACAAATTATAGGGGCGTTGAATAATGAAGGTTTTTTTTTTGTGTCCTTTTCTTCTATCACACACAGGAAACATTAGGAATGTCTAACAGAGTCCTTCCTCATATATGGCCTCGAGGAATATTGCCCCAGCAGTAGTTATTACTATTAATACTGCTCCTGTTTGTATCCCACCTTTTGGTCTTCCTTCTTCGTGGTGTGCTATGCAATTATTTAATGATGTCCATTAAATTAACCCCCGACCAGATGCCTGATGGCTTATTGTTGTATAGAAGCGATTCCTACAACAGCAGAATGAAGATAGTGAAGAAGAAGTGGGGAAAATGTTGTTCTGAAGCACTTCTACAATACTTCTTCGTCGAAAAACACGACGACTTGGAATGGTTGTTATGGAAGATCCTTTTTTCCATATACACACACTCCTTATCAGCAATTTTGTTGTTGTTACTTTTTTTTTTTTGAGCTGTGGTGGTATAGTAAGGTGGTTTTAAGTACATTTAATGGGAAAGCATAAAATGTTCATGCTTTGATGATAACAACCGTCAGTCGTTGGTCGTCCCTTCAATGCTCTGGCAATCACCACAATAGCCCGCGTAAAATTTCCACTTAGCTTACCTGAGTGTAATTTTTTTTTTTTTTTTTTTTTGGTTTTAAGGATAAGAACGGATAACACTATACACTTCAAAAACTACTACAATCACACACCTACAATCTGCCTAGCAGAACACAACAATGGCATCAACCATCACACATTTTCGCACGACGACCAAGGAAGTCCTTCAGTGTTTTAGAAGAAAAAGGTTCAGGTTGTTTTGTTATTTTTGGGCGTGTACACTTTTTCGGTGGTGTGTACAACATTCGAAATAATTAATTTAGTCTACTTGACACCTGAGTGCTCTTAGTATAGTACTAGAACACGCGCAAGTTTCTTAACCTGCCAAATGAATGTCGGAGAAGTCCTCAAAAGGGGGTTGGTTGAGAACAGTATGATGATGATGATGATGATGATGGAATCATAAAAGGGTGGTTTGCTATGACTCCCCTTAACTTTTTTTTTTTTTTTGGTGGTAGCGCGAAACATATTTATGACTTCATAAGCAAGGAACGGTAAAGAAGGCTTAAAACGCACATACGTAGGTACACTATAAGTTCAACCTTCATTCGACTGCCAGTGTTGATTGATGTTGTAAAATACCCTTCAGGGATTTCAAATAAAACACCCAAAACAACACAAGAGAAAACACAGAAAAGAAGTACGTACCCATGAACAAAAAAAAAAAAAAAAAAATCATAATAAAAGAATTACTTACATAATTTATATGAAATATTGTTAGCGTACATGCTAAATTATGTTCTTAAAATGAACGAATAAAGAGGGGTTTTTGTGCCCCATGGTATGGTATGGTGTACGGGCAGGTGAATATACGACGACGAAGCCCGAAAATTATAATCTGTTTTTTGATAAAATAAATCTCTCTTTTGCTTGTATTGTATGTTTTTTTTTTTTTTTTTTGGGAAATACAAAAGCTTCTGAATGAATAAAAGGTGATATGCGAAGAGCTGTATAGACGTTACACGTATATTAGAGCTGCTTCTGTTTCTGTTAAAAGCAGCACCAGGTTAGGTACGGTATACGGTACTCTTTGGAGCGATTATTTAAACGAAACATTTGTTCTCTACTCACGGATCATAAATTAATAGATTTTTGTTTTCCTCGCTCCCTTTTTTTTATTGTTTGAATATTTTTTTTTTTTTTTGGTTTTGTTTTTGAATTATGAGGCTTTACTCGAAATTTGACCTTAAGCCGAGGCAATTGGGATTGTTTTGTAACACCTATTTTATTAGTCACGGAAGTCTGTACGTGATATTAGAACTACTTTTTTTTTGTTTTTGTATTTTATGGAGTTGGCGGAGGGGGGGGGGGGGTTATAACTTGAAAGAAAAGGTTTATTTTGGGATTAGGTAGGTAAGTAGATATTTGGGGTAAAAAAGTGGTGGAATTTAGTGCATATATTTTAGATGGAAAGGTTTATGGTTTTTTTTTTGTCGGAGTAATTGAATTAGGAATTGTGACTTACTTGGGGATTTTTCTTCTTCAATTTTTCACTGATACCTTAAACAGGTTTATAGAATTTTTGTAAACACATTAATTTTCGTTCGATATTAATTTTTTTTTCTTTTTGACCGAATGAATCGAACAACTTTAATTTATTAAATTTTATCAGCACATCATATTTTAGAACTTGATAATATTTTTAACAAAGATTGAATCAACGATTGCAGATTATTGGAAAAACCACTTCAAACCGAAAATTGCAAATTCTGCAGCTATATAAAAAATATATTTGCTGGTCTATTCGAAATCCGTATTTACGATTTTATTTTTGTAAGCACATAGTTATTGGTAAAAAACATATATCATTATTGTTGATGCGAAAGAAAAGAACAAATTTCACTGCTTAGATTTTGTCAGCACACCAGATTTTTCAATTTAAGATTTTTAAACTAAAAAAAAAGATTCACGACTGCAGTGTCAGGGTTGGAAATAACAACACGCCAGATTTTCAAACTAAAAATTTTATTACAATTTTATAATAATATGTAGATATTCTGTTATAGGTTTTTTGTTTGTCTAAAAGCTAACATTAAATTTTTGTAAGCACATTGTTTCTTTTGCAAAACTTACGTTTTTTTTTGGAGTCATAGAAAAGGAACCCATAGAATTAAAGCAACTTTGTAAGCACGCAAAATTTTTCAGTTTAAAAACTACATTTTAATATTTAAAAAAATATCGTTAATTCCTAAACAAGAAAATCCACCAAAGCTTAGCACAGTACGACAGACCTAGGAGGTATATTTTTTCTGTAAGTGATCCATCCTTAAATCTATATTTTTTATATTTATGGCGTTAAAAAGCTGAAAAGTCTACAAAAAGTACATAGTAGGTATTAGAAAATGTGGTCGATTTCATTTGACCCGAATTAAATGGACAAATGCCTTAAACTTTGTCAGCACACTGAATTTTCCTTTTAAAAGATATTTTCATTCTCAAGTAACAATCTGGTAGGTTCTCGATATAACACTTTATATAAAATATAAAAATATCTCTTAACCAGTATATCAATGAAGCTTATTTATAAACCCTTTTGTATATTTTTTTTTTTTTTTGATTCGAAACCAGATAATCATACGTAGGTGTGTAATTATTGAAGCTATACAATTCATGCTCTTAAAAACCACACTCATTCACATCCACCTCCACCTCCATAACCATATCCGTCGCATATTTGCAACATCTTGCACACATATTACAAATTTTGCCCACAATTTTAATTCATTATTCAGAACCTCGATGACGATATGGTAGAGATGGTCGGCGAAGTTGAGGCCATTGGAAAGCCATTTCCAGATGTGTCACTTCACATTTTCGACGTTCGGATGAGTACAAGGCTTTTGGATAGACCCCCACTCTGTACATTATATGCAACGTATATACATATATAATATAAAATAAAAAAAAATTATTTATGTATTAAACCCTTTTTTCACATAAATTTAATTTATTGTGGTTAGCCAAGCCATTACCAGTTTTAAATTTATTCTTATGGTCCATGGATTTTTTTTCTCTCTCTCTCTCTTTCTCTTCGTATAGTTACTACTCCTTCTCTTCCTAGACTTTTATCCTTTAGATATGTATATATGTTTAAATAAAGATATATGTATATATTTTATATAAATATACAGTTCCATCACTTGCTCTCTCTCCTCTCACCCTACTCTCTCCATTTCCGTTCTGTTTAAAGTGCACATTGCGGTAAAGTAATAAGTGATAAAATCCCACAAACTGTCCACCCTGAGAGGAGCATCTGCTGCCATCCAACTACGAATGGATGGCATCACTTTACTTGCGGTGTAACCTCATGGTCCTCCTGCCGTCACCACCTCTTTCTCTGTCCCTGCCATCTCTGACGCTAGCTCCCACAATATGTTCGGTGTTCCTTCTTCTCAACCAAACCCGATGGATGATTTCTGTGGCACTAATAATAACTTATGCTTGGGAAAATCTGCTTCCCTCTTTGCAAACACCATTCTCTCACTTTTGTAGAAATAACTCACATTCAATATGAAGGTAGGAAGATTTCGAAGTGAGTCCAAAAGTATTCCCAGTCAGGATATCAACAGAAATAAAAAAAAACCAACATAGAAACGACTGACGAACACGACGACGACTACGACACGATGGTATTCAACCTCAAAAATAGTTCTTGCGTGAAATTAGAAAATTTTCGGACGTTGAAAACGTTGGTTTCGCTTCATTTGCAAGTAGTGCCATTGCAAAGTATGAGGGAAAAGGCACAAAAATGTAGGTAATATTAAGTGAGCTGCGAGGGTGTACGGTAGAAGGACCGTGGACACAGAGTACGGGAACTTGAATAATACACCTTTTGGGAAGAGAGTTGATATATTTCTGAGGCAAGCGAGTTTACTCGATATGTGAATTCGTATTTTACTGGCTGCATGTTTATATTACACCCCAAGAAATTTTCTTAAATAGGTACCGTAGGAATGTCGTTCGGTGTCATTTCGAATTTTTTTTGATGGGAAATCAAAAAGGAGATTTGATTTGAGTGGACACATGATTTGTGTTTCGATACATACTCTACTCCTGTATCCTACTGCATAGACAAAACTCAGGAACCGTAATAGACATTTCCTTCAATGCGACTGCTAGGCTGCTTCCTGTCTAAAACAGAAAAACCGGTACATTCACATTATTTGCCAACACTTGGAGTTGGAGGAAAGGTGTATGATAAACTTTGAATAGGTCCTTCTATATACATTCCATCATGTTCCCACAAATATATAATACCCTCGTTTCAGTTTAGTTACGTTATGTATGGATAGAAAAGAGGGTTATACATTTAAATTATGATAAAGGACACTTTTCGTATTTGTTGTATTTGTTTTGGATATTGGTACCTCTCTTACACAGAAAGTGGGACCAACCAATATGTGAGGCTATATAAAATGAGTGAGGTTAATAAAATTGTTGAAAACCAATGAAGTGAGTAATTGGATTTGAATTTCATCCCATAGAACCTCTCTTATTCAATACATTCTTCTTCCTCTACTTCTGCTTCTGCTTCTTCTCAATGATATTCCAAAATTCGTATTTCTCTAGGATCAATTTGATATCGATATAAGTGTGTTGTAGATTTTTGGGGAAATATTAATCCCAGAATCAACTTTGTATTCAAAATAAAAAGGAAACATACGATTAAATTAAACATGTATTCGAATAAAAGAAAACTTTATTTGAGGTTAAATTTTTCGTAAGAATTAGAAGACAAGAAAACTAAAAGACTTTGGTAAGAAGAAAATTGAATAATAATTAAATATTCAAGTTTTTAAATGAATTTTGCTTTATTTTCAACTAAAATTCAAGGAAAAACAGTTTAATAGAAAACAATTATTATATTTCCAATTTCACATAAAAAACATATTAAATTTTTAAGAAGAAAATACGAACTATTATTATCAATGAATTGTGTTTGGTTCATGGAAACTTAAAAAATCATAATCAGCGAAAGTCAGTTTATTGTTTATTTATGGTTTTAAGGCATTTTTACTCATTGAAGTAGTTTTATATCTTCAATTGTGAACTTCGGAAAAATGAAAGAATGCTCCAGCTATTTGCAAGAACTGTTTAGCAAACCAGCTTAATAGTTTAACACCTAATTATGCTGAGTTTTCAGGAGTTCTGATAATCCATATAATGATTAAAAAGCTTATTTTCTTGATTTTTAAGGAGTTTTGATAATTCTTCCAATACTTCTAATAGCCCAGTAGAATTATGTTTTGTCTTTGAATTTTCATTAAGCAATTTAGTTTAATAGTTACAAGATGTTTAGGTTTCCTTTGGATTTGCAAGAAATTCTTTTCCCCTTCTGATCTGGCTATTATCTATATGTAAAAGTTATATACGTCCAAAGCTTGAGTGTAACTCCCATCTCTGGACTGGTGTTCCAGGAACTTACTTAAGCCTCTTGGACAGAATACAAATACGAGCCTTCAAAATGATCGGAGACAGGAACATCATCGATATTTTTACGTCACTTGAACACCGGCTTAACGTTTCTTGTCTTTCACTCTTTTATCGTTACTTTTAAGGTAAGTGCTCAAATGAAATAGCCAGTTGCATTTATCCCCTTTAACTTTTCAACCGTAATACTTGCGCTTCCAGGAATGCTCATCAGTTTACTCTTGAACCCAACTTCGGTCGTACTGTTAAGTACAGGGATTCGTTCTTTAGCCGTACTACGCGAATGTGGAATACCCTTCCACGCTCTGTCTTTCCCTCTCATTGTGAATTTGTGATATACTGAAATTCAAGATTAATGTTCACCGACATCTTCTTTCAAATCCTCTCCCACTTAAAGCTCGCACTGGGTCTATGATATATAAAGGGTACATAAAATCCCCTTGTGCGGGTGCTGATTATGAAAAAAAAAAAAAAAAAAAAAAAAAAAAAAAAACTAAGCTATTTTTACTGATATTTTAGGAGTCGCAAAAGCTGGATTTTGGTTTGGAACTAGATTTGAGCTTTAGGTGCCAAAATCACCACTTTTGATTTTGTGGGGTTAAGGATTTCAAAATAGTCCGTTCTTTCAGCCATGAAAAAAATTCGTTGCTTGGATCGAATTGTTTTCAAGAGTTGCCTTTGGAAACATCATTTTCTGTCCAAATAGGATTTGTGTGTGGTAAATTAGCAAATCCGAAGGTTATCAGAGGAGTTTGAAACCCACAGTGGGATTAGGCAAGGCTGTATATTGTCACCGATACTGTTTTTGATTTACGCAGTTTTGTCGACTGGAATTGGAGGAATTCAGTAGACTTGGGTCGAGCTTGTTTTCATATAGGATCTTGGATCTCCATCAAATGACAACAAGGGTGAAGGGGGAAGCTGAAATCGTTGGTCTTTAAAATCAATACGGCAAAAACAGAAAAGATTTAGCCTGCAAATTCAATGATCTATTCAAGTAGATATTTCTGAACAACGACCAGAGATGATGGATGAAGAAATATAAAGACTTTTAGACATTCTCAATGATGTCCAAAATATGGAGAAACAACTCTATTCAAGCAACGACCTTTCGACGCGACGGTCAAAAACATTTTCTATTAATTTTTGTCATTCTAAATGAACATTCCGGAAATGTTGGAAAATTAAGTTTTAAAGCCTAATTCAATATTTTTAGAAAAAAAAATACTTGGTCGTATTGTTCTTTTATCAGCTACTAAGTGACTTACTATATTTTGTAAATTTGTGGTATGACTTGTATTAACAAACTTTCCTTCCAAATTTATGTGGATTAAAACCAAAAAAGATAAAAACATTTCAACAAAAAGGGAGCAAATTTAATAAGCGCTTACACAACACTAATTTAGAAACAAAACAAAGCCTTTTGGGTGTTGACCAAAATTACTTTTGTATTTTAAACAAATGACAAAACATCACTCCAATGCACTTCTGTGTCAAATGGTATTACAAAAAAAAAAAAAAAAATTGCAAACCATTTTGAATGTGTCAGTCAAATGACACAAAAGATAACACTTAGTAACACACTATCCAACATACTGCTGTTGCTGCTATTGTGAATGGAAAATTTATTTATAAATGGACCGCGATATGATATTGCAGTTCGTAAATTTTTCTTTTTTTTACTATTGGGGAGTTTTTGTTTGTTTCTCATTTCTCTCTGAGGTAAAATTGGCTTTAAATGACAATTTGTGCTTTTTGAGTTTTTATCTAATACAATTAATTATTATGTATGTTTTTTGTGCATTTTGTTTTTGTATGAATTTTATTAATGTTTTGAATTGGTCATCAATTTGAAAATAATGGCATCAATGATAACAACAAAAACTTTATTAAAACAGTAGAAATAATGTGAGTTTGCGTTTTTAGATTTTGTTGATTTTACACTTTTTCGATTTGGTTAGGTGTTGCAGAAATCTACGTTATTTTATTTGATTTATTACGATAACTTCAAAAACTATTCTAATGCAATACTAATTTATCTGAAAATAAAATTTTATATTGAAATAAACCTTAGATGTCCATAGTATTGATATTAGACGTCTTTTTGGGTGTGGCATTTTATAACAAGATGACCCTTGAATGACCAATTGCAGTTG
Source organism: Syrphus vitripennis (assembly GCA_958431115.1). Lineage (NCBI taxonomy): Eukaryota > Metazoa > Arthropoda > Insecta > Diptera > Syrphidae > Syrphus > Syrphus vitripennis. Next base: position 87,738,740 of record OY288108.1, read on the forward strand.
CAAATTAATGTATGTAAAATGGCACCGTACACATTTTGGTTGATATTCACCAACCGCGAGTAAAAGCTAAAGAGAATCAAAATCTCAAAATCTGCAACACTTTATGAGTTAAGAATTGTTTGAACGATCACCTGCCTTAAATTGTAGTCAATGATATAAGAGCAAATACTTCAATACCTAATGTAAGCCTTATATCAGCGTTTACTCCAATTACAGGTTTCTTATTGGAGCAACTATTCCTTGTTTCCTAAATATCGAAGCAAATACTCCAGCTTTTAATTTGATAGACTTTTTTTATCGAAGCAAATACTCCCGGCTTTTTAATATCTAGGCAAATACTCCAATAAACATCTGAGCTAATTGTCATATGACCGTTTACTCCGATAATACTCTCTTCTTTTTTAATTTCGGAGCAAATTTTTTTTAGTGCTTAATCAGCATTTAATCTAATAACAGTTTTCTGGATTGGAGCAAAGTCTACTTACAGAAAATTCAATTTAACGCACCTCTAACGCTGATATATGTGCAAAAGAAAATATCTAAGGAAGTAATTATATCATCATTTACTCCAATAACACCATTTTTAATTTTATTCAGAAAGACTATATGACAGAAAATTAAAACTCTTTTACTCGGATATCGGAAACAATGTTGTAAGTTGGGTTTAGTTCAGTTAATTTAACACAAACAGAAGAAAAATAAAATATTCGTTAAACCCCCAAAAAAGCTTTCTAAAAAAAAAAAAAAAATAAAGTCATACAAAAATACTAAAGTAGGACGAAAAATTATATTTTAAACAAGAGAATAAAAAAAAAATAGGACAAATTGAAATTACAATCAAGGACCTTTGAGAGGAAACTATAAGAAAACAAACACCCAATTAGAGCATTATTTTTTTTTCTTCTTCCAAAAACATGAAATCAGAAAATAAGGAAAGACACAGCAAGAAAAAAAAACTATTTCGGTATTTTTCTTTGATCATTACTATAGAGGAAGAAGAACTACTTGTTCTTCTGTACTTATACTCGTATATATTACCCTTTCATTTCTCTTTTCGTAGGAAAACATCTTTAAAAAGTGTTCCCACTGCACTTACAGCAAAAAAAATAAGGAGTTAGAAACATTTTTTTACACAGTGAAGTTTTCTGAAGATACAAAAATTCTATAAAAAAAATGATATATCTACCTCCAGACTTCGAAGAAATAAGAAAGAAAGCGAATAAATATTTAAGTCCTTTGCCTGTTTGGACGAAAAAAAACAAATGTTTTTTTTTCGCTTACTTTCCGTCCTTCTATTTTTTTTTTAATTTTCTGTGCGAATTAAGCAATTTTCTACAACAGTCTTGCATACAAAATCAACAGATTTTTTTGTCTATCTATGAAAACGCCTTCTTTTAGTGAGAAAAAAAGTGAAACCATTGAAGATATAAAGGCCCCCTAACCGAAATTTAAGGATTTTCCATCGAATTTCAGATTTTTTTAAAATGTCATTTTATGTTTCTTCTTTACCACACAACTTAAGCTATCGATGATTTTTTTGTTTAGTTAAAATCTCGATTTCAAAGGATCTCCTTTCCCAACACAAAGCCCCCTTACACAACCAAAAAAAAATAACGTGATAGGGTTTTTCGATAAATTCGTTTTTTTTTTTGTATTTTTTTTTATCAAGTGCGAAACTTTTTAATTTGACGCTCTATAAATGGGGAATATATTTTTTTTTTGTTTGACAGTCAAATTACTGTTCCATAAGATACTGTCTGTGACTTTTGCAGATACTTTTCCTCAGTTGGCGTTGTTGTTTTTTGTTTTTTTGTCTACTTTTCTGTTGTTGTTGTTTATTATTATTATTGGTGGGTGACACGCGCTTGGTAAACAAGCGAAGCGAAGTGAACAAGAAAATAACTAAAAGAGTGAGAGTTTGCATAACGCTTATCGATTTTTCGATAAGGATAATTGAAATGCTTGATGCGGTAGGGTATTGGAAGGAGAGGATTTTATGAAGTTAGGGGAGAAATAAGTTATTTAAATAGATGAATTGATGGGGTATAAAGTATGGAAAAGGGTTTTTGGTTGTTGTGTCGGTTAATTGAATTTGAAGTGGGCCTGGTATATACGTATAGTTGCGTTGGGGGTGGTTGTTGTTTGTAAAGTTTTTTTTTTTTAAGTGTATAAAAGTCTTAGAAATAATTTAGATTTATTTTTATGAATTTATTATTAACTAGCTGACTTGTGTGTGTCAGAAGTTTTGATGGGCATGATTTATAATTATCATCAAAAAATTATGATGGCTGAAGGCAATCGAGCTTAAACACTTAGGGTTGTAATTTTTATTACATTTTTGTTTTAGTTTATAATTTAGGGAAGTGTTTGGATCAGTGCAGTATGAGGCCAGGATAAAGGGTATATTTTAGAGAGTTCCAGACCCTTTGCTTTGAAATTTTCTTGATAAATTATTGATATAAGATGAGACTATACACACAGTCTGCTTCAGCAAGCTTGGTTGAACGTTTGTTCCACCAGCGTGCATCATCTGACTCGCTGACTTCCTGTAGGGCGTTAGGTTTTGAGGTAAACCAGAGCTTCAGCCAGAGCTTTCATACTCCAAATTCCAAGTTGGTGTAGCTCCTCTTCAAACTAAGTCACGGTATTTCTGTACTAAATTGGGGCAGTATAAAACTATACAAGACAAGAGACATCCCAGAATATTCCACACCTATCCCTCTTTGATACTTTCACGTATTTAGATTCTTCAATGAAAGTTGGAGCATTCATAGGCTACTGAATTTGAAGTCCATTTTGTAAAATTGATTCAAAAGTAGTTGATCTCTTTTTTTTTGACAAATTATACAATTTGGACAAAGTCCTAGTATCCCCAGACCGGTATATCTTTTCTGGCTTCAAAGAAGGTGAGGGAGTTTAAAAGATTACTTGATCATGTTCAAAGTTAGCTGGAGAAGCATTCCTCCGAAAATGAAATAGAAAAATTAAACATAACTAGTTGTACCAATAACATAAATATCCTTGCTACTTTTATGTCCGTCCCTGTGTTGCTTTGCTCAATTTGCTGCTCGAGAACACAATAGACAAGAACACAGACATTCCTCAAAATCGGAAAGACCTTTCCCAGATAATTGACAATTATAACAGTTTTTTTATGAACGAACTTCGCGTTCTTGAAAGAAATTTCCTGTGTGTCCAAAATGAATCAAAAACTAAAAGAAGAACATTAGCTCTTGCGGGAGCATACTAAGTGCTTATATCTCTAAAACTGTTCTAAACAATGGTTGGCCAAATAAAAACGGAATAATTATAAATTGATGAGTCTATAATGAAAATGACCGATTTTATTAAGAAAATATGTTCCGAAGGGGATTCAAGAAATTGACTTGAATTCTTAGCTTTCCGCAAGACGTTGCATGGGGCCATCGCCCCTACAGGCCTGGAGGAGGACAGATCTCCGCTGTGGGAATAACCGACGCTGCATGGGGCCTTTGTCCCTACGGGCTTGGGGAAGGTTGTGATATGGTATGTGGGGAAAGGACGGAAGAAGCCTAAGGCAAACACCCTGACGCTTCTAACTCTCCTCAACCAGGTGGGCCTGTAAATTTTTTGACTAACTACACACTAACCACCGGTCTATCTAGCCCATCTACCAGACGTTGAATGGGGCCACTGCCTCTACGGGCCTGGGGGAGGGATGATCTAACCTGAAAGGGGTAAGGAAGAGGAACACACTCAAGGATAATCTTGATGCGTAAACCTCTCCTAACCATGGTCTTACGACGACAGAAACCTAATTTTAACTGACATGTATGCACTTTTCAACCTTTCGGGCTATAGCTCGCTGGAACCTTATCTACATTATCAACAAATGAACTCTTTCATAGGACTTTGCCATAGGTCATTCAACTAAGGGTATCACAATGGATCTATATTGATCTAAGTGTGGCGGAAATAAGATCGTCTGTCAGCCCACTTACCTAACCTAGCTTTCCGCCAGAAATGTATTTGTTTGATGAGACTCAAAAAAATCAAGCTTGTCGCCTTCTCCTCGAGACTAGGAATATTTTAAAAAAATTTCACGATGATTGATCAACTCCTTTTAGAAATAATAATACAAAATTGGTTTAAATTTATTAAACTACTTTGAAAAGATTCTCTACATTGTCTTAATGACGAATTTTACCACACAAGCTTTCTTAAGGACTTAATTATTTTAATGTTTCTTATAGATTCTTTTTGTTTAAGTGGTTTTCCCAAAACAATACGTACATTTTCATAAATTAGTATAATTGAATACAAACTAAAGTTTTCACAATTTCCTTTTTATCAAAAAAAAAAAAAAAAAATTATGAACACATGCTTCTTTAAACATTATATATCCTTTCAGCCCAAGAATCAAAGGAATTCAAATTTTATTGATACAAAACTTTTAACTTCAAAAGAACATTTTTTTTACCACTTAATGGTTTCTCAAAGTATACAAATTATTTGTATAAGCTGACAAAAAATCCAATCTAAATCCACATCAATAAGAAGTTAAATATTTATAAACCATTAATACAGCCCCAAGAGAAGGATAAAAAAAAACACACACCACATTGCCTGACATTTATTCATCAACATTTGTCGCTTTGAAGGTACATAAGTATAGTTTTCCATCAAAAGTCCTTTTGATTAATAAAAGTGACTATGAAATTTATGATTAAAATTATTGTCTTTATTGTAACCGACGACGACGCACCTATACACGAATATGTTAAATGTATACGCAACACAGACACACATAGGCTAATGTAGGATTACATTGCACGCAAAAGCCAGTTTTATTTTCTTTTTTTTTTCAAAGGAATACCAAAACAAACATAAACTTATACAAAATTCAAAAGGAAGGATATGTGCTTTTTTTTGTTTTGAAGAAGAAGAAGAGGAAGCAGAAAAAACTAAACACGCATTCAATTCTTTCCTTTTTCTCAAAAAAAAAAAGAAAAAAAAATATTGAGAAAAAAGGACACGAAATGTATTTTAACATATAAACAAAAATGCGGTCAACCTATATATGTACGTATTTTCTTTACCTCCTCTTTCTACATTTCTAACACACAAAATCTTCTTTTCTTAGAGGTTTGTCATGACCCTTTCAAAAAAAAAAAAAAAAAAAAAAAAAAAAAAATACATGCTACGTTTAACTAACCCAGACTGTAGAAGTTCAACATAAAAAAAGAAGAAACTCTTAGAAAAGAACAAAAAAAAGCATCATCTTCTTTCTTTTATACTTCGATTTTTGTTAACGAAAAACTATGACACAAGTTTTGATGTGAAAGAAGCTCTTGTGTCGCCCGAATTTTGCTGTATTTTGCTTTGTTTCTTTTTTAAGTTTTTTTTTTCTTCGCTTTTCTTTTGTGTACCACATTTGAGTGTATGGGTTATTCTTATGAACTCATTTCGGGTGAGATATTCTTCTCCAAAGTTGTTGACATCCGGCAATTACACTGGAATGACGAGAATGAAAAACTCTTAGCGTCTGTCACTATTCAGTGTTTTTTTTTTTTTTTAAGAAACATATCCTTTTCTCGATTTTTTTTTTGAAAATTTTTCTCCCAGTCTAAAGGATAAAATTTATGACAAAAAAAAAAGAACAGAAAAAGGATATTTTTTGTTGCTGTCATTTTGTTCAACTTAAAGTTTTCTCCAAGAAACATATCACTTGTATGCCAGTCTGCTGTTCCCTGTTTCTTTTCTTAAAAAATATATATTTTTTAAAACATTCATTTTGAAACATGTATAGGGCCGTCCGTCTATTTTTTTTTTTTTGCTCCAATTCTTATACGATGAAGGACGGAGGAGAGAAGAGATTTTTTTTCATTTCGAAACATCATCAGCAAAATGAGTGCTAGCTGTTTGGCATACCAAAAAAAAGGACATTTGCTAGCTTACGGAACACCCAAGAACCACAATATATTAAACTTCGCTGGGTAAACTAAACTTTCAAGTTTTTTTTTTTTGGGGCATACTCAAGATAAGGTATATTTACCGCTACATATGTTTTGTGAATATATTTTTAAGGATGTACGAGTAGTAGTCTTGAATTGGAATGTTAAAGTTTTTTTTTGGATGAAATTTTTTGTCATTTAGTAAGTTAGTCGGACATTTTATTTCTAAATTCTTAAGAGTTTACCACAAAGCTTGGAGAGGGGAAGGAGGCATGAGGGTTAAATACCTATGTGTAGCCAAACAAAAAGATGGATACTCAACTCATGTTATTTTGAGAAATCGAAACTAAATTTTTATAAGTCCTTCTCCCACTTACTAACTTTTCCATCATCGTATGATCTACCTTTAGAGTGTATTTAGTAAAAAAAAAAAAAACTTTCATAAGCTTAGAGGGAAAAGTTGTAAAATCAGACCATTAAATTGTGGTTGAATTTCTATATTTAACAATCGAACCCAGTTAAAGGCATAAATAAAGGGAATAAATACCCTAGAAAAGTGTGTTCTTTTAAAGTTGGTTTTGAGTTCCCACAAACATGAAATTTAGCATAACACCTCGCGAGGCTCATAGCCTAAGCTACCCATTTATCTCAATTTTTTTTTTTTTTTTTGTAAACAATTTTCTATATTTGGGGGCAAACCCGACATGTAATATCTACTCGAAAAAATCAATACTTCGGTAATATAATTATTAGGATGTTCGGAAAGAGGTCAACCAAAAATTACATATGTATAGATCTTTCAAAAAAAAAAAAAAAAAAAAAAAAAAAAAAAAAAAAAAAATGGATCCTAGATTGTTCACTAACCCAATTACAAATATCCTCATATCGTTTAGTTTTATATTATGTCCTTTAATCTGTCCTTAAAATTTATTACCGATAAAACGGCATTAGGCTCAAACTGGATATTAGCCCTTTTACTGTCATAAAATCAAATAATTTATGTAAGTGGGTTTTACTGTTAAGCTATTTCCAAAAGGAGTAAAAGGATATTAACAAAAAAAAAAAAGGAGCAAAACCCGGACAGAAAATTTGTGTGTTTTTCTCTTAAATTTATTCTAATTACTTAAGGCCCTTATCCTTCATCATGCCTGAACTGTTTTCATATAGAAGATGGAGTAGAAGGGTTTTTACTTTTCAAAAAAAAAAAAAAAAAAAAAAACTTAACTTTATAACCTTTTTGTTTTAGCCCAGCAAAAAAAAAAAAAAAAAAAAGAAGTTCATTAAATCTCACACTACTGTCCTTTTTTGTTGTTCTTGCTTACCTTCTCTTCTCTCAATTTTGAAGACGGACTATAAAATCCCTATTAACCCCATTTTAGAAGTCATTTTATACAGTCAGACCATCCCCATCCCGCGCAGATAAATTTGCTAAAGTCTTAGTGGTGGAATAAGGTATTATGTTGAATCTTTCACTTCAAAGTTAAGAAGTTTGGGTTTTAACAAAGGGAAATATATGTACCCACATACTAGATATACGTAAATAAAAGAATAACAACCTTTTTTTTTTTTTTTGTTTTGAGTTGAAGTTGTCTTTTATTTTTGTTTAAAATCGTCCTTTTTGTTGGTGTTTGACATGACTCTGAAGTCCTTTGACAGAGCGGAAATTCAATTAAAAGCTTGACATCCTTAAGATAAGGACCAAAGATGTCTCCTTAATTTAGCTGACCAAAAAAGTTAAATTTAAATTTTATTGTTGTAGGTAGGTATTTTGTGTTGGAAATGAGTCTCTGAAAAGGTGACTTTTGTGTGATGGTTGTTTTTTGTGTGTTTTGATGGTTTTCTCTGCCCCACTAAATTTAACATAAGACTTAAAATGTTTTAAGGCTTTTTGTTGTTGTTGTTGAGCTTAAGGTGGGTTGACTTTATCGTGAAAAGTAGATCGATTCGCAAGTGATGGAGAGAGGTGGGTAAAATACCGAGTTGGATGGAAGAAGATTGATGGCTGAGGGCTTGATAAAAATCGGATTGTAGCGACACCTTAATTAAGGTAAGTATATCAAATGGATTGAGATCTAAATATAGAATTGTATGAACGCTTCATATTTTGAGTACCGAAAATGAAGTTTGATTTGATGTTCGAGGATTGGAACCACTAGGAATCAAGTTTCTACATAGTAAGTAAATCTTAAAGTTCGATGGAACCAGCATCAATTTGTTGTTAATTGGTCAGGCAACACTGATCAGAAATTCATAGCCACTGGAAGGAAAACGCCGGTTGAACAATTGCTTCCAGCAACGAAATGCTAATTCTCTTCCAGGTGAACCAGTGTAAGAAGGCAGGGGTTAGAGAAAAGAAGTTGATATTCAGAATAGACAGCGACATTGCAACCACTGAGATGGCTAACAAAACAGTTGACGGGTCTAGAAAATCTATGAGCTGGATGGTTGGCTCTGACGAAGAGAACTTTTACACAGGTAAGAACGAAAGCTGCAGACAGGTACGTAGGGCTGAAAAAGATGGTTGGGAAGAAGATAGTGAAGACTTTTGAAATTCATCGAACTAAGAAAAAACAGTTACCAAAATCTAAAGGAAGACTAGATAGTGATAAAGGTGGTTGATTCCGGACGGCGAAGTATAGGAAACTCAAAAGTCTGTTGGTGCACGCAAGCGAGACGGGGACATCAAACTGTAAGTAACCAGTTACAGACGTACCGGATGGAGGGGATTATTGCCTCAGCACTGAGCAGGTCTACACTGCATGAGCAGTAGAAGAAAACCGCGACTCTAATTGAGCACGAAAGTGAGAAATCAAACTCAAGCGTTAAGGAATTTATCTAGAGACCGAAATGGCAGGGAATTCAGGGTAGGTTAAGAGTCCCAGGCATAGAAGTAGAACACCGAGAAGCTTGCGGGCTAAGGTCATGCGTATTAACGTGGCTAAGGCGGCTGGTTGGATAGAGCTCGAGCTTACATTGAATGTAGCAGTGAAGGAAACACTTGATTCTACTGGCGTTAGGGACCAGTTAGACCAAGCCAAGTACAAGCACTTAAATTTGAAGATCATCTTTAAAATTGACAAATTGCTGCAATTTCCAGTACCACAAAAAAATTCTTAACGCTAAATTATATTTTAAAACTTTATCAATTAAGTCAAAAAATCATATTGTTTGTATGCATCAATAACCTCAAAATCCAAATTCAAACTTCTAAAAAAATCAACCACCAAAACGCTTATCTTGAATTTGAATGAACTAAGTTCTATCTACATTTCGAAGCTAAATACATGCAAAAACTTTAGACTTTTTCGAAAAAAAAAAATCAAACAAAAACAATAATAAACAATCATCAAACTATTTCCGCACGATGCCATTAATCCCGTTCACACAATTGCATTTCCCAGGCAGCAGCAGCACCACCACCAGCCAGCGTCTGCTATAACTATGGTGGATCCGCACTGCATATCTACTAACAACCAACAATACGGAACGCCGACAAAATTTGCAATAAATTCATAAATTAGAAATTGGAGAAGAACTGCAATGTCCTATATTTCCTATTCCACTCAACAACACCATCACCAAATATACACATAAGAACGGTTTTAAAGCGGTCTGTCTGTCGGTCGGTCGTTTTGTCGGAACACCGTATATATTTTGAGCATTGAGCATCACCAAACCACAAAACTTATTATGCTGCACGTTTTTGTGCAGCAGCAGCAGTTTCAGCAGCATCAAGCTGCTTTTCTCCAACTCATCCTTTAGATAGATTATAACAATGGCGGCTGGTGGTGGTGCTGCTGCTCCTGTCTGTGACGAGACAAACACCCCGTACCTAACCCTATCACGGTGGAAGAATTAACGGGTGTTGCTGCTACCGCATTCAATTTCTTTGTGGTCCATTTCGCATGCAGGAGACAACAACGCACATTAGATCAAGTTTTTCTTTTGATGGTTCCGTGGTTCTTTTTGTTTGTGCATACACACACACAGCTAGAAGATATAGAATCTGCTGTGCACGGTGGATATGTTGTATAAGACTAATGGTGTGTTTTTTTTCGTTTTCTCTTCTAACGTTGGATAAGCAAAAGGTGGCTCCATATATGGACCACTATATTGAACCGGTAATGGTGTTTGCAAAAGTGACACGTTCGATGCATTGGAATAAGGACGAGAGTCTATCTCTATACTTAGCTTGGTTGTGGTCTTCGGTTATGATGATGAAAGAGGATAAAGGAGGATGATTGATATTTTTTTTATTTTTCGTTTTGTCCGAAGTCCAAACAGTTTTGAAAGACTGAATGACGGACAGGAAAGTGGATCAATTAAGATGTGCAGTGGAATATCGGTTGGGGTATTTTTTTTTCTTTTTTCGTTCACGAAGTTGCTTTAGGAAAGAGATGGATTCAAGTATAATATAGTTAGAGACGTAGATTTAAGTGCATTCAGCTCTGATTCAGCAAACACATATGGAAGGGTTAGAAAAAAATATTTTTGCTTGAATTAAAGATTGTGTTTTAAACTGCGAGAAGGTTTTCCAAAAGTTGCATGCAATCAGGAGCTATTCAGCTCATAAAAAATAAGGTCATGGAATATTTGCTATGATATATCAAGAAAAAATTTAACTAACACGAAGAATTAAGATAATTCAGAACTTATTCCGCATTCTAAAATTGAGGTAACTATAAAAAAAAAATAGTTCTTAAAACATAAGAAATTTTAATTAGTGCACAAAATATGAATTCAACAGTTGTTCAGCTCTCTGAGATTTAAGTAAATTCAGCGCTGGATCAGTAGATTTGAGGGGGTTTCTAAAAGAGATATTCAGCTCATTAACAGAAGGAAATCAACACTAATTAAGCAATTTTTTAAAGGTGGGTTCAAGCATAATCCAGTTACGAACAGAATGAGAAAGACATCATTCTTGGAAGGAACAGTCAGAAAAAGACAACAAAAGGTGCAGTCAATATTTTTTCAGCTCACTGATTCAACGCATAGTGAAATAAGGTTACAAAATATTTTGAAATATTTCAGAAGATCCATTCAGCAGCTATTTGTATAAGCTTGAAAGCTGTGTGTTTCTTCTCAATTTTCCAAAATTTTGAAAATGTGAATTCAGATTCGATTGGATAATTTTTCAGGTTTTCAGCTATTCAGCACTTTTAAGTTAAAATTAGTCAACTAAAAACTGTACGAATGTTAAAGTAAATGATAAATTTTTGAAGATTTACTTGAATAACATTATAATAGGAACTGCTGCAACACTGGTTGGGTTCCCCCAAGATACCAAAAAAACCCATTTGATTCGGTACCGTTTGGTTTCTCTATTTCTAACATTCGAAACCAAAAAATTGTTAATTTTCTTTTCTTTCACTTCTTCTTTCTCTTTTTTCCTTTTTCTTTGTCCAGGCTGCAATTTAAAATGTTTACCTCTCAGAGGCTCTATGCCACACACCTTCTGTTCCAATCTCGAGGTGTTAAAACCTAACGCATCCTGAATTTCATTTCTTTTGTTTGAATTCCCTCTATTACCACACAACTACTTTCTATATACAACGAATCTGCTCTAAATCCTTTCTATGATGATGTTTTCAGGATAACAACAAAAAAAAAAATTTATAAAAAAAAGTACAGAAAAAAACAGTACAACTACAATATTAGATACATGTACTTTATCGCCCCTGAAGATAGGCAAAGAAGCTAAAAATAAAAAGTGTAGCTTTCACACTTTGCTCAGCCGAGGCGTGTTGTCGTTGTCGTTGTCCTTGGTCTGTTGTATTTTGCTTTGAGTGTTGTCCTGGCACCTTCTTCACTATCTTTTGGTCGTGGTCGTCGTTGGTGCTGTCGTCATTCCAAGTCCTATTGTGGTTAGTTATTTTCATTTTTTTTTTGTGTGTTGCATGTCAAGTTGTTAGCAGCAGCTTTTGAAGCTGTCATCCACTTTGTGTGGTTGACAACCGTGTTGCTGTTGTGTTTATTCTTCTTTTACTCTTGCACTTTTTTTCTTAACTATTCACATTGAATGGCGCCCGGGCGAGGACTTTGAGTGTAGGTGGGACTGATGTTTTTTGTTGATAAGCTTTTTTTTGTTGTTGGTTTTTTTTTTTGCTTTTCAAATTGTGTTGCGTTACAATAAATTATCATTAGACGACGATGTGAAGCGTAAGGTTTGACATTTTGCTGTCAAGTTTTTTTTTTATTATTTTCATTTCAAGCTTTGTGCGGTTTTTGTGGTTGTGACTAATATGGTATCTTTTAATCATGTCAACATTCAGCGCATTTGCTGATTTCACATTTCTTCTTAGCTGGTTGTTGTTTTTTTTTTCTTTTTTTACTGTCGTTGTGCTTTTGATATGGCATTTTGTTTTGCTGAATTTAGCAAGAAATGAGACAATGCCATTGTAATGTATGTGACGATACAATCTACAGATAATAAAGAACAAGAAAAGCAATTTGATAGGAATTGCAATATGCGATTGTGGTTTTGTTGGTTATTGTAATTGTGGTAAATGGTGTAAAATATATGATTTACTTCTTCTCAAAATGGTACTTAGCTCTACAAAAGTGAACATTTGTGCAATAAAACAGTACATTTGAGTGAACCACATTTCTTGTTAAGGAAAAAGTGTAATTCTAAATTCATATAACTATTAACACTGTAACACTATTCATCACCAACCTGGTTCATATCATCGGAGTGTAAGCTTGAAAATCTCACTACAGATGGGAAGATGTACATAGATGTTATTGATAAGCAAACTTAAAGTAATTAGGATTATATTTTTGTAAGCACATTAATCTTTGAAGAGTTTCAACTTTTTTTCTTTTGGTCTTAATGATTCCAATATATTTTAAGATTTACATTTTATCAGCACCCCACATTTCTTAATTTTAATCAACTGCAATCAATAGCTTTAGCAAATATTCGACTGTATGCTTACAGTTTTTCATGAGCAAAAGTGGCGCCCAGTACAAGACACTTAAATTACATAAATGCATCGACAGAAGCTTATAAATTGTTTAAATTATTAAACTTGGAGAACGTAAGTACTATTATTTTTTGTAAGCAGATCGATATTTGGTGAAATTCAACTTCATTTCTTATGACCCGAATCAATCAAACGTGTATCGCACAGAAAATTTTGTCAGCACGTCAGAATTTTCATTGAAATTTATTGTAGTCAGTACTTTTAGCAAAACTTTAGATAATTTCTACTATCTTAATGGAAATAATTTCTCCAACGTATTCCATTACATATACATTTAAAAAAAATAGACTTTTCAGGTGCCAAAATGGCGCCCAACACAAGACAACTTCACTAAATGAATATCATATCAGAAGCTTATGAATTGCTGAAATTCCCCCAAGACTCATCTTACCTATAAAGCTTCTTAAAATATGTGTATTTCCACATGAAGGAAAAGAAATTCTTACATACATACATACATATAAATTTTCTTCACATGACAGTTCCAATTAACATTGACCCTCGATAAAGCCTTTTTGAAGGAAAGATTTATTACCGCAATAATTCAAGGACTCTTCTCTTTGAGGATATTGAAGTATGGGCTAGTAATTTTTCTCTTCTGCCTGCGCTTCCTTCACTAGGTTGCTATGGTATGAATGTTAGGAGGCGTCAACACAGAAAACAGACAAAAAAAAAAACTTCAGACATTGATCCTTAAACTTTGTTCATTCTTAAACTGAACAAATAAAATATATTGGCTATTTACTTATACTGATGAAATATAAAGAGAGAAACATCATATACAAGAAAAACTTTTTCTTTCCTTTTTATCTCCTCCTTCCTGCCCTCCCCCTCACACCAAAAAAAAAAAATACCCACATCCAAGTAGACAACATTTTTATTGATCTTGTTCTCGATTTTGTTATATTTTCTTCTTCTTCTTCTTCTTCTTCTTCATTTGCCTTTGCTATAATTCAACAGGAAAAATTCATCGAATTCCAATACACAGAACAAACGAAATACTCTCTCGTAAAATACCACCACATGGTTCGATAACAAAAAAATAAACCTTCAACCAGAAATAAAGTAAAAGAAAAAAAAAAACTTCACCAACAACTTTTATCCTTACCAATCAGAAGTCCTTTCGAACAATTAAGGATAACAAACACGCGGTAGCTCACTCACGAACAGAGTTGGATACGAAAAGCAGACAAAAAAATAACAAAACTGAAACAAGTGCGGACTTTAAAAAGTATCTCAAACCTAATCGACCATAAAGAAGACAAAAAGAAATTCGAGTTTAAAATACCAAAAAACGGTTTTCGAATAAGTTTTTTTTTTTTTCTTTTGTTTCAATTTTACAGACTGACGCGTTTGCTAAAAAATAAAAAGAAAAAAAAAATAGGCAGAAAAGTGTTTTTACAGAGACTAACATCATCGCATCATCGGGAAGACCAACAAACAAAATCCTCCTCCTTATTGGACCCTTCTCCAAATGCCCTGACGTGTGTTTCGAGGCCTTTTCTTGCTTTGGTACTTGGTTGATGTTAATATTTAAGTTGATAAAAGTAGAACTCAAACGAGAAAGGACGAACAACACAAAAATAAACATGAGATCCTTTTGTTGAATGAATTTTTCATAAGCCTTTGCTCCTTGTCAGAGGAGAAACAAGAGCAGGCAGTTTCTTTTAGTTGTTAAAAGTACTTTACGTCAATTGCGTAATCAATCCTCGAAGATGAATTTGTATCCATAATTGCTGGCAAGGATACGTGCAAAATAAAACAAAACAAAAGAAAAAAAGAAAGAAGTCCTTTCTACTTCATGATAAGTGCTTGCGTTCGTGTTGAACGTAAGCAAGCAATTTTTTTTTTACTTTACTGCTGCGTCCTTTTTTGCACTAATAACACTTTAAACACTCACTCAATATGTTGGAGGAGGACCAAACGATAAAAAAAAGGACTAGAAATGAGAGTACATATGCCAATATACATATGATGTTCTTCAATTCAGCAGGACGAAAATGCAAATGCAGAAAAGTCGTCGTGGTCGTCCAGGAAATATATATCACATGCAGAAGATGAAGGAATATACCTGCTACCAAGCTCAGCAGTAGGAGCATATGCCAGCTAATATTAGAGCTCGAAAGAGCTAGAAAGTAAAAATGAAAGAGATGAACATAGAACGTGATGCTCTTCGTGATTGCCAACAACTCTTTTGGTTTATTATCCCGTAGTGGTATTACAGCTTGATGGCTATATATGGAGAGCGTTTATTAGTGTTGCCTTATGTCCAGGACACTCAGACAAAACGTCGAAACAGAAAGTGGCTCTAGAGCTTAATTTGCATACAAACAAAACTTACGGTTTCCATTAGTATGCGAGTATGAGTTTAATTTTTGGGGAAATGATTTTCATACAAAATATATATAAATATACCAAACTCTGGGTATGCTTGGTTTTAAAATTGCGAAGGCGGAATAAAGTGAAAAGTTTTTGAGATTATTAAATAAGTTTGAAGTGAGGAATGGTTGTTTATTATTATTTTCTATATTTACTAACAGAAAAAAAAAACAACAACAACAACAGCATCGTATAAACGAAGAAACTTTCAAGTGCTTCAAATAAAAGTTTTTTTTTTTGTTGAACGGGGTATTTTTATTTATATGTCATCGTTGAAATAAAAATCCTTAAGAATGCATTATAAATTTTGAAATGGGTAATTATAAGGAAAAACGGTTGTTGGGCGAATTCAGCACTTATTCAGCTAAAACTAAATTAGAGTAAATGAATAATTCTAAACGTCATTTTTATTTATGACAAATGTTGTGCAACAATTAAGTTAAGAGAGTTTTAGAATAAGAGTGAAAATTCAATTTTTCTAAAGCAGTAAGTACGAAATTAATTTTTCATCAAGATTAAATGACATGGAGGAAAATACTAAATTCGGTTGAGACTGTAGCAAAAGTGCTAACACACTGTCAGCACTAATTTTAGTTCAATAAAAATAATGCATTCTAGATTTATTTTGCATTGGATGCATTAAATTTAACAGTAAGTATTAATTCAGCTCAAAAAAATCTTGCTGAATTGAACACACAATAACATCATTGAGGTTAAAAATTAATATTGTCACTAGTTCAACTCAAACAATACAAAGTTAAACCTAAGGCCTTAATATAGCACCCGCAATTTGTGCTGAATTAAAGACCTTTCTTGCTGAATTAAAGACCTTTATAAATATGTTATATATTTCAAAATCTCAGCATTCATTCGCCGAAAATGAAAGAACAAAATTCAAAATTTTATGTTTTCACCAAACCCAATGCAGCTCAAAAAATTCGTGCTGAATTGAACACAAACCATTTTTTGCGGAATTAAGCATAAAACATTTATTTCTTTTTTTCTGGAATTCACTTGTTCGGCCAGCACATCTTTACCATAAATAAGTTTTCTTTTGTTTTTTCTAAGGATTTTATTTTGTAAGCACAGTGATTTTTGTATTCAGCTCATTTGATACAAATAAGTCTTACACAAATTCAACTTTAACATTTATACACATTTCAAGCCAAACAAGACCTTGAAAAATATAAATTACATTCCCCACACAGAGAGTTATCTCAAAAACCTTCCAATTAAATTTTAACTTAAGCAAATACATATATGCTTTGAATAAAAATACAAACATAAAAACATGTTACTTAGGTTAGGGATGTTCTATTAATTCTTTAGCTCCCCCCTCAGAATGAAAAGAAATAAGAAAAAAAATTAAGTAACCCAGAAAAAAAGATTTTTCTTAGAATTTCATCGCCATAGGTGTTTTGAAATATGTACGGAAATGATTTATATACAAGCCCCCTTCAGCACATGGATACTGTGATGCTCATATTTTTTGTGGTAAGGGACAGTTCAAGTGGGTGCATTCTAGAGAAAAAAAAAAAAACGAATTTTCATTTAGAGCATTTGACAGTTTGACATTTCTCTTGTAAGCGCATGGTTTTTGATTAAAAATGTTTTCAATTCTGTTGGCCCTATTGAATGAAGCGAATTTCATAGCTACAGCGCATCAGATTTTCAGAGGAAATTATTTATTTTCAATTTTAGTTTTTAGGTTGTAAGCAAATTGTTTTTTTTTGGACTGAAATGTTTGTAAGCACATAGAATTTCAATTAAAGGTTGATTTAGTTCTGTTGGGGGGAATAATTCGAAGGAATTGTATAACTCAAATTTTGTCAGCAAACTGTATTTCCATTTGAAATTACTAATTCTTAATATTTAAAACATTAATTTGGGCGGTATTCAAATCAAAAGTTGTAAGCGCGTTGTTCTTTTGTACTAACTTATTTGTAAGCGTATAGAATTTTCTTCTGAAGCTAATTTTTTTTCTATCTGAAAATTCGTTGGAACCCAGAGAAATTTCCTAGGCAAAGTACTTTTCTTCAAAAAAAAACTTCCTTGTATTGGCTAAAACCCGCCAAGAGTGCTAGGAAAGGTACTTCTAATAAATAAAATAAATTTACCATAGTTGCTGGAAAATTCTACATTCTAGAAACTAGTCATTTCGGGATTTAACATATTCATCTCATTCTTTTATGAAACAACCCAAATTACTAAAATCTTCAACTTGACATTCACAAAAATTACCTCCTCAACTTCTTCGCCGGTTCCACCCAATAAACGACACAACTAATAATATTGTAATTTTTGTCCCTCACCCTCAGTTTCATATCAAAAAATCATATTCCACTTAGTCAAAATCAATTACCCTCTTCAACTTATAGCATACATATATACAAATCATCTTTTCTTGTAGTAATCTTATTAATTGAATTTGAATAGAAAAATAAAATAATAACTATGTATATTACCTACCCTAAGCTACAGACAAAATAATAATACACAAAAGCCTCAATGCCACCGAATAACTAATTATAATTAATAATTCATATCGACATCTAACGACGAAATTACCCTCAAAATGAAAAACTTCCATTTAGATAGCTACGTATACCTAAGGACAAAAAAAATCCATGCGGTAAGAAAAAGAAGAGCATAATATAAACATAAATATCGCGAGAGCCTAATATCAAATGAATCGAAATAACGTACTAACAATGTATTTATAATCCTTCAACCATAAAAGATATACTACCCTTAAAGTTTTATCTTCAAAAAAAAAAAAAGATACAATAATAATATACAATATAAAAACAAATTCAATTTCATTAATGCACATACCTAAGACTATAATAACCAGAACTCCTCTAAAAGAGGGTATAACAAAAGCAAACAAACAGTAATAATATCGACAAGTCAAATCGTCAGGTGCCTAGAGTAATAGAAACTAAGGGTACGAGTTTGGAGTATGGATGATGGAAAAATACGGAAAGAACACAACAACAAAAAAAAAATACACTAGAAGTGGAAACTCTGAAGGACTCGAAGGTAATTTGGGGTAAACACTTCACGGTGTAATGTTCCTGCAGGGAATATATAGGTAAAAAAAGAACAAAACTTTCGTCTATTTTTTTTTTGTTTTTATTTCGTTTTTCCTTGACTGTTGTTGAGCTTTAGTGGTTGCACGCTATTTTGTGAGGAAGTAGGAACAAAAAGAGAAATATAAAAGAACTATACAAAGCAACATCTTTTTGGTTAGCTAGAAGAACACGCTAACTTGTTCTATATTTAGTTCATAGAACTGCAAAACAAAAAAAAAACAATAACTAGGAAGAAAATAAATAAATAAAAAAGTGGCGCCAACGCAGGGCATTGCGTTTATCACACAAAGAGTGTAAAAAAAAAACAGGACACCATGAGAGGTTTGTTAGAGAGGCGACCTCAAAACAAATATAGAAAATAAGAACAACAGTGTGAAATGGGCCATCAGCGGAAATAAAGACGAATGGTGATTGAAGATTTCAGACTAGATTGGGAATCACAGTTCTTTGTGGAATGTTTTAAAATAAAATTAATTTTATTTTTGTCATTTATATTATGTAGATTTGTTTGTTGGTTAATTAAACAGAGACAATTTTCACGGATTTCACGTTTTTATCTTTTTTTTTTTTAAGGAAAAAGGCTTTTTTTCCTTTCAAAGGCCATTTCTTTAAATTTTAAAGAAAATATAAAAATATAAATTATAAACTCAGTAAAGCATTATTGCTTTGTTTAAAGTTCAATTTCAAGAGCATGTTTACATTGACTCGAATAAAAAAGCTGACAAATGAAAATGGCGCCCAACGTCAAGTCCATTATTTTAGCTTCATGACGTGCATAAATACTGTTAACAAAGAAACAAGGCCTGTGGAGAGTTATATTTAGTTTGAAACACTTTTTGCTTTAATCTTCAAATTAAAAACAAAAATAGCGCCAAACACCAGGGTCATAATTTTATATTTACGACCTGCATAAGTATTCTTTACTACAATATATAAATAGTAAGGAATATTTTATTATATTTATCTTGTCTAACCTTAGGAGACATGCTAACTTGCACCACAATCACAAAATTAAATGGCGCCCAACGCCAGGGTCGTAATAATTATCTTGAAGAGCTGCGTAAATATTCTTTACTAACGTTTACAGTATGAAAAAGATGTTAATTTTATTTCTAATTCAATTTCAAAAGAGCATTAAATTGAACAATGACTGCTACAAAATAGACGTGTCTCTTGAGTTCGGCTTTCTAACTTAAATTTTTTCTGTTCATAAACCGAATATAAAGTTTTATCTTCGCTAAATTGTGTAAAACCGGAGTTTCTTCTCAATAACTATCATAAAAATGTTTGGCTTTTTTCAATAAACTGTATTGTTTTTGGCTTTAAAAGTGGATAAATTCGATCGAATTAAACAATAAATTAACATCAGTGTTTCTTTTCCATTTTGGACTTACTTGCTCTCTTGTATATAATAATACATAATGTCCCTTACCGCGCCTTCACACGAAAGTAATGTTCAAGTTACGGAATCCCCAGTTTCCACCCCGCATAAAGTGAAGAATATCGGAAAAAGTGCTGAGAGTAAACCAATATCGCATACCACACGCTCCCAAAAAAAAATTTAACTCCCGTACCGAAAAACCCCGCGTCCACCTCACAAAATACCGGGAATAACGAAGAATGCAAAACATTGGAACTTCGATTGAAAGAACAAAATGATTACATAATACTTCTGTTATCCAAACACATAAACGAAGCTGAAAAACGAATTACAGAGAATATTCATACTCAAATCAATGAATTAAAATCTTCGATCGAAAACACTGAATTAAAAGTTAACGAACTTGAATCAGCACTTTTAAGCGCTAAAACCAATATTAATACACTTAACACCGAAGTAACCGAATTAAAAACTGCCTTAAATGATGCAAATAAACAAACCGCTCGCTACGTAATAAATCTGTACTAGCAATACGAAATGCTAAGTGTGTCCAATTTTCTAGACGTTTTAACAGTTCACAAATTGGTAAACTAACTTGGAAAATTTTAAAGGAAGCTGGTATTAGAAAAGGAACATGTAATCCCGTTCTAGACTTAAATATTAATGACCTCGACCATCTCATCGGATAATAGTGGATCAACGCAAAGCTCGCGTTCGTTTAGGTTTTCTGATATATCTCATGAAGACATCGTTGAAGGAGTACTGTCTAATGCGGTTGGATTTGACGACATGCACCCGTCATTTCTTAAAATTCTTCTGCCGGTACTCTTGCCTTACATCACGTTTATTTTCAATTCAATAATATCCACTTGTAATTTTCCCTCACAATGGAAAAAGGCCAAGATAATTCCAGTACCTAAAAACTCTAGATGCGATGATTTCAGACCTATTTCTATTTTACCATTTTTGTCTAAAGTTTTTGAAAAAATTATTCAGAAACAAATCAACTCTTTTCTTTGCTCTAATCTATTGACAACAAGACAATCTGGTTTTAGAAAGAAAAATAACTGTATTACAGCTTTACTAAGTGTAACAGAAGATATCCGGAAAGCAGTTGATCTGGATCATATTACATTTTTAGTACTTCTGGATTTTTCAAAAGCCTTTGACATGGTAAACCATTCTGTTCTTTGTGAAAAACTTGTACAACATTTTAATTTTTATCACACTGCTGCAAGCTTAATTCGTTCCTACCTGTTGGATAGATGGCAAGCAGTTGAACTTAACAAAGAACTTTCAGATTTTCTTTTGAATACAAGTGGTGTTCCTCAAGGATCTATTCTCGGTCCCTTGCTATTTTTTATGTATGTTAATGAGCTTCCTAATGTTATTAGACATTCTTCAATTCGGATGTATGCTGATGATACCCAACTTTACATAAGCTGTCCACTAGGGTTAATTGAACATGCTGCAGCCTGTTTAAATGAAGATCTTGGAAAAATCTACAGCTGGTCGATCAAAAATGGTTTAATGTTAAATCCCAAAAAATCGAAGTGTTTAGTAATCTCGAGGGGTAATTTAGATCTATCGTATTTTCCACCTATTGTTTTAAATGCTGTACCTATCGAGTATGCTAATACTTTAAAAAATCTTGGAGTTATTTTTAATCGTGACCTAAGCTGGAAAAATCACATAGCATTCACTGTAGGTAAAACATATGGAATTCTTAGAACGCTTTGGTCAATGCAGTATTTTACACCAATAAAAGTTAGAACTTTACTTGTCAAAACGCTAATACTTCCAACAATAACTTACGGTTGTGAAATTTTCTGTAAACTTGACAATGAAAGTAAAAGGAAAATAGAAGTTGCATTCAATAATGCTGTACGTTATGTTTATGGACTAAACCGGCTAGATCGAGTCTCACAGCATGCAAAAAACTTAATAGGAATGCCCCTAGAAAATCTTTTTAACGTTCGAGCCTTAACCTTGTTTTCGGATATACTTTTAACTCATCAACCTACTGATCTTTATGATGAAATTCGACATTTTAATTCAAGTAGAATAAGTGGTTTGATAATGCCACGTTTTAAGTATCTTATCTCTGAACGTCAATTTTTTGTCCACTCAACTCGACTATGGAATTCTTTACCGCGTGAAATAAGAAGAATGAATTGCACAAAACTAATAAAAAGAGAAATAAAATGTCACTTCTCAAATATGTAATTAAAATATTTTTTATTTATAACTTTAAAAATATGATATGTAAATTTTTGAATGTAACTTTTAGTATTTGTAGCTATATTGTTTACTTTTAAAAGCTTCACTTCTAAAAAGATATTATATCTTACTGTGTAAGCTTGTCATGAATGAAATAAATGAAATAAATAAAAAATTACATTGACTTGAATACGAAAATTGAGAAACAAAAATTAAATGGCGCCCAATGCCAAGATCAAATTTTAATATTTTAAGCTACCATAAGTACCTATTATTTAGTAACATATCAAAATAGTGAAGAATATATCTTTTATATTATAATCAATTTCAAGACACATGTTGACTTGAATATAAAAACTAATCACTACTAAATTAAATGGCGCCCAACGCCAGCATCATATTATATTATTTTCCATAAATTCACCCATTGCAAAAACTCAAGGACATCAAAGAAATCTAAATCAACTCTTAATCACTTAAAACCTAACGACACACCAACAAAAGATATCATCTTTCTGGAAATTCATATAGATCTCATCATAAGCCCTTGTGACCTTTTCACAGTAAAAATATATTTCTTCCACTACCATCCAAGTTTTATATTGAAAACAAACAAGCTTTTATCAAATTATCAAAAGACAAACAAAAAAAAACATGATACATGATACATTTAGCATATATGCAAAAGGATGAGTAGCATAGAATGCACATTGAATCAGGACATCCCAACACAACACATATCTTGCAAAACCTTTGCTTCTATAGCAACAAGAAATAAAATATCCTTAGTTCGATATTATGTACGAGCATGTGGGTGTTTTGTGTAGTACAAGTGTATATGTTTATCTTCTAAAATTGCATACTTATTCAAATGTTATCTTTTAGCCTAGAAGAAACAAACAAAGACGATGTGATGTGCAGGATATAAATATCATATCTGCTCAAGGAAAAAATCTTGACTTCATAGCAAAAGTGATGCACTTTTCTTCTTTACCCAGCATATTGTCATAGTTTAAATATTTTCATCTTTTTTTTTTAATATAAATATATACCCACTGAGTATGTTGCAAGATGTTTAAGCTTTTTATAAAGATGAATAAACAGAGAAAATTCAGTCTGTGAAGGATTATAATAAAAGCAAAAAAGCAAAACATAGACACGTACACATTTGATCTATTTCAAAGTCGAATAAGAAAGAAAAGTTGCATAAGCAGAATTTTTTTTTATTATTTCTTTTCGGAACCGCACAAAACTAATTCTGCATCACAAATTCGTCTTTTTTGTGGATTTTGTTGTTGTTGTTGGCTGGAGTTTTTCATCTTTTAGCCTCTTCTTATAACAGTTTGGCATATTTGAGAATTTCGTTCTAGGTGTTTTTTGTTTGGAGATTTTTCCATAAAAAAAATTATGACTGCACGTCTTGCAAGTTTGAGTTCCCTTTTTGTTTGTTGGAAAAAAAAAGTTGAAGATATTTTTGTATATCCTTGAAGTACATAAAATTATTTTAAAGTACTTCTTTTTTCCTACAAAAAAAAAATGGATATCGAGAAAGCCCAAAAATGTATTCGGAAGGTGTTTGCAAAAGTTTTTTTTTCTCAAAATAGGTGGAGCTTAAATTGGAGTTCTACGTCTTAAAGAATGACACAACTGTGCATGAATTCAGAAGTGAATAATTCAAGTGATCAAGTCAAGTTTTCTTTTTGTAAAAAATGACAGAGTAAAATGAAATTATTAATATGAAATTTAAGTGGCGCCCAATGTGAAATTTTTTTTTTATTGAAAAGTCCTTATATTACTTTATGAAATTCCTTTAAATGAATCTGGTATTGCTCATGTTGAATTACAAATAAATTATTTGGTTCATGTACTGTTCAAAAATATATATGTCACGTCTTTATGACTTTTTAAATAAGCCAAGAATACTAAAATGTGGGTCCCAAGGCTAAACTTTAACACAAGTTCTTATGGATCAGTTAATAATATGTGTGTAAGAAATTTGTTTTTTTAGCGAAGACGGTTATAATCAAATTGAGCCAAGAATTTTGAACTCGAATATTAAATGGCGCCCAACAATAGAACTCTGCGTTTTCAAACAGTTTTACAGTTTTAAATTCAAACGGCTTTACATAATTCTTTGTGCGTTCTTTGCACAAATGCCAGCAATTTAAACTCACCAATATCCTAGATGGCGCCCAAAGTGGACACCATGCTTTTTAAAATAGATTTTTTAGACTCAAGAAATCACAGAGTTTTTGATTTTTTTTTAACAAATATCAGGATTTTAAACACAATCCTTAAATGGTGCCCAATGTAAAAAAACTGCTTTTTAAAAAATCTTTTTGCTTAGCAGAGTTTTTGTTTAACGTGAATTAAATTTATACTTTCTCATAAAAGTACGTTTCATTTGAAATATCTGCCATTTTAACAAATCAAATCGTGTGCACTTTTGTGGTTTTCCCAAAAGACACACAAAAAAAATATTCAAGTCCACCACAACGTCAATTTGACCTTTTTTTTTATTAAAAAGCTTAGTTGTTCTTTCGGAATAGTTCCAATACCATATTCAATGACTTACATTCGTCCTAATAATGCACATTGCACACATGACTGGAATATTCCAATTGAATGAACCATATTCACAAAGTTCTATATGAAAACCCTCATGTCGATATTAAGTCTACATGTGTATTCTATTCTCTATTCGTATGACCAAAACCAATAGGACATACACATTTGCCAAGCAATATCTAAATTGCCAATATTAGTTCAGAGCCAGGTACCTACAACGTCGTCCTTGTCGACAAGCCATATACGTGAATGGGAGATTTATTTTTTGGTTTGCGTTTCAGGAAAGAAGTCATAGATGATTAGTGAAAACTTGCTCATAGGACTACGTTATACGAAGTGTACAAATGAGAACCTTTACCTGCGAATAGAAACGAAAAAGCGAAGTTTAAAATTCATTTTTGCTTATCAGCTGTTTCGCAGTATGCTACACTAGATGCAATGAAAAGGGATCAATGGTAACTGGAGACCTTTATTTACAATCTTCATAAATGCACCAGTGCCAGCGGTAGCAGCAATGGTTATCGCTAAATGGATATCAAATGTGGATTATACTTTCATAAAGAGAGAATTCATTCTATGGCTATTATCGTAAAATTTTTAGAGACGAAAATCTGAATCACGTTTAATTGGAATGTGTTGTTTCTTCAAACATTTTAACTACAAACAGCAACTCTGGTAACGAATAATTAATGAATGTATGTACAAAGTTAATTTAATAATTGGTTAGTCGATGTTAAGCTACTAAAACAACATGGCGCCCAACACAGGCTTTTTGAAGAATTATCAGGAAGTTTTATATGGAAGCATCCCATCTTATAAAATCCATCAATACTCCGTTTGGAATTGAAAATTTTGAAAAATGGCGCCCAACGTTAGTTATCAGAATCCTCATTAAGGTTGTAATAAGAATTTTTATTTTATACTATCCATTATTTCTGAGTTAAATAACTGATAGTCAAAATAAATACTTGAAAATTCTGAATGAAATCGGGATGCAAATGAAATGGTCCATAACATGTCGCGGCGCATCGGTCGGCATCAAATTTATTTAAGTTCAATTATATGTCAAGTCGACAAAAAATTAGTTAAAGCTAAACGGCACCCAATGGGAACCAAGCAATTTCCTTATGAAATCGATTTAATTTTTTAACACCTAAATCTAAAAATGGCGCCCCACGCAAAACTAGCACTTTAAATTTTAGATTTCAAGTGATACGATTTCAACTTCATTTGAAATCGTATTCAATAAAAAGCGATAAAAATAAAAAATATTTAATAAATCAAATGTCTTTTTTTTAAGTGGCGCCCAACATGAAACTTTATATTATAACAAATCACATTTCTAAAAGTTAATTCAACTAAAAATGTCTATAGTTAGATTTTTCAAATCTACAAAACCATATTTTAACACACACATCTCATTTCCATGGCTTACTTCCCTATTTGAAAATGACCTTTAAAAATAATTTATGTATAGAAGAAGAGTATATCAACATTTAATTACCATTTAAAGGTTTCATTTTAAAAACACTGCATAATGCATTCTCATTCATTTTAATTTATGATGTATATATTATATCTAGTAAATAGCCTGCCATTTCATGTGTGTGTATATTTATGATAAAATTTTAAACGAAATATAAACTTTATATCTTCTCATCCTGAATTTCAACCCAAACGTTACATACAACACACTCGGACTACTATAGTGTATGAATAGATATCTACATTGAAGTTCATTTTGGCACTTAATATGCAACATCTAAAGTTCATTATTATTGCCTCCCACTCTCTCCACTTACTGATTTTACTCGGTTGAATTCTCTGGAAAACCTGGATCTCCAACAAAAACGTCAACATTAACAACAACAACAAAAACAACAATTGCTAACAAGCCCATTACCGGGGATGAATTTGTATAGGCACAGCAGTAGGTTGGTAATATAATTGTAACAAGAGCAATGGTGGAAACAGCTGCAACAGCATTCCCTTGAATTTAATTGCTTTCGTCAGCAGGAGCAGCGGCATTTATAACAGTAGGTAGCAGGTGGATGAGGAGGTATAGCCGCGTTCAACGCAATCAACGATATTATAAAATACAAAACCATTGCCAGGGTTAATGTTTTTGTATTTTTCGCAGTTGACTGGCTTAGATAAAACAACCCAACAAGAATGGACACTTAAAGCCTTCAACCGGACAGCTCAACCAACGAGCCAACAAGCTAGCCAGCCATCCAGAGCCATCTACTGGCAACCTTATTTACCCCTCCAATCCTTTTACATTATCAGAAAGTTATTCCTTTGTCCCTATTGATGCCACACACTACACTGCCAGCCCATTAACATCATAAATACGTCAAAGATTGCATTAGCTCTCTCTCTAGGAAATTGTAGTAGATATTATGTGAAGTGAAGGGCTAAAAGAAAATGGCGGCGATGCGCCCTCAACTCTCTCATATGCCATATGTACCGTTTGTCAATATGGTTCGATGGAGGAGATATACACAATTTGGGAGGGCACTCTTGTGGATAAACAAGCTCGCGATGTTTATCCAGTATATACACTACACTGATGGATCTGTAGCATACCTTTAGGAGCACAGACAAGGGGGTCTGGGGTTGAACGTAAGGACTATGCACTTAATGTCAGCATGTCAACATGGCGAAATGGTTGCTGCTGCCATACAAGTGGAATGAGTTGCTACTGCTGCTGCTACTAAAATTAGCAACGTAGGGTTGTTTTCGATAAAATAGTATGTCGAGGTCAGGAAAACAGAGAATACAAAGGACAGACACTTTGAGATGATGACGCACATAGGAAAGAGCCAAATGCCAAACATTGTTTGCATTTCCGAAATATTCCATTCCCCCTTCCTCCCACTTCTTCTTCGCCAAGTCTTCGATATTCTGACAAAATTTGTTCGACCTTAGTTTAAGTTTGCTTTCACCTCGAAACTCTTTCAAAGAGCGCACCTGCATCTGCCTGCTGCTAAAAACCCCATCACAGCTGCAGCCTTGAATTGAATTTATTTGTTTAGCTTGCTGTTTACTCCTCAGAAGCAGCATGTTAGCCGATGCATCTACCACAAACAACCCCATCATACTAAACCACACGAACATATACACACGAACCATACTCTAACGGAAAAAGTAAAGGTAAAATAACAGTATCAAAAATAGTAATTTAAACTTTTGCAATTTAGATGCTGGCTGATGCAAATACACGCCCATTTTAGCGCTTTATTCAGCCCCCAACCGACCAACCGACACATCACCCATTCAGCAAGTATACTACCCACAGTATCGCGCGCGATACTCTTATCGGGTATAAATCTACACCCCGATTACATTGCTGCAAGTAATTGAAATAAATTAACTCGAAGCGATAAGCACAATGATGAGAGAAAGTTGTGGGGGTTGGATTTGAGTGGGAGCAGGGTTGGGCCAGGGGCACGCACGGTGGTATGGGGCAATGGTGATTATATGTAAATGATGATTTTCATTTGCGTTTCACGAAAATTTTAAATTACTTTTTCAGGAGGAGAAGAAGATCGACGAACTTAAAAGTTAAGTTTTTTTCTTTATTTTTTAATACTTTTATCTTTGCCAACTAAAAATACATATACTTATGCGTGTCTTCTTAGCTGTTTGTCGATTTTCTTGGTGATGATTCAGGAATTTTCATCTTCATCCTTATCGTTGCGTCACCATCATCATCATAGTCATCATTATTATTATCTGTGGATCTTCTATTTTCTTTTTTTTTCTAGCTAGGTGCTTGCTTTGTCGTTTATCGAAGAAATTTGAAAAGTTTTTTACTAGTTTCAAAATTAGTTCACGGCGGCACAGGAAAACTTTATGGGACAAAGGTTATATACAATTATTGTAAAATTGAAAATAAGTTTATATTTTAGACGGATTATGATCTAGCTAGAAAACGAGATGAGGCTTACAAGGTTATTTTTTTTTTTTATCTGGGAAAAGTTTTATTTTTGGAAAAATGTATATCGAGTTATAATAAGGCTTCCGCAAAGTAATTGGAAAATAAGTTATTATAAAGGGCAGCCAATGAATAGAAAATGACGCCCAACTAATCTTAATCAAATGGCCATTTGTGATTATATGGTCATACTTAACTAAGAAATTTGTTTGTTTTTAAATGGCGCCCAACGATACAATAATATGTAAAATGTTTTTTTTTTGTTCTCAACTGGCAGATTAACTTTTAAAAAAATGTTTAAAATAAGGAGATTTTGATTCTGATAACCTAAAATTTGCAAACAAGTAGTATCGATTTAAAAAAATTTCTTAAATGGCGCCCAACAATACATTTTTTTTTAATTTTTTCAGTTACACTGCAATCAAAAACGTGAGTATAACATTGTTTAGAAGGCAACATTAGTTGTTACATCCATCATAAAATAAAAAATTATAAAAGAATGTTAGCTTTTAATTTGAAGAACTGTACTCCAAAACATCAAAAAATAAAATACCTATTAAATGGCACCCAGATGTTGTTTTCCGAAAATGGCGCCCAACTTTTTTTTCTCAAAGAAAAAGGAATAACAATAGAAACTGTATTTTATCTGGCAAGTCCTACAAGTTTTTGGGTATGAAATCTAGGAGAAAGATCCTGCCTAGATTTAAATATTGAATTTTTATTTGCCAAATATTCTTCCATACTTGGAAATCAAACACATTTTTATTAAAAACACCGTTTTATTTGCATATTTCAAGTAAGTTGATTTATTTGAATTATATTACCTCCCAATAAATATTTATTGAATTTGAAATTATACTGAAAACAGAAATATATGAATTTGAAAAATATATGCTGTATTTTTTCTTTATTTTCTAATTCCTAATTGAAATGGCGCCCGCGACTAGAAGCTATGAACCTCATAAAAAGATTTCTTATTTTCATTATGTTTAGCTCTTGCAAGACCAAAGAATGTTTTTCTATTACTCACCAACACAAAACTTAAGAAACTTATATTTCTTAAAAAATGGCGCCCAACATAAAACTTTAAAAACCGTTTTTCACAAGAAACTTTCAGATGTTTTTTTTTACATTTTTAGTTTCTTTTCATAAACATTATACAAATATATTCAAAATTTTACTTAACAAAAAACTCTGTTTATGAAAAACTTTTTTGGAGAGAACCACTTCTGTTTTTTGTCGAGTGCATACAAAACGAAAAAAAAAACAACAACTCTTAAAAGAAAACATTTATCTTTAGCACAGTAAGGTGCACCACCTCGTAATCTGCTACTAAACTCTCTTCGCATGCTGTTGCTGCTGCTGGTGAAAAATGCAGTTTACCCAAGTAGAAGAATTTATACATATTTTAATACTTTATATTCTGTTTAAAATGAAAGTTAAATTTTCAATTAGGTAACTTTTACTGCTTTCAAGGGGAAAATATCTAACACTCAACGCAACGCACCACGGCAACGAGATGAAACTTAATTTTAATTTCTTTTGCTCTGTGTATAGCGGAAGCGAAAAATATGATAGAAAAGGTTTCATTCAATTGGGTTTTTTCTTTTCCTGCATTTATTTTTAACTTTTGGTAATATTTTTTATGTATGTAATATTAAGAATATTGGAAACCTAGATTTTGAGGAAAAAGTTTTACTTTTTGAAAACATAAATGAAGTTTGCGTTTTTCTTTTAGTGATTCCTTAACTGGGAATTCAGAAGCTTATTGAATATTAATCAGATTAATGTGATTAAAGAGGTTTCATCAATTAATAATAAAATCGAGCGGAAGAAGTTTTGAGGGGATTAAAATCGGTTTTTGTTGTTGTTTTTGATTCCATGAGGAATATTTTAAGCGATAGAGAAAGTCAAAGTTAATAGAAGGGCAGAGACCGACAGGGAGGAGAGCTTTATGAATAATTAAAAATATAAAAGTTATAGCTTCATCAAAAGATAAACTTGAAGTTTGATATTTAAGTTAGGTACCTGTGTAAGTATTCAACTTAGTTAGAGGCTCAAAGGTAAAATGAAAGTCAAAATTTATCATTTTCCTAACTTTGAGGAAGTTCTATTGATTAAAAAAACAAAAAAATTGCTTCAAGTTGGGCGCCATTTACGATTCAGTTGTTATTCAAAGAATTTAAAATATATATACAAAACTGAATGAATAATAAATTCATAAGACTAGATTGCAAAATTTACAAGAGTCATATTTGTCGAATGTTATAGAACAAGAATTATTCTAGTTAAAAAACGATACAAACATGTTTGAAACATATTTAGATGCAATCAATTTGTCTTACGTTAGGCGCCATTTGTATTGAAAATTGTTAATTGCTGGCACAAGAACCCCCAAACTGTAGTGAACTTCATCTCTCAAAAAAAAATTGAACAAGAACGTCTCCACGTTGGGCGCCACCTTGGATTTTCAATTGAGTGAGGAAAAGTGTACTGAAAAGTTTGGTCAAAAAGATTTTAAAAAACCTTAAATATAATATGTACATTTTTATTTTATTTTTTTCAAAAGTTTAAATCCACGTTGTTGGGCGCCATTTATAAAATTTTCTTAGATTAAAAATGTCGTAAATTTGCCTCACGTTGGGCGCCATTTTCTAAACAAAATTATCAAGTTGAATTCTTAGACATAAGATTGGCGGATAAGTGAAGCTAAGAACCTGTAACCGAGGAAAAATCACTCCTACCTACCTGCACTGACTCTCTCAAACACTTTATTAAATTCTTTCTTCGTTGTTCCTTACAGGATTACCCCAAACCGAAACCATCTAAAGAAAACTTTTTATCATTTTTTATTTTTGAATTTTATCGGTGTACGTTCAAGTTTTATGTATCACGTCACATGCAGTCACCTGCTTATTATTATTTTTTTTTTCCAAAATCCACTCTACCATCAAGTCTTACAATTGAATGGCTCTTATCGGATCCTTGCGTTTGGTTTCCACTGAAATCCTTCACCGCACTAAAAAAAAAAAAAAAACCAAAAAAAACAACAACGAGTTAACAAAAAGTATATTTTACGCTCTAGAAAATAAACCCTTGCACATTATTTTGATGTTGGCGTGGTGGTGGTTGAAAATCTTGAAAGGTTGTGCAATTAAATTGATGTTCGTTTTTCATTTAAAATCAACAAAAATAAAAAAAAAAATAACAACAAAACCTGAAAAACCCATCGTGTCGTTGTTGAATTGTTATTTTTTTTTAGCAAAAGATTTTGTAACCAACTAAAAACTAAACCTTGATATCCTGCGGGGCTGCATTTGAAAATATCCAAGAGATAAGTTTAATTAGTTTGGAAATGAGTGAGTGAATGGAAAAGAGAGTAAAAGAAGTAAATAAAAGTTTATGGTTGGCAGCTCACAAAATGAGTGTAATTTGCTTGTAATTAAAATTTTATTGTTTAGTTTTTTTTTTCGTTTTGTTTTCAAACTTTCATTTTTTTTGTTTTGTTAATTTTTTACTTTTGTTTGATGTTATTTTAATTTTGAAATCATTACAGGTAATCTAAAGTTATTTACCTATTTTATGAGATTGTGCTTTTTTTTTTCTTAGACTTAGAAAAAACTTTGATTTTTTTTTGCTGAATTTAGAGGTACATAGGTATATACAACAAAAAGGAAGAAGAAGAGAGCAAGGAGTTTAATTTAGGGTACTTGTATTGTTTATGCTTTCGTATAAAATAACTCAAGTAACCGAAATGAATTAAATTTATATTTAAACGTGAGTTCACATGATGATGAGAAGGGAGAGCACGTGGACTAATAAAAGACCCAAAAGGAAATGGTTGAAAATTTGCATAAGAATAATGGTTTTTTATATGGAAATTAAATGTTTTTTTTTTGTTTTGTTGTTGAGAGTGGCAAAGTAATCAACCAAAAGCATTAAGTATCCTTTTGAAAGACACGCAAGTAGGGCGGTTTAATTTTTTTTTTGAAAATTCATAGGTAGCACATTACATATTTTTAATTTATTTCAAACGTTTCTTGATATACATTTGGAAAAAAAGGAAACCAAAAAATATAAAGGCAAAAGTAATTGTTAATCATAATTTATTATTATGCCTTTTTTATAATTTTGGATGAAGGATTAGAAAGATATTGTTTCAGTCTTTGGTTTATGTTTGATTAAAAAATACGGAACACAGTTGAAAGAAAATTTAACTGTTTTACAGGAATTTCAAGAGCCCGTGTTGGGCGCCATTTATGTATTTATTTAAAATTTAATCAATGGTTAATGCAATGTTTTAAGTGAATAATTCTCAAGGAGAAATGAATGAAGAGGCGATGGAAATTGTTGATTTTTTTTTATGTTAAATGTTGTGCGCCATTTATAACTAATACCTAATTATTATAACTAATACTAATAAAAGGTACCTATATAGAAAGTTATATTTTCTTAGCTAAAGTTTCTTTTATTGCACATTGAGTACATTGGGAATTTAAATTATTCGAAATGTAGCCACTTTTAATTTAAAAGAATAATGTATGTTAAGATTTTTTTACGTCAAGCATAGGGCGCCATTCAACATAGATACCAGAGTCAAATGAATAGATGAACTGCACGAGCTTTTTTTGAAGCATTATACGAGTTCTTATACCCTGCCTTGGAAACCATCCACAATGAAGAAACAACTTTTAGGATCCAAGTAAACCGTCTGAAAACCAAATTGAGTAGGAGTACTCAATTGAAAATTGACCTGCAAGGTTTTTGTAAATAGGTCTCATGCAAATCTCCAAGGTGGCGGTAGTTATCACGA
Organism: Syrphus vitripennis; assembly: GCA_958431115.1. Taxonomy (NCBI): domain Eukaryota; kingdom Metazoa; phylum Arthropoda; class Insecta; order Diptera; family Syrphidae; genus Syrphus; species Syrphus vitripennis. Next base: position 87,772,055 of record OY288108.1, read on the forward strand.
TTGAAAAAGGATGTAATTAAAGACACATTTCTTACACAATTTTTTTAATGTCAAGCTATGGATGCAATTTAGCACAGTGAATGTATTTGATTTTGAGAACTTTAAGCTTTTTATTCAAAAGTCAACGAATATTGAAAGTAAATTATAAGAGTTGAAATGTTGCACGTTGGGCGCCAGTTTCTAAATATTAATTTTTTTTTAAATAAGAACTACAGAACTAAAATCAAAGAGTAACATGTTCGTAGCTCAACGAAAATCAAATTATTAACAACCCACGTTGGGCGCCAGTTTTCAAAATATTTTTTTTTATAATTAATCTAAATGAGTGAAGAACAAACTCTTACATTTAATTTCTAATCAACATTTAAACATTGGGCGCCATTTACCATTTGAATAAAATAAAAGACTTAATTTAATTTCATCTTGAAACAGTTAATTGTACGCAGAGCATTTCATTTTAATATAAAGATTTATTTATTTCAAAAAACATTAACTCGTATAATTTCTACTATTTAAGTAACCGAACCAAAACCTTAAAGATTCAATTTGAAACTTTTTCTACAAAAAAAAATAAAAAAAATCTGCAAAAACCCTAATAAATATTTAACAACTTTAATGTCGTCTTGCTCCTGTTTGGTTCACTTTCTCTACGAATCTTTGTAGTATTTACAACACAACAAAAAAAGCAAGCTGAATTCATAACTTAATTATCAGGCATAAAATATTAACCAACGTATCTTCTTTCTCTGACGACCTCCAACTGTGTTCAGAGGGACAAAAAAAAATTCCATTAGAGTGAACAAAAAAAAAAAAAACTAAGGTTAGGTTTATTTTGAAATATACACAAAAACAACAACGAGCTACAAAAAAAAAATCCCAGGAACGCATACTGTGTTTGAATTTTCTTGAAGTCAAAAAGTGAGATGTAAACGACATCAATAAGTGTGAGAAGAACTCAAATAGAATTTTACCTCATAGACAGAATATAATATACAGTCTTCAGTATACAGGACATTAAAGAAGACACACGCCACCAAGTTGTGTCTTGGTTGTGTTACGGTTTTGGGGCCCTCAGCAATGGTGGTGGCGCTACATAGAGGTGGAAATTTTCCACCTTGAAAATATCCAGGTGTGATTTTGCGATATTATGTTAGAAAACAATCTCAAACAAAAAAACGCCATTTTCCCTCTGTATAAACACACCGCTATAAATATCCCTAAACAAAACATTCTAATGAAAAATAAAAGTTCTTCCTGTTGAAAGGCAAATACTCATACCCTGCCCGATAAATTTTTCTGTCTCTCTCCCGTTTCAAAAAATAGGGAAGAAGTCAAGTAAAGAACTTGGTGGGGTGGACAGATAGAAAAAAAAAAAAAAATAAGAAGCACAGGTGGCAGTATGCAATGGCAGGAACAAATGGGAGGAAGAACATTTGCCAATATGCCAAAGAGCAAAAACAAATGGCTGCTATAGACTAGATTCTTTTTCATTCAGACCAAGCTCAATCTCCCTGCTGGGTTTAATAAAACTGAAAAAAAAAATATAAGAACGAAGAAAACAAAAATCCTCGAGGCGTAATTTTCCGGGTGGATTGGTTTTTGTCTCGCTCCCCTCTTTTCCTTGTGTATTTGTTTTGTTCTCCATGCACCACCCCCCACTACATACCAAACCACTTCCACATTAAATAAGAATGAATGAAGGTATAAGAAAATGATGCTTACGGGTAAATAGATATTACAAACAATAATCATGAGGAATATTTTGCTATGCCAGTCGAAATTTTTGTTTTTTTTTTTTGGTTGAAAATTTCGATTTTTTTCCATGGTCCTTTGCATGAAACTTTATGAGAATTTACATTAAATCTCATTTGGACAAGGTGAACGATGAATATAAGAGATAAATATACAATATTTAGATGAAAGGGAGTTCAATGATTTTTAATGGTTATGTTACAAAAAAAGATTCTGAGGAAAATTAAAATATGTATGTATTTTTTTTTTAATTCTAACAGAAGATTGAATGGGATGAAGATAAGACCCCTCCTAAGCGAAAAAATTAAAGAAATACTAAATAATTAAGAAATATGTTGTGAAAAAAATTAAACTATATTAAAGAGAGGTAGATGTAAGGGAGATTTTTAATACTTGAATTGTTTTTAAATAAAGCAGTTAGAGAGACAACTTAAAGATGTTTTTTAGGGTTTACCTATATCTTCTTAGGTCATGCATGTACATATTTACTCAAGAAAAAAATAATTATTTATTTTAACCAAGACTGTACAATATTTCAAAAGATAACACATTAAAACAAGAAATAACTATGAGTTCCACGTTGGGCGCCATTTATAATATCTTAAATTCTTCTTTTTTGGTTCCTTAATCATATCATTATATCATTTTCATAGAGAATAAGTGGTGCAATTAAATTTAAAAAGCATGAGACAATTCATCCCGCACTGGGCGCCAGTTAAGAAAATAGAGAATTTTTTAGTATAACTCTTTCTACTAAAAAACTAACTAAGCTAGGGCCAATGACGTTCAAAAAATCATTTACGAAACAATTATTCTATTTATCTTGACAATTATTTGAAATAAAAAATTAAGACATTGAGTAATCCAACGTTGGGCGCCAGTTATGAAATCTGATTTTTATCTTATTCAAACCATTTTCAACTTAAAACAATATTTAATAAATCGAAATAAACTCTTTTTTAAACATGCAACTTCAAAAAACAATCAACTTTGAAAACTGATGAACGATGTTTAAATCCAACGGACACAAATTAACAAAAAGCCTAATCCAACAAACCTCAATAATAATTTTCTCTGAAAATGAAACTCTTTCTAGAACTTGAACTAATTTGCAAACCAAATAAATAAAACACAAAAGAACCAAACAAAAAACACTTAAAAAAAAATAAAGAAACTTGTAGTTTAATTAAGAATTTTAATTTTATGCTCGGCTAGTTTTTTTTCTTTTTTTTTTTTGCTTAAATTTAGATACTCCTTACCGCAGCTTTATTGTTCATCTCTATTTTGTCTTGTTTAGAAGGGAAAATATCTAGTACCGATTTTAACCCTCGTACTATAGTTTAAAATGGGGGAAATAATAATAAAGTCAAGAGGCAAAATGAAAGAAGTGAAGAGATACAAAATAAACTCAATAGAAAGGAGAGAATGGAAGAAAACAAGAACTAAGTGAGGAGTTTTGTATCGTCGTCCTTATGGTTTTGCCTAGTTATTTTTTTTTGCATAATTTGAATATAAATATATATATATATGTATATATATTTTCCTTCGCAGAATTACCCAAGAAACAAGGGAGACCTTTGTTTCTTAATATGAAATACAAAATTTAAATACAATTTCCAAATGAACAAGCAAGCAAACATTATTTTTTGTATACACTTTGGTTTTTTATGATTTAGTAAAATATAATAAAAATATTGTACTCACGGACTGCATCAATTACATCAGGTCTTCCAATAATAACCAGTAAAAATGTGATGACTGCAACAATACTGGCAGCTGATGGCAGTACTACCATATGCAGCCCCATCATTTACTTAAATAAAATAAATGATAAGTTTTTTAGATATTAAGACAAAAAATCAAAAATTTTCGCTCAGTTTTCGCAAAGTTCTATTTCAATGCTTATTCTTCAAAATATTATTTTGGAAGTTTTTTCAATTTACTTCCTGCTATCTTTAGCTTCTTTTTTATTAATACATTTTTGTATTTTATACATTTTTTGTATTCATTTTATATCATATAATTTTCGCTCAGTTTTTTTTTCTTGTTTTTTTTATTAATTTCTTCTTCTAAATTTTGCTTCAATCATTTGTGAGGGACATTTTTTTGAGCCGAAAATCATCAGTTATTACGAGGTGTGTAAATAAATGCGATGTCATCATCATCATTATAGTTAGGTGAACAGATATGTGATATTTATTTTTTTTTGTTAAAAAAATTAAATATTGTGCAGCAGGAAGAGATATCAAATTAAATAAATACAACAGCCCAATGTGTGTTGTGATTTTACATCGATTTTTTTTTTTTTTTGTAATTTTCAATTCATCAGCGCAAGGGGATGAAAATAATCGGAGTATTGTTGGATTCAATATAATTCCAATATTGATGATATTATTTTAATGAAGAGCGAAATTATATGTTTAAAGCGTGTGAAAGCATTTTGTTCGGTTTACGTCGAGGTTCATCATCGAAAAAATGGTTTTCGAAATGTGATTAATTTTTTTTTTGTTGCAGCGCGTGTTGGTTTTGTGGTGTTTTTATTTTTTTGTTGAATGTGGTTGTTGTGGGATGATGAAAAAAAAGAGAAAGAGAAGGGGAATTGAGTTAATTGTGGGGTATTACCTGGTATGAAACATTATTTATTTTTTTTTTAAATAATTATTTATATGGTTTTGAATTTAATTTAATGGAATTTTGTTGTTTTGTTGATGTTATTATTTTTTTTTCTAGCAGCCAAGTATACTTTTGATGAGATTGTTATTTTTAAGGTATATTTTTTTTATTCACTTGTTTTATAATATTTTTTTATTCTGAAAAAAATAAACTTTTATTACTAATTGACACTACACTTATTTGAATTAATTTATTTAATTATTTTTTTTTTTTATTTTTCTGTGGGATTTTTTAACAGCTCTCAGATACATTCTATTTATTTTAATAGATTTTCTCGATTTAATTTTACCAACTAATTATATACTGATTTTCATATAAAAAACAATAAAATTAAGTAGAGATGCTATTTTTATAACAAGGTTTTATAATCGTTGATTTAATTGAACATAATCCTCTTTTTGTCGTATTTTTTTTGTTTTAAACAGAAAATAAAATAAACAAGAAAACAATTTTTTAAAAATAATCCATTATATTCGGTTTATAGGTTAAACAAGTGTGTTAATTGATGCATAGAATATAACAGGTATGTTTTATAAATGAATTGATTTTTTGTTGGGATCTTTTGTATATCAAATTTCTGCAAATTCCTAAAATACTTCTGGGGTTTCGATTGGTTAATCTATGGATATGTGTAATTGGACACTTTTTTGATTTTATTTTAGAAACAATTAAATATTCTATAATTTATCGTGTAAAATTATTTAGAAAAAAATATGTATTAGGGAAAATTGGCGGAAATATGATAATGGTTGTATTTTTGTATCATTATAATATATGTTTAACTTTTTATTGTGAATTATAATATTAATTGTGTATCTTTAGCAAAATTATGTTTTAAGATAAAATTCAGTTGCAAGTAATCTTAGATACAGGAGGTTACAGTGCCTCAACACAATTTAATTATAAAGAGAAACAGTAATGGTCTAAGAACCGAACCCAGTGGAACACCATTTCTTAGACAAAGATCATACAATAGTTTCAATGATGCAGGTATTTTTGTTTGGTTAAACAGAATTAAGGCGATAAATGTAAAACACCTAGTAACGTTTAATGATCCTTTGATAAATTTGAAATAAAGGAAAAAAATCCAAAAATTAAATTACATAATTATGACGGCATAAGAATTCACAGTGTTCTTAAATAACAAAACTGATATTTCTTCCCAAAAGTACTTTTGGTCAATTATTCGCAAAATGAGGAACATCATGTACTCCCATAAAATCATTTTCTTATGTTCAATTTACTTACAATAATTTGTTTGAATGTTGAATAGGAATTGCACCCAACTTTGTAAAAATCCAATCATCATTGAAATTTTTCACGCGCGTTCCTCATTTTCGAAGATAAACACACGGAAGGACAATTTATTCAAGACAGCTTCCAAAATAAGAAAATATTTTCATATCTCGCGTTGGGCGCCATTAAATTATCTTCTGCGTCAAGTCATTCAAGTACATGACAGTGCCTCCAAACAACCGTGCAATCAAAATTTTCCTATCTGGTAAATACAAACTATGCAAATGGTTTCGTGTTAGGCGCCATTTAAGAAAAAATTCTCTATATCATTGCAATAAATATTTGAACTGTAATTTTTCGTTCAATTCACTAAAAAGCTATTCAGAAGCCCGACTCCTGTTGTTATATCATTTGTATCTCATTCAAAACCACTTGTCTAAAATTAATAACTACGTTAGTGTATAAAAATAAATCCTAAGATAATGAAAAATATCAATTATATGTATAGATAGATATTTTCATTTCATCCAAAGTAACAAGAACAATGAAAAAAATTGTCATCTCTCCAAGAACAACACCATTTGCCTTAAAGGTAAAATCCTACAATCGATTCAAAAAAAAAACATTTTTTTTTTTCAATTTCTTGTCATTTCACTTTAGCGAATTGAAAAAAAAAATGTGTGAAAAAACATTGAAATTGATTCCTATCATTCAGCAATTGAAATCCCACCCATCCTTCATTCGAAAAATAAACAATCAATTTATTTACCTACGAGCACTTCAAAAAATATGAAAAACCTTTCAGTTTCACGATTTTCAATATAAAAATAAAATTAAAAAAAAAAAAAACAAATGAAAAAAAAATTCTGGTGATCCATATAAAAACAAAACAATAATAAATATACAAAAGCCTTCGCGCATTGGTTTTTCGTTTTCAACTACCCACCACACTGCTGATACCCTAGGACAGGACATATCATCGCATCATCGTATCGATGCAGCTTACTCGTAAAATCAATCATTTGTCTTTTCAGATTGCATTTCATCTCATTTTTACCGAGGAGAATACAAAAAAAAAATCAGAAATAATTGAATTGTATCAAAGGATATCCAAAAAAAAAAATAAAGTTATTAATTGGAAAAAAGTCCTTTGGAAGCTTTAAGGGTGTCCTTTTTGTCGGATTCTAGGAAAAATCTTTATTCAACACTTAATGAAAGTAACAACTATTTAATGGGTACCGTTTTTTTTTTTTAATGTAAGAGGAACCCACCATTATTGTGAACAATTCCTGCGTCATCGGAACAATGGAACATTTTTTCGAAAACGCATTGTATCTGAAAACTCAAGGACTTGGCGATGAAAGTACTTCACACAATTTCTCCCGACTTGGATGCACTTGATGATTTTATTTGATTTTGAAATGTCCAGTTTCTACGTGTGTAGTTTTTTTTTTTTTAGAGAGGACGAGGGCAAGTGGTGTGTTGAGCTCGAGATTCAAGTGGCAAAGTCGGAGGCTACCGCTGCCATCATCACCAACACCTCTTGTCGTGTTCGTGTGTACGGAGTATGATGGAAGTTTTAAAAGAGATGAAAGTCTGTAATGGGAGAGTTTTTTTTTTGTTTGTTTTTCAACCAAAATAAAAAAAAGGACACAGATCCTTGTGATACACGTCAACGGGCGGCGTTAAAAACTGTCCAACATCTGACTCCCAACTCGTATACAGGGGGTTTCGTATATTTACCCAACAAAGTAAGAGTGTGTAACTAAATGCGGATACGGATACAAGCTGCTGTACACTACAGTTACTGGCTGAACAACAGTTAAACAGAAAGGGAGAGATGATATTATGAAAGCCTGGAGACACAAAGTGCTCTTGTGTTGTCCTATTGTTTTATCGTGTTAAGTGCAGGGATTAGATGGATACTTGAACAGTTTGAAGAGCAGCAAGAGCATAAGCAGTGTATAGAAAGAGAGAGAGGGAGAGCAAAAAAAAGATCGGATACACATAGAGTTGAAGGATTTTAATTTCAATAAAGTGTCACACGGTTGCGTTTAATGGGTGGAAAATCTGCTTGAACGAGTGGGGAGGAAATATAAACTGAAAAAGAAAATCGACACCTATATAGTCGTTGGTCGTCGGAGTGAGGCAGGGTTGGAAAAAGAAAAAATGCAATTAAGCTGGAAGATAGATTTTGTTTTTAGCTCTTATCTCACTTCACTAAAGTTTTCTTTTTTTCTTCTTCTTCTTCTTCTTTTCTTTTGAATGAAACAAAAGCTAGAGTTAGATTGCTATGACATGTTTCGATAGCAGGCATAATGCAGTATCAACAGAAGGTGTTTGTGTAATTGTTTTGAGTAAATATCTTTCTGGGTAAAACAGAGTGAGAGCTTATAGTGGCTGTTCGCAATTGATTAAAGAAATTGCAAATAATTGCAAATACCATTTAAATGAAATTTGATCAACGAAGAAGGTTTTAAGTCCTTCACTCAAATGAGACTAAATGAGGAACATGGGGTACCCCAGGGGAGGACACTAGGACCTCACCTTTTTTTTTTTGTTAAGTGATTATTGGAACACAATAGAAGATAGAAGATAAAAGAGCTCTGCGTTTATAAAGATTTAAAGTTGATATTTTGTAACGAGTGAATTGTTTTAGTGAATGTAAAACAAAGTACATGGTGGCGTCGAATGCGAGAAGAACAGTTGGTCAAACAATCAAGGTAGAGGAGCACGAATTTGAAGTGGTGCAATCCTTCAACTACCTTGGGTCAATAGTAGCAGCCGAAGAAATACGCGGGCGGCTACTCAATTCCAACAAAGCCTACTACAGTCTGTCAAAGCTCTTCAAATCCAGAAATCTCACCATAACTTCAAAACTGCTGCTGTACAGGACCATGGTCCTGCCAGTACTCACGTATGGATCGGAGACTTGAGTGCTTAGCAAAAGACATTCCGAGCTCTTAGCCGAGTTCGAGAGAAAAGTCTTAAAGAGAATTGTTGGCCCATATGTGAGGAAGGACGATTCCGGAGACGGTCCAATCATGAATTGTACGCAATCTACCTTGAAGCAGACACAGTGACAAAAATTAAGCTCGGTAGACTCCGGTTTGTGGTACATTCTATGGTAGACGGCAGCGTGGTAGACCATGCTTCCGCTGGAGAGATGGCGTAGACCAGGACGCCCGAAGCCTTGGGGTGCGCAACTGGATGGTGTCGGCTCAAGACCGGGTTAGGTGGAGAGACTTGTTCAGGGAGGCCAGGACCGGACCCGGTTGTCGAGCCGATGATGATGATGATTTTGTAACGAGGCATTTTTAATGATCCTAGATGAGCCATGCGTGGAGTTGAATTGAAAATGAAGCAGGAGGAATCCAATGAGCAGTGTTTTCACTTCTGCAACATACTAGGACGATATTTGGCTTGCTTTCACAAAATATCATAACTAAAATATCATTCCCAAGTTAAGGAGCTATGCGTAGCTTATGTGATTACATAGACCTTTTGAATTGAAGTAAAGTTATTATTGTTACTGTAGTAAACACTGATACAACTCAATTCTCTGACAAATATTTTAGAATTTGCTCCAACAATATGTAAGAAGCGATTAATTCCTTCAATAAGAAAATCGTTATAAGGAAAAATGCTGATACAACTCCATTCTCAGACACTGATTCTTCAATAAGGAAATCGTTATAGGAGTAAATACATATAATCCATGAAGGTTAATGATAGATAGAGGGTTGGAAAGAGCAAAGTCTGCAGTACGAGGACCAAGCTGTGACTGTCTTTCGCTCAAAAAGTCAAAATTCTCTGAATTTATGAACGTGGCTACATAGAAATGTCTAACTAAAAGTTTTAATATCCCAGCTTGATTTTAAGACAAAGCCATCACGAGTTCTATAGTGTCTCGGAGTTGTAGATATTGGAAAGTAGGCATTTCTCAATGCGAGACATTTACCGGTACCAAAGCTTGTTAAAAAATATTTTTCTTATTGAAATCTGGATATTTTTTTTTTTTACTTTTCCAAGCTTACCCCCATTCAAAAATTAGGTTATGAATTTTTAATTCAATTCAAAATTTAATACAAAAATAATTGTCAACCTAAAAATATTACCAGCAAACAAAGTAATTTTTAACTCCTCAAACTTGACACATAACCTAATTCTTTGAGAGAAAATTTCTCGATAAAATGTTGTTACCTACTTCTGACACCATGTCTATATCTACCAATTTGTAATCGATGACTTTTCTTGGAAGGATATCAAATAACTTAAGAAAATCAATTAAAATGTTAAATGACAAGTCAAATGAAGAGAGACACAATTTTCTTTTCTCTTCTCTCTTCATCTTCTGCATGCCATGTGCATTATAAATCCTTTTAACTTAAACTCAAACAAAAAATAAAAGAAAAAAACTTCCTTCTCTCTGATGCAACTCGATATGTCTTTTATTCACTTGTTTTTTTTTTCCTTTTTTTTCTGAGACAATTCCTTCAGACCTTCTGCACACGACACTACAAATTATAATTTTCAAATGGGAATAAGCAAACGAATAAAAAAACGAAAAAAAAAAAACTAGAAAGAAAAATAGCTCAGTGAACAGATCGATTGCAATTAACTTGATTGCATTTTATGTTATCGATGACGACGATGATAATGAGAACGAGAATGTGCTATAAGAATGTGCTGCCTGCACATCATCAGTGTCTTCATTTGTGAAGAAAATTGTCCTTATTTTTTTTTTGTGTATCTATATATATTTTTTTTACTATATTCATTCTCTAATTATTTTAATGTTCTTCGTATTTCCTGGATGTCTATAAGAACTGAAAAGTGTGATGGATGGAAACGGGGAGGTTGGAGTTTATCATTAAATTTGAAAGGCGAAACTTTTCAACTATTATTCCGGAAGCACTTTTTCATACTTTCCTTCTTTGTAGCAGAAGACCCAGAGTAGTTGTGGTTATTTTTTTTTTGTTTACTTTGAATTTTAATTCCCTGGAAATGTTTTCTTTTTTTTCGAAAAATACTTCGCAAAAAAAAAGACGTTTCATTCCACCCTCGATAGTCTCTAAAATGAAGAACAACTTTTGAATCTTCATATCAACGTAAAATTATTTTGTTGTTGTTTAAGATTTTTCTTCATTTGACTGGCAACTCTTTACACAATGCACTTATAGCGTAAATATACAATTAGAAAATAAGTATACCTTACCTATGCACAATATTGCGCTATAATTTTTGTTTGAAAAATTTTCCATGATGCAAAATACTTTCCCTTCAAAAATAGGAAAAATAAATTCAGTTGAAATCTGAAGATTGTGGATGAAGAAAGTTGTTTCTCTCTTTTCTCTTTTCGATTTGTAAAATGTTTGTTGGAAGTTGTTTTGAGAAATATTTTTTTTTTTTGTTGTTGGGAATTTTAAGTTGGAATTATTCAAAAGGATATACATTTTGCATTTTTTAAATGGAAGGGAATTTGTAAAGTAGCAAACTAGTTCCATCAACTGTCTGATGGACTTCCAAGTTAAAATGAATTTTGGAACGAAAACAAGTTATTAGAATATTATCTTTAAGGAATTATAAAGCAGATTTCACTGTGAGGACTTTAATCGAAAATGATGAAGTTTTATTTTGTCGTTAATAAACGGTTTTTTTTTTGCAACAGTCGCATTTTTGTTAAGGCACAGTTTCTGGAACGTTTAAAGACATATATAATGATTGATAAAGTCATCTTTTGCCCTTTTAAGGGGATTGAATTCTAATAAGTAAAACTATTTGAAATATTAAGGATTTCTTATTGTTGATGCAGGCCTTAATTTATGTTATTCTTAAAATAATATGATAATCTTCTTGAAATTCAATAAGTTTTTCTTCTAGTTTGTGAAAACAGCCATTAAAACACGGTTTTCTAGACCGAAATTATTTTATCAAAAAGGAATCAAAATTTACTAAAGATTAGATTTCATGAATTTTTGTAAAAAGTGAGTAGTATACCTCAGAGGGTTCTAGATCAACTTGATTCTTCATCATTTTGGGATGAATTAATACAGCTTAAAAAGGTTTAACGGTATCAATGATGATATTAACCAGTCTCCCTGTGATTTTTTAATCGAAGTGACCATTGATCTCAAAAAACATTTAACTATGATTGCCTTCTTTAAAAAAAAATTATAAAATAAAACTTTTTGCATTGGAATTATGCTCAACCTTAGTGGGTAATAAGTCCACAATTCAATTTAAAGTATATGTGTCACCAAAAGGGGACATAAGTTAGGTTAGATTATGTTAAAATGGCTGTTGGTTAGAAATCAACACACTTAGACCAAAGTTTGGTCCGTTGTGAAACGCTAGATCGCTGGGGTCATTGAAGTAGAAGTCTCCAAGGTGGAGTCTTTGTCTTTATGCTAGGGCAGGACAGTTGCACAGAAGATGAGAGATTGTCTTTTCTTCCTCTTCGTCCCTGCAGCTCCTGAAAAAATCATTTGAAGGAACTCCAAGTCGAAGTGCATGTCTGCCTATTAAGCAGTATCCAGTCAGAAAACCTATATGATAAGAGCATCTGGCAATCTAGTTTAGGCCAAATTAATTTTGTCGCCATACAGGTTATGATGTTGTTTCACCTGTGATTTGTTCTCTCTATGGTATCTTGCTTTAGCATTAGTTTGCATGTAGCCAAAGGCATGCCTACGCTAGCATTGTGAGCCAGCAGAGGTAAAGTAAGTTCCTCTTTTTGCAATTTCCTGGAATGTCTCTATGGCCCGGCACCCAGCAAAGGTGAATATTGAACTGTGTTGCCATCACCGTAAGAGATGATCGACAATTTAGGGCTATAAGTGAGTTAGTAGGCACGGAGTCTAGAGATTTTAAAGCGGATTAGCTATCCGAGAAGATACGTATATCGGTTGTAGATATAACGTTTTCTTTGAGCCAAGAAAGGACTTCCTTAATAGCCGGGATTTCAGCTTGCGCGCTACAATGATCAGGTAGACGAAAGGAGAGACTTAATTTTAGTCCATCGGAGTATACGCCTCCACCAACCCCATCATCCGTTTTTGATCCGTCTGTGACGAAGTTAATAGGATCGTCAGAAAATGAGACCTGGGTAATATAAAGTAAATAAGTTAAGAATTCCCCGCTTTATTGCAATTCGTTCAATTGATTTTCCCGCTTAATTGACTGAAAAAAGTTGTTTAGAAAAACTTTCTAAACAAGAGGAACAGCCTTTTATAAGTTCGTCTGAACCCAATATGATTGCAATTACTCGCTTAATTGATCATGAAAACGGGTACATGCTAAAAGTTTCAAAGAAAGTCTTTTGGTGTAATCCCATATCAAAATGGCACGTCCAGAAAAAACACTTTCATGATATTTTTAGTATACCTAGAATATTTTTAATGAAGATGCAGTTTTTCTTCCGCCATTCTTGATGAATATTGTATCTTTTAATTGACTGGTTGGTGCAACTAAACGGGTTTCGTTTAATTGAAAAAGTCGGACAGTTAAACGGGTTTCCGTTTCTTCCCGAACTATCGACAGAAAATCTGAAAAAAATGGCAGTCGCAATTAAGTGGGGAATAACTTATATCCTATGGAGCTATTAGCCTGCCCCAATTTCGAATCCATCAAAAAAAAACAATAAACAAACAATAGCCAATCAAAGTTCTTTCTAACAGAAGTCGAATGTCTCGCTATCTACCCCATTAAGCAGAATAAAACTTTAAATGTAAAAAAGTCACATTCTAAAACTATTTGTTTTTCTATATGTCTAGCAAATCCCCTCAATACTGTATACAAAGTTCAATACTATATATATATATATCAACTTTCATAACATCATAATTTTTGAACACAGGACAAAAATATGCACTTTGTTATCTGGTATGTCCCTGATGTTAATCTTCATTTTTCGGGTTCCTCTATTAACCCAGAAGAAATTCTAGTGGATTCACTTTTCCACATATAGGTTGACCCTTTATATTATCATCTTAGGGTTCATCTTCATAACAATATAAAAATAGAGAACTTATAGTCTTGTTCTGTGTTGTGATAAAAATCATTTTCTAACCTAAACAACGAAAGTATAGAAAAAAAACCCAAATCTGATATCCACAAAAATATACAGAAGTATATCAGTAATAGCATACTGAATGATGAAACCAAATAAAAAGGATTCGTTTCCGAAATTTCCTCTTCCTTTGCTTCTGATGGAAAGTTCTTTTTTTTTTATCAAAAACCTCAAGGGTTTTTACTTTTTCGATTTTGTTGTTTTGTGCTTAAGAAACTAAAAAAAAAAAAAGAAGGAGTTTATTTTCTTACTTAATGCAGCGTAAGGAACTAAATGTACTGACACTCTTTCATGTCCTAGAAAAGACTTTGCACCATCATCCAACAAAAAAAAACGCAATGAATACATAAACGAAGTAGCAACGCAAAAGCGAATTTCTCACCCCCACTCCCCATTCGAATCCCGAAACAGGACCATTTTCTATTTGCACAATTGAAAAATCCAATTGATTGACAAATATCCAAAAAATACAACAACAAAAAAAAAATAGTGCTAGTAAAAGCAGTTTAGTTTTGCTTTTTTTTCGTCGTTGTTTTTTTCTCAATGTTTTCTTTGATCCTTGCGAGGCGGCTTAGGGAACGAACTGACAAATGTTCGTTTATGTGGTTTTATAGTCTACTCTCTCCACTCTCCGTACTTTTTGAAGACTCTACCAAAATGTCCTTTTTTTTTGGCTGAATATCTATACATATTTAGAAGGTCCTTACATCGATTTTCTTAACACTTTTTTTTATGTTTGTATGTAGTGAGGGTAAAGCAAGTATACGAAGTGAGATGTCAATAGCAAGGACATGCGGTGAGAAAAGCAATTTCTACTTTAAAGAATTATTTCTCATTGTTGATTTTTATTTTCTTCATTTCGTGTGTTTGTGTGCATATATACCTCAACAATGTTTGTATGTTTACAATTTCGATTGTCGTTTTTGTCGTCAACCTCGCACTATAAAAATGGGAGGATTTCCTCTTATTTTTCTTCCTCATCCTTTCCTTTTTTCCTTCTCTATTTCGTTTCTATTTTTTTGTCATAGTCGTTTGAGAGAATTGATATTTGTAAGGTTTTTGATGGTTAGTTAGAAAGTAAAGTGCCCAAATATTTTTCCATTCATTGCTATTGTATGATGTCCTTTCTCTTCTCAAGCTTTGCATTTCTATATACATATGTATGTATGTATACATATCTAAATTGTGATGGGATTGAAATTGAAAAAAGGTCGAAAAAGTGATTTGGACGAAATTGAGTGAACCCTTTTGGAATAAAGCTGATGGTTTCATTCTTATTTTTTATGTGTCTCTATGTGTTTTTTGGATATTTCGAGTGTATATACCTTTTAAAGATTTTTATCACTTTTGATTTCCAATGAATACTACTTGTTTCTTTGCATTTCATTCAATTCATTGTATAGAGAAAGGCTTAAAAGAACAGTAAGAGAGAGAGATAGAAGTAGAGTGTCTTTTAAAATTTTAGTGCTCTCATGGGGTAAAAGGGTTAAAACGGTTTGTTGTTTTTTTTTCTTCTTCTTCGTCTTCTCAAAACGAACTTTGGTTTTTATTGATTTACATGAGAAAGGACGATTTTAGTTAATAAAATAAAATATTTTATTAGAATCGATCAAGGCAAAAAAAAAGTAAAAAAGGGAGGGAGTTATTTTTTCGATTTATGTTTATATTTTGACATTTGGTTTTAACTTTATGATAGGTTGTTCCCACTGTGATAGGCCTGGCAGTTGAAGTAGCTATACATTTATAGGAAATGTCGAGTTATGTTTTTTTTTTTTTGGAAAAAGGACTCTGATTAGCATATTTTATGTCGGTATACATTTGGGTGTGGTTTTTTGTACTTTTTCTTAACGAAATATCTATGTACTTAAAATGTTGTTCAAACATTTGAATTTATATAGAAGAGAAAACCTATAAAGTTTGTATACAGAGAGACTTTATAGAAAAGTACATATAATCACTTTATTGGGTCATTAAATGTTAACCACAAATTTGTATGCTGATTTTCAAATAGATAAGGAGATAACATGCAAATAAAAGATATTTGTTCTTTTATATCATTTATACAGCTTTAACTTGAATTTCCATAAAAAAAAAATTGTCTTTTGGCAACAGTTATTGTCACTGATTTGGTTTATGGTCTGCTCTCACTATTTTATTTCTGGGGATATCATTAGATATAAAGGTTTTATTTCGATTGATTGCTTTAGTCTTAATCGAGATGGACGAATTCAAAATTGAAATTGATTTGCAGTGTCTTTGGGGAAAATTCTACAACAATTAAACAAAAATTTATTATTGTGAAGACAATTTCTAAATGTATATTCATTCAACCAAGCTGAGATATGATAACTGAGTTAACGAGTTTTTCAGGTTATTATGTCTAAAAGTATGCAACGAACAGAGAAGAAAATATCAACGACTTCAGAGTCACAGAATTTTGTATGGAACTGAAATGGAACGAAAGGGAAATAGACCAGAATAGGCAAAAAGCTGAAAGTTATCGGGTTTACTTGGATGATGGTCTTCATTTTCAAAGTTCAGTATCAGTGGTAACGAAATGGCTGATCATTTAACTACAAGACAGTTGAAACAGAGAGGCCACATAAGCACTTAATAATAGATATTATTGGCGTGCACCAGAATAGCGTCTTCAGTCCTTTATTGTTTAATATAATTTAAGGTAACAAACAACTGAAACAGGGTGCCAAATAAAATAAGAAAAGCCGAGGAAGTCCTGTCAGGTCACGCACAAAATGCATTATAATACTGTGGGCCCATACAACCAGGAAGATAAAAAAAGGCCAGAAACTAATGCAACAACACTTGTATTAAGTTGGCATCAAACTTGGTTAACCAGGCAAATGACACCAACGAGCAGTTTTGTTCGATGTCCAAATCGAAGCTGGAGTGCGCCGTTTGATACTTAAACTTGTTTGACTTTTGACGTAGGAGAGATAAATTCAGGAACTATGGAGCTAACGAGTTTTAGGAAAACCCTTTACTGAAGCCATCACAGTTCGTCGTAGAATGTCTTTCCGCAACTACGGCAGTGAGTGCTGCTTTCTATGTTCCTCTATGGGCAGTGTTCAGTAAATATTGCAAGTTCTGCATATTAGGTCACTAGTACGGGCACTTCATTAAGTTGGGTCACATTATTCTAGATATAGTGAAGTTGATGAAGCTTCTCCAACTATGGTTGGTTTCTATGAAAATGCAGTCTGTCTGTTCATTCAATGCAACTGCCATTTTTGCGGGCTTTGCGAGTACAACTGACCACGAGATTAAACCCACTTGCGTGGGCCACTTTAGAATCTTACATTTAAGAAAATAGAAGTGAGAAATGCGTTTCTTTGGCATTGCTGCTTCATTTAAAGAACCTACATTGTTAACAATATTTTGGTAACTCAGTGACGGATAAAGCCCACTGAAACGGGAATTCAGCCCCTGGTCATGTTGAGCTAGGTCTAATTGGGCCTTAAACCGGAGGATGGGCCAGGAACGTTCAGCTGCCCTCCCGTGTTTCTGAAAATTATCATGCTTCCAAAAATATTATTGGGACCCTCTCTCATGCAGGCAGAAAGGCGAGGGGACTGGCCAAGAAGTACTAGGCAGAAAACGGTAGAAGACAGCATTCCTAGGGAAGAATTGAGGACTTATGCTTCACAAGGGAAAGACATAATAGGTCCCAAACATAGCTAAGTAGAAAGTATTTGTAGGTACTGTCTGTTGCAGCTAGCTTCCGAGATTTATCGGAGACTCTACAATTCTTTAGTCCAATACTTATTTTCTTCTTCTAACTTGTTCCAAAAATAGGTGTGTGAGGAAGATGGGTAAAACATTTTTGAGAGTCATAGTTACTCCCAAGCTCAGATACATTATTAATTTTTTTATTTGGAAATCGTACCATTTTTGGAAAAAAGTTAAAAGTTTTGTTTCCGAATCCAGAACTCCCAACAACGCCTAAAATATATTACAATTACTCACGACCAGCATTTCTTCCATTTTAAATATTATTATAATTTAAAAGGAACCAAACTTTCCCCAAACAAACAAATTTATTCGAAAACTTTCCGAAAACTCTTCATTGTATCCTCCCTCTTACACCTCAAGTCGAATGTCGAAGATAGTTTTATTTATAACCGTTAGGTATGAAACTAAGCAAACCGCCAAACATAATACATAAATATAAGTAGGAACAAAGAGGCTTGAGGTACCCTCATTTTTTTTTATACACCTACGACATGCATGGCATTTAAAATAAGTTTGTCCTACTTTACGCATCTTCACTTTGGAAAATCAAAAGTTTTTCAAACACACATAATATATTAGTGCCACAGCGAGCTAATTTTTCTTTTCTTTTCTGTTTTTTAATCAAAACAAGTTGAAAAATTACTTAATTTTGAATGTTTGAGAAATTCGTGAACTCATGATGCATCAGAGAAGATAGAAAGGTGGGTTTGGTAAAACAAAAAGAAAAACATTGTAGTCTTCTTTTTCTTCTTCTGATGTTTACGTCGAAGACACACACCAAAAATATAACGCCCAAGGTATAAGTTCTTCATCAAAAGACCACAACTTTGGTAAAGTATCTTACCACACAGGACCGCAGCCGCTGAGAAACATCGTCGTCGTCGTAGACGTCATCGTCTTCTTTGTTGTTTCTACTCTTGGTCTTATATCTCGTAGGTAGGTGTACTTTCGGTTAAAGAAAACTTAACGAATGAAAATAATACGCACACTTGCCTATTCCCGATTCCGAAAGATGCACATTTCCTTCCTTTTTTTTTCAATTTTTGTTGTTGTTTCTTTCAAGCTTGTCGACAACGACGACGACGATGACGACGTTGCTCGTCCTCCCGAGGGTATCTCTTACAATTTAACAAACTATGATGGGTGCACCACACAGGCGACGAGGACGACGACGACGAGAGAGAGAATGGATCTCTCACACTATTATGTGAGGCTCAACTCCAATGGAGTGGGGCAAGAAACGGGCGAAGGAAAACTATTTGCATAATCCAAAATGTGCACGTTAGGGGGCTTAAAAGGAAAAAAAGGACTCGTAAAAAAAAATCTTGAGAGCAAATAGATAGATAGATAGTTTCTCGGGCTAAATTCTGCAAGATGCTTTATAAGGATGAGGACGAAAAAAAAATCGATATTATCGTTTCTTCTTCTCTTACATTGCCTTCGTAATCGCACCTGAATGAGGCTGGAAATACATACATATACCTATATACGAATGCATATATTCCTATGGAAATATCTTGGTTTGGTATTTCAGAGATTTTTTTTAGTTACTATTATGTAACAACACTTCAATGCAGTGGTGGTTGAAGAAGAAAAAACTCCATATAAAAAAAATAAATCTTTCTAAAGGTCTTTAAATTAAACCTGCAAGCGAGATGATTGCGCAAGGAGTAAGACAAAATCCAAAAGAAACGATCAAACAAAAAAAAATCACAGTCTTGTTCTATGTATATAACTAACTACCTACCTACCCACTGCACTTATAAACTCTAGAGGCAAAGCTTGAAATTGAGATTTTCCCTAATTGAATTTTGTGCAATTTGTATTTTTTTTTATCTCGTCTTGTGTTTTGTCAGTTTTAAAAATACTCAAAAAAAAAATTGTTAGGAAAACAGTTTTTTTTTTTGGTGGTGGTAGCTAAATTCAAAACAGTTCATTATCAAGTGTCTTAAAGTACTCAAAGGTAAGAACCTGAGTTTAAGGATTTATTTGAATGTTTAGGAAAAGTTTAGTCAAAGTAAAAGTTGTTTTGAAGATTTTCAACTTTTAATGCAAGGCCAAGTTTTTGTAAGCTTATGAAAATTTGGTTTTAGCAGACTCAAGTCAATGTTGTTTTATTTTAAAGAAAAACATATTTTTTGTCATTGTATATATATAATTAGCATTACTGCAATACAGGTGATTGTTGATAAATAATTATGGAGTCCCACCAGGTTGTATATTTAGACTTCGTTTTTTTTTGTTGTATGAATTAATTGTTTAAAAATGTCAAACAAAGGTCAATGTTGAGAGGACTTAAACTAATTTAAATTTCGAATTAGTTTCCAGACAACTAAGAGTTTGGGCTACATATTTGTTTGTGTTGAGCATACATTTAAGGGGTCGTGATTACCCTTAGTGTTCCGTGTTCAGACGCTGTACAAGTGCTTAAAAGTAGCAAATAGGGGGCATGAACTCAAATCCTCAGAAATTTTAACTTCCCATTCAAACGTAGTGTCAAAATAAAAATATAGGGAGCTATTAGACGTTGAAATATGTTGTTCCCAGTGAAGAACTGCTAGGGTTGGTAGCGAGACAGTGAAGAGTAAAACTTAACAACCAAAATGATGTAAAACGATAGGGGGTAGCTTTATGTACTGGTTTCAAGAAATTTAATATTTGTTTCAACTGTTTTTTCACATTTGTATGGTAGGTACTGATTTTTTTTTCGAATCTTAACAAATATCAAAAAAAAAATAATCCAACCGTTTTCGAAGTGTATATACTTTTTTTTTTGGAAAAATTATTTGGTTATTTGTCAATGTTTTTGTATAAAAGAAAAGTAACCTTCAATCATAAAAACGGTTTTTTTGAAGGTAATGCCATTAAAAATTAATAATTTTTTTAGAACAATATTTGAAGCCGGTTCGAGAGAATTGCAAAAAAAAATTATCTATAAAAAAAAAGACAACCTACACCCATAGTTAAAAGGCAAACGTTTTTCGTCTTGCACTAAAAAAGGATAAATCAAAAAAAAAAATTATGAAGGACTTTTGGCAGAATCTTTTAATAAAAAATGGAAAACAAAAATAATGTTCTCTGGCAGGGTACGTACGACTGGTTAATTAGACTCTTTCAAGAATTGTTTATCTGCCTTGGTTCACGGGTTTCAATGATTTCCAATTTTTGTAAGGACTGCTCCGCTCACCACGAAACCAACTGTCCCGATTAAGATATGTACAGAGATAGGCATAGGCAGGCACAAATTTGTTTTTTTTTTTAAATTTATAAAAGCTTCACAATTTCCAACAAACGTTCAAATAGAAAAGTATTTTCAAAGCAAAAATCTATGAATGCATGTTCGGAAGTAGTGACGAATTCCATTTTGGGAATTTACACCAGCAACGACGCAGCCTTGCAAACAAGCACAGTTGCAAAATTCTCAAAGTTTTTAAAAAAAAAAAACATTGCCAGATAGACAAATTGTTATGAAAAAAATAAAAATGAATGCTTTATTTTGCGTTCATAATAAGTTTTGATCTAATTTTCCGTATTAACAATTAACAACTTGGCTAATTAAACCAGCCCAAATTTTATAAACTCACTATTTCCAGAAAAAAAATTACACTTATTTGAATTTTTTAAATCCCAAGTCACATTTTGCAATTTTTTCTTTATACTTTTCAACGAACCAAATTTATTTTCCTTCCTTATTTAATATTTTATCTATCAGCCCCTAACATAAAATACAATGGCCATAGAATCGACATTCTGCCTCCAAGATTCTTCGAAATTAAATAAACCACAAGAGTTGGAAAATATTATAATCTTTCACTAGTTTACACTCAAACAAAAAGGAAGAAATAACTAAGAAAAAACCTTGAACTTGTAAATAATCCTTAGCCTAACTATAAATAAACTTCCGCGAAAGTTTTTTTTTCGCCAAGTAACTGAATAAAAAAATGATACAATTTCACAACATTTTGATATTATTTAACTTTACTTTCTGTAGGTTTTCCTTTTTTCAAAATCGTGCTAAAATAAAATAAAAAAAAAAACTATTAAAATATTTATTACAATTTTTCTTTCATTCATACCTGCGTAACTCATTATATATTCAAGTCATAAAATATGTCACACATCAAAAACCCTAAACCTAATTATTATTTCTCCTTCCCACCATACCCATTCTAGAGTTGTGAATTCCCATAACTGTAATAAAAATCAACAAAATATGCGAAACATTATAAACACCTTCTATTCAGAAAAAAAACACCTCCTTATAGTGTATAAGAGACTTATCTCAAAAAAAAAAAAAACAACACTTTAAAAAAAACCTCACACCAACTTGAAGAAAGAAAGAAAAAAAAAAACATATTCAAAACCACATGTAAATATCAGAAGGCAATTGCCAAAGTTTTTTTTTTTTTATTTGATCCAAAAGGATTTCCCCCAAAGCAGCAATCTCATTATCACCTCTTCTTGCTGTTACTTTCTTCAACTTCAACCCATTTATGCTTTCAGCTCATGTCTCTCGCACTTTTGTATTATGAGGTTGTTCTTGTTTTTTTTTTTTTTTGAAAATTTGAAGATACCTTGAAAGAATGTCACGTACAAAATATATTCAAAACAACCAAACAAAAAACACATCACATCGCTTCAAACAAAAAAAAAAGTGTAAACCCAGCCAAAGAAGCCTCATAAAATGTGTTACTTTTGACACAATCATTATTATTTTTTATTTTTTAGTTTAAAAAATGTTTGCACAAATTATCTAACAAAGAAAGATAAAGAATGAAAGGGGAAGGAAGTTTTAAAGCTCCAAAAGGAATTCAGTCAAAAAAACAGCAGTCCCACAAAAATCCCTACGGCACTATAACACTACAAAAAAAAAAACCCCCCAATTAATCTTCTTCACAATATTTGAATTTTTGAGAATATACAAACTATACCTTTGTTGAAGAAGATCTGACAAAAAGATTACAACCAACCCCCCACACATGACGTAACATTGTTATTTCTTTCATTCACACGATTTAGCACTTAATTTTACTTCATTAATAACACTATAAGCCCAAGTATAGTGAGAGAGAATGACAGAGAGGGAGACAGAAACTGAGAGAAGAAGATAAAGATAATCAGCATTGTTATAAGATTATCCACTTATGTGTGAATTTCTCTAATTATTATCGCGGGAAGATAATAATTTTATGGTCTCGACTTTATAGAAACATGTTATAATTGCTGCATACTTGATGGGTTTGGGTTTATCTTATGCCACAAAATTATATATGGCTTGTGTACATTGTAAAATGGGTTTGCGAGCTCGATTTCTTTTTTTTTTTTTTGAAAATCTCGAATGTCATTTAGAATTTAATATTAAAAAAAATTATCTCCTGCAGGATTATCCATATCAAGGACATGAAAATAAAAAATTCAACAAAATACAAGTTTTTTTTTTTTAAACAATAAGCTGCTTAAAAATTTGATAATCCTTTTTCAAAATATGCAAGAAATTGATCCTTTTCCCTGGTGGGCATTTTTGTTTTTTGTAAATATTAAATACTTGATAACCTGTTTTTGTTGCCTTAGAGGATTTTATTCAGGGAGTGTGCATGACCTACCACTGTCAACAAAGCATTATAACACAACATATTAACCGATGAGCCGATTGTGAATATGTTACATTTTTTTTTTTGAATTTTTAAAAAATAAAATTCTTTCAACTCAATGGAAAATGTAATACAACTAAAAAAAAATATCCTTAAAGCCAGGATGAGAGAGTTCAGTGATGGTAAATCCTTTTTATGTATCGAAAAAAAAAGAAACAATCTGAGGTATTTTACCGACAAAAAAAGGATATGCGTGTGTTTTCTTTTTTTATTTATTTTTATTTAAGATTTTTTATTTATGGATATTCCGGGTAGTTGTGGTCACGGATAAATGATATTTTCCAATAAATATTATTTATAACCACATTTACTTTGATTCACTTAAATTTTTTTTACCATTAATTTTTTTTTGTAATTTAAGGAATTTTTCACATATTTTATGATTTTTATTAAATTTTTTTTTTAATTTATTTTTTATTTTAAATATATCACTGATTTATCCAGAAAAGTGATGGTGTAGATTGATTGAAACGAACCGAATCCATTGAAAAGCGAGACGTTTTTACAAAAAAAAAATTAACACCGATTCGAAAAGGGGGGTTATACCGAGGGCCTTGTTAGGGCCCGGACGGGGTTGGGGGATAACCGTGAAAACGAATATTTAAATCCCCTTTTGAAACACGTAAATTAATTTTCAATGCAAGGGGAAAAAAAATTCAAAAACTCTGCAAAAAACTCGAGATATTTCACCGCGACGACAGCCCGAAAATATGCAACACTAATTATTATTTCGTTTAATTTTTTTTTTAAATCGCGTATCGCAATGCAGAGTTATAGAGTTGTA
Organism: Syrphus vitripennis; assembly: GCA_958431115.1. Classification (NCBI taxonomy): domain Eukaryota; kingdom Metazoa; phylum Arthropoda; class Insecta; order Diptera; family Syrphidae; genus Syrphus; species Syrphus vitripennis. The sequence continues at coordinate 87,795,972 of OY288108.1, forward strand.
TTGTATAAGATTATATATCTATATACACATAAATATACATATACAGAGATAAGTACATCAGAATGTAAAGCGAGAAAAAAAAGTCCGTGCCATTTTTCTTCACAGTAGTCCTTTACATCCTGGCAAATCCCGAAAATGTACTAACTTGTCCCAAAAAGCTGAGCGGATTGCATACCTTTTTTTGGTGAGAAAAAATTATATAAAATGTGCTGTGAGTATAGAGTGATATTAAACACCAAATACCAACAACAACCTAGTAAAAAAAATATATATCTCTATAACAATTCAAAACACCAGAATTGTTGGGAAAAAGAGGGAAACTCAAAATCATAGATTTATACAATATACGTCCTGTGGGGAGTATTTTGGGCTTCTCTTTTACTCTCTGTCTCTCTTAAGTTCAGTGATAATATTTGTTTTTATCATTACTGAGATAAGAATGATTGTTTTGAATTTTGGTGAAGTTTAACTCTTGAACTTGGAGTTGGAATAAGAGATAACAGCCTCTTGAGTGAAATAAAACAAAAGCACGTGGTGGGTTTTGGACTTTGCAGTGAAGAGAGTTTGCAAAAAGGGTTTCAATATTTTTCACTGTCCGAAGAGATGAAGCTTTGTTGATGGTTTTGAGGAATTTTATGCCAACAGGTGATTGAGTGAAATATTTTTAACTTTGAATTAAACAGCTAAGAGAACCATGGTGCTAAGTGAAAGCTTTAAAAAAAGGTTCAGAGTTGAAAAGAGACATAGCGCTGTTTTGCATTTCTGAGGTGGATTCAAATTGTTCTGTTAGATTCTAGCGGAATGTGAAACTCGAAAAGGACGAATTTTTGATATTATCACCTTCGCATTCTTTAACAATAACAATAAATAGAAATAAACATAGTTGTTTAGAGAAAAAAAAATAAATACTTAAGTAAATGACTGTGGTGAGTTCTGAGAACTAAAAATGCATTTTCGTTCTGTTTGCACACAGATTTTCTGTTATTGGGCTTATGACAAAATGTATTAAGAGCAAAATTTAAGAAACATAATTTTAATAACAAACAACAGAGTATTAAAAATAGTATTTATATTTTTTTCTTAAATGGCGCCCGAAATGGGACAATTTTCTAAACTCTTCTTCGACGCGATAAATTCCGCCGAGTACTTGAATCCTCCTGATTTTAATTTCCTTTCTTAAGTCTTACATCTAAAGCCTACGTAAGAAGTTTCGCTTGAAAAGTGTTTATTTCATGTAGGTAGTTATTAATTTTGAATGTAACAATTCGTCTGTTTCACCAGACAAAGATTTCCATCTTTTATTTTTTAGTATTTGTGGAAGCTGTTCTATTTATAATGAATTAATTTACATTGAATTATATTTTTAAATAAATGTTCCCTCAGTTAAAAGTTTAATTGGACAAAAGTATCCAAACCTACGAACGTCTAAAAACAGCCAAAGTCTCCAAATTCATTGATTTATAATTCTGGTCTCTATTTCTTAAAATGGTTAAAGAAAAAACACTACTTCAAGAATCTACATGTTTCATATAATTGCCTAATGGTATTTAACATTTATGAAAAGTCTCCAATATAGAGTAAACCTTCATTGCTAAATAGTATTTAACAGTTAAGAAAATTCTCCAATTTAGAGTAAACCTTCATTCTTAATATATTACCAAGAAATCGCATATCCAAAATAAATATACCTCTTTTACAAAAAGTCTCCACTTTCATATTTAACTTTTTTGTTAAATATGAAAGTGGAAAATGGAAAATGGAAAAGCACAGCTTGGTTTGATTTCGTTTAGAAATAAGTTTTATTCAATAAATACCTATGAAATGATTTTTTTGAAAAACCACATTTGTGAAGTCTCCAATTTTATGTATCTATCTTAAAATGTACTGCTTACATTTACTCTTTAAACTTTCACGCCAACCAAAACCGTTTAAATTTTGAAAAAAATTAAAAATTACCACACAAACAAAAAGTTTTGAAAAGTCTCCAATATGGTATTTCTAGCTATCAACTCTGGTTCTCAAAAAAAATTGATTCAGAAGTGGGATACTTATCTACATACAGACTTACAAACCTACATTTTCCTACTTATTACATAATTTTATCGCTTCCAGCTCAATAACAATAAAGAACTGTAGGAAAAATCATTCATCTATCATCGAATGCATCAATCTATAGATTAGCCCAATTTCCATTTCAAATATTCAGGATTAATTCTAAATTACCTTAATCTATCGTCATATCATTTTTATATCATTTGACATTTCTTTTTTTCGTTCCCTCGATGCTACAAAAAAAAAAAAAAAAAAAAATGCATCATTCACATCGCTTGCACTCTCCAACAACTGCTTACTGAGTGATATCAAAATTAAAATGCATAAAAATGCTTCAGAAGAGGAGAGGTTATTGACCGTAAACCGGATAGAGAAGTGATGATGGTTTAGGCTGCTTTTGAAAATTTAAGAGCCACTTAAAAGGTTGGCACAGGATGTTGTAACCGAATCCACATATTTTTCCACACACAGGTACCAACTTAACCACTCCAGGTCGACCGAGGTTGACTCTGGGCGACAAATTATTTTGTCTATACTTTTATGTTACAACATTTATAAGAGAGAAAGAGAGGGAGAAACAGAGAATGAATTTTGTAACAACACAGATTTCACAGAGATAGAAATTTCGCTCCACATTTTTGAACCACTGATTTGATGCGCAGGTCTTCAAAAACGGTGGTAAGTTTCCCTCGAATAAAGGCAATTTTAATTCACCATAGACAGAGGTGAATTTTGTGGAGCCTGATGGGATTTCAAATTTTCACTCAAAGGAAACTTTTTCATCACAAGGCATCATATGAAAATCTGTTTGGGCTTTTTTCCAGTTTCATTCCGATAAGCATCGGAATGCCATCAAATGCTCAAAGGACATACGTTATCCTTTTCAATAAAGACGATGAAAATAAATCGCGTAGTATTTACGTAAAGTTTTGTCGTGCATCGTGATCAGGTGACGCACATTCTCTCCCATAACAAAAAAAATGTTTCAACGAGTTGCTACTTAAGGAGAATAAAAAAAAGGACAATCAGTGGAGAGATGCCTTTGACTTGATGTGATGTTTGTTTTTTTTTTTTTGTTGTTTGATTCACTCGCCCTGGCGGCAAAAGATGTGCGTGTCTGTGCTATCAGTAATTTTTTTTTTATACGGCCACTCGAACAATGAACGGTTAGACTGTTGTTTATTATTCCATGTGAAGGATATACCTATCTACACAACCTACAGGATGATTTCAAACACAAAAAAAAAAAGAATATTATGTACGTTTAAATATTTGTTTTTCAACATGTGTCACAGATAATTATAAAACAGAGCGAATATAAAAAGGATAAAATAACGAGACATCAATTCGTACATATATACCTAGCAATTGTATATTCCTCGCGGTTATTATTCCGGCAGGATAACGACGACGACTACGACGGACGCATGGAACAGAGAGAAAGGACAACATACACAACGCAATGATGGCATAAATCGATGTGGAGAATGTGATTCTCATTGTAAATTGTGTAGCTATGTGATATATATTTTTACACAAAGCACAACCAGCCAGCCAGCCTAGCACAGGACAGGACAGTCCTGGGGGTGAATAGCACTCGTATGCTTTTCGCGTATTTCATTCACATTCCCTCTACCCTCACTCCACCCCATTATATACCTAGTAACATTTTAACGTAACAAAAACATAAAATCTGGGAAAAATCTTAATTACACGTGACATTTTGTATGGCAGTAATATTTTTCTAGTGATTGTTATTTCTCTTGTGCAATGAAAATACAAAAAATTTAAAGTGACTATAAAAATATTAAAAGAATATCCATATCATCATTACATGCATATGAGAGTATGAGGATACATTTGACACCAATGATTGGTGGATTTGGAAGCACTGGACAGCCATTTTTCGCTTGAATGACAAAAGGGGATGATCCTTTGGATAAAAGGTAATAATAATTTTTTAAAAAAATATTTTTTATTTTTTTTTTTTATTTGTCAAGCTCAAATTTATCATAAATATTTTAAAATTTACAGAAAAAAATATATAAAAGAGGGTTGTTGAACGTCGAGGGTCATTATACGTTTTGTTTTATTTGTTTTTTCAAATGAATTCTGTTTTTTGTTTCAATGCATATGTGGTTGAGAAGTGTAGCTAGTGGGTAATTTTCAAAGTGAACATAAAATACAATTTTTTTTTGTATTCTTTCAAGTGTCGAATTGAAGTGTTTTGAAATACAAATAAGCATCAGTATTCCCTTGAGAGCATATTTAAATGGATTTTAATTTTAGAATATGTTAAAAATGTTTTGTGGTAAAATGCTATTTTCTATATAAGTTCTTTAGGTTTTTTTTTTTTTTTGTTAATTATTTTGAAGTGGCTTTTCATTCATTAATTTAATTTAGTGTAATGTTTGACTTTTAAATGAAAAGGAGTAAATCAAATATGTATTTGAATGTAGGAAGGCACTTGAATGCTTTAATTTGTAGATAATTTGATATAATTTAAATTTAATTTACTTTGTAGAGTTTTATTGGGTATGAATATTTTATGATTGATTTTAAACAATTTGAACAAATTTAAACTTTCACAATGATATTAAATAACTAGGTCAATTAATAAGTGAGCAAATATAAATTCGATGCCCTTTTTGAAGTTTAGAAAAAATGGAGGATTATAAATGAATTATTTTGCGTTACTTGCTAGAGACGGGAAAAATAGTTTAAGGGTATAGGCGTAGGTTATGTAATATCAATATAAAGAGGTACATGTACTACACCACCAATCTATTCACCTCTGTACTGAAGGATCTCGGTTTTTTAAATGCAATAAAATAAAAAAATGCGTATACGGCTGAGTGTACATACTTTTATTGTTGGATTATAATTGAGTACATTATGTACTTCACTTGATGTGTTAATTCACTTAATCAACATGAATTTCGTATAAAGAAGATGACCCATTTTTGGACCCATAGCATTTCCTACTTAAATTAGTATGAAATGAAAGGAATTGTTGAGCACGTTATTTCAGTCAAATATTTTCAAAATCATTCGTAGGGTTCTTAAGTTATTTGGGTTTGAACTTCTTTTTAATGAAGAAATAGAATTTATCTGATTTTGTTGATACAAGCTTTTTTAATCTCAAAAAATTATAGGAATCATAAAATTAAAAAAAAAAAAACACTTCAGTGACCTCTATGGGCAACTTTAAAATGTTGGCCTTGAAGACGGTAAAAACAGGTGGAAAAAATTAGTTTGAAGAGAAAAATAAAAAAAGTTCTTTTTTTTCCCAAATTTTGATCTGCTTTTAAATCTTTGAAACAATTAATGAAAAAATTTAAAATCAATAATACGTCTATGTGGCATATATAGGTACCGTAAGCACTGGCTCTTTGAAAAAAAAATTGAGTAGCAGAAATTCCATCAAAAGATTTCTATGCATTTCCGAGATAAATAAGCTTTATTTTAAAGAGTGAGTTGTAGGTACCTAAGAAATCACCTTAAAACCGCAAATCTATTGTTTAAAGAAAACCGCTGCAGTTGCTTAGGCCTCACGACGTGTTTCATACGGAAACACAAAGAGAAAAAAGCTCGAGCTCTCTATAAAGTAATGTAAAGGTCTGGTTATTATCTCAAGGTAGATTTTTTTTTTAATTCAAAACAAAAGATAGTAATCCAAAAAAAATGGCATAAAAAAGTTAATGAAATTGTACTCAAAATCTGTTTCAAGTTAAAAATTATTTGTAATAAAAAAGAACTTATTCCAGGTAGAAAGTTGTTTTCAATAAACAAAAATGTCATTATAAAAATATGAAAAAGTATGCAATTCATTATTTGAATAGCTATAATAAGAAAAAATTGAAATTTGAGCTCAAAACTCATGAGGCCATCATAAAAACTTAAATATTAAAATAGTAAATTTCAAAAATCTTTAGAGCAACTTTTTTCCAAAAATAATAGTTTATGTATACATTTTTTAATATTTTTTTAAAAATGAGATTTAGTAGCAACTTGGTCAAGAAACACTTCAATTTAATAATATACAATAAAAAATTTAATTTCAAAAAATAAACTATTCACCATATTGAGTTTTTAAAAATTAAAAAAAATATATTTTTTAAAGAAAAAATATAGTAGGTACGGTGTTTTGAAAAGTATTTTTTTTAACAAATTTCTTACACAACATCACGGAAAAGTTAGTTCGTTAAAGCCGTTTCCGATATAATAATATTTTGTCTCAACGGTTATATGACAGATACTGTTATTTTTAGAGGTAAACAAAATTTTGAATTTCCCCTCAAAAGCTTAGTTAAAAAGTATGAAGAAAATTCCTCCTGCACAGACAGACCGACAAATATTTTGAGTTCGATTATTTTTTCAAATCCAAAACTTTCTCTATAGTACACTCATTTTTGAATAGCTTATTTTTAAGGAAAAATAATTTTTTACATTTTTCTAATCCAACTTTCGTTTACAATTTATATTGAAAAATGCATTTTTTCCATTGAAATTTCTTTAAAGCGGTTATTCCAAAAAATAATTTTTTGTATACAAAATAAAAAAAAAATAAAAAAACATTTTTAAAATAAATATAAAACTAATGAGAAATAACTTCACTCTAACATTGATCTTTTCATTCGAACTTCTTTCAAAATATGTAGCGTGTCATTTCGAAAGATGCACCATTTGTTTTAAGAACGTGTCTTTAAAAAATAAAAATAAATTTTTTGAAATTTGTGTGCTTGAAAATATTTTTTTTTACAAAATCGCGGCTGTTATTTTAAGATACATACTTTTAGTATGCAGACTTTGAAAATTTTGAAAAAAAAAGCATTTTTAAGTTATTTTGAAAAATATTATATACTTATAGAAATGTGCACATATGTACATATTATAATAATTATTTTATACAAATTTCATTTTTAATTTAAATTTTAGTTCTGATCTTTGATTTTGAGTACTTTTGAAAGACGTTATTTTTTTTTTAAATCGATATTGAATAAAATTAATTATTTTTGCTTCGTTTTGATAAAAAATTTTTTTTTTTTGAAAAATAAGTCCAAATCGATGAATTTAAATTTGTGACGGGACTAGTGTTAATGTAAACCAACAGTAAATCCATACAACCCATAACAATTGTTTAATGGGAAAGAACTTAATTTGAAAAAAAGTGAAATTATTTACTGAGTGGAATTCTTTCCCGTGAAATAATTTCCCGACAAATAATTTCCCTTCACTCAATATTTCACAGACTGGCCTTTTATACCTAGGTTTACTGAACTATTATTTGAATAACAATGCTAACAGAGGAAAGAAATTCCAATCACTTGCGTGATTTTCTTATCTCGTGTCCGCTTCTGAGGTACGTTTGTCTTTGTCCGAACAAATCAGCGGAAACATTTTTCTAAATCAACAAAAGATTTCTCGTTATTCTAGTTATCTTGCGTTTGACATAATTTTCTCACTGCTCATTAATACAATTTAATTTTTTGTGTAATATTGTTGTTTTTGAGTAGGTATCTCACCCTATTTTTTTTTTTTTGTTGCTAGATTAAAGTTTTAGGCTTGGGTTGTATAAATTCTAAATATGTTTGGAAAAATGATAAATACATTTCCATTAATCTGATATTAAACTCTTGCCATATTTTTTTATGTATATATTAATACTTTTCTGTCATAGTTCTTTTCCTTCTGTTCACCTACTTAAATAAAAGTTCTTCATTAAGGGTAAATTTTGTGGTAAGAAGTCTTTATGAATTATTAATAATAATATCTAAATAATTAGTTATTCGTTGGCATTGAAGTCTGTTGCTTAGAGGGTACCAATTTTTATATATATATTTTTTTTTGTATTCAAATTTAATTAATAAGATTATAACGAGAAAGATTATTTGTATATGTCATAAGTTAAAGAGGGTAATTGATTTTGACTAAGTAGAGTCATTTTGTTTTGAGATATGAAATGAAACATAACGAAGGGATACAAATTATTATATAATTTGACGACTACCTACTATTTAGAAACAGAGGCGTGTGTCGGCACGTGTTTTTGTCACGATGGTGAATATATTTTTTTTTGTTGATATTTGGTGTGTTCTTTTGGTTGTTTGATGGGGGAGGGATAATATAGGTATTTACAGTAGCTTCGCGTTGGGCGCCATTTTCAGTTTTTTTTTGTATTCAAAAACAGTATTTTTTTTTATTTCTGTAAGCCATCATCATCATTAAAATTTTATCTATTCAATTAAAAAAAAAAACATTCACGATTTTATATTTTGTCAGTGTCCTTCACTGAAATTTGGTTTTCTTTTGATTATGTAAAAAAAAGAAGAATTTTTTCTGATTTCCATGTAATCCTATGTATCCCTAAAAATATTTATGTAATTTAACCTTAGGTAGGTGCTCTCTAATGACGTGTAATATCATTTCAAGTCAAATAATTAAAACTGCACCCTTATCTTTTACTTCAGACATACATAAAATAAAAAAAAAAAAAAAAAAAAAAAATCGACGTTGTAATGATGCCACACTATTTCGAATTGAAAGAAGTTCATACATATGAAGCCTCGAAACATAACTATGCCCACTATCACATCAAGTCATGTCGTCCTCGTTTCCTTTCATTTACTCCATTCAATGGATATGAACAAAACAACAACAAAAAAAAGGACTAAAAACCAAAAGAAAAGAAAAAAAAAACGTTTTAACGGACTAACGACTTGGAAGTGAACAAATAGAGAATACGAATGTAAAATAAAAAAATAAAAATGCACATAACACACAAACAAAGAAACGGAACACAAACCTACAAAAGACGAAAGGGAAAAGGAATACTGTGTAGTTAGTCAGTCTCAGTTCCCTCTCTTCTTTTCATAGTCGTCGTCGTCGTCAGTACCAATGAAGGTCCTTTGATACGTAATTCTATTTCTTTGGCTACAATTTCTTTTTACCAAACCTAAAACTAACCCATGTTGGGAGAGAAAACAGAGAAGGATTTCAACATTTCTTCTTTATTTCTTTTTTTTTTCAATTTTATATTGCAAATGATTGCAATTTGCTTTGCAACTCAACACAATTGTATGTCGGTACAGTACAATTGATGGGGAAAAAAAAGAAAACACGCGTTGGCCAACAACTACTGTTTTTGAAAGGAATTATTGACAGCTTGAGGTGATTTTTTTCAAAATTCGTTCAGGTTTTTAAATTGGTCCTTTTTGTTTTCTCGTTTTTTTTTTAAACGTTGCTTATACATAGTTACAGAAAGAAATATTGCTTTTGTAAGTTACTTGAAAAATTCTTGCAGTTTTTATAATTTTCTACCTAAATTTAAAGTACTTTATAGATTTAGATCAATAATTTTGGTAAAAAAAAAAAATAATGAGCCAAATCGAAATTTAAAAAAATGTTCCACATACGCTACCGGTGCCAGATGGATAAATGAAAATTATGTTGTTGCAGCTCCGGTTGTTTACAACGTTTACATTCTATTATAAATTGCATAATAGATTATACAAAAATATATTTCATTAATGCAGGAGGTGAAATCATATGTCATTCGATAAGTCTTTTTATGAACAAAAAGTTATTATGTTGTAACTTTTCAAAAAAAAAAAAAAAAAAAAAAAAACAACGTATCTATCAACGGTATCTTTTTGAATAACTGATCTAAGATCTAACTTCGTACTCTCAAGTAAGAAACTATACAGTTTAAATGGCATTTTTTCTTTAATTTTAACTTAATATTTGTTTTTATAAAAAATTGAATTTCCCTATCTACTGCACCGTTATATGTTTCATAAATAATATTATCAAAGTTATATCAAACTTTCAATTTTGTACGGTAAGAACAAAATTCAGGGGGGAGGCGACGCGACGGGTTTCACTCAACTTTGCATAGAAATTTAGATTGAATTTATTTTTCTTAATTTTTGAAGATCTTCAGGCTCTAGGATTGGCGAAGACCAAATCATCATCATCGGCTCGACAACCGGGGTCCAGTCCTGGCCTTCTTCAACAAGTTTCTCCACCTATCCCGGTCTTAAGCCGACACCAACCAGTTGCGCACCCCAAGGCTTCGGGCGTCCTGGTCTACGCAATCTCTCCAGCGCAAGCATGGTCCACCACGCTGCCGTCTACCATAGAATGTACCACAAAGGATTTTTCGAGCCGGTACCTCTTCACTCATGCGAGCTAGGTGCTCTGCCCACCGGAGTCTACCGAGCTTAATTTTTGTCACTATATCTGCTTCAAGGTAGATTGCGTACAATTCATGATTGTACCGTCTCCGGAATCGTCCTTACTCACATATGGGGCCAACAATTCTCCTTAAGACTTTTCTCTCGAACGCGGCTAAGAGGTCGGAGTGTCTTTTGCTAAGCACCCAAGTCTCGGATCCATACGTGAGTACTGGCAGGACCATGGTCCTGTACAGCAGCAGTTTTGAAGTTATGGTGAGATTTCTGGATTTGAAGAGCTTTGACAGACTATAGTAGGCTTTGTTGGAATTGAGCAACCGTCCGCGTATTTCTTCTTCTAAATTATTATCGGCTGCTACTATTGACCCAAGGTATTTGAAGGATTGCACAACTTCAAATTGGTGCTCCGACCAAATACCATTTGATAATTACTTGCGACTAGCTTTATAGACTGACATTACGATGATAGAGAACGCGAAGAAAGTGGGTCGCGCAATTTACTTTCTCTGTGCCCTAATCTGCAGCCGAAACTACTAAAGCATTGTCTTCAAACTTAGAACTTGAGAGAGGAAATGAATTGAATTTTTTTTATGTTTGGTTCTTAAAATAACGGTAACTGTCACATAACCATTAAGACCAAACAAATTACCTCAAAAACGACTTTGACAATTTTGACTTGCTTTTGGAAGCAATTGAATGATTTGGCCAAATATTTTTTTCGCAAAAACCGTTAGTAACAGGAACTACCATAAAACCGGATTTTTGATTTTCTCATAAAAAATTTTTTTATTAATTACTAGATGTTAAAATTTAAACGTTTTAAACTAACGATTTGAATTTTTTTTTCAAAAATCTTATTTTTTATTATACCTAAGATGACAGCTTCAGTTTTGAGCTTAAAAATCTTTCTTGTCTTATTTTAGAAATTCAAATAATTTATTTTCTGATTTTCATACTGTTTTTTTTTTTAATAATTCTTATTTTTGTATTATTGGTCCAATGCTGGGAATGTTCATCTTGTTTCTCAATTTATTGGTAACTCCACCAAAAAAAAAAAAAATTCAATTAATAAAAGATATTAATCAAAATGTCAAACTTTATTTACTAGACCCCACAGTAAACCCACAATAACAATAACAATAAAAAAAAAAATAAGTAAAATAAAATATATATATAAATTATCTTCTCATCTACTGTTGGTTACTTTTTTTTTTGCAACAACAACAGCAAGGATGGGAAAAAGAATGGGTTCCATTATCGTCCATGACTTGGCAAAGTGTCATCCAATTTCAAATATTTACTTAAGATACCCACAGAGTTTCAAACTGTGAAAATAACAAAAACAACAACACAACAAAAAAAAAAAATCAAAAAATTTCCCGCATCAATTGAAGCAAATTTGTTTGCCACATCATAACACCCCCAAAAGGATTATCCATCAGGTAACATCAAACTTTATAAAATTGCGGTTCGGATCGAGGAAAGGGTATAAAAAGGAGCGGGAGTAAAATATACTCTCGCTGACGACGACCGACGACGAAAAAAAAAAAAAACCTAATCCGTCGTTGTTGTCGTTCGTCGTCATTCTCTTTGTCGTCCATGTCGACATCTATTGAGCTGTTTTTTTTGTGTTTTTGTATTTTAACTAAAAACAAAAAGATTTTCATGAAAGAAAGGGGTTGGTTGATTGTTGGCAGTGCAGTACTCGGCTTGGGGGCTTGGGAATGCTATGCACGTATTGTAAATTTAAACTTCCTTACAATTTTTTTTTCTTCTTTTTTATTGTCCTTACATAAGGATGTACTATATCTTACACCATCCCCCCAAAAAGACAATTTGATAGCTGTGATGTGTTCGCGAACATTGATGACGGTGTGGCTTTTCTTGACGCACGCAATGATTGAACATATTTAATGGACCCCTTTTGGTTTATCCTTTCGTCGTTGATGTGTACCATATATATTATATTTTTTTGGATTGCTTTCTAAAGGATAATCGCCATGGATGAGATTTTTTTCTCCCTAAATATATATTATTTTTTTTTTTTACAATATTATGTATGTGCTGCTAGTCAATCATTCAAAGTTAACACAATTTTTTGGCGCCGATAAACGCTTAACACACCCATCATTTCTATCGTCGTTATCTTCATCATCATCATCAGAGCCATTATATGAGTGTGGTTGATATATTTCGTCCTTTGATTCACGTAGGATCCTTTAGGATCATACAATTTTTTTTTTTTATTTTTTTAAATAACAAACAGAAGAAGAACAAAATATAATGGAGAAAATGAACGTTTGAATATTTTATAAACGGAGGTTTTTTTTTAACTTAGAGCGACACACCTGAGAGACGCAATGGGGCGTGGTAGGATATATAAAATATTTTGTTGTTGTTCGTTTTTCTAATATGTTGTGTGTTTTTGTGTGTTCCAGATGATATGGAAAACATATTGCATACGTGTTGTTTTTTTAAAAATGTAAAGGATATGTTTTTTTTCATGTTTCCACAAGAGAGAAATGACGAAAAGAATACTACATTACATATGTGGTGGGCGTAGGGAAGGAGGAGGGAGTAAGGATTACCCTCGGGACTTTGAAATCCATTAAAATATCAATAACATTATGTTTTGTAATAGATGTTCATTTTTTTTTTGTTTTTTTTTTTTTTTTTGTTAAACAACTTTTGGTGTCGCTGATGAAAAATTAACTGAGTTTTGGTAGAAATTAGACAATCGTATGCATTATTACGATACTTTTGAAAAATGTTTAATATTGGATTAGTAACTAGCCCAGTCAAATAGAATAAGAAACAACATTAATGGAGGTTTGGGTCAGTCTCAGAGAACGTGGAAAAGTAGGCCCACAATTCTATCATTCTTTTTGTCTGGCTGTCTGTACTTTGAACTCGCTTTGAGGGATTTTCTTCAAAATTGTAAGTAAGGTTGTAACGAAATTTCCTGCAAGGAAAATAGATTTTTTTGACAAAACAAAAAGGTACACAAGTCCGACAACCGTTAAGACAGAACTTATTTATCTAAATATCTCGAAAACCACTCTAACGATTTTAATGATTTTTTATAATGGAATTTTGTAAGTGTTTATTATTTGATAACAAAAAAAAAACGTTATTAACGGCACCTGCCATACAATCAGATTTTTAATTTCCGTTTTTCTTTTAAACGGTTTAACAGATTTCAATGCAAATTTTTATGAAAAAGGTCCTACATATTATGTAATCTCAATTATAGTAAAATTTGCAAAAAAAAAAAAATATTTTTTGAATTTTTGAAGAAAAAAATGACATTTTTTTTAAATTTTGTTTTCAAATGTATATAATTAAATATTAAAACCTTGCATAAAATTTTTTTTTTTTATACAAAAATACATACTTCGGATATTTTATACCTATAATCTATATACATACAAAATTATTTCTTGAAAAAATGACACTAACGATTTTGAAATTTTTTTTTAAATTCATATTTTTTATGATTCATGAGATGACGTCTCCATTTTTGAGCACAATCTTCTGTTTTGCCTTATTTTAGTAAATAAAATAAGATCTACGTATTTGAAAATAAAAATGGCGTTTAAATTTAAAAAAATTTAAAAACTTTTGTTTTAATATTATCTTAAGTCTTTTGGACAAAAATCAATTTTAGATTGGAAAATAATCGAATCTTAAGTTTCTGAAAATTTTGATACGCAATTTTGTGTACAAACAAGAATTTTAGGTTTAGCCATTATTGACAGTACCTCTTATGGAACAGTTTTTATATTCTTTCTCACATTGGCATATACAGTGGTGGCCATAGAAATAGCACACCTATTTGTAATTTTTTATTTTTTATTAAATCCGAACATAAGGAACAATTAGACCGTGTTTCGTGTCATTCACGACTAAAAAATAGCTTGTGGAATTAGTTATGCAACATTTAATTTGCAGGTTTAACTATGACTCAGTTTTAACTCAGTGGTAGATTTAAAACAGAGTTAGTTAAAGTTGAAACTTCAACGGTTCCTTTTGTTCAAACTCAATAAGAGGCAGGTACAAAGTTTAAAAAAATCTTTGCTATTTATGCGGCCACCACGGTATAAGACGATCTGTCTATAACTGACACTTACATCCTATGAGTAAGTTGATTTTTTTTTCAATTTTTCAAAATTCAATATTTCTAAAAGAATAAAGTTAATTCGTTTAAATTTTAGTTTTTATTAATATTATGCTTACTTTGTTAAACTTCTGTAGTTTGGTCTTCAAAAGATAGTTTTGAACTATATTGCCCGTTTTATCTTAAGGCAGAAGCTATAGAAGACCAGGTACAAGCCCACATAACCTAAATTTAAAAAGTGGTAAAATGGTGGAAAAAACTTAGAGGCCGATTTATAAATAAACCATGCTTGAATGGGTTTCAGAAAAAATTCCAATTTTGGGCATTATTTCCTATTTCCTATTTTAATTTTTAATTTCGAGATTTCTTGGTTAAAAAAAAAATATTTAAAACGTTTCATTTTCAGAAACAGGCTTCTTGGTGGACATTTTGTTTGAATTTGCAACTTATTACATTGTTTTTGTATTCCGAATCAAGTTTCAACTAAAATAAGATCTCTGCTTAGTACAGGAAAAGCCAATTCAACTAAAAATCAATTATCAAAATTACTGGTAGATTCCGTTTTCGAAAAATTTGAATTTTTAACATTTTTATGGGAGGTTGTTTTCAGAAATAAAATTAATGTTTGTTCAAATTAATAAACATAGTATTAAGCAACCGTTTCATACACATTTCGAAAATATGTAGCAAACCGTTGTTTTGAAATATTTAATTTTCAAAAAATACTTCTTTTTTTTCAAAACACAAATTTTTTTTGAGTAATATTTATAAATTTTAGAAATCAAAATTCAAAAAAATGATTCTATGCGAGGTAACGGATATTAAAAGTGTGCCAATATTTTTTTAATTTATTGAATTGTTTTTAAACGTTGGCTCCGTTTTCGATAAGAATCTTATTTTGCAAAAAAAAATATATGGCAGGTTCCCCTATTTTTTTTAGTCTACAAATAAAAAAAAAACTCTAAGGACATGGCCAAACACAAATTTTCCAAAAAACCTACCCACCCGTTTAGGCTGTAGCTCAACGGATGGCCAGGCAGAATTGCGAGTTCGAATGTTTTCAAGAATTTAAAACTTGCCCTACATCATACCTAGTCGCAATCAAGAAAGTTGGCATAAATTGGCATTGTTTTTTGATTATGGTAAAACTGTGTTTCAAACCAAAAGGGTAACATTTTCATTTAAAAATAAAACAGTATTGATCAAAATTGATCAAATTTCACGACAAATTATTGACCAATTCTACTGTACTAAAATTCTATCAATATTTTTTTGTTACTAAGCAATTACCCGACAGATTTTTATCTATTGTTTTTTTTTTATTATTTTCCTTTTGACCTATGAAAAATCCTAATAATTGAAAAAAGAATAACAAAAGAATAACATTCATTACAAAATATTCCATATCCTAGATGACATGAATCATGACAGCGAAAACAAAGGGGTGCTTCATCCAACCCATTTCCTAAACAAAATATTTTGACCACTCAATCACATCAATTTTGAATTTAATTTTTTTTTGACAAATGAAATGTTCGAGTTCGAGTATGGATGAAGCGGAATCCTTGAAATTCGTGTGTGACAGTGGAGGAAAAGTAACAAAAAAAAAAATATTTCAAAATATTTCATAGAAGGCAATTAAAATGTTTGCACCTCTAAAATAGAAAAAAAATCGCATATTTTGTTGTTTGAATTTTTTTGGGGGGGAATTTCAAACGGCATTCATGATGGTATAAAAGTAGCTATTTCCGGCTTGGTGCCAGCGCAATGTCCATTGAAACATTGTTATTTGAACTTTTGTATATGTAAACTGGAAACTGTTGGTGTAACTGTACCAAGTCCAGGGCATTTATGTTGCAAAATACACACAAAAGTGTGAGGTTACTACATTTTTGGCAACCTCAAGCGCAATGAAACAAGTAATTTTCCGGAACATAATAAAGGGATCTCTTGAAAAGTTAAGTGGACTTCTTTTTTTTTTGTTAGGGGACAAAAAAGGTTGTTAAGGTGAAAAATATCTGGCATCCGTGGCAGTAATAAGGTAGTTTGCTTTTGTTTTCAAAAGAGATTCAAATCAGATAGAAGTTAGCATATACTTGTGCCAACTGTATTGTAATTGGGCCATTTAATGTTAAATTATTCATTATTCGCATGGAATGGTAGAAGTCTCTTAAATACTTTTTGATTTGTAGCTTACTTAGTTTTAGGAACATAATAAAAATTTAAGTTGATAGCCTATGTTTACTTTTGTATGGGCACGAAGCCATTGTAAGTCATTGGGCAATTTCCACTTTTCAGTGATTCGCGTTGGGCGCCATTTAAGGTTTTTATTCAATAACTCGGTTATTTTCAACTTCAGACCAATTTCAATTTTCTACAACTTTGATTCCATAATATAATAATTTCTAAACCAAGAATAGATACGCATCAAAAAAAAATAAGAGCACAAAATTTTGGTAACCTATTTAAACTGTTGATGCTTTTGTACACATTTCTACTTAACTAAGAATTTGCTTTTATGTTTACATAAACCTTCTTACACAATTTTGGTACAAGCAAATTTGTAAATTGTGTAAATATTTTTAAAAAAAATTGAACTTTGGACTTTGGAAAAATGAGGCGTAAGAAGGACATAATTTAAATCAATTTTTTAACAAATTTCCAAGCTGAATTTTAGTATCTTCATATATAAATTTTGTACAAATATTTTATATTAATTTTGGCTGACAGAAATTTTTTTAGCCTTCTAATTTTTTTTTTGGTACACATAGAGAATTTTGCTACGTTCATATAAAAAAATCAGGAGTACAAATTTGGAAGTTTGTTAGCAACACAATTTTGGTACAAATAAAAGTATTTTTTCAAATAATGGTATAAAGTGCGTTATGATGAAAAAAGAATTTTGACTCGTATAGATCTAGAAAATTTTTAAATTCTTTGAAGAAAATTTTGTTGCCTCGAATTAGATTTTTGTAACAAAAAATATTTTGCTACACACAAATTTTTATTATTAATATAATTATTAAAATTAAAAAAAAAAAACATTCATAAATTCCCTATTATTGGCATTTTCAAAACTTAGTTTTCTTCGACCAATAAATTTTTGTTTGTTTTAACGTCTTTTTTAAATAAAATTATGGAACAAAAACCAAAAAAAAAATACTTGCACAAAAAATTTTCTAAAGAATATTTTGTTAAAAAAAACCTGCAAAAACTATTTCTAAAAATAATGTGTCGAAAAAAGAATATTGAAAAAAAAGCAAATTCTTGTAAAAAAATAAATTTTGTCAAAACAAATTCTGCCAAATAAAAATTTGAGCTGCTGTCAGACATACCAAAAAAAAGTTGTATAATATAATAGTTAACTTTTCAATCCTAACCTAAGTGGTTTTCAAAACTATTGGCTACGAAATTGCTAAACTTTTGAATTGTGTAATTTTACGAAGATGGTGTCTAAAGGGTGAGACCTACTAATCATATTTTTGGCTTTGACTATTTCTATTTAAAGTTAGCAAACATTTGGGTTGGAACAATTTGCTGATTCAGATTATAAATGCTCTTGAGTACCAGAACAACTCTTTTAATAAATTTCTTTTCTATTAAAAGTCGAATGTTAAACAAAAAAAAAACTTTCAAATTCACCCTTTTTACCCGAACAACAAAACAACAAAAATAAAATCTCACCCCAAATTTCTTCACCTCACAACTATCCTCTATAACAAAGCTATCCAAATAACTACCATCAACTTCAACCGAAATCAGCAAAGCAATGTAAGTAAAAGTTAAGGACACCACCTTTAAAATGTTTTTTTTTTTTCAAAAAAACGGAAAAAAAAAGAATTCTCCAAACAGAAGGATCGAACGAACACGAGAATGAAAACTTTTATGTGCAGACACGCTTCTGCCCATTTGAATTGGTACATTCAATTAGGTCCATCACCATCAACCCGGCTAAAGCCATATAGAAGTCCATATCCTATAACCTTAAACTACCCGCATGTCCTTCTTGTCCTTTGAAATTGGAGAAGAACGGCAAAAAAAAATCAAATAAAATAAAACAAATAGAAAGAAAAAAAAAACTTTATCGTTATCGACCAAAAGCTGAGTTTTCAATTGATAAAAACAAAACAATGACCAAACTCACAAAATGTGTAGATTCAGGATCAGGATCAGAGATAGTAAGAAAAACTTCTTAAAATTTCTTTAACATTCTCATCTAAAACAACCTGAAGTATCTCTCTCACTCTCTCACCAGAACTTAATTTCATTTGTTTTGTATTTGAGTTTTTTTTTCTGTTCTGTCTCTTTACAAAGAAGACAAAAAAAAAAACATAAAACAACTTGAAAGAAGATAAATTTTCAGGATATTCGTATCGTTTCCATTTTGTAAAAAAAAAAAAGACAATTCCTATGGTGATCAAAAGAAAGTTTTTCTTGCAGTCAATTCTGGTGGTGGATTGAATAGGTGGGTATTTTGGTTTGCGGAAGAAGTAGATTCTCAAAATCAAATCAAAGCGACACAAGACTTTGATTTGAACTTGTTTTATTTTATTTTTATATCCCCGTATATCTCTCGGTAAAATGCGGGTGTCAAATGTGGGTGCCCATCAAGGATTAAGGCCAAAAAAAAGATGTGTATATGTCGATAGACTGCTTGACAGAATATTTGAAAACTTGAATTTGAATGATGTACCATCAGTTTGTTTAGGATCAGATAGTTAGGTTTTATTTTTTTTTTTTTTTACGATTATAAGATGGATGTAAGTGAACATTTTTTTTTTGTTTTATGGGGGCCAAGCCCATGGTATATATATATTTTTTTTTTTATTTTTTTCAATAAAATTGTGGAGTGAGTGTGATGGAAAAAAAATTGACATCCATGGTCTTGGCTTAAAGTAGGTTATTAATGTCGCGAATGATTGTTAAAACTTTCCTTGTAATATAAAATGCGATTGTTTTTCAAATGGAACACTAATCAGACGCTCAATTTTTTGATGCAAATAATGCTAAACCACTTTTGGAGTTTGGTATATTTTATTTAATAAAAAAATTACAGTTCTATAAACAATTAAAAAATAACATTACTTTACGTAATGTAAAGCAACGTAAGCAAACTTGACATTCAACTATACCAAACTAACATATACATACAAACTGTCCCAATCTGTCCCAATTTTCAAATGTCAGCTGTTTCTGAATGTCAAAGATCTTGGAGAAATAATCAAATTTATAATTCAAAACTGTTTTGTTTAAATTTCATTAAGCAAAAATTTGTACATACCTTATATAATGTGCATACTTTGAATATTCTCGGGTACATTAGTTTCTCAAAAAAATTTAAAAGAACTTCCATATTCCGGAAACCATTTGCAGAACTTGATATAGTACAGGTATTAAGTTACAGAAATTTCTATACAAAGATTTTTTTTAAAAAAATATATTGATGAATTTCGCATCAAAATAGAAAATCTTTTACCTACATTGCAACAAAATAAATAGGAATCGATATTGTCCAAAATTATTTTTAAAGTTAATTTTTTTTTTCAAACTGGATCGTATTTATATTTATGCATTTATTAAATTCTTTTCTTTTTCACATATTTTAGTAAGTTTTAATTTTTTTTTAAATTATTTTAATATGTATATATTTATAGAGCATTTAAATAAATTCTGAATAAATCAATTTTTTCTTTATATTGCGTTTTTTTAAGTTTGTCTGCTTAAACTAGCTAGACATTTTTTCGGTTGAATTTTGAGGGTTCGAAGGAATTTTTAGAAAATGTAAGAAAAAAAATTACCAAAAATACGAAAAAAATTTTGGAAAGCTTTGGTGAGGTCAAGCTTCTTATTTATTTATTGTTTAAAAATACAAAAACCCTTTTTCATAATACATACATGTCTATTGGAAGAACAGAAAAAAAAATCCGCTTATTTGTAACAAAGAAAATGCATGCAAATTTTTGAGCGAGTGGAATGTTAAATTTCGACGGTTTTTATAAAAAAAAAATACACTTTACCCAATTAAAAAAAAAAAAAATTGATCAAAGTTTACCATGAGTGCAGAATTCGACTCGCTCAAATATTACGACGGCTAATCAGAAATATTTAAATATCAAAAAAAAAACATAAATACTAAAAAAGTGTCAAGTGCTTAAGTAAATAAAACCTGAGTGTAATAATTCAATACAGCCATGAAGTTCATATTTGTTATTTAGTAATTACTAACAATTGAACAGGTTTTTAATAACTTCACCCAATTCAGTAAATAGAAGCTGATTAAATTGTTTTGAAAGAAAACTAGTCTGCAAGAAGAAAAAAAAATCAGAAATTTGGTCTCCTCAAAGGTACAGTGTGAGGTCCAAATCTATTTTTGATATTCATTAATTTTGTTTTTCGCCACAGTCACGATTAGTTTGAATGATTGAAATCGAATTATTAATTTTTTAATTGATAGCAAATAGGTCGAAATTTTATTTGAATTATTATACTTTTTGTCATCCTTAAAATTTTGTCAAAATCGGTCAAATCGTTCAGATTTTAATGAAATTGAATCTATTTTCTATTTAAACCGGATCATTTTATTGTGGCCTAAAGTTGTTTTTTCTCACTTTCTGTTGGTCTCTAAAAACGATCTAAAACTCTCAACCATTCCTGTGGACGTGTTATTGAGGGAACCTACAAATTTACGCCGAATCCCAACGGCTAGGTTGAGTAGCAGTCTTTACTTGTCAAATGATACGAGTACTTTTGGAGAATTTGTCAATTTCTCGCAAGAGGCAGTTGCCCGTGAAAACATTTCTGTTTTCAGATGGACGACGCTGGGAATCGAACCCAAAACTCTGGCATGACAGGTCTTCACACCAACCATTACTACGAGCTAGATTAATAAAAAAATTCAGAAGTGATTCGATTTCTAGATGTCAAATCACTTGACAGTTTTCTTAACTTTGACAACCAGCCATGCTATGATTAATATTCCTAAATATTAATTCTAAAATTCAAAATCAAAATAATTTTAAAAATCAAAACTGGCCCAATCTCAAAACAAAGAAGCAAACTAAACCAAAAAAAAAAACAAAACAAAAAACTAACTTGTAGTAACAATTCAAAGAATTTTCAACTTGCAACAAAGAATTCCTCAGATACACTTCCAACACAGATAAAGAATTCCAGTCCAAGGAGTATATACGAGTAGCATGTGCAATGCATGAGTTGAGTTAAACATATCTATGAGATGCTGGCGGTGGCAGTGGCATACTATGCGAACCAAACATACCGCGCGCTGCCCGCCTTCGCCTTCGCCTTCATTGTCATCATCATATAGCAATGTTGCATAAGGGTAGAAGCTATTTAAAACATTCGTTGTACAAATTCAACTGCATCCACTTAGTTTCTATTTCAGTTTGAACCATCAGAGGACAAGAGGAATCATATTGTAGTATGTAGAGTTTCTCTTCTGGGTTCGGATCGGATTGCACACTGCATTTTCTAGCCTCGAGGGCAAACACATATATTCCATAGTCTACTTCTCTATCTCTCTCTCTCTCTTACTCTCTCCCTAAGTAAATAGTTGCTCTAGGACTATATTAAATTACTTTGTCCATTCTGGATATGAATCGGTTCTACTGCTGCATATGGGTATATATTTCTTTGAATTTACCCGTTCCCGTTGCACCCTGTCACACACTACACTGCACCCATAGATTATCATCCTTCAAGAGGGAAAAGCAGGAACGGACCGAATGAACTCTCGCTCGTATGCGTTTTGTATAAGCACTCTCATTAAGTTTGACCAAGCCCTTTCCCTATCCTCAATACAATGATGGTCGGTTTGAGCTGATTGACTTTATAAGTTCCCTTTCCTCAACTTGAAATCGAAAATGGGTGTCAAAAGGTGGACATGTGTAAACCGGCGACGAACAACCGGCCAACCCACCAACCCACCGACCAACCAAAGGCAATGTGGAGGAAGTTAATGTAATTTCTCGAGAACTCGATCTCGATCCCCAAATGCAGAAACGGACGGACACAGGACATTGATTCTTATAATCATGCATTTCATTTGGTCGATTTGTGCATTCATTTAAGGACAACCATCCTCTGGAAAGTTCTTTTTGAGAATCAAATTTATACATCCGAAGAGGCTTCCCATCGAATGACCCTCTGCCTTGCAGCCGATCGACCAAACCAACCGAAGGACGATGCAAATGTTGTTACATATGTTTGTTTAAAATCAATTACAATGTCATTTTCCATTGATTATTCTCTTGGGATTGAAACATTAATTGCAAAGTAATTCATCCTTTTTGGGGCAAAAGGCTCATGTTCACATGAAACTTTTCCATTCATATGAGTTTTCATCCATAATAATAATTGCCCGGGGTAAAAATATAACATCATGGACGATTGGATGACATGGCGACCCTAACAGTAATTTAGTTTCAGGCTGTCATTTTCTCCTTTTCTCTTTCTTTTTCTATTCAAGGACTCATAAATATTATTAATTTAAAATTTACAACCGACAATGAGAGGCAGGGGAAGAGAAAGAGTGCTGTTCGAATTTCGGGAGAGGAGAAAGATATCAAAAATATTTGACTAGTTGAACTGATGTTAAAGAAAGAGATGTTCCATTATATTATGTTGAAGCTTCTATAAGTTGAAAATGTTACAAATAATAGGAAATGACATTCTTGGGAAGATGGGTTCAGAGGTTTAAATTGAATTCCAGTTAGGGTTTTTTTTTTTTGTTTTACCAAGCTCCAGATGGACTCCTTGAGAAGGAGATTGTTTCGTATGAGGAAACTGCTAAGTGCCAGTGCCAGTGCATTGGGAAATTTAATTTAAATAAAGTATATCCAAGTAGTGTAGGTCCATAGTATTTTAATGCATTTTAAACTTACTTAAAGGCATTGACAAGCGACACAGAAGGGATATCGAACTAATATGTAGAGTATCGAAGGACAGAATTGATAATTTCTAATGGGGAATGGTTATACTGTTACTAAATTTCCTTACTGTTGGGGGTTTTTGTTATATTTGCATTTAAGTGAATTTTATTTAATGTGCATAATATACTATTCAGTTAATGAATTTAGAGCAATTCAAGAGAAAATCATATTCTACTTGGATTGATCTGATGATTGAATGCTCAGAATTAAGAATGCTAGAAACTGATGGAAGCGTCTGATTGAAAACATTATTTGTTTAGCTTTTGATACTCAGGCTGAGGTTTCGCTTCTTTTGGATTTCAAGGCACATTATATATTAAGAACATTTATTTTCATTTAAATGTTAGATCGAAAAATAAATATTTGATGAGACTTTCCGAGAATCCTGTTTCGGCACCTGGATTTACTAAATCTGTGGAGTTATGGTTGCAAGCAAGTGCAAATAAATGACGATAGAAAAGATTCGGTACATCAATATTCTGGTTTTACGGGTGAATTTTGGCAATTTAACTAAAACGATTAGTTGATTTTTCAAAAATTATACCGAAATACCTCAAGAAAAGAAATCGGTCGATGATAAGGGAGCTATCAAAAATCTGGAATAACCATTACATCGCTTTAAGATTTTACCAAAGAAATATCGATGTAGCAGTTCACCAAGCTTACAGAAATAATCGATTTATCAAAAGATAAACGCGTCAATTCCGAAGACGATACAATCATGAATTGAAGCAGACATAGTGACAAAAATTAAGCTCGGTAGACTCCGGTGGGCAAAGCACCTAGTGAAGACGAACCGGCTCGGAAAGTCATTTATGGTATATTCTATGGTAGACCATGCTTGCCCTGGAGAGATGGCGTAGACCAGGTAGCCCGAAGCCTTGGGGTGCGCAACTGGATGGCGTCGGCTCGAGACCGGGATAGGTGGAGGAGGAGGTTGAGAACAAATTGGTATACAATTTCTATAAATGGAGGATGGTGAAATTTTCAAAATGGCCGACCCTTATTTTAATGTTATAGTGTAGATATACATATCTCATCACATACTCATGTGGGGTATCATTTTATATGTTTTTTTGTGTGTTTAATTCAAAAATAGCAATGAAAACAGTTTCCAAATACTTTTTAATTAAAATAATACCGATCGCTTTTAGTGGGAAAAAAGGGTTTGCGGCTCTTAAAAGCTAAACGCGTAACCAAGAAGATCATAAAATGTGTCTAGACTTGGCAATTATTCTATTGAATTTTTTAATAATAGAGTATTCAATGAACTTCAAAAATTACATACCAGAAGCTAGGAAGCTCGAATCTTCCGATACCTTCCAATTAACAGAGAAAATCAATAACCTAAGCTGTGGCAAGGTTTTTCTGTTCTACCTACATGTTTTGTATTTTTTTGTAAGTCTTATATTTTTCTAGCAACATTGTTAGAAGTTAGATTTACAGCTCAAAATTTCGTAATTTCGTAATTTCGTAATTTCAATGGAACAAGCAAAATGGTTGTTGCCGACGCATAAGTCCTTCCGATAAGATAAATTCTACGCATTTTTATTTGATATTTGGTAATCTGGTCCATTTTCAGTCCTTTTTTTCTGTCTAAAGCGATATTTCCTCAAAACATTTGTGTGTTCAAAAATATCTTATACCCTTGTCCAATACACCAAAATTATTGCTGGATATGTGTTTTTCGGCTTCGAAAAACTACGTCATCATAGTGTTGTAGACTTTTAACCACATAAAGTGTATTGCCATTAGTTTAATAGGTGAGCCTGCTAATTCGTAAATCAATGATTTCACTGAAGCTAGGTTTTTATTTTTAGACAGAAATGGTAATGGTACTAACAAATTTTTTTTTTGGGTTTTTCCCCGATCGCAGATTTTTTGAAAAAAAAAATTATTATTAGATGTTGTCTCAAAATTTGTTGATGTTGTAGAATAAGTTTTTTCGAAAACGGTTCTTCTGATTTTGTTTGAAAAAAAAAATTATCTAAATTTTTCAATATCAAAATTTAAAAAAAAATGTTTTTTGACTTTTTTCGAAAAAGCCTCCTCAGATTTTGGCTAAAATTTGTATGCAAGAGAAAAAAAAATTAATTTAATTTTATAAATTCAATATTTCGAAAACAACTCAACAAAAAAAAATTGGTACAAATGGAATCAGCCAGAGCTAAAGAACGTTGTAAGATTTAAGGATTCATGACTATTTTTAGCTCTTTTAAACAAATTATTCAAACAAGAAAAATATCCTATTCTAAGATAATCAAAGAAGCAACAAAAAAATACATAATATTTAATTTCATCAAGGGCACTACTTCTTACTTCATTCTTGGTCGTATTATTACTCACTCAACATATGGGAACCATAAGGAAATCCCATGTGCGTAAATATACACACAAATATATTTCATAATTTCTTGCATCAGAGGAAAAACTTTTTATTAGATTTTTACTTCTCCCGCCAAAAAAAAAAAGTCTTTCTCTCTCTCTCTATCTTATCCACCCAACAATAGAAACCCACAATTCATATAATGTCTATAACCAGCTTACATTCATCCAGGACTTTTTGCTTACATTAGTTTGTTTATAGTTTGGTTATTTGACTGTTGTTTCAGTGGCAAAGCAAAATGTTATGGATTTTCGACTTCCTTAAGGCTATTTATGTAAACACAAATAAATAAAATACACAAAGGTATAAAGTACGTTCATACATTTTTATATAAAAAAAATAAAAACACACACACACACATACAAAAATGTTATTTCAAATGTGAACATATTATGAACATGAACATTATATGGCGGTGGGCCCACAACAGATCTTCTATAAAACAGGAAAATCAGGACTATACTCTCATCTGTGCTACAATATTATTGCACCCAAAGTAAACTCAAGCAATAGAGAGTAAAAGAGACAGAGTATTTGTTATTGTCCTTTAGTTGCTTTTTTTTGCCGGTAGAGTTTGTGTAATATTTGTTTTAGTTGTTATAAGAATTTATATAAACCTGTGTATGGTCGTATAACCACCGCAAACAGGCAAAAGTTTTTTAATTAAAATCATTAGGCAGTACTTTGTGTTTTTGTGTGTGATGCGATAGAGTTACCTTACTACATTACATCATACCAGCCAATAATACTAATAATAACGACATGTTGCAACAGCATTCTGGATACTTAAACTTATTATAGAAAAAGTAGTCATCTATATGCAAGCAACAAAAATAAAGAATATTAAAAAAAAAATTTGTCCCAGTGAATATAACAAAAAAAAAATACAATATTTACTTTTTTATTTCATAGAATGTATCTGAGGATTTATTATTATTTTAATAATTTTCTTATTTTGTATTTTAACTATAAAATAGATTATTTCGTAGTATACTTGGCTGAATAAAAATTAGTTTAAATTATAATCGGTTTTTGAATAGAGAGGGATAACATTTGAAGTAACTTACGTTTTAAATTTTATGATGAAAACTCAATGCCAGATTGTTGCAGAAGGTCCACTTCAGAATTCTGTAATGAAAAAGAGAAAACCAATTATAACTTAATATATTTATTTTAGTGAATAAATTTTTTTAAAAAATATACATTTTGGAATCAATTGAAAGTGTATGATGTGTATTTATTGAAGTTGAAGATTTTTTTAAAATCCAAAGCCAAAAGGGCACAACTTGTAATTAATATTATACATACGGGATGTGTTCAAAAAGTAAGTTATTTTCGCGGTTTATATATAAAGGTCCGCCATCTAACGTTTTTTTTTTCAAGTAGTGCTTATTTAGTGAATGGTAACACTTAGCTCATGTCTGATTTGACAGATAATTAGTTTAATCCTTCCGCTGAACGAATATGGTTGCGTATACGCTTGAACAGCGCTTGGAAATATTGCGACATTACTTTGAAAATCATGGTAATGTTGCAGAATGTGTGCGAAAATTGCGTACGGATTTTGGAAGAAGGTCCGTATGTTCGTTATCTTGTGAAAAAAGTGAAAGAAACTGGCATCCTCATCGATAAACCAAAGCGTGAAAAGCCAAAAACAGTGCGTACACCCGTACATCCGAGAATATTGCTGCTGTGGCAGAAAGTTTGCGTGAAGCGCCATAAACATCAATTCACCGTCGTTCTCAACAATTGAACATTTCGGAGACATCATTGAGACGAATTTTGCATAAAGACCTTGTTATGACGCCATACAAAGTCCAATTAGTTCAGGAGTTGAAGCTAACTGACAACCCTATGCGTTTTCGCTTCGCTAAGTGGGCCTATGCGATCGACTTAGAGAAGATGCCGATTTTGCCAAATAAAAAACATCTTTTCATCGGCCAGCCGAGGCAGCCATTTGAATAAAATTATTTTCCATTATTAACCGGAAAGATTGTCCTTTCAAATAAAAAGAGATATTTGAAAAAATATTCAGTTGTTTTTTATAGCATTTTCAAAAAAAAAAGTTATTTGGCGGACCCGTTACATATTCGAATTTCGATTTTTTTGGACGTTTGTTCAGTTGATGTTTTGGCTCGTCTTTGACATTTACCTATTTAAAAAAAATGGATCAGAGGACCTGTGTCCACGTCATAACCATAAAATCATAATTCGTCACCAGTTTTGACCCTCTGGAGCAAATTTGGGTCTTCGCGAATAGAGTCCAACGCTTATTAGCAATGTTCATGCGATGCTGCTTTTGGTCAAATTGAGCAATTTCGGTACGAATTTCGCTGTCTTATGCTTATATCATTGCCTATTACTGTTTTCTTCACTTCATCAGTTAACATCCGCACATTTAATTTCGTTTTTCACAAAAAATTTGATACAGGTTCAAAATTTTTCAAAATTCCATATACTGTGTGTTGAACACATCCTGCACTAATTTTTAATAACCGAGTTTCAATTTATTTTGATCAATAATGATGATTCATGTTGAATTTATTTTATGACAAACCAATTTTATTTGAAAATAATTTTACTGTTAAGACCAAAATCTTCGAAAAAAAAAATATTTTAACAAAATTTTTGTTTTCTGATCTAACGAAGCGTGTAGAATTTTTTTGCAAAGTCAAGAAAACAAAAAATTATTTGTTTACCCAGTAGTTTGTATTAGAGCTTTCTAGATAATGCTTAACTACCACAACATTTTATTTAAGAAGGCAGAAGACATTTGAGCTCTTTTTAAGCATATTCAACATTTAGATTTGATAGGAAAGACAAAGGTAGTAAGGTAGTAAAGTAAGAAAAGCGATATTTTTAAAATAGTTTTCAAAAGTCTTTAACTTTTTTTTTTACTATAAATATGTGCCATGGTCATGGTCTTGAAAATCTGCAGACTTAAACAAGATAAGGGTTGTTGAGCTAAATTTTTAAAGTTTTTTTTTTACTGATCCTTAATAAGTTGTCTTAACAAATTGTCGTAGCTCGAAAAGTGCTTAAAAAATATATTCTTCAAATATAAAAAGAAACGTTAGAAAATATTTTTTTTTAATTAATCCAAAAATTCTGCAGACCTGTAGTGTATTTTGTAGAAAAGCGTGTCTCTCTACACACACACAAAAAATTCTCTTTTGGTCTTTATTTTTCCGACAAAATTGAAAAAAATTAGTGTTTAAAGTTTTATTTTTTCATTACTTAATTAAAAAAAAAAACACAATATAATGACAATTTTTTATTTAAATCTATTTAATTGTTGATTTAAAAATTTATTTTTTTTGTTAATTTTTGACAAAAAAAAAATTGGAGTTTTTCTAACTTTACTATGCTATGTACTTTTTTTCTGTATAGATTCTGGAAGATTCTTATATTGACCAACAGGAAAAATTATTTTTTTTCAAATCCATAGAGAAATCGTATTGATTTGATAAGAAAACTTCTTGAAATTAAATAAGATTTTCGAATTATCTTAAATTATAAATCAAGTATACATAAAACTTATTGTTTCAAAAAGTTCACTTATTGAAAATGCAAGCAAAATTGCGAGTTTAACTCGGCTGGGAATATTTTTCGTTCATTACAACATCGCAAAAATAACATAATCATATAAACTTTATCTCATGGCATAATACAGCCACTTATACTTTAATATTCTAACACCGAAAACCATGTTGATTCCTTTAGTTAAACTTATGCCTAGAAATATGAAGCGTGCTTTTTTCGAAACCGCCACCTACATCTCAAAAACATACAACAAAGATAAAAATGCAAAAAAAAAACAACAAAATAAAATAAAAAAATAATCCTTGAATTACCGCACATAATCAGGTTTATTGAGCGCGCGTTTCGCTGCGTATGCAAGCACACATTTTACTCAAAACTTCCTTCTATTTGAGTTGCAAAAACCCACCACCCCTTCAACCCCCCCTAAAAACGCCAGAAAACCACACGCACACAGATTACACAAACAGAGAGAGAATTTATGTTCACGGAAAAGGGAATCAACATCGCACCACCATATGAGTGGTTTAGGATTCAATCCCATCTTATAAATACCGTACCATTTCTGCTATGGTACAAGTGAGCCAGGACAGGACGAGAAAGTAGGGAGAAAGGAAAAAAAAAAGAAAACGAAAACCAGAAACCGTGGAACTTAATTGAAACACTGGAGCTTAGCTGAGCCCTCAAGCTGGAGCTGAAAAGTGTACTCCTATATATTTTGAAACAGTAGCAGGAGCAGCAGCAGCAGGAACAGCAGCAGCGTCGCGACTCATTTTTTACACATATTTCATTTGGCAATCAGTTACTCGTCCTTGTTGTACGACGAGGCGAAGCGGAAGAAGTTCATTCCAGGAGTGTAGCGTTCAAAAACAACATCAAAAAAAAAACTGCAACACATCGTTGTGTCGTTGTGTCTCCTTCGCCTCCATCTTCTTTGTCTTCATCGTCGTCGTCATCATTGCTCAACTAGCTTTGCATCCTTCGTTTCTTTGCTCCTGAGTCCTGACATCGTCGTCGTTGCTTGTAAAATCTCTGCGACATTAAATCTATGGCAAAAGATGGGTGGTTGGTTACATCTTTCACATCGTCCTTCCTCCGAGGATTTTTTTGCGCAGTGTTTTTGCGTCTTGTTCGCATTTTGCAAAATAGCAGATGAAAGAATTTCAGAGACACAGCAGAGTGAAATAGTATTTTCTAGTTGGTATAGAGGTGCCAGGATGTTATTTACAATATACCTAGAGTCCTGTTAGAAGAAAATTTCTTGTTCTTTTTTTTCATTCTCTTGTGTATGTGTGTGAGTGTTTGTATCATGGCAGTTTATGATGGGAGAACTATTTTGTAATTTACAATTATAATGTATCACAGTTTTGATTGTTTTTTTTTTTCTTTTTTTTTGAAAACCATAGCATAGCATAGCATCATGGTGGAGTTGGTTGTTGTTGTCTTGTATAGTTTTGTGGTTTTTTCCCTTATTTGCTAATACACAAAAGGACGATGGAAAAGGAGCATCTCTTCTCGATTCCACAGTATACACTCCTTTTTAAGCAATTTGTAATGGTTAAATGTGTGTTTTTTTTGTTTTAGTTAAGCAAGACTGAGTGTTTCATGGGGGTGTTGGGGTGTGTTATTTATTTGAAATGATAAGCAGAAGATTGTCGAGAAAGCAGGAAATTGAATATTAATATTCTTTTGAATGACGATGTTTTCTTTTTTTTTCTTTTATTTTTGTGTTTAATTTAAAGGATATAAGCTAGGGCGAGGAGCACACGAACAATTTGACATAATGCCATGACAAGTTAATTTGGAAAGGTTTTTTAGGAGATAGGTATAAGGATTATGAAGGAGTTATTATCTTTTTTTTGACTTTGTAAAAATATGATTAGATATTTTGATATACATATACTCTACTTGTGCGTACCTATTAGATCTATGAACTCATTTGTTTGTTTTAATTTAAGAAAAAACAAATTTAAAGTAAAGTGGAAGAGAACGCCAAGAGTTAAAAATTATTTTTGAAAATCTTTTTCAACAGGAAACAACTCCAAAATCTAAAAGAAATTCCTTTTTCTACAAATAAGCTTCATTTTGTTTCAGGAATTGTAATTAAAATTTTCAAAAATAATTTTCAAATGGGTCTAATTTTGACAATATGGGATTTTGGAAATTTTGAAAAATGTGGTATAAGATAAACTCACGCTGCGCCGTTTTCGAAAAACCATCAAATGTCAAGTATATAACTTCAAGATTTTTCAAAAATTTTACAAATAGGTCTAACATTCATATGGATTTTAAAATTTGTCAAAAAATCCAAATCAAACACTTACAAGTTTAAGATTCATAAAAATTCGAACTCAAGATATACATCATACCTCCCATTGCCATGATAGAGAACGCAGAAAAAGTTGCTAGCGCATTTCTATCGACCTACAACAGCCTACACTACAAGAGGGATTTTTTTTTCAAAATTTGGGCGTTAGCTTTTGAGGAAATTCCCTAGAGAGGAAATTGAATTATTTTTTTAGCTCCAAGAATAACGGTTGCTGTCACATAACTTATAAGACCAAACTTATCTCAAAAACGGTTGTAATGATTTTGATGAAATTTTTTAAAAAACCAATATTTTGAAAACTGGTGTAGTTTTATTTTAAGTGCATATTGTAAAAAATGTTTATCAACTTTTTTTTACAAAAATATAGGGACTTACTTATCGAAATTTTTTCTTTTTTTTTTTTGTCATAAATCCAAAAATTTGAAAGTAAATACATACATATCTAAAATAGTACAAATATAAATAAAATATTTTAAACTGAGTTCAAAAAAATTTCATCGGAAAATTTAGTTTTTAATAAGAAAACTTTTTAGAACAATAAATGTTCATAATATTTTAAATAAATAATTTTTCTTCATTAAATCAATCCGATTACATTTAAGATATATTTAAAAAAATAATTGTTTTCTTCATAAGAAAATAGTTCAATGTTAGAATATTATTGTTTTTTAATTGTATTTTTCTCTGTGTAGAAACTCTTTAAAGCGATTTAGAGCTAGAATTAATTTTTGCCATTGCTTCATTTTTTTTTGTTGAATATTTAAAAAAATATTTGAAAAATTGAAATTTTGAAAAAACATAAAATTTTGTTTTCATCTATACTTTATTTCTATTGTTAAATTACTGAATATAACTTTAAAGAATATAAGGGCTTTGTTTTCAGGTATCGGAGTTGAACCCAATTTTCTAAACTCTATTTAAACTTTTAGCTATGCATAACTTAAAAATTTTTCATTTTATTTATTCGAACTATAATTTATCGGAATATAGAAACCTTTTAGAGTAAGTTTCTTTATTTTATCGATTTTAATAATAATAATAATAATCTGCACACAAATTAGCTATCCTCAAAGTTATTCAACAAAAATAAATAGATAGGTAAAGATACATAGGTTTACAGCAGCTTACGTCAATAGAGGTTGGATAAGGTTCATATTCCCATGCAACCACATCAAAGTCAAATACATTTTAGATTTATACTCTTGATGTTAAAAAATAGGTAAAAAAAAATATAACCTACCTTTCTGAAAATAAAACAGGACAGGATATCTATCTACCATCTAGATTTACATTTACTTCTTTCGATTATTTAAGGTAGAAGATATTCCCCCCAGACTCTCTTGTATATATTTTTTTCTCTTCCACATGATTCATTTTATTTTTCAAATTCATTTTTTTTTTCTTCGAAATATTCTTAATCGAATAAAACTGTCTTCCTTTACAGGATTCGTTGGGATTTCTCTATACTTTTGCCTCATAAACCATTATCATTTCTCTAAAGGAAGCGAATAAATACATTACGTTAATTTGAAATGACTATAGAACCGCCATCCATGAAGCACCATCACCGCCACCGCACTCACAAAATAAAAAAAAAAGAATTAAATAAAAAAACTAGATGAAATTCAGAAGAAGAAAAAACTGAAAATTCCAAGGAATTGCTAGTTTATCCTTACAACCGCACAAAGTGTTATAAGATAACCACACTTCTTCCACTATACTCCACTCCAATCCAACTCCAACTCAACTATCAAGTAACGATATGTAGGAGTGACATTAATGTCTATGCTGAGATGGTGGTTTTGAAATGAAGTCCCGGAAGTGAACAGCGTTAAATTCGATATCATCAGTGTGCATGCCGTCGCGTCGGTCGTGCCGACTGACGAAGCCAAAAAAAACAATGACGACACCGGCGGCGACGAAGATGTCGATGCTGATGCTGATGCTGATGACAACGACAATGACAAAATAACGTTGACAGGATTCTATGATGAAGAAAATCACAACAAAACTTTTCAACCATCTATAGAGAAAATGTTCATCTTTTTCGTGTTCTTCTTCAAATTCTCTTCCAATTTTCGATATAAACGAAGTCCTTCAATGTTGCAGCAGCACACCCCAACAAAAAAAAAATAGGTGACAAACAGTTTAACGGAATTTTATAAGGAGTTCTTCAATTACAGAGATATGTATGTTCAGCAGAGAAAGAGAAAGATTTCGAAATGATTTGGCGCTAGAAGCAAACCAGGCAACCACCACAAAGACGAAAAATGGATTTGAACTTATTAAATTAAGTTGACTGATAGATAGGAATTTACACTTTGAAATATTTACAAAAAAAAAAAAAAAAAAATAGTAATTTAAATTAAAGAAAATAATAGAAATAAATAAAATTTTGTTTTTTTTTTTTTCTTCAATTCTCTTTTTGAAAAGATTCAAGAAACAGTTTTGGTTCGATCAAAAAAGGTGTTCTTCGTTCTTGCTGAAGGTTATTAAATCAATTGTTTTTTGAGCGAAAATTACTTATGATGAATCAAGCAATTCACCTTAATGTGCTGGAGCGTATATCTATATATAAAAGGTGTCCCAACAACAACGCAAGATTAAAACTTTAAATAAAACGCAGATATTTAAGAAAAAATCGCGAATTCTTTATTATATCGCAAAGTAGACAGGATGAGGTTATGTATGGAACAACACATCGGGCAGATGGCCGCCTCGGCTTTGCTGGCACATACGCGATCTTTTAATGAAATTTTCAATGACCGTTTTGCATAAATGTTGCGGTATTTCATTAATGCAGTCCAATTTCCTCTTTTAAGGCTTGAGTCGTCGTCGGCTTGTTCGTATAAACCATCGACTTCAAAAAACCCCAAAGAAAAAAGTCCAATGGTGTTAAATCGCACGATCTAGGCGGCCAATTCTGGTCTCCAAAACGCGAAATAACACGACCGGGAAATGACTGATGCAGCAATTGAATTGTTTTTCTGGCTGTATGAGATGTGGCGCCGTCTTGATGAAACCACATCCCATCCACATTCATTTCTTCAATTCTAGGCACGAGAAAATTGGTTATCATTTCACGATACACCATTGACTGTTTGCTGAGCTCGGTAATAATAACAATACAATAATAATTGTTCAAATGTCAAACAATGACACTTCGAATGGCGCCAAATTTAAATCTTGCGTTCTTTTTGGGACACCCTTTATATGTACATATAAGTATTTTCATCTGGGTTGGTACGAAATGGAAATCTCAAAGAGACGTTTTTAGTGGGCGTGCCAATGAACTAGATCAATCAACTTGTATAATGAACTAGTTCGGCCCAACGAACTAGTGAACTCAGTTCAGTGAGCTAGTGAACTTAGTTCAGTGAAATAGTGAACTTAGTTCAGTGAACTAGTAAAACTTATTTTAGATATCTAGCACTAGTTCAATTTATTTCATGTAATATAGTTTCCATATAATTGCATTTTTTCAAATAAACAACTTTTACTTATTTTTAATTAATAAAAACAAGAAATTTAATAAACTAAAAACATAAAAAAAAACTTAATGTCCGCATTTTCTTCATTTCTCAATATGCATAATAAACTGTTTATTCAGATTTAATTTGACAGTTTTCGGTTGTCAGTTTTTACAGAAAACCTACCCAGAAGCTAGTGAGAAAAGCTGACGATACTGTCATCAGCGAAACAATAAAATGAAACAGAAGATAGTAAGGGATCAAATAGAGAGTCGGAGACAAAACAGAGCCTTGTGGCACACCGCCAAAAAAAGCTCTAATAGGGAACTTCTGATACAAGGAGAGAAGAAACTCATAAAATCTTCCAAATTCTTTTGAAATAGGGAGTGCAATTACTTTTGTTTCTTCAAGATGATGCAAGGTTTGGTTTTGCTGTCAACAGGTCACCAGCGAACCCGTCATTCATTTCGAAATTTCCATTCATCAAGTTATTTCTCAAGCTGATTGTTGAACAGCATTTCCATAACTTTAGAAAAAGGGCACATTAGCACAATTGGTCGGCAATTGGAAGGGGAGGAAGATTTATCTTTTTGAAGGGACTACTAAGAGAGATTCCGCAAGATATGTAGATGAAAATTAAAATAAAATTGATTAAATAACTTTAATCAACCGAAAACTGCATTAATTACTCAAACTCTGGATTCTTTTAAGAAGAATATTATTGTTAAAATACACGTTTGAGTATAATACGAGTTGAAATAGTCAGGAGTTAAACTTAACCCATTTTGAACAAATTTTTTTTCAATATGCCGACTAACGCCAATACCTGTATGAAGTGTTGTAAGCTCTAAGTTGACATCTCTTTCAATTCCAATCATAAAATTTGAGATGTGTAGTGTATTCCTCCACCGGCTGGCCTAAATGTTTGATTCCTTTATTGTTTGACTTTGAATAAAATATCACTAGCTTCCATTAAAACTGAACTTTTCTGCCTGCAGTGTATTTTTGTACAGAACTAAAAATAAAATTTAAATATTCTATAGATATCGACATCTCAGATATTTTTCTTAATTCTTTGAATTAATTCATACATAATGCCAGTGGAAAATTAATCCCCAGATTAAAAAAAAAATTATAATCAAGTTTTTAATGCATGATATTGAAGTCGATGCTATGTGCAACTTACTATAAGTAGGTACTAAAAAGGGCAATTTTTGGATTCGTAAAAAAAAAATCGAAAATAAGACCTGACGATAATAGAGAACACGAAATAAAGTGGGTCCCTCAATTTTGTCTGCTTGTCTGTCTGTACGTCGACTTACTAGATTGATATTTTTCAAGATTTGTACTCAGGGTTTTAAGAAGATTCCTTTGAGGGGAAATTGAAATATTAAATAACTCCAAAATAATAGAACATACCATATAACCCTGAAGACAAAACAAATTATATCGAAAATGCCTTTAACAATTTTGATACAATTTTTCTAAGCAATAAAAATTATTTACTGATTTTTTTTTTACGGTAGACCTGCTATAGAGCCGCATTTTCAATTTTCGATTTTGTCACAAACTGTTTCTGACACAATTTTTTATGAAACAGGTCATATTCAATCTTAATAATATAGCACATCAAAAATTTGGAAAAAAAATTATTTTTTTTTTCTTATAAAAATATTTATACACATTAGGTGACATTTTCAGTTTTGAGCTCAATTCTGATATTGAGTTTTATGCTTTTTAATATTTTCCACAATTTTTTTTTTTATTATTAGCACGCTCTTAAGGGGATTTTATGTACCCTCTATATGTCAGAGACACAGTGCGAGCTTAAGGTAATCAGGAGGGGATTTGAATGGAGATGTCGTGAACATTAGTCTTGAATTCCAGTATATCACAATGAGAGGGAAAGAGAGAGCGTGGTAGGGTATTTCACATTCGCGTAGTACGGCTAAAGAACGAATCACTGTACTTGACAGTACGACCGAAATTGGGTTCAAGAGTAAGCTGAGGAATGCAACTGGCTATTTCATTTGAGCACTTACCGTAAAAGTAACGATAAAAGAGTGAGAAACAGGAAACGTTACGCCTGTGTTCAAGTGACGTAAAAGTGTCGATTGATGTTCCTGTCTCCGATCATTTTGAAGGCTCGTCTTTGTATACTGTCCAAGAGGCTTAAGTAAGTTGCTGGAGCACCAGCCCGGAGATGGGTATATAACTTTTATAGATAATAGCCAGATCAGAAGAGGAAAAGAATTTCTTGCATCCCCAAAGGAAACCTAAACATCTTGCGGCATTTTTGGCAACGTTAAGTATGTGATCATTCCACAAAAGATGGTTTGTGATACACATACCTAAAATCGCAAGCTGATTAGTTTCTTCGATGCAAGTGCCACTCATATAGATAAAATGGCAGCGGGGGTACGTCTCGCTATAACGACAGAAGGGAGCATTGAGTTTTCGAAGTATAAATTCTACGCGATTTTTTAATGCCCATTGCATAATGCTGTCTAACTTTTTTTTTTAACTTTAACTTAGGAGCAAGTTTATGAGATCCAATGGTGCCTTTAATATTTTTTTCTGACAAAAGTATGACGAGGATTTTTACTTTTTATTTTCTATTTTTTTGCTATGTTACTTACTGTGAGATGTGTGTTATTAAAAAAAATACTCGTTTTCAGGAATTTTATACCCTTATAAAATTATGTATTTTTTTTTATTTTGGTCTTCTGTGAAATAGAGAATGTATTCAATAAAATGGATTAAGCTATTTTCAGTACACCTTACCTATATCATTTTATTTATGTTGTCATAAATGAACATGAGTAATTTTTTTTTTTTTTACAGAAATGACGAGGAAAGATATTTCAAAAAAAAATATTTTTATTCGGAAAAAAGGTCGCCTTGTAAATTGAGAACTCTTTTATTTTTTTTTTGCCATAAATGAAATTATGTATGAGATATCAACACAAAAAAAAAACGACCACAACCACAAAATAAAAAAAAAGAAACCAAAAAAACAATGATTTGATTATGTGTTTTCCTCTTTTCTTGGAATTCTATCTTTTTTTTTTGTTTTAGAAAAAAAAAAAAATATTTAATGATAGGTAGGTATTTGTTTCCACTCAAGCTTTAGGAATCATTTTATTATTGGGTTTAAAGATAGGTATAGAAGTTAATAATGGTTCGAATATCTTTTAGATTTTTTTTTTCTTTGAACTGTATTTTTATTTACCTCTCTCTCTCTGCAGGCGGCTTTTTGGGATAATTTAATTTTCCAAGGATACCTACATGCGACTTAAAATATATCCATCTACATTATGTTCTTAAACTCTCTTCCCGGAAATAAACATCTTTGGGGTAAGCTAACAAGACATTTTTGTTTTTTTGTTTTTTGATAATTTTTGAAGTATTTCGTTTGATGTTTTGGAAACAAGAAACATTAGAGTCAACATTAATCTTATTATTTTTTTTTGGATAGTTTAGACCATAAATGAAAGGGAGGGTGAATAATATGTAACATAGCATAAGACAAAATAAGCACGTGCCGTAACTATTAGGGATTGATGATGAAATTGTGGCCATGGCTATCTTGTGGTAGTAGCTTATTAAAGCGAATAGCTTAAATAGTCAGGCTAATTTAAGGAGATTGAAAAGCACTCCTGTAAAAAATTGTTAATTTTATTGATAATAGAGAACGCAAACTAATGTATCCCCAAATTTAGGAACAGTCTTCAGGAAATTCAAAACAGAAGAGATGCAGACAGGGGAATGGTCCGAGACAATCACCTGATAATTGCTACAGTAAGATAGCTTACAGCTACAGATCAGATATCTCAAGAAAACACCCGAGTGCCCAAGTTTAAGACCGATAGACAAACTTGGGGAGCCCCTTTAACAAGGATTGAGAACAATCAGTAGCACGGAACCCACGTCCATTGAAAACCATGGTGAAAAATGTTTTCATATCCGGTGCCGAAAATACAGTCGGGCGGTCCCAGGGGACTCATATTACTTGGCTATCTGGACAAACTTGGGGAAAGATCGAAGAAAGGAAAAACCTCAAAGCTCGCATCGTAGCAACTCCGACAGCAGGAAGAAATGAGAAAAGGTCTAGGTACCGCATTAAGATGAGGGAAATTCACCATAGTGTGCGGCGTTATAAGTGCAACCACATCAACGCATTGGCTACAGAAGCAGAGGAGGCCGCTAGTAGACACAGTAAAAGACACAGACGATTCTCATTCTCTGCTATTTTCGGAAGTGAGCCCAACACCCAATGACCTGCCTGAAGTAACAATATCCCGAATACATATTGTATCCCTTGTTCCCCAGTAGAGAAGAAATCTTAGCCGCAATCAAAGCACTGAAGAACAACAAAGCGGTTGGAAGTGATGGTATTCCCGTTGAGCTCTTACTAGCAGCGCCAACAACATCGAGTGAGTGCACTCGCTCATTGAGAGAACATGAATATCAAGCTCCCTAAGAAAGGAAATCTAACACAGTGCGAAAACTCTAGAGGGATTTTTGTGCTTCCAGCTTTAGCTAAAGTAAAAGCTAGAATCGTCGTGGAACCGTAAGAAGAACTCGTCGAAAAAAAAAACATTCGACGCCGAAAAACCAGGATGCCGAGCTAGATCTTCTAAATATTATCAAAGCTGCATCGATGGATCCAAATGCCACGTTTCGCATAATGGAAGGTTGATGGAGGAATTTGAAATCCAAAGTGGATGGATGTTAATGTTGGTGATTAGTGATGTCGAATGGAAATGGAGGAATTCAGTGGAATACAAGGACGACTTTTGCTTGCTCCCTCATAGGATCATAGATCTGCATCAAATGACATCAAGATGTGCCTTGGAAATCGATAGAGGTGGTAATTGAGATGGTTGGAAATTTTTAATATCTAACTAGATGATAAAAGAATTATCGAGAAAGCAGAGGTTGCGTTTGGTATGATGTCCAAAATATGGTGAAACAAGTCTATAAGCTTAAAGACCAATCTATGTACGACTGTTCCACTCCAATGTTGAATCCGTGCTTCTTTACGTGTGCAGCACTGATCCAAATCACAAATGATGAACTTCATGCGAGAACAGGGCAGGAACCCATTGACTCTATCAAACGAAGACGTAAGTTGCAGTGGATTGACCATACGTTGCAATGGAACCCTTTCACTGAGACAGACAGACGACCAGGCCGACCAACAAGCACTTGGCGAAGAAGGGTCGAAGAGAAATAAACACAACTGAGCAAGAGATGGAGGGAACTGAAATGCATCTCCAGGAACGCGGTTCTGTGCCCAGTAAGGGGAAACTAACGTACGTAATAAGTACGAGGATCTAGATAGGAGTAGTAGTATAATTTCCAGAGATTATGACAGCAACTCCTGACAGTTTTCCATAAATTGAAAATTTGAGAAAAGAGAATAACGTTTAAATGTAAATTGGTCACAAAAAATCTCACAAATCTCCATTATCTCGTGTCAAATCTTAACTCCAGAAATACACAAACATAATTCTCCAAGAAACAAAAAAAAAATCACAAAGAAACAGCATTTAAGACAGATTCCTATGAAATTTTGACAATCGTATAACAAGTCCATTCCGGTAAATTCTTTGTCCAACGGTAGGATGTCTCATTTTACTTTATTTTTTTTATTTGAAGTTTTCATTTCTAACAGGTAATAATATACCAAGCTTCCTTTTCTTTTTTTTTAAGAATCTCTCTTTTCCTCAAATCTGTCATAGGTATGGGCATGGAATGCTTTCAACTTGAATAATTCTAAGCGGATTTTAGTGATGTCCTTTAAGAAAAATCGAGCAGCCAGGGGCTGCTATTTGTAATAGAACAGAGAACGAGAACCTTTTAGCTTCAATTATTTGGGAACCTTATTTTTGAGAAAAAAAAAATTTAAAAAAAAGGAATAAGAAGAAAGAAACGTTTGAATTGGATATGTACGCAGAACAATTCGTCATTTTATTTTACTTTTCCTTTCATTTTCAAGCTCACTCCTAGATATATCATGAAGAGAAAAATGTGGGCGACTTTTTTTTTATTTTTTTATTAGATTTTCACAATCCAGTTGTGTCATTTATATGTTATTTTTTATTTTATTTTTGTTCGTCTCTC
This sequence comes from Syrphus vitripennis, assembly GCA_958431115.1. NCBI lineage: Eukaryota > Metazoa > Arthropoda > Insecta > Diptera > Syrphidae > Syrphus > Syrphus vitripennis. Next base: position 87,837,138 of record OY288108.1, read on the forward strand.
GTCTGAACTGAGGGTAGGAGAAGGTGTCTTGCTTCCTTTTTTTTTTTTGTTTTGAGGGATGACATTTTTGTCTACCCTCACTTAAGCGACATTGCGTTATAACTTTAAACTTTGGCCTGTTTAAAAGAGGATAAATACACCAACCAACAACACACAAAATAAATAAACGACTTTTTGTCTGCTGTTTTTTTTTTTTTCTTTTTTTGTGGCTTGTGTGTGCTGTGCATCTAGGTATATAAATATATATTTATCTACAGCGGTAATCCTAATTGAGCTTTTAAGGATTAACAAGCTAATGTCTATGGTTTTGTAATGGATATGAATGAGAAGTGACAGCCCGTAAAGTATAAACAAAAAATAAAAAAAATAAAAAAGGAAAATATATATATATACAAGCCATAGCGAGCGATACATTGCAAAGTTGGAAGAAGAATGTGACAAAGATTTCTTGAAGGGACTTAAACTTTATTGTCGGATGCTTCAAGTGATGGAAATGGATTTTGATGTGATGAAATGAAATAAAAAGTTTAACTTTTTTCTTTCAACCGAGAAATGAGGGATGGAATATTTTGGGCAATGAGATAGTGTCAAATTATTTGCACTTAAATTTATTTAAAATTTCATTTGAACTTATCTCACCTCAACTCAACTCTTACCTCGCTTAATTCATTTCAAACCATCTTAAATCAAATTCAATTCAAATTCAATTCAAATTCAATTCAAATTCAATTCAAATTCAATTCAAATTCAATTCAAATTCAATTCAAATTCAATTCAAATTCAATTCAAATTCAATTCAAATTTAATTCAAATTAAATTCAAATTCAATTCAAATTCAATTCAAATTCAATTCAAATTCGATTCAAATTCAATTCAAATTCGATTCAAATTCAATTCAAATTCAATTCAAATTCAATTCAAATTCAATTCAAATTCAATTCAAATTCAATTCAAATTCAATTCAAATTCAATTCAAATTCAATTCAAATTCAATTCAAATTCAATTCAAATTCAATTCAAATTCAATTCAAATTCAATTCAAATTCAATTCAAATTCAATTCAAATTCAATTCAAATTCAATTCAAATTCAATTCAAATTCAATTCAAATTCAATTCAAATTCAATTCAAATTCAATTCAAATTCAATTCAAATTCAATTCAAATTCAATTCAAATTCAATTCAAATTCAATTCAAATTCAATTCAAATTCAATTCAAATTCAATTCAAATTCAATTCAAATTCAATTCAAATTCAATTCAAATTCAATTCAAATTCAATTGAAATTCAATTGAAATTCAATTGAAATTCAATTCAAATTCAATTCAAATTCAATTCAAATTCAATTCAAATTCAATTCAAATTCAATTCAAATTCAATTCAAATTCAATTCAAATTCAATTCAAATTCAATTCAAATTCAATTCAAATTCAATTCAAATTCAATTCAAATTCAATTCAAATTCAATTCAAATTCAATTCAAATTCAATTCAAATTCAATTCAAATTCAATTCAAATTCAATTCAAATTAAAAATTTCAAGGATCCAGACTTTAATTGACCACATCTGGAAAATACGGGGAAAATTAACCACCAAACAAATCTTCAATTTTCCAACAATTTTGACAAATTCACCAATTTATTCATTCAGTCTTAATCATCTTCCTTTTAAGGGCAAGTTTTAACCAAAACCAAAAGCTAAGCCATAATAATAACCTCCCATCAGACATGGCTAATTTACAACAAAAAAGAAAAAAAAAATATTTAAAAAACCAATCTCATTGCAATCGACCTTATTTTTTCTTTTAGGTGGGCGTGGGATAGGAAACCCATTAACTCTGATTAGATAGGTTCCCAACAAATAGATGCCCCATATTTTTTTTATTTTAATAAATAGAAAAACCATTAGCTTTAGTTTTTTTTTTGTTTATGAACATTTAACTGGTAGTGGCGCGAAAAATTAAATATTCATAAAATGGCGCCCAACTGATGACACCCAAAAGTCTCATGGATAAACATCATGTCATGGATTGTTAGTCTTTTGTTTGTTCTTTTTTTTTGTTTGGCAATTTTCGTTTAGGAAAAAATGATAACAAAATATTTTAGTCATATCATCTTCAATAAAAGCTAAGCGTTGTAAAATGTAATACAATCCAGAAAATGCTTCTAACAAAAAAAAAAAAAAAAATATTACGTATTATATCTTACAGCAAAAAGGAAACTAAACGAACCAAGGAAGAAGGTTCAAAAAAAATGTAAGAGCATCAGTCATTTACATGCAAAAAGAGACAAAAAGGACGATTCTGAGTTAAGGGACATCATCAAAAAAAAACAAGGATAATACAAAAAATATTTTTTTTTTTTTTGATAAACACAAAAAATGATGAGGATTATGTTTCTCAGGTAAGGAGCAGGTATATTGTATGCGATGTATATTATTTAGGTTCTATCTCTCGCTCTCTCTTTACTGTTCTGATGAACGACTTTGACTTTGCTGAACATTTTATGAATAACTAAACTACGTGTGGCAATGACGCATGCACGTGACAAAAAATTCTAAGTAATCTTATGAATTTCATCTTCTTTAATCTTCTTTATCAAAATAGGCGTCAAAAAAAAATGGTGGCGGCGGCGGCGTACCTTCTGTTATAAAGAATAAAGATAGCAACAATAAGCGCTACACATATTATAGGGATATTCATGGAATGTCATCAGGGACATACGTACATAAGTAAGAAAAAGGCATAACTACAGTCAGCGCGCTCTGGTGACAAAACAACACCACACAAAACAAAAAAAAAATAATTTAAAATAACATTTCATTTATTTATTCATTCTTGTGGCATCAATTTTTCTTTTCGACGTGAAACTCTCTGTCTTCTTGGTATTAAAGAAGAAGACAATTCAAAACAATTTTTAATGAAGACAATTTTACATGAGTGACATGTGTATGTAGCTACATACTGTTTTGTGGTGTTTTTTTTTTTTTTTTTTCTTGTGTTTTGGTAGCAGATGTACATAGATTTAGATGTGTTTTTGAATGTTTTTTTTTTTTTTTTTGTCTCCAGGATTTCTCATTTTCAGTTGAAATGTAGGAATCACTTATTTTTGCTGTTGTTGTTTTTTTTGAATAATTTTAATACTTTTATTCATGTATTATATATGTTTGAACTGAAGGTAAAAGAAGATTATTGCAAATGTGACAGTTTGTGGAACTTGAAACATATGTGACACTTTGAGAGAAAAAAGGGAAAAATATTATAATCGGCTATTAGTTGAGTATGTTGATTTAATTAATTATGGGTGGGATTTGCTTTGTTTATGTTAGGTGTGACAGGTGCCTAAAAGTGAGAATACTTTTTTGTGTTCATTTGGGAGAAAAGAGGGTGTTGTTAGTTGGGGTTTAAACATGTGTAGGAAAATTAGTTTATTTAAATAATTGTTGTATTTGAGCTAATAAACATAAAGGGATTTTGGAAAGACTTAATGGTAGATTAATTTTGATTAAGGCTGGAAATGGCTAATTATACAATTGTTTGTGATTTTCCAGGGAATTACAAATTTTTGGTAGTTCGAGCCGGATAATTGGAAAAAATGAAATGAAACATAAATTCTTCCAGTTTTCGTGACATTTAGTTGAATAATTTATTCATTTCAAAGCAGGCTAAAGGTCAAGACATTCTAGATCCGTAATCTCGCTTAGAAATAAAGAAATACAACCCATCTAGATAGATAGATAGATTTTTATTTTCGGTATTTAGATATACATTTGGTAAGCTACCGCACAGTTTACACACAGAGATTTGATATGCTATAATAATATCTTTCTACTGAATAAGTATTTTAATATAAATAAAGTTTACAAAAAAAAATAAAGAATTTACTTTGAAGGAAAGTACAAATAAAACCTTCAATACAAAATAAGAACAAAAAAAAAAAAATCAGGTACATTTGGACTCGAATTAGAAATTCAACTTCATAACTATAGTAATGAAGAAGGTTAGTATGAATTGGGTTAGTGAATAATAATAATAAATTAATTTATAAATGTATATTAGTACTTTGTTAGTAGATAGATGAATACATATTTGTATGAAATATATAATTAAATAAATACAATAGTTAATTAATAAGAAAAACAAATGAGTAAATGACTAAATAAATAAACAGTATGTAAATAAATAAATAAATAAATAAATAAATAAACGTATGTATAAATATGAACGTGATACATAAATGAAACAACATGTAAATAAATATGTAATGTAAATTTACAAAGAAAAGAAAAATAATAAAAGGTTACAATAATAAATAAGTAAATAAATAAATAAATAAATAAATAAAAAAATAAATAAATAAATAAATAAATAAATAAATAAATAAATAAATAAATAAATAAATAAATAAATAAATAAATAAATAAATAAATAAATTAAAAAAAAAAAAAAAAATAAATAAATAAGTACACGTAAACATGTAAACATATAAGGATCTTATAATAACAAGTAGATAACATCAAAAATATGGTTAAGAAAACAATTGATTAATTAATGGATTGTCAGGAATTTCACAATTTCGCAAAAATGAATTGTTAAGTTTAACTATTCTTTCAGAGATCATTTCAACATTTGCTCTTGCATGTAAGTCCAGTGTAGAATGGTATCGAGAAAGATTAAGCATCATTTTAAGTAACTTGTTCTGTGAAACTTGAAGTTTTTTAAGATGACATTTGGAACAATTTCCCCACACTTGGCATCCATAGAGAAGGATTGCTTGGAATATTACCTTGTGAATTATTATTTTGTTAGTGTTGTTTAGACCGGACTTTCTATTTATGAATGGATATAGCATATTGATTGCTATGTTTACTTTGCGCAGCGTTTGAGCAATATGTTCCTTAAATGTAAGTTTTTGGTCTAGATAAACCCCTAAATATTTCACACTCGAGTCCCATTTGACATTAACACCATTAACAATAATCTGATTGCTGGGGAGATAGCAAGACTTTCTTTTTCGGCTGAAAAAGATAGCTTGTAATTTCTCAGCATTCAGCTTAATTTTCCACTTTTGATAATAATGCATCATCAGTTCAAGTGCATGTTGTAAATTTGTCTCAATGTTGAGACTAAATTCATGCGATGAAAAGATGCCAGTATCATCAGCGAATATGGCTATTTCACATTCTTGCAGTTTGGGAATATCAGATGTGTAGATGTTGTATAAAAAAGGACCCAATACTGATCCTTGCGGAACACCTGCATTAACATTATAAGAAATTGAAGGACAATTATTAACATAAACACTAAAACAACGGTTAGAGAGAAAACTTTGAATAATTTTGACCAGATACATGGGAAAGCCAAAATGTACCATCTTGTGGACAATCCCATCATGCCACACTGAGTCAAAAGCCTTTTCTATATCTAGTAAAACAAGGCCAGTTGATTTACCTAGAGAACCCATCTTATACGAAAAAAAAACTACTAAATACAAACAGGCACTCACCAACTCATTAAATCATTGATTTTAGAATTCAATTATCATTTAATCTGTAGACGGTTAAAAAATGTTCACTCGAACAAAAATCAGCTGAATCGAATTTTATTTTTTGTCAAAATTGCTTAAAAATGCAAAGACAAAAATAACAAAACATTAGGAGTTATTTGATAGTGTCCATTTCGTTGGAACCACTTCTAGTTCTTAGATTAGCAATTTAATCATATCTCTCTAATTTCTTCAGTCACATGTACATAAATGTAAAAAATATGGAATTTATCGATTTTAGTAGGACTTTTTGGAGTAATTAAGAAGTGCAAAGTGGAAGACGAACCAACTTTCGTGATGAATACCATTCAAGATAGAAGAATATGGTACTGAATTTGACGACAAAAAAAAAAGTCAATTGATTTCTAAGTCGGCACTGAAATGATAAAATTCAGGGAAGCAGTTTAGTTCTTTCAATCGTCGATTAGTATTTACTAAACTAATTAAGAAATCAATTATAACCAATATAGGCAACTGCTAGCAAAAGATTGTATCAACCACAAATGCCATTCTATTCTATAGATGTGATATTTTGGCAGATACACTCAAGCAAAAGCAGTGGTTCAGAAACCCGGAGCTCTCAGCGTAACAAGCCATACAGTATCAAAACCACCCGTTTTTTGTGGTCGCATAAATGATCTCATAAATCTTCTAGACAGAGAAAACTACATGTACGTATTCAGAGTATTCTATGGTGCAACTGTTGGTTTTAACAGGACTATGGGACGAATATTAAAAATATTAGATATTCCTTTACAAATTTCAAGTGACCACTTGAAATCAATCATTTCTTAAAAAAACTTGTTCAAAAACGCAATTAGTGTCTGGTTTGATAATCACAAGGCTGCACTTGTGGCATGGTGGCCATTTTGAAGGTCGATTAAGAAACCTTGAACTAGCAAAGTTCGATTCTCGAAATTGCGATGATTTCTTTATTATACAGCTTAACCGCCGTTTTTCTGTTAGAAAAATTTTATAACTTGCTAATGCTTTGTCGTTTTTCTATTTTCTCCATTTCTATCTTCTAAAACTGCTTTCCTTTCATTTCATTGGGGGGTCAGTGTTCTTTAGCTGATCGATTTGGGGAAGACCTTCTTTCCACAAAGAACTACACATTATGAAAAAAACTTAGCCAGAAACAGCTATCTTTAATACTGGTAGCTTTTGTTCTCAATAGATCAAAAAAAATAAAAAAAGGAATTCCTTCTCTTACACTTACCGAAGAAGTGTTGAAAAACTATCGAATTCCAATGCTACTACTAAACCAACTATTAAAAAACACTTAAGCAAATACATAATTGAATTTCCAAAACAATTTCAAAGAAACTCATCAGAAGAACATTTAGTTTCAAGTATTTAAATTGAAATTAAAGGTCATTTCGCAACCAAAAATGCAAATAAGACTTGTTTCGAAAATTTTTTTAAAATATTTTCTTTTCATTAAAAATACAAAATCGATTGGTTATTCATTCAAACAAACACACACACACACAAAACCAAACGAAGAATAAATTCAAATAAAATTGCTGAATTTAAAATTATTCAGCACTTCTGTTTCCCAAAGTAAGTATAATATTGCTAAACAGATGAACAAAGCTAGATATATCATTATATAGACAATTCTACTTGTTTCTAATCTATATACCAATATTCCACATGCTTCTCATGCGGAAACGAAAAACCATTCGGAATTGGGAATCAAACGAACATCTGTGTGCCAGGCGGCCAAAAGCCTTAAATGTATATTCAGCAAGGCAAACGCCATAAATTAATCAGTGCGTCGTGTATTGAATTTTTGGGGGAATATATAGAAGGCAACGCAACGGCGAAAGCGAAGGCGGCTTCGATAGCTATGGGTCTTTTATTTTTCAAGGAGTCAGTCTCAGAGTCTTAACTACCAGCATGCATGGCGCTGATTGTGAAGTGAAGGCTGCTGCTGCTTCTGCTTCTGCTACATGGATACGAGTACTATATGGATGGGAAAACCATAAATCGAAATTTCTGATGGCGTCCGATAAAAATGAATGAAAAAGGTCAAAACAATTTCGCACTCTTCCTTCCGTATTCTTCCTTATTTACACCATGCAAAATGACGTCTCATGGGAATCTTTGAGTATCATCCAGGAAAACGAACACATCACAATCAGGAAAGCAAAAAAAAAAAAAAACCCCAAAAACCTAAACTGGTTTGTCGGGACCCGAGGCTTACGTATCCTCAGACCCACAGAGTGTTCGTCCTTTTTTTCTGGCCAAAAAGCAAATCTACTTCCGTAGTTTGTGCCACTTATTGGCTACCATTGTTATTCGTGTTCTATGTTGATGCTGATGTTGTTATATGTGTCGTCCTTGCCGATGCCGATGGTTGCACCCAGGCGGGAAGACACGACGACGATTATGGCGATACGGTTTTAAACCTCAACTGTGCCTCATCAGCACCACTTGGTTATATAGCCCCAGCACAGATGAGAGAAATTGGCCTATAGATGGCCTCTCTGAACAGACAAACAAAAAAAAAAATACAACTTTGCAAAGAAAATCAGTCGAGTTTTTTTTTTTAGTTGAACGGTCCGTTTGGGAAATATTATCCGTTACGTGCGCATTGTACGCAAAGTGGAATTTACCATCAGGACTCGTTTAAGTTATATTAATTGCTTTCTGAGCCGACACACTATGCTGTGTGTATATGAGTACCAGAGTACACAGTTGTTGGATCTTAGGTACCTATTTTCGGCGTAGGCAGCAGCATCGGCAGCAGCAGGATTTTCGGTCTAAATTTTGTGTCTCCGGAATATTATTCAGCTGAGGCGAGAGTCGTCCTAGTTTGTGTTTTTGTTTGAGAGTGTGTTGAGGCTATATCCTTTTGGATTTGTAGATCCCAAACCAATTACAGAAGAATGCTGATTGCGTGTCATTTGAATTCATAGATTTTCTACCAACATTCCAGTACACTAGTTGGGTGGAAGATATGTTCATAGGTCCTTTGGCGGCGGCGGCAGCGAGTGTCTCTTCTATATGAGAATAAATGCAAGGTATCCACATTCATATTCGAGTGGGTATCATTTGAGGAGGATGTTTTCCGAAACGGAACGGAACGACACGACGACGACGACGACGCACGATATAAGGTTAAGTCTTGTTTAGTATCTCTGTGCCATTTGGTTAAGGTGCAGCACACTATGTGCGAGTTCGTGTATGGGTGTATTCTTGTGAGCGATTTGTACATTAAGGTGATTAAGCTACATCCCTAGTCCAGAATTGGCTTTAAGTTGTTTTAGATGAAGATATCTTTTGGATGATAATGCTGCTGCTGCTTGCTTCGCCACAGGAGTTAAATGATACTCAAAGAGAATATGTGTTTCAATGAATCACTGATATATGTTTATGTGGGTTGTATCTTTTGTATAAGTCGGATATAATATATTTAGTTATGTACGTATCTATAAAATCTACATAATAAGACGGGAAGAAGATATTGTGAATATTTGAAAATTTAAACTGATTTAAAATGAACCAAACCGTTTGATAGATGAATTCGGCATGATATTCTAATTATTGTCAGAAGTTAATGATTTGTAATTTCTTATCAATTTATATAGAAAACGTTGGAAGTTCAACAAAAAAAAAATCCGAGATTTTTTTGAGCAAAAAAAAAAACAGAAAAAAAATCCAAAGCTGCAAAAAAAATAAAACGCGCTCATAAAAAATTTTTAAGAAAAAAATTGAATTCTGGTATACGAAATTTTTAAAAAACATTTCTAGTTAGCATGAGGAAAGTTTTGTTTCAATTTTTCTTCTGATTTCAAAATTAAAAAGCTATTTTATTTTTATTTTATTTGTTTATTTATTTTATGTTCTCATGAAAAACCTATACACATTAAGACATATTGTCTTATAATTTAGGCACAGGCTACAGTTAAACATTTTATGAAAGCTAGGATTTGACAATTTTGTTATTTACATACATATAAAAAAAATGTATACAAACCAAAAAAATTTAAAAACAAAAATTAAAACAAGAAAGAACGAAAAACAAACGAAAAAGAAGGAAAAGAGGGAAAACAGTAAATTTGTTATCATTATATGGTAATGATGATTTCATCGTTGTGAAAAGTGAAGCTTAATTTTGGTCTGTAGCTTCAAAACATTGTCTATTTCTTTTATGTTTCGTGGAAGAGAATTGCATAATCTAATTGAATATATAAAAAACAGACGCTCGGATGTGAGAGGCATAGCGCAGGTGGGTAAGCATTCGCGCCCTTTGCGAGGATGACCTAGTTATTATATCACTGAGATATTGGGGTTCACGATTAAGAAGTATCTTTGAGAGTAAGTTTAATGCTCGGTACTTTAGGAAATTTTCAAAAGTCATATTTAACAGATTTTTGGAAAAATTGGATACACTGTCATATCTCCTTAAATATAACGTACCAGGCTGTTAAAGGCTACGTTTAGTTTTATTTTGCTGACGCAATCGCAATGCGAATAAATCTCGCAACCATAAATGAGTGTAGGTAAAGTTTCATTCAACATATTCGATTGAAGAGTTCTGTAGAAGCACTGGAGTAAAGTAAGAAAGGTCAACAACTTTTTTTGAAATCACAAGACTTACAAATCATAGGATTTAATAAGAGACCATTTTTCTCCGACCAACATGCGATTTTGGCAAGAAATTCAATGAAACATCTCATGCCGGCTTCTATAAGCCCTAACGGGCATCTCAAATGCATTTGTACATCATCAGCATACATGTGGATTGAACTATATTTTACCACTGTGGTAATTTCGTTTACATAGAGTGAGAATAACAGAGGACCTAGAATCGAACCTTGTGGAACACCGCGAGAGATTGGGAGGAGGTCGGACAGACTATTGTTCAATTGAACTACTTGCATTCGATCTGTTAAGTAGGAACGCAAAAGTTTCACAACACAGGATGAACAATTAAACTGATGAAAAATCTTATCGCATAAAACTGAAAGGTCGACCATATCGAATCCTTTGATATTTTTTGTAGCATACCATATCAGTGTTGCAGGCTTTTGAAATCAACTTTTCGGTAAGCTCAATGTATTCATACCATAAAAGGAACTAGAAAAAATTGACAAAAGAGGGTTATTGGAGTAAATGCTGATATAACTCATTCTTCAGTTATTTAGTTCAATATTAAAGAAGCAGGAATTTTTTGCTCCAATTAATAAATCGTAATTGCAGTTAAATTAATGGACATTAATCAGTCTTCATTTGTTTCAATAAGTCAGTGAATATTAGAGTGATGCTGATATAACACACTCATCACATATTTAATAGAATTTAATCAAGTGTCGGAGGAGCAGAGGTTTTATTATATTTTTTTAGCTCAAAAGTCTTAAAAAAATGATTTAATTAATATGATCGTGATGCATTTTGCGGTAGTAGCATAAACGTTGGTGCTCCTCACCATTGTCCTTTGGATTCATCATACAATTGTTGGTCCTTAGGACTTGAGGTATTAAGGAGATTTTTTGCTCCAAAAATAGCGGTATTTTGAAGTGAGGTTTTGCAATTACTTTCAATTATTTGATAAAAAAAAGAATTCGAAAACCATACCAAATTGATAATCATCATCATCATCGGCTCGACAACCGGGGTCCGGTCCTGGCCTCCTTCAACAAGTCTCTTCACCTATCCCGGTCTTGAGCCGACGCCATCCAGTTGCGCACCCCAAGGCTTCGGGCGTCCTAGTCTACGCCATCTCTCAAGCATGGTCTGCAACGCAGCCGTCTACCATAGAATGTATACCACAAAGGATTTTCCGAGCCGGTTCCTCTTCACTCGTGTGAGCTAGGTGCCCTGCCCACCGGAGTCTACCGATTTCTACCTAATTTTTGTCACTATGTCTGCTTCAAGGTAGATTCCGTACAATTCATGATTGTACCGTCTCCGGAATCATCCTTCCTCACATATGGGGCCAACAAGTCTCCTTAAGACTTTTCTCTCGAACGCGGCTAAGAGGTCGGAGTGTCTTTTGCTAAGCACCCAAGCCTCGGATCCATACGTGAGTACTGGCAGGACCATGGTCCTGTACAGCAGCAGTTGTGATTTTATGGTGAGATTTCTGGATTTGAAGAGCTTTGACAGACTATAGAAGGCTTTGTTGGAATTGAGCAGCCGCCCGCGTATTTCTTCTTCTATATTATTATCGGCTGCTACTATTGACCCAATGTATATAAAGGATTGCACGACTTCAAATTCGTGCTCCGCTACCTTGATTGTTTGCAGCCCTTTTGTGACGCCTGCTCGATCTGGATGAAGGAATCGTGTACAGCTTGTTCGGTCCTTCCGATGATTTCAATGTCGCCTGCGTAAGCCAGTATCTGGCTGGACCTGTTGACGATGGTCCCTCTTGTTGCCTTGCCAGAGTCACGGATTGCTTTCTCCAACGCCAGGTTGAAGAGAAGACAGGCCAAACCATCCCCTTGTCGGAGTCCATTAAAGATGTTGATTGGTCTGGATAGCATGGTCATGGTCAACCTACAAAGTCGTGTCAATTTATTTGGGATGCCGAATTCTCTCATGGCTTTGTAAGGTTCTACCCTGGCTATGCTATCATAGGCGGCCTTAAAGTCTATAAACAGATGGTATGTTGGGATGTTACCGTCTGTTTATAAACTAATTGATAATAGGTCTGCCATAAAACCCGCTTTTCGGTTTTCAGCCTTTTCATGAGCGGTTTGAGAAATTTTTAGGAAAGAGGTTTCGTATGATGCAAATATCAACACTTTCAAAAAAAAAATATTTTCGATTTTTGAAAAAAAAAAATTGAGTTGGTTTTGAGTGTGTATTGTTGAATACGAAAAATAACAATAAAATTTATATTAAAAAAATACATATTTAAGAAAAAACGCTCCTACGATTTTTTGTTTGTTTTTATTAAAAAAAATTTTTGGCAATTTTAATAATAAATTAATAGTAAATTTTCGTTATTTTTTTTTGTTTCTAAAATACTTTTACATACAAACAAGTTGATGGGATCAAGTCGTTCATTTTATTTATTTCAATTTAAAAACAGAAGAAAAAAAAAACTAATTAAATATTTGAAACAAAAATTCGGTTAACCAAAAAAATTTTATCTGACACACTTTTTCTATTCCCAACATTGCTGTGTAGGCCAACGCATCAAAGACAAAAAAAAAAAACAATGTGTCCTTTCATCAGAAAAAAACGTATCTAACATTGCTACCAAAAAAACATTATCTCTTTTAGGAAAAACAAAAAAGTTTTTTGTTTCTATTTTCCTCTTACCTACTTTCAACAAAAAGATTAAATCTAATTAACCTAGGATGATGGAGAAAAATTGAAAATTCAAGAGCAGCCATTTTTTTTTAAATGAACAAACGTACCGCAAAACAACCAAATTCAAGTTTAGAATATTAACACTCACAAAAAAAAAAAAACAACAACAAAAAGCTAGCTGTGGAATGTGAAGATACAACAACAACAAAAAAACAGAAAAACGCAAACCATTTTCTCACAATGACATCTACTGTCACTCAGAGATAATCCCATCTTGCTTAAGGGATTTCAGTTATAAATATATTTTTTTGTTTTTGTTGTTTTTTTTCACAATTTTCGAGAGGACATTTTTCAGCATCTTAATTTTTACGTGTCAATTTTTTTCAAGGTATTTTTTTCCTCCGTTTCTTGTGAAAAAAAAAAATAAAAAGTTCAAAAATTCAAACTTGCAACAGATTTTGTTGTTTGCAACAAAAAAAAAAAAAAAAAAAAAAAAGAAATTGTTGCGACCAGCTACCGTTGTCAAACTAAACTGAGAAAAAAAAAAACGCAAGTGACAAGAAGTTTGGAAAAACTTTTACTAAAAGATTTTCAAACCAAAGAAAAAAATTAAACTTAGAAAACGAGTCCGTCTTTTTTTTTTCTTTCTAAGAAAGAATATTATAAACAAGTATTTTTTTTTTGGCCAAAAAGAAAAGGTGGTGGTGTTGTGCAAGAGAGATCACTAGAGGGATAATATACTCAAAACTGTTTAAGAAATAGATCCATCAGAGATTTTCGAGGTAGCTGGAGTTCTTTTTTTTTTGTTCTATATTATTATAATCCCTATGGAGCAGCGACGACGAAAGATATTTTTTTTTCTTGATACAATTTGATAGGACATTTCTTTTCGTTGAAGTTGTCTCATTGGGGGGAGGTGATAGTGAGGCAAAGTTGAAGTTCGAAATCTTTAAGGTAATAAACTTTTAAATTAGGTCGTGTGGAATGGACTTGAGGGTAATTATTATTTTTTTTTCTCTTGTCAGTCGGATAGAAGCAATACTCTCACTCAATTATGTTTTTTTTTTTTCAGTAATTATAAGAGACTTAAAAAGAAATTTAAAAGTATTTTTAGGGAAAAGTTTGAAGCATGTTCCCAAATCGATATTTAAATTCGGAATTTTTCTGGAAAGTTTGAATTATTTTAGCTTATAAGTAGATAATTATGCGGTTGTCATTTTGTTTGGAAGAGACAGCTTTAGAAGTGACAATAATTATTGACGGTTTAATAAAATTACAATTGTGATATAAATTCAGCATGGATGAATTTGTTTTGAAAATATTTTTTTTTTTTAATTTGAATTTAAATAAAATGCAAATTTTTGAAAAAATGACAAAAATTCATTTTCGTTTTCGTTTCTGTTTTTTTTTTTTTTTTGATAAAACAATTTTTACTTAAGGCTTTTCGAAATTAAAAAAAAAAATTGGAACGAGTACAAAACGAAAACATATTTTTATACAACATAGACATTTCTATCGAATGGCGTTTCCAGATTTTTAGTTAGTGCGCTAGCTACATATACATGTCATGTCCCAAAGTTTTGAATAATAAATTAAAAATAGAAAAAATGGAAATGAAACCTTTTTTGATTTTTAGAAAAATTAAAAAAAATTGGACAAGTAGACAGGACATATTTTTTTACAACATAAACAAACGATTTTTTATCCAGATTTTCCGAGCGCTATGGTGTTGATGTTTCCATTTTGTTTTTTTGTTTTTTGAAGTGGCTTTATTTCGAAAATGGTGAGTGCGAAAAGTGAGTGAAAAAAGTTGTACAAACGCTGTACAAACGATTTTAATTATCAGTTTTACCGAACTTGAATGCAAGTTCGCCAACTAAGTGCGACCAAAAATTAATTCTTTGCTAGCTCGATTTCCAATTGGCAGTATCATTTTGGAAGAAAAGAAAAATTAACATATTTACAAACTAATTACTTTTAGAATCGTAGTATAATAATAAAGGTCCTGAACACAAAAAATATTCCATTTATTTTCGATAAGAAAATTCAAATGCCATTTGGCGTCATCTAGTGTCAAAATAAAAATCCCAAAATTTGGCGCATTTTTTTTTAAATTATTGTGACATTGATTTTCTCTTTATGACCTTGGGCGTGTTAAATTAAAATATAAACCTAAAGAATAAATAAAAAATGGGTATTCCATTTTTTTTTCATAAGAATATTCAACTACCATGGGGTGCCATCTAGCGTCAAAATAAAAATCTGAAAAAAAAACTTAACGGATCTTTTAAAAATTATTCCGAAATAGATTTTCTCCTCATTTTTATCTAAACTTGCCTTGACCTAATCTACACAATCACATCTTATCCAAATCACTTTGTATATCAATATTACCTACTTGAACAAGGACACAACTAACTGACATTTGATCTCTTTAAAATCCGTGAATCTTTAACACCATCTAATAAATCTCTTAAACTAAATAGTACCAACTTCATATCCGGCCACTTTACAGTTCTCACCTTAATTACTTATCCATCTTCTTAGTTTTCCAAAAGACAAACACCATAGTAGGTTAATTACGAAAAGATAAATCATTTTTCACATCTTACGAATATAATAATGCCTATTTATGTATACAACAACACTAAATGTATTATAACCTATAGCGGTACAGTAGGCATATACAACACACAGCACTTAAGCCAATTACATCTTCATCTTCATCTTCTCTTCTGTATTTGGCAGTTGTCAAATGCTTGTCATGTTCCATAGGAAGCAAGTTGTCATGAATCACAATTGCCTCTTTCTCTCTCTCTCTCTCTGTATTTCTCTGTACAGTTGGTAGATGTACATACATATATTACAGTAAAAGACGCAAAAATAAAATATACATAAATTATGAAATTATTTTCAAGAAAATTTAGTGAAGATATGCTATAGGTCAAAGAAATGTACGTAGGAACTCATAAATTTTGATTTTTAAGAAACAACAACAAAAATTCAATCTTAAATAGTCTTTGAACTTCTATAAGGGTCCAATAAAAGCAAGTAGGTAGATGAAGAAGGTTAAAGTCAACAAAAAAAAAAAGTATCCAGCAAACATAGACTGATATCCTGGAGGTTTCTAAAGTACTTATAACTATATAGATAGGTGGTATATATTAATAAATTAATCTTTGTAAACATTCCCTTGCGCACAGGGGGTGATTAGGATAAAATAAAAAGCAAATAAAGGACTTTGGAATAAAGAAGAAGGGGACCAACCTACCTGCATTTTGTTGTTTAAAAATAAATTTTGAGAAAATTTGATTTTTCTCTAAAAAAAAAAACAAAAACAAACCTTAACCCAAATTTAGAAAGAACTCAAAATTATTTTTATTTTTTATTTGCTAATAGCAAATATGACCAAAAAGGACATAAAAATGACAGAAGAAGAATGCAAACACATCAAGCCAGATGCCTTGAAGGAATAAATCACATTTTTGTTCTTCTTCTACGATGTGGCCCATCATACAGATTTAGGTAAACCTCAACTTTTGGGTTTAGGTCTCATTTTTTTTTGGTTTTTGTTGAGATAGTGCAACATATACAACACAGCACCTGATGGTTTTCGAAGACGAAGAAAGAAGGACACACACACCTTAAGGACATGCTCTCTTCTTTCATAGAATAAAACACACAACTCTCTACTTCTACGTGTGTCGTGACCGAACAAAGTGCAAATGACAACAACAACAAAGAACACAAACAAAAAAAAAGGAGTAGAAATGACATCGCCAACGAAGAACGAACCAAGAAACGATTTAGTCACTTCATTTATCACCTTGCCTTAAGGCGTAGAAAATGTAAACATACATCTATATACCTAACAGTGCAAACGAACAAAAAAAAATAAAGGATATAACTTAAGCTTCAATGAAGACAAACGAAACGAAAGGACGAACACACACAGAAAAACTGAGATTTTTAGTCAGAGTCCTTAAAAGAAACAGAAGAAGGTTACCAAACATTTACCACACACCATTTTAGCCATAAAGCAATTTCTGTATCCTGGCAAAATCCTTCTGTGTGAGGAAAGGAACCACAGAAGCAATGTCACATCTAGATAAAGTGTAAGGATAATAATAAAATGGTACAGTATAGCAATATAAATTGTTTGTCTTTTCTATTCTACTCTGCTCCTTCACTCGCACTTTCTAGGATAAAAAGCTACAGGACGAATTTTTATTCCTATTTTTTTTTTTATTTTTATATAAGCACTTAATGGTCGGCATGCGAATAAAAATGTGGTTTTGGGCATGAGGAGACAACATAACACTTAAGGCATTTAACTTTAGAAAAGATTTTTTTTTTTAAACTCG
Source organism: Syrphus vitripennis (assembly GCA_958431115.1). Classification (NCBI taxonomy): domain Eukaryota; kingdom Metazoa; phylum Arthropoda; class Insecta; order Diptera; family Syrphidae; genus Syrphus; species Syrphus vitripennis. The sequence continues at coordinate 87,854,316 of OY288108.1, forward strand.
TGTTTAACATTTTTCACAAAACACAAAATAAAAAAAAATAAAAATTGGTGAAAAATGCAACAACAAACATGAGGCGAAAACAGCAATCAAAAGTAAAAAGCAAGCAACATTTATCATTTTGTCAAAAAAAAAAAAAAAAAAAAGAAGCGACATCAGGACGAAATATAGGACGAACATCAGGAAGCTACTCAGACAAACATAAAATTGGCATAATAAAATGTGTTGTGGCGGTTTAAGTGAAGATCGTAAAAAGACTTTGACTGGAGTGTGATGTGTTTGATGGAAGAGGCCAGAACCACAATATTTTTTTTTTTTTCTTCTGTTGTGATTTAAATGGCAAGTTATCTTGAATGGGTTTTAAAGTGGGAGGACGTGTTTTCTTTTGGAGAAGGTGAGTTTTGATTTAGAGGAGACTGTAAGCAATCCGTAGTACTCAGGATGAATAGCCAAATGTTGAATTGGATTAAGGTAGAAAAAAAAGCAATTTCTCTGAAAAATAAAAAAAAAAATTCAGAACAGTTTTTTTTTTTTGATTTTTTGTTTATATTGCTTTTTTTCTTTACTCGATATATTACAACGCATATTGTAGAAAACAACTGAGAAATGACAGAAAATTGTATTAATTAGTGTAACCACCAGTTGAAATTTTGTTACGAATTTTCTGACAGGAAAACCTGATCGGAATTCTCTTCAACAGTAAAATTTAATTTTGAATTAAAATAACAGACATTCATTTCAAAAGTGTTTGAGTTTTTGTTTTAACCACCTCAAGGTTGTCTTGATAATGTATTTTGGCGTTGAATCGCCTGGGTCTTGAGAAAAAGCTTTGTTTGAAAAAAGAAAAAAGTCTTCTTTTTTTGTATGACCTACACATTATTTGTCCAAATTAATATTCATAAATGTGATAGAGAAAAACATCCTCGGAAAAAAAGTTTTCCCTCAGGAAAATTGACCTAACTCAATGTTTTTTTGAACTGATGGATGTAGGTGGTTTCACGTTAAAATTATTAGAATACAAGACAGTTATTGACACTCTTCAATTATGAAGAAGTAAAGAGGCTTCTATAAAACCTTCTCACCAAACTGAAGACAGCGATAGATGAATTCAGACACGAGCAAATTTACAAAACATCTACCAAAAGCACGAGTAAAAGAGCTAGAAGAGAATTCATCTACAGTCCCAAAACTCGTTGTCAAAGACACTCTCTTTGTTAGCCCTCTCAAAAAAGCTAACTTATTCGTTAAGCAGTTCGCCGCCAACTCTATACGCTGTCTGATAGTGTCATGACTCCACCAGTTCTTGAGCGCGTAAATGATTCCATGGGACAAATTTTCTTTCGTACTCGAGCTTTGGCGAGAGTCCTAAAAGATCTCAACACTCATAAATCCGCTGGTCCGGATGGTATCACCGCCATTGTTCTGAAGAGGGTGTTCTTCCACGCTGGCAAAACCCCTGCGTAAGCTTTTCCATCTATCCTATTCTTCTGGGCTTGTTCCGAGCAGTTGGAAAACAGCATTTGTCCAGCCTATCCCAAAGGCGAATCTTCTTCACCCTCTAATTACCGACCAATTGCACTTACGTCCCTTCTTTCCAAGGTCATGGAAACGCTTATAAATTATCAGCTTAAGAAATATCTCAAAGATCGAAAGCTTCTTAATGACCGGCAGTACGGCTTTCGCAGCAATAGATCCACTGGTGACTTGATGGTTTATCTCACCGAACAGTGGAACAAATCTTTACATCGTTTTGGAGAAAGTAAGATTAATGCACTTGATATTTCTAAAGCATTTGATAAAGTTTGGCATTCTGCTCTTTTATCGAAAATGCGTGCGTTTGGTATCGATGAAACCCTTCTTCGTTGGATTAGTAACTTTATTTCGAATCGTACTATACAAGTAGTATTAGACGGATTCAAGTCTAAAACCCATAACATAAATGCTGGTGTGCCACAGGGTTCCGTTTTGTCTCCGACTCTTTTTCTCATTTTTATTAATGACCTCCTGTCTGCAACTACTAATCCATTAAATTGTTTAGCTTTTTATATTCGTTTCCAGATTCACATCCCTGCTCTTCGGACGTGGAACTGAAACGGCTAAATATGATAAGTTCATTAAATTCTGACTTAAACAGCATTGTACATTGGGGATTAAATAATCGCGTAGAATTTAATGCTTCGAAAACTCAATGCTGCCTTTTCGGTCGTACTGTCAAGTACAGGGATTCGTTTTTTAGGCGTACTACGCGAATGTGGAATACCCTTCCGCGCTCTGTCTTTCCCTCTCATTGTGATGAACTGAAATTCAAGACTAATGTTCACCGGCATCTCCTTTCAAATCCCCTCCTTCTTACATAAAGCTCGCACTGTGTTTCGACATGTAAAGGGTACATAAAATCCCCTTTTGTGCGCGCTAAATATAAAAAAAAAGAATGGAGTCATAGATTAACCATCGAGTAAAGAAGAGGTAACTTTAGCTCTGAAAAAGATTTGAGGCAGATCAGATGATCTTTTCGTATACATAGAAGATGCCTTTAAAGATCGCAAGACTGCAGTATCTCATTCATGAGTCAAATCGACAAAAAAGCTGATTCCATCAAAATGCTACACAAAAAAATCATATCTACTTAGCAGGTCCTAGTGTGGCTTCGTGTCTAACAGATTGACTATACATAAAATCTTGAGATTTAAGCAAGTCCTGGAAAATACTAACGAATTACAAGTCAAGGTCTACAATTTTTTTTATAAATTTTAAGACTTCTAATCACATCATTTATGGGTCAATTCTTGATTAAAAATAAAAATGGCGTTGTACGTTATTTTGCAATATCTCGAGAACGACTCGACTAGCTTAGATAGCTGAACATGGAATCCCATGCACAATGACCCAATAATGTTGCGTTACTAAGAAACAGCTCTTTTGAAATGTTCTAAGCTAACTAACGAACTAGACCTGTTGCTTCTGCAAGAATACTCTTCATCAGCTACTGCTTTAAGCTCGTACTCCAAAAAATAGTGTGCAAAGCAGACTTTAACAAGGCTGATAGTGTTGTGTGCTATAGATCTAACATCTTTGATAACTCTTTTCTGATTATTGCCAAACTGGGAAATTTATGATTATTATTCAACAGACGAATGAAACTTGACTGTTATTGACTGAAAAATGTCGTAGTTAGGTACTAGAAGTCCATCTACCTCGGTGGAAACATCAACACTACGGAGCAAATATGAACATCTTTTGATCTGCAGAAAACTTCGTAAAACAACAAACTTCATCAAAAACCGTTCATGAATGATAAAACAAGTGAAGATCCTTTGATAATTATCATTCGAATCCACTACTAATTCATCTTGGTGAAACAAAGAAATCGCTGTTCTTCTAGATAAAAATTTTTTGGCGTAAATTTGTTCAATTCAAGTCTTGCAAATACGTCTATTAGAGTTGCTGGAAACAGTTTTCAAAACTCAGCCCACAAAAGGAACTACGAAACTGAATTAGATAACTGGAGTTATTAAGATCGTAGAAGTTGGAAAACTACCATATTTTAGGCTGAATAGCTTTAAGAGTCTGGGAGCAGTTAGTCAATTATTCATCTAGCAGAGCCGCATTAATAATTTTTAAAAAAAGTTAAAAACATGTTTGTTAAAAAATTCGTACTTACAAGTTTGAATATGGAAGGTTGGAGGGAGGTACATACCGTTTTCTGAAACAAAAAAAAAACCATCATTAATTATTTAATCTAATTTTTAATAAATCTAATACAAGTGAAATTTTGTTTTTCCTAAAATTAAAGAAAACAAGAAAATTCGCCATTTATAATCTCAAAATCAAAACTTCAAGAAAACGCGAAACTTATATTAAATACATAATTCTGTTTAAAAAAAATTACAATCCTCAAAAAAGCAATCTCTAATAGATCAAAAATAAAATTCTGTTGGATGTTACATCATACAGAAATAAAAACTTATAGCAGACTTCGGCAAGATTTTGTTAATATAAGAATTTTACTTTGTATTCTGCTCTCATTTTCTATAATTTAACGAGTTCATATTAAATCAACTTTTTCCATATTGCTTTTGAAATTTTTTTTTTATCTTGCCACAGAGCACATTAAAATATATATAAACCAAACGCACTACTTGTGTGCATTTCAAATTTACAAACTTAAATATTTTAATCTATTTTGAAAATTTCAAAATTTCAAACACGTATAACTTTTAATTATACGAGCACAATGATAGTCATATAAGGATTCCCCACAACAAGAAACAAAAAAAAAGGAGAAAAGTTTTCTTTTTTTTTTTCGTAGAGGTGCTAGGGTAGCATTAAATTCCCTTCTCGATGTGGTAAGACAAAATTTTAATGTGAAAATGTATACTTTCAACCTATTTTGAAAACAGATAAAATGCCTTGATATAAAAGGCAAGACAATATCCTCTAAAGGGAAGGTTCACACATGTTCTTAGATACCAAAACCTGCCTACACTTTGTATTTCTTTGAAGTTTATTTTCTTTTCTTTTAATTTTTTTTTTTTTTTGTAGCGGAAGGAAAAGTATTTTGGTGGTATTTATAAGCAACAAGTTTGAAAGAGGATATCACATATTATGTTGTTTTATATTTTTTGTGTTGTTGTTAAACTGTGGTAGAAGTGCGAAACAAAAAACCTTATGCCATACATAGTAAATGTTTGGAAAGTTTTATGGTAATTTATAGAAATTCCATGAATTTCAAAGTATTTTTAAGAACGCTGTTTACGAGTAGAAATTTTCAAAGAGATTTAAGTCGCTGGCGACAGCGAAATTACAAGTTTTTTTCTCTGTCGACTGCGCAAGGGATTATCAACTTAATTTGATTATCTTGATTTGCACAAGTAACTTAAGAAGCTCGAGACGCTAAAGACGCACAAGACCCTGAAGATTTATAAGCCATTCAAGACGCTTTAAAAGGGATGATCAAGACTCACAAGACTCGCAGAATGCTGAAGATTTCAAAAACCCCAGGGCGCTTTTAGTGCTTAAGATCATCAAGACACTCCAGCAGACGAAACAACCAGACGTCTAATACGCACATGAGCCTCAAGAAGATCACGGCGTTAAAGATACTCGGACTTCGCTCTAGACCTCTAAGATCATCTAGACTTTCTAAGCCATGTAGACTTTCTACATCATCTAGTTCCTCTTTAAGATTATTTAGACTTTCTAGATCATCTTTTTTTTATTGTCATCTAGAATATCTAGATCATCTTAATTTTCTTGGTAAGCAAGACTTTCTAGATCATCTAGACTTCATTTAGAATTTCGGGATCATCTAATTTTTTTTAGATCATCTGGACTTTCTAGATCATTTAAAAATTTAAGATCATCTAAAACTTCTATACCTTCCTATTTTTTTCTAGATAATCAAGACTTCCCAGATCAATTAATTTTTAGTTCTAGTTAATCTTGACTTTCTAAATCATCAGAACTTTCTAGACCATCTAGACTTTGTAGATTATTGAGGCTTTCTAGATCATTTTAACAGATCATCTAGTTTTTTTCTAGATCACATTTGTCTTTTTTGACGGTCTTTACTTTCTTGCTATGTCACCTTAACTTTCTAAATAATCTGGACTTTAAAAATCATCTGGACTTTAGATATCATCTAGATTTTCTCATTCATCTAGATCATTAAGATTTTATAGATCATCTAGATCTTCTCGATTTCTCGATCATTAAAGCTTTTTAGTACTTCTAGACTTTCTAAATCATCTCGACTTGGTAAATTATCTAGTTTTTTTTTCTAGATCACATTTGATTTTTGACCATCTTTGCTTCTTAGATCGTAGTAAAGATGGGTTCATCTAGACTTTCTAGATCATCCTTTGTATATGAAAACTATAGCACTATCATGGCGAGTATTTTTTAATGTTGCCCCGACCCTTGTAGTGGCGCTGCAAAATTTGAGGTTTAATATTTGATTTGGGGAGTCTTTAAGCGTCGGAAATTGGTGGTAGAGGCAAGAGGAGACTATTTTTTGGATTATTGCATCCAAAAAATATCAATAAATATCAATTAAAACCTCCATAAGCTCTCCGCAAAAAAATGAGTAAGGGTTGCCGAGACACTTTAGATGTCTCCTCATTCGACTTCCACCATGATAGTACTATAGTTTTCTTATACAAAGGATCATCTTGACTATCAAGATCATCTATATTTTCTAGATCATCTTATAATCATCTTTTTATTTTATAATTTGCGCGCGCTCAAGGGGACTTTTGTTGTACCCTTTATATGTTCACAACACAGCGCGGGCGTGAAGGATAGGTTAGGATGGGAAGGGAAGGGAAAGGTGTATGGAAAGATGTGTGGCGCGAGGTACTGAGACTGAAGGTGGTGGTTGTCTCAGATTTTTATCTCCAAGGTTGGCGGCTGGGCTAAAGCGGAGATCACCCTAACAATCTACATCATCTAGGCTCATTCTAGACCACAAAATTTTCTAGATCATCAATAATGTCTGCATCATCTAGACTTAAAAGCTTAAATATACTGCCTAATCTCTATAAATACCATTTAGAAAAATTTCATCACAATCAATGGTTCTCAAAATTGTTCATTAGCTTCTATTTATTTTAATTTCTATTTATTACATCAATTCGAATTTATTTTCTAAACACAATATCAAAACTTTAAAATTAGTCAGACGCTAATCCTTTAAATAAAAAAGTCACCAACAAATTCCAATTCAATTCCTGATTAAAATCAATTTTTGAACCCTAAAATCCTATTATGTGTATAAATAATTAATTTGTGTTGTCCAGTTTTTTTTATTTTATTTTTAAACTGAAAGTATGAACATTTTAAGTTAATTTATTTCACATTTAGGATTTTATTTATCGATAGCAACGCGACACAACCTAAAATGAAAACGACGGACGGCAAAGACTCTCACTATTTATTCTCACACTCATTATAAATAAAAGTCAATTTTGATGATGAATGATTTAGTGGAATTAAATCAGCCGCATGTCAGACAGAATCTACTAAATTATTTGATATCCCATTTATTTAGTGGAGCAGGTATCGAGCGGAGGGGAGGGGGGTGGAGAGAATAGTAAATGAATTGAATGCAGGCATTTTGAAAATGTTATCTAGAAAAAAAAAAATAAAGTGTGCTTGTGTGTTTAATGTGATTATACATTACACCAATATTCAATTCTAACATGTTCACTAGGACCTTGTTGAACCTTCTGAACCTGATTATTATTCAACAGCTCTCTGCAACAACATATCTATACTATGTCCTGAATCCGGGTTTCGTTGGAGAGTGAGAAAATAGTTTGGGGGAGGGTAGGTTGTCACACCACTTATACTGCTAGTGGGGACACTAACAAAACACCTAACCACATGTGACTCGAAAGTTATTAAAATAGCGAAGGACATAAACATAGAACAAAAAAAAAACAACAACAACAAAGACAAAAAATGGAAGAAAAACAAAAACCGGGACCAGGACTAAAACACTAGAACGCGTTTATATTTTCAATAAAGGTCCTTTATGGATATATCGGATTAGATTTCCTGTGTGATGTTTTTATTTTTTCGTTTTTGTTTTCATTTATGTATATATCCTTTTGAAAGGATACGGGCGGCTAGAAAGTGTCACAAAAATGTATCACGTAAATGCAACCGTTTTGTATCTAATGTTGAGGAGGATTTTTTTTTTCTTTTTGGTTTTTGTTGTATTGTGTCGCATGCGGATTAAAGGATGGGTGGAGGATGGTGTTCAGGGGGAGAATTCATTTTATATAGTGCTTAAAGGCTAATAGTTGAGTAGGTATATATGGGTGTTTTCATTATATGAATATGTGTGACAGAGACACATCAAGTGGCAATTTGACAATATACGGAATGTTTGATATAATTCAATGAATGGCAATAGCACTCTTGCTCTATTGTTTGACATGAAAATGTTATAGCGCGACAGGACATCATCTATCTACATATATGTATACAAAAACATACAGCATAGCTTTTATATACAGAGGAAAAGATATCATGGAATTTTACATATTTTTTTTTTTGTTGTTGTTGTTGTTGATGATGTTTATAGATATGTTGGAGAGGTTTTGAAATCTACATTTGGTATTTTACAGAAATGATGAATGGCGGACATTAATAATTTAAATTACAAAATGTTTAACACAAGGATTTGTATTTATTTGATTGGTATTGTTGTTTGTGTCTGATTGTGATGGGTAGATAAATCAACAATAGAATATGGAAAGCATTTATTGTGATGAGGCATAAACAATTCTAAGCCTTCTTGTGTTAAATCATGGAAAAGAGTTTTTCGAGGATTTTTTTTTCAAAAAAAGGGAAGGGAAGATGATAATTTGGTTGGGTAAAAATAATTAGAAATAGGATATTCACCTATTGGTAACATCCGAGTAATGATCTTCTACTTCTACGACTTACCGAAGATTCCAACAAAAGACAATAATATCTAATAATGCTTGGTTGCGGAATATAGTAAATCAACAGTGTCATCAACAGTATCCCAATGAAAGATGGAGATCCTAAGTACGTCACTGATGTTCCAGCCCGGAAATGTTTTTAATCCATCCACTCTTAAAAACACACGAAAGCTGGTGATTCTTAGATAGGGACACTGAGCTAGCTTTAAGAAAATCATTGATTGAGGTCATATCTCTAAGGGTAATTTTAAGTTATTCTTTTAACCGACGCGACGCTTATTATTCTAACTTCACTGTTTCATATTAAGGATCCATCTGTGGAGTTAATCATAATTATCTTTAGGAGATTTTAATGGGAGGTGTTGAACTCAGAATCCAGTTATGCGGCGTGACGCGGGAAAGTACAGCATCGGGTACAATAAATAATTAGGGTTACTTCAAGAGTTCATAAGTTATCGATTTTTTTAGGAAGACACCCTGAGAACCCAGTTGAAAATAGCACACGACGTTCAAACACTGCCGATGAAAGGCAGACACAAAAACTCCTGGATCAAACAAATGCAACGACACCTGCATTTAGTTGGCTTCAGACATGAAATAATCAAAAACCGCGAGGACTGTTGATGTTTCCTGAAATCAACAAGGCAAACCCCGCAATTAGAGCTTTAGTGTGAAGAAGTGAAGTGGGCCAGTTGTGGTACCAGGCTCTGGAGCATTTCTACAGTCAGTTGAAGAAGAAAAAGGTTTTCGGCTAGGAGACACTGATTTCCCTTTTTCAGCTTTTTTTAAGATTAGACGCTATCAACTTCCCAAACTTAAATAGAATTGAAGAACAAGCTTATCTAATAGGACCATACATCGAAGTAAGGCTCGCCCCGTCCTCACTTCCGTCGTGCAAAACTAAGACCCATCTGGGTATCGAATCTTCTCTCTGATGAATGAAAATTTGAATCCAGAATATTTACATCAAAATATTGAATTTTAGTTAGGCTTGTCTTGATTTCTTGAGAAATAGTAGAAATCAACTATATAGGAACGACACTTAAGAAAATATACTTGGATTCAAAAACTCCCTCTTCCAAGGTCGTGTTTACGGATACAACGCCACTAAGCTAACAATAAACTAAGTACTAACGCAGAATAGTGCCTTCTGAATCAATTGTCTAAGATAAATTTCACGCCGCTCTGCCGTAAGACCTCTTTACACAGCTAGTCTTAATTGGCGCCGACAGTTGAACGATTATCAAAAGGCCAACCAGATAGGTAATGCACTCTTTTGAAAGACAAATTCCACGATAATTTCTTCCTTAAGACTAGAACGACGGAAGAAGGAGAAGATTAGTTGTATCTTCTCCTTCTTCTGTCCTTCTAAATCTATTAGTACAAATTTGAAGATGCAGTCTAAAGTCTAATTCTCTTAGTTTTACGAAACAGGGAATCAACCTGTTGCCAACCTGTGGGACTAGCCTGATCATATTAGCCAAACCTTTTAGAGGGTTGTTTCGCGAAGAGGCTATGACCACACTTCCACCAGTCCCGAATAGTTACGGCACGTGCATGTTTTCGTATGCTACATGTTATTCCCCCTATTCGGCTGATGGCTGACCGCCATTTCCCAAGCATACTGGAGCGATGGGAAGTGTACTTTAATGAATTGCTAAATGGTCAGCTCACTGCAGAAGTAGAGGCTCCACTTTTCCAGAAGAATACCCTATGTTACCGCCACCAAGCATAGAAGAGGTTGAGAAGGTCATAGCCCGGCTCAAGAAAAACAAAGCCCTGGGAGCCGATGGCATACCAGCCAAACTATTCCACCACGGCGGGCCGGCCTTACGTCAAGCAATTCATGATATTCTAGTACACGTATGGGAGCAGGAAGAAATGCCAGAAGACTGGCGAAAAGGTATAATTTGCCCCATACATAAGAAAAGAGATGTCACAACTGCAACGTGCAGCAATTATAGAGGTATCACGTTGTTGAGGCCTATAAGATACTCTCCTCTATCCTACAAGAACGGATAGCCCCATACGCTAAAACCATAATCGGCCAATATCAGTGTGGTTTCATTCCAGGCAAATCAACAACTGATCAGATCTTTACCCTTAGGCAGGCCATGGAAAAATGTCTAGAATTTAACATCCCAACATACCATCTGTTTATAGACTTTAAGGCCGCCTATGATAGCATATCCAGGGTAGAACTTTACAAAGCCATGAGAGAATTCGTTAAACAAAGCGTTCACCTGTTGTATGTATTTGCTTGAGAATATACATACCTATATGCAAACAGACAGCAGCATTTCCATAAGAGAGTCTTCAAATCCCAGACCCAAGGATCAAGGCGACATAGAACCACAAAATCTAGTATTCAAAGACCAAGCTATCTCACAAAGCAGAGCGTGAAAGATATATTAGACAATGCTGAAAGAGCTAGAAACAGATTTAGAGCATTGATAGATTGAGGGCCGTATGAGTAAGTTAGTAGATCACCGTTGTTTTTCTGTTTTGTCAAAGTACTTGTTCTCTAGAGATTATTCAGCTATCACCATTTGGCACTTCACAAAGCAGTTTTTCAGGCATAGCGAAATCTAAGATGAACAGAACATTTTTTATTATTCCTTTTTAAATTTCAATATTTAATGTAATTTAATGTTTTCTTTTTGTTTCTCTAAATTATTGAATTATTAAGATCCCAAATCCACTAAAATAAACTCTGCAGGAAACCCGAATAGAGTACCCAAAGCCTTGAATAACCAGTAAACAAGTAGCTGAATTTCATTTTTTGATTTTATTTGAAATTCAAGGCAATGTTTTACTTTTATTTTATTATCTTTCAAAATTTAACCCAACAAACAAATTCGTTTTCATATTTTCTGTTTTTTTTTTAATCAGTTTTTTATTTTTATATTTATTTTCTTCGTGTCAGATATTAAAAATCTGAACCCAAGAGCACCATCACCCCATGGCTTATTTCTGCTGAATCATCTTTACATTTTTTTTTATTTTAGATATTAATTTGCCTGATGGAGGGTTAGCATACAACCACTAATAAATACCCTTTAAAGTTAAAACTTTCTTTTTTTTTAATTTTTTTATTTTTCTGTGAGCTATAACTTTTCTTGGAAATTCCCTTCCAATCTCTCTCGTTCTTTTTTTTTCATTTTCTTTGTCATTATCGCTTTAATTTAATATTTTTTTTTTCTTGCGTTACATAGTTTTTTCTTTATATAATCATAAGCTTTTTGAAACGCAGAAAAAAAACCTAATTCAATTAAATCTTGCGGGCTGGAAGATGGAAGGAGGGAAAGGCAAAAAAACTTCAGCTCTTTGCGGTTACCCACGGTAATTCAATAATCAAATAAGCTGTGTGTATTAATGAGTAGATTAAAATATCCAAGCGGAAGGGATAGATAGAAAAAAAAACCCCAACAAAATGCTTCAACAGAAAAAAGAAAAACAGCCAACTAACAGAGAGATGAAGGCGAAGAGATTTAGAAAGAAAAATCAGGAAAAAAAAATCAGCATTCTTTTTTCATCTTCTACTAATTTTTTGTAAGAAAATTAAATTAGAAAAACAAAGCTTAAAATAAATGGCAGCTAAGCGCTAAATGCAATAGCGGTTAGCTTTTTTTCTGCCATTTGTATTTTTCTTAAAATAGATCCAACCAATGCGTTTTGTTTTTTTAATTAACAGCATACTGACTGTTGGGCGCCAGTTAAGGAAGAATATATGTGTACATGAAATTAATACAATCAAATAGCAATTTTTAACACACACACACACCCTTACACTTTGATGTACTTGTACAAATTATTACATTAACCAACTGCGACCCGACTAATTATCCTTTAGAAAATTGATTTATTAAGGATAAACATTTCTGTTTTGCTAAAGAGTCCTTAAGGGCATCATTTTGCCTTTCAAAACCAACCAACTTGACTCGACAGTGAACATACACGTCTCTCGGTTTATTATTACTCGTGTATGTGTACATATTCGAGGCAAACTTCAATTAAGAATGCATTAGATGCACACACTCATTTGAACGGGAAGAGGATGACCGACACACGAGAGCATAAAATTCACCCTTCTAGTTCTAACCCCCTTTTCTCACTCACTCACTCTCTCTCTCTTTCTCTCTCTGTGCCTTCAAACATATTATGAGTTTGTTTAAGTTAACGATGCAATGTCGCTTATGGCACATTCATCTTAAGGGTTTTTGGTTTTCTATTGTTATTGTTGTTATACCTGTGTGGACTGTGTACACATGGATGTATTTTTTTTTTTAATAAAATATTTGTTATAAAGTCCCCCCAGGATATAAAATAGTTGTTTCGAAACCAATGGAGCATGCTCTATAATTTTGTTGTTACAATCGATATATGCTTAATAGAGTTGAGAAGTCGAAGAAAGTTTGAACTTTGGTAAGGATTGGTATACATAGAGCATAGACGACAACGCGTATTGTTGTTGTTGTTGTTGAGGTTATGTAATAATTGAAGAGGCAAGCTTTTATCGGGTTAACCCATCAGAGTTGGATAAATATTTGTGATTTGGGAAAGGATAGGGCGGGAGAGGTCATTAGATTCATTCTGATTGAAATATAATAACACAGCAGGGACACACACATAATCGGATAAACAAAATTAAGACAGTAAGCATATTATATTTCTATTAAGTTTCATAAAATAATTGCAGGGATATAAGGAACTCGATTAGCTGGTTGGAGTTTGGGTTTACTTTAAATTCACACTTAGGGTATAGTATAAGTTGAACGTTTTTGAAGGTGAAGTTGGTTGTGAAATATAAAGTGGATCGAGCTGAATGCTTCGACTGGGAAAGTCTTCGAATTCAATACCGAGAGTTGTCTAGTGCAAGAGACCCTAATTCAACTAGGCGTGTGAAACTGGGGACAGGTAGTTGCTGAGCTGACTACAGAGGCTTTTTGGTTCAGGCCCTGGTCCACAGTTGGAAGCTTGGCTATCTATTCTTCTACTGTCTCAAAAAACTGAAATGTTCATTGTTAGGGTATATGCTCTTTTTAAAGGTGAAGTTGGTTGTGAAATATAAAGTGGATGGACCTGAATGCTTCGACTGGGAAAGTCTGAGAGTAGAGGAAAACTACAACACACGTGGTGCACACTAGTGGAGGAGACCCTAATTCAGCTAGGCGTGTGAAACTGGGGACAGGTAGTTGCTGAGCTGGCTACAGGAGTTTTTTGGTTCAGGCCCTGGTCCACAGTTGGAAGCTTGGCTATATATTCTTCTACTGTCTCAAAAAAGTGAATATTCATTTATTCATTGTTAGAGTATAGGCTCTATTGAACGTTTTTGAAGGTGAAGTTGGTTGTGAAATATGGACTTGAATGCTTCGACTGGGAAAGTCCTCAAATTCAATACCGAGAATCGTGGAAAACCACAACCGAGGTGGAAGAGACCCTAATTCAACTAGACGTGTGAAACCGGGGACAGCTAGTTGCTGAGCTGGCTACAGAGGCTTTTTGGTTCAGGCCCTGGTCCACAGTTGGTAGCTTGGCTATCTATTCTTCTACTGTCTCAAAAAAGTGAAATGTTCATCGTTTGCTGCAGTGTTCCTGTACACAGTTTGCTACGAACTGAGATGGTTGGAGAGGCCTGTTGGTTGAGACCCCGGTCTACCCATCATATTCTAGAGCTACCTTTAATTAATTTCGGTCTTAATCATATCATCTTTTGCTGGCTTAAAAAGGCAGATGGTCATTGTTTTCTGAATTGTTCTAGACTGGCCTATCTTTTCGATGGAAGAATGCAGTATGTGGGAAATTTGGGGTCTTTGCACTCAGCTACAGCATGCCAAGGCCTGGAAAGTCTTCGGACCAAATTGTGAGGGTAAATGAAGACCGTAACTTAGTTGGAGCTTACTGGTGGGACAGGACTTCATTCAACAACTAAGTTTTTCGAAACCAATACTGTCATCGAGACAATAATAAAATGTCCGACGAGACTCTTGTCTCACCAATTCTTATCACTTTGCGGGTTCCAATATTCTGCTGTCTAAAAATGTGAACCGTTCATTCTTTGCTGCAGAGTCTCAGACACTGCCAGCGGACCGAATAATGAGTGACGGAATGAAGTATTCGTATCTGGTAAGTAACGGGTGAATTAGTAGTTGAACTGTTCTATCCATCCATCCATCCAGGCTGGGGTTGTGGTCGAAATTATCAAAAAATTTTCCTGCAGGTCATTGGTCTTTTAACATTTGATACCTCAGACTTTAATTCAGTGACGCCTGTCATCTAGGACTGCAATTCAGTGAGATCTACTATTTCAGACTGTAATTTTGAAACATTCTTTTTTTTAAATAGTTATAAGGGTACGGCTGCTATGTCAGACTGTAATTTCATGATGTCTGTTGTCTCAGACTGTAATTAAGTAATTAAGTGACGTTCGTTATTTCGAAGTGTGAACTAGACGCGTCCCTTATGCTTTCTCAGAACGTAATTCGGTGATATCTACTGCCCTAGACTACAATTTTATAATTTGGTGATATCTGCTTCCACAGAATGTAATTAGTTGACATCTGCTTCCCCAGACTGTAACTCGGTGACGTATGGTTTCTTAGATTGTAATTCGGTGACATCTGCTTCCCCAGACTACAATTTTATAATTTGGTGATATCTGCTTCCACACAATGTAATTAGTTAACATCTGCTTCCCCAGACTGTAACTCGGTGACGTATGGTTTCTTAGACCATAATTCGGTGACATCTGCTTTCTCAGACTCCGATTCGGTGATATCTGCTTCCTCAGACTTTAATTAGGTGACATCTGCTTCCCCAGACTGTAACTCGGTGACGTATGGTTTCTTAGACTGTAGTTCGGTGACATCTGCTTTCTCAGACTCCGATTCGGTGATATCTGCTTCCTCAGACTTTAATAAGGTGACATCTGCTTCCCAAGACTGTAATTTGGAGACACTTCCTTAGACTGTAATTCAGTGATGTCTCTGACATCTAGGACAAACAATTCGAAATATTTCTCTTGCAACTCGTTCGTTATAACTGATCTAATGAACTTCGTGCACTTAAGAAATAATTAAATTTTCAAATATTTTTTTCTTTATTTATATAAAATAAATCCTGTAACATATTACCATTTTCAAGTTCCTCTAATCTTCAACAAAATACCAGCTGTATGGAGAAAAAAAAAACACTTAGTAAAAATAAAACTAATCCTTTTTGAAGTGTTTGAAGTGTATGTAGTGCAGGTACAATATTAATAATTTCAAGAGGTGATTTTGGATTATGAACAAACTTTTACACAGTTGCAAAAAAACTTTTTCATTGCAAGAAAAAAAAAAAAAAAAATGCGGTACAAAATGTGTGTTATCGTGCAAGAATAGTTTTTAATTAAAAATAAATCCATTTTTTGTTTCTATTTATTTGCATTTAACAAGTTAACAAAGGAGAGGAAAATAAATTAGTCAAAGTTTGAAGCTTTTATATTTTATATTAAAAATTTTAATTTTAAATCCTTAAAAAGGACTTAAAACTATAAAATGTTATACTTATGCCAAATGTTTTTTTTTTTATAGTTAGATGAAGGTAGATAGTTATTGCACCACTTCTCGTATGATCATTGGTATTGTATGAAAATGTTATCAAATATCATCTTTTACCAAAAAGGATTCTTTGAACACAAAATATACCTGATGTACTTCTTTATGTCCTTTGGCATCCTTTAGAGATTCTCTATTAATGTTTGCTTTAGGACTCTCCTATTATTTTACTAAAATTGAACGAACATTGCCATCATTGAACAATTTTTGGTCAAATTATGATGCTAAGCACAGAGTATGGAATCACATTCAAAAGGTGCACCAGCCGACGCCGACGACGCCATACCTTATCAACAGGATACCCTTATTGCATGCATATGTCTGCTTTAGAAACGCACACTTGATTGACTGATTGATTGATGATTTCCCAGGTTAGTCATGCGTTGAATTTGTAGGTATATGGTTATAAAGGAAGAGACCGATAGATGCTGATGATACTGATGATGATGATGACGAAGAGAGCGACGATATTGACGATATTTGTAGAACTCTATTGGAGGGTAAAATATATTTTTGTTGACAATAAATGTTTGCTTGGCTTGGCTTGTGTGGCCGGTTGCGATGAAGATGATGATGATGATGATGGCTTCATGTATTTTCCTTTAGAAAGAGAAAGAGAACCGTATGGCAAGTTGGTCAACATACCAGCTTCTCCAACGATGTTTCGGTTATTAGCTTGGTTGAGAGGTTTTTTTTCGGAGGATGATGGCGATGCTAATTGCCAGTAAAACTACTATAATAGTACTGTATGACTTACACCGAAGAGTTAACAGGAATACCAGGATGATAATTAGTGATTGAAGTGTCTATGTATATTCAAAATAATGGCAAGGTATTTGCTTGATGAGTTGGGGAATGTAAATCAGTGCTATAGTGCCTAATTTTGCTTGGCTGCGGAAATCAATAGGTCATGGAGAAATTTGAATTCAATGGAACGAAATATTGTTTCTTCTCGGTTAAATATAGTGAATGGCTAATTGGCAATAACAAACTAATAGCATCTTTCATTGCTTAGAAGTTTTAAGAAAATAAATATATTATTCAAATCTATTGAGTACCATGATGAAAGGAATAACCGTAATTTCAAAATTCGGTCTAAAAAGGAGCAGTGCACAGGTATTGACATTTTCATTTTTTTATTTATTTTATTTCAATATTATTAATGTGTTATTGGGGGAACTATATTTGACCAATTAATTCAATTTGGATTCGACAAAAGCAATTTCTTATTAAATAAATCATTTTGTAATCAAGAAACGAAGTTCTAGAAGCTTTTTCCAGGAAACCTGTTGGCAGTATTCTGTAAATTACGTAAGCTGCAATTCAGAAATTCAAAGAAAGAATATGAATTCAAAAGTTGAAAACCGAACAAGCTTCAGAATGTGCGTCAATAAATACCTACTGAAAGATCAGCAGGCAGTGTGTAGTGAAAAATGATTGACGGCGTAATCTTCTCCTTCTTTCACCAACGACCATTTTAATGGTCTTAATTGGGACCAAAACTCTCTCACTTGCTTCACTGCTTTACATTTTATCACCTTTTTTTGTACATGCCATGCTCTTTCACAAAGATGAAGGCTTCAGCTTGAAAGAGTTCTCTTTTAGTGACCCGAGGGACCGAAAGCATACGCTGAAATAAGAACTTCCACGTGCTTCGTAAGAATCTCAAAATTGTTTAATGAGTAAAGATTAATTGTCCTAAATCAATGACGTATTGCAACGCTAACTTAACCTAACTTTAGACCCTAGCCACCTAACTATAAAGTCATACAAAGATCTTCTTTACCTTACTCGTACATGTTCTTGATTAATCGCACATGAACTTGCGAAAACCATCTTTGACATAGGGCCAAATTATAGATTTCGAAGTTGTCTATAAAGTGCTTTTTCAAAATAAAACAGCACTTTATGCAAATCTCTTCCTGAAGAACAATTCACTAGAAAACGGGATTACAGCAAAGTTCTTATTACAGCAACAAATCGATCGAAATACTAAATCTTTTCTGAGAGAGCATGAATTTCCGAAAGCTTCTCAAAGTGGTTACGAAACCACAAAACCAACCAACAAAATTGCAAGAATTCTTCCACCAAATGTTTTTCTGTCATGCTTCCAAGACCTTAACAATACCATTTAAAAAGCCCTTCAAACCCAACAAAGTATCAGAAATCCACATTTAATTGATATAATGTAGATGAATCAATATTGCAGGCGTGACAAAGTGATATTCAATAAAATATTTCCAACTTCCCAAGAAATTCACACCACTCACAGCTAAACTTAAGCAAATCAATATATCGCCTTGAATTGACATTTATGAATCCCAAACGCTTTTCTCTCAACTTCACTCCACATAGTGTGTGTTCCTAAACTTGGTGCGTGTTTATGGTACACGACGACTTCAACCAAAATGGCACCATCGGCAATAACAGCACGAAACAAAAAAATAAGAAGTGAAGATGTCTCTGTAGGAAGTTCCTTTTTTTTGTCTGCCCTCGAGCATATTGTGGTGGGTTCACAGGTTGTCTTCCTAGGACATTGACTTGCTGACGGAGTCATTTTTACTAAAACAAAAAAAAAATATAGCAATATACCCCCAAACCCAAAAACATCAAAGGCTCCTCCCGATGGTTTTGGTTTACCTCTAGAAAAAAAGACTTGTGACTAATTATACCACCCTCTGAAGTTTGACTTGCAGCGCCACCTCATTCATTCGAGAGGATTTATTAACAAAAAAAAAAAAAAACAAAAACAGAAGTGAAAACACCAAAAGGTCCCATGGAAGAAAATGCGCGCCCTAAATTGACACCATTATGAAAGAGCTCGAAGAGACACTGTATTACTTGGAGTAGGCAGTAAATTGGTTTTGTCGTTGCCGTCTTAGTCCTTGTCCTCGAGATTGTCGCCAAACCAACAAATGTTTTCTAGAGCCGACTGCGACTTAGCTTGTGAATGTTTTGCTGTTTTGGTAGATCGTGAAAGCGAAAAAGGATTTCTCATAAAGAAAGTGTATAATCGCAAAGGGCTTGGTGACGCGGTGATGGTGGTTGTTGGTGGTGGTGGCGAGAGAGTCACCACCTCAAGTCATCATCATCATCAAAGAATCCTAAAAAGGGGAATCAGTTGCTTTATAGCGCTGGTTACTGTGCCGCAGCACCGCACCGCTCGGCACCTATGTATGTATATTGCAAAGGGAAGTCCATTATATATATCCTTTTGCAAAAGTCTCACACGAAGAAAGTCGCGCTTTGCTGGGCTGGGCTAGGCTGGGCTGTGTTGTGTATGCTTTGCGATGTTTTGATGGCGGTGAAAGGTCCTTAAAAGGAGCAACATAAGAAGCTCCCAGAATATAAATGACGATTATATTATACAAGGAAATTTGTTTGGGTAGGAGAGTGCGCTCGCGATTAAGGATGGCGGATATGTTTAGGTATGGGAAAAATTTGTTTGGGTTATCCTTGCAGTAGGTACACAGGTTCCTTTTGTAATGTACCTCACTCACCCACTTACATATATATGTGTGGCTTTTTTCTTGGGTTTTAGCTGTAATTTTCTTTTATGTTTCCTTTTTTACTGGTTGTTTTTTTTTAGCTTCTTTTGCAAATTTTCCATTGCTTGTCGATTGTGCAAATTGCAAGGACATGTATGTGTTTTGTGTATACTACATGTACATATTTGAAGTCTTTTCATCGTACTGCGGTTTTGTTTGTGGTATTTTATCGGCGACGGCGACAGTGGATAAGGACAAACAAAACAACAACAAAAAATATGGGGTGCAAAAGAAAGTTGTTTACAATCCTTGTGCTGCAGCAGCAGTAGCAGCAGCAGCAGAAGGTGGTATGTGTCCTTGTTTTTCCTCTAGAATTTTTTTTTTTTGATTCAAAACTCTGCAAAATTTATTTTAAGGATGTTGTTTTGTATATGAAAACCCTCTTTGTCGTCTTCGTCGTCGTCGGGACAAAACCTATACAAAGAGGAATTAATGTCCTTTTACTCTGCTGCATGACCATTTTTGATTGTGGGTTAGGTACCAATAAGTCGTTTTGGTTTGTGTATAAAAGTAGTTATTGCAGGTTTGTCTCTCTTACCCAGTTAAACTTGGATTTGCATTGTTTAAAATATTGTATTGTGATTGAATTGACACGAAGAAGTTTATTTTTTTTTTAGTAGATTGACGAAGATTGGAATTATTTGTAAGAGAGTTGTTAATAATGACTATGTTACTGAGGTGGAAAAATTCTATTTTTGTTTTGAAGTTTTAGCATTTTTCAGATATAGATATCAATTGTTTTATAAGTTCACAATGGAACCGTAATGAAGAAGAAGAAGAAGAAGAAGAAGAAGATGAAGAAGATGAAGAAGAAGAAGAAGAAGAAGAAGAAGAAGAAGAAGAAGAAGAAGAAGAAGAAGAAGAAGAGGAAGAAGAAGAAGAAGAAGAAGAAGAAGAAGAAGAAGAAGAAGAAGAAGAAGAAGGAGGAGGAAGACGAATAAGGAGGAGGAAGACGAATAAGGAGGAGGAATACGAATAAGGAGGAGGAAGACGAATAAGGAGGAGGAAGACGAATAAGGAGGAGGAAGACGAATAAGGAGGAGGAAGAAGAAGAAAGGAATTTGTAAAACCGCACTAGTAATGTTTGCGTTGTTGTTAAAGCTGCTCCTTTGGTTCTTCCCGTTGCGTTGTGACAATGGCTGCTTGCAACAGTTTTCTGTTGGTTTCAAATATTTCAGTGGAATGTTGTCCAATTTTGATCCACTAAGCACTCTCTAACAATATACGGATAAGCTTGGGTGGAATTCCTAAACTCACTACCAAGCTTATCCGCTTCATTCTTATGTTGTTGAAGATTGAAAAATTTGAACAATTTATGAAAGTTTAATGTTATTTAGGTTTACTTTTATACTAGTTTCAGCTGAAATCAGTTTCCATTAGGAATAAGAGTTCTAAAAGTTCTAATAGCCCTACAACACAAAAAGATTGTTCTTCCAACGATGTGACGGCAGTGGAAGGCTTTTCTGGAATTGGGCTAAACTACTTGGTGAACAACTTATGCGATACAATTGAGATATAGTATCAACTTTATCAATTCAGCAATAAAAACGACAAGGAGTTTCTAAATTAGCAGACTTGCAATCATTTCAAGCAAGTGCAGATGAACATTGTTATCTTATCAACTATGTAACTTTTTCCAGATTGAGTATAAATCAAAGTAAAACTGAGAAATGCTGACTAGTGAACGGTAACGCTCCAGCTAAGAAAGTCTTCAAGTTTGTCCCAAGGATCGGTGCAGAACTAATTTGACATTCGAAACTGAGAACTGCTAAATGCGGACGGAGTTAGCTGGAAGAAGCCTATGGGTGAGAAGCTCATTTATAACTTATTACAAACTTTAAAGTATTTAAGATTAGGAGGTGCAATAAAAGGGGACCATGATCTAGGTAGCACAAATGCATGTGGAAGCATCCTATCCAACTTAACGTTCAAAGTTGAAGAATGCTAACTAAAAACCGAGCTGGTTCCATGAAAATTTAATGAGCATAGACACAAATATTTAAGCCATAAGTCTTTGATTTCTGCACTCTTAAAAGATGGTTAACAAGAGGAATACCAAAACTCAGTTGGCGCAGTTAAAACTTGGTGGCTACTTAAGTGAGCTTGTTGGAAAGACCACGTAGTGGGTCTGGAAAGTCTCCAATTTTTACTATTTACAATTTGAACTACGAGTTTAGCTCAGAGCTAACTGCAAAGAGCTGGACACCAATCTTACAGCCCAGAAAGTCCACCCTTTGACGAACATGGGAGAAAACTCAAAACTTAGATTAATCCTTGAACGTTTTTAATAAACTCGTTGACAGAGGTTCTAGCCAAGCAAAATTTGAATATATTGTCAGCTTTGAAAAGAAACACCCTTCATAAAAAAAAAAGGTTCTTTCACTATTATCTCCTTTATCTTTAATGTCCCCAGAAGTCCTTTGAATTAAAATAGCCATAACTATTCATCACCTATTGTGATGATCATCATCAACAAAAAAAAAAAAACTCCCCTCCCAGGTTAAACATTAAATGAAATTCCCCAAAAAGTATGCAACACAATAAGAACAACAACAACAAAAAAGAAGACGACAAAAAACTTATCCAAAACTAAACTAGCCCCTTGAGAAATTCTAAAAGAGAAACAACATTAACATAAACTGATATCACCTGACATTGCCGCATCATCTCATTTTGTGGCAGGACACAAGAGGAAGAAGACACCACACCAAGAAATCAAGACACGACAACAAAACGACAACGACGACACGTTAACAAAGATACAACGAAACAGAAAAAAAATTGCCTGCCTACATCAAGGAGCTATTGCGCTTCACCACACTGCTTCGCTGCTAGAGAACACAAAAAAATGATATTTTATTTAAACGATAAATAAAATTTAATACCTTGACTCCGATGGAAAATTATGTTTATTTTTTATTTTTATTTATTTTTTGTTATAAGGACTCTTTTTCGTTTTCTTATTATTATGGTTCATGATTTTTCTTTTTTCGCGGTTTTTTCTTTGCATTTAATATATATTTTTTTTTCGTTGTTATTGTTTGGCAATTGTGTATGGGCCTTAAGGCGGCTGCTTCTTTTAAAGGTGGCAACAAGAGGCTTTTTTTTTTTTGGTTACATCGTTTGTTCTTCCTTCTCCTTCCAGGAAGGAATGAGCTGCTATTATTAAAAATTTATGTTTCAATATAGCAAAGTGTGTGTTGGCAGAAAAGGAGGGAAAGAGAGAGAAAGAGAGAGGGAGAGGAGAAGGCACCTCTCAACCTTAGATATATTAAAATGTTTTCTTCCGGGGCGTCTTATTTGGTTTCACCTTCATCTGGCGCCTTTTAACATTTTTCTTATTTTTTTTTTTGTTGAACTGTCTTCGGTTACTGGATTTTTTTTTTGTGTTGAACTCCCTCTTTTTCAATTGAGCACCAGCCAGCGCCACTAGACACCAACCCGACGAAATGGCGCGGCGCTATAGCTTATAGCGTGATGGCGGGCGGGCGCGTTTACTGATTCACGGACACACAATTTATTGCACAGTGATGGAGTCTTAAGTGAATTTTCGGGAAACTCACACGTATAAAGGACAGAGGAGGAGGATGTGTGCCTTTTGGCATCGTTCACACCTAACAAAATAAAATCGTTTCAGGGGATGACTTTTTGAGAGACGACTTTTGCCGTTCACACATGCTACCCACCCGAACAACCAACCTTCCGGTTAAAAAAAAAATCGAACAAAAAAAACGAAAAAATAAAATTGAACGAAATTATGTTTCAATTGTCCGCTTTGTGCTTTTTCGAATGTTAAATATAGTACGATTGCTGAAAAGAGGAGATATAGAGTTTTTTTTTTGAGTAATGGCTCTTTACCCTCAGGTAGGCTAGGATCTCTCTGGCTCTGGAACAAGGTTTTGAAAGCGATTCACAATTGTCATATTGTTAGTTGAAGCAGGCAGGCAGACAATTTTTTTTTTTTTGTTCCAGATGGCCATGATGTTATTCGGATATTCTCAATGATCAGAAAACAAATAAAATGAGGCCATAAATATTTTGTCTTTTTTGTGACAAATAGCTATTAAGAGATTTTTTTTTTATATTTATTGTCAAAAGACACCTTTGACAATTTTGAACTTGAATATAATATAGGAAGCAATTTAAAAGATCTATGGCTTTTGCAGTTATTAATATTTTTCTCCATCATCAAAACAAAGAAAATGAGCTTTCAATTAAATTAAGAGATAATTTACGTGAAAATAAAACAAAGACTGATGAGCCAGCCAGTGGAGAAAAGAAAATTTTTGAAAGTGTGAAAGCATAAATATTTCATTTAAGAGCTCTTTATGAAGTTTTTTTTTGTCCTCAATTAATTAAATTAAATTTTTAACGGTTTCATCGATTAAAATTTTAAAAGATATCAGTTGTTTTTCAAAATTACAGGACTTTTAGATTTCTTCGTTAATATTTTGAAATCGTTTGCAATATTTTGGGAATTGATGCATTTTTCGAAATCTCTAGTTTTTAGCTTTTTTTTTTAGCTTTTTTCAAATTCTTTTGCAAAAGGATGCAATTCTGAAGAATGAAATTAATTCAATGAATTCCACAGAATGAATTAACTCACAGAATAGGAACTGATTGTAATTGATGATTGGTGAAAAAGAACGCACGAAAGATTGCAATCTCTTGAATTTTGCACATTTTTAGTGGCGGAATTCAATAAAATTCGATGGATGGTGGAACAAACTATTGAGAACAAAAAATATTTTGATGGTGGGAGAATTTTTGTGCCGTTTTTTTTTTTAAATTAAATTTTGGTTATGTAAAAACTTTTGGAAAAATTTCTTTTGAGAAAAAATATTAAATTTTAATGGGAAAGTAATTTTAAAATAGGCAAAATCACTTTCTTCTTTTTTTTTAAGCAGAATAAAAAAAAAATCAGAAATTTTCATCTAAAAAAACAAATTCTGCCAAAAAAAAATGTTTTTTGTTCAAAAAGTAAATTGTGAAAAAAAATGTCAAAAAATACTTCTCTGAAAGTAGGCAATTGGTAATTTATTTGAACCGCCTACCGAGTCCTTAACTAATATTCCATCATACAATCAGTTTATTGAATACATGTAAATTTTTTTTCTCTCTTCTAAGTACTGCCTCAATAACGTTGCTAATTCTAAAACTAAAAAGCATTTCACTACTCTGCAGAAGTCAATTACTTTATTTCCTCAAAAATTTCTTTTAACTTATCACAACGACTTTTATTGATGTTTATCTAAGAATATGGAAAGTTTTTTTAATTTTTTGCATTGATAAAAATGCAGTTTTTAAATTTTTGGCTGATAACTCTATCAATATTTCGTAAATGCAAAACATAAAATTTTAAGAACTCACTAGGCATCAAAAAAATTTGACCGACTGATTTTGGTCTGCTACTGAGGAGAAAATTTATCGAAGGCAAAAATTCGTGGAATAGAAATAAGGATGCTTAAAACCAAAAATATACTTTTCAGTGTTTTTCGTATAAATCGAATACCAGAATTTAAAAATTTAAGAATGTAACTTAAGAGACTATTAGCCGAAAATTAAATATTCTACAAGAACAAATGATTCAAAAAAATATTTTAATAGCAAAAATTAAAAAAACTTTTTTGGCCTATCCCTTTTTCTTTGAATATTTTTATAAAAAACTTAAATAATTTCTTGACAGAAAGTCGGATTCTCTACAAAAATTTCCATAATTTTTAACTTTAAACTTAAAAAAATGCAATTTTTTAAGGTTAACAACGCTGGTAAACAAACTAAAAATTGAGTGCCCTTTAACTATTAAGTCTTAACCTATATTTTAGCTATAACATCAATTTAAAAATGAGTACTCAAAATACCGTCGAAATGACTAGTTCTACACGGGTTTTTAAATGTTATTTATTTCCGACAAGCTTAGAACAATCCAGCATACAAGTACGACCGAAGAAGCGTTTTTAACATTAAACTGTTATTTTCTAATCGATCATCTATTAAAATTAAAAACTAGCACTTACATATGAAAGTTCCAAAAAACACCGTCTATGAGAAAAAGAAAACAAATGTTATTAATACAATAAATTAAATTATTCTAAAACAAGCTTAATTTTATTTATTTGTAAACATTCCAATACTAATTGAAAGTTGTACCTAAGAGTATTGTGTTTTTATTATGCAATGACAGCTGTCCAGTTAAAACAAAAAAAAAGCACTGTACTAATGACTTTACTTTGTTAGAAAATGTAAACATTTTCCCTCTAACCAAGCCAACTAACCAAACAAAAACAATCCCATATAAATAGCCCCATTCAAAGCTTCGACGAACATCAGTCATAAAATTCAAGATGCAACACTTGCTCCTTTTATTCTTGGCTTCATCGGCCCTTGCATTGAAATCTCCAACATTGTGTCCAAACGGTAAAGGCAACGATTTTGTTTGTTCCGTAATTGAAACTGTCAACAGTGAGAACTCCTATTCGCAATTCCCATCAATAAGTGATACAACAATTGGAAAAAATGGTCAATCAGCATTTTATAGTGCTGCCCAATCTTTAGAAGTTTTAAGAGGCTCATTGCGGAATCAAACCAACACTGAAGCCCTGAACACATCTACTTACAATTGGTTCCAAACTCTCGGTAAAGTAACGGGACATTTGGAAAATGCCAAAACTGGAACACAGAATTTGGTGAATTCAGTTGTATCTGGATTAAAGAATTTAGAAACTTCATATGACAAAATTACTAAATCCAATGCAAATAAAGTCGAGAAAATTAGTTCACAAGCAATCGGTGAATTGAGTCGAGAAATTGACCAGAAGGCAGTTCGTTACTATGCAAATGATTATTCAGCAGCAGTTGAGAAGTGCAAAGCTACGGTTTTGAAACAAGTGGAAACTCAACAGAACAGAACTAGACAGGGAGTGGAAAAAGCATACGATTCACTAATTGATTTGACCGATCAAATTGGATTGTGCATTCAGAGTAATGATGTTCACGGCAAATGTGCACGAACTGTCCAGACAAGATTGAATGCATTGAACAGTTTGGGAAGGACCGCGCAAGTTGAAGCAGGTAAATTTGAAGCATTAGGAAATAAGAGTTATGAAAAGGACGCTTGTTTGCGAACTGCGCTAAAACGTTTTGAAGATAGTGTTGTGAAGATTCTTAAAACAGCACCAACAAATGAGTAAAACAAAAATAAGGAATAATTATTCTCCATTTACAATAAATAAATAAAATCTAAACTGTTTTTTTATTTTGTTAAGATTTTGAAAGGAAATTTCAGGTACCTATTGCTAGTAAGTTTTTCAATCATAAATAAATCGGTGTGTCGTTAAATTTTAAAACCTAAAAATCTTCAGAAAGAATTGACACCGTCATTATGAGCTTCCGGATAACTTAAGAAAAAAACTTCAAAAAGATCTGATGCCCGAAAAAGCCATAAATAATTCTTGGATACTGGATAGTGATGACCAAATCTGGATAAGCCTAGAGTCAAACAAATTAAATAACTGTGTAAATACACTTTTTCGACAATCAATTTAAAAGGGTCCATATTTTATTTTCGATAAGCAGTCATAAAATTCTCTTATCCGAAGTGATTTTAAGTATAAGTTATTCAGCTAGTTTAAAAGGTAAGTGAGAACAAACATTTCTGTTCAACTAAAAAATATTTGACAAGAGGATTGGTGTCCGGATAAATCTTAATGACCTTCAGCATATCTTAAAAAAGAACTGACGACCGCTGAAGCCATTATCAGGTCTTGGATAGATAGATGGATAAACTTAGTTAATAAAAGTGATGATCAAATGTGGATATGCTTATCCAAACACCTAAATAACGGTGTGGAAAGCCACTTTCTGGATAAATAATTTGAAAGACTTTTGGAGTAGCCCGTGGTGTGATGGTTATTGCTTAGAATATAAGTGACGAATCATATTTAAAACATGATGTAATTAGCTTAACTACATACTTTGAATAAATAAAAACGTTTTTAAAATTTGAAAAATTCAGGTTTTTGATGAGTTACAGCCAGATAATCATATTGGAATCAGCGATTCGCTAACGAATCATTTACTTCGTCTTCAGTAAGCATGATCACGGATAAGATAACTTTACATAAGAAATATCGGATATCGGAAAATCTGTCGGATAATTATATTTTGGGCTCGGATAATCATGTGTTTTGTCATAGAACGAGTCATTTACACATTTTCTGTGGATAGCTTTGGATAATGGGCTCAATCATAGGAAACATCGAATATCGACAGCTTGAATGATATCTTTAACAAAAAACTGCTAATAACAAACGCTCACCATTTCAATCAGGTCTCATTGATATCTCAAAAATGTTTTGGATAATATTTTTTTTCGACTCGGATAATCGTAATAAATCTGATACTGTTAACGAATCTTTAAAATCATGTGAATGGATCTGTTACTTATATTAAAATAGTTTCGGATAAGACGCTGAAGAAGCACCGATGTCGATCTTTTAAAAATGTCCTACTTCCATACCAAAATCACTTCAAAATGTTTCAAATAAATATAAAAACATATCTGAACTGTAAACCTCGGATAAACAAGCAAATAATGTCATGCTATACTTTAAAAGTCATACAAGTCTTCTTTGAAATTGCATATTGTTTCCCCAGAGCAAAGAATGAATTTGGAATAGAATATTTCCAAGCAAGGAAAGCCCTAATCATAGATTTTTATCCGAAGTTTTTTTTTTGCAAATTATTTTTGGAAACATCTCGGATAATATTAAATATACATTTATCCGAAGCCTAAATCGATTTTTTTTTAATTAAATATGAACAATACTAATTGACCAACTTGTTCTTATTTTCTGATATGAAAAAAAAACAATAAATAGTCAAAAATAGACCTGCATCCCGCTAAGGAACAAAGAAACTAATTGACCAAGTACAAATGCCAAAGTTCTCTAAGCAAACCAATAGACTTCCCCTGCATTAACCAATAAATTGCCATAATAACTTCCTGCTACACATCTTTCAATTCAATTCAAAACCCTTCATTTAAAGACTCTCCATCTGAATGACTAAACAAAAATATTCAACAAAAAAATAAAAAAAAAATAAAAAAAAAAACCGATAACCAACAAGAATGCGTATAATTGACTTAACGTCTCCAAGCTCAGTCAATCTCCATCTCTTCGAGAGAAAAAAAGAAGAAAAAAAAAATATCCCCATTGGCAAGTTGGTGGTTGTGGGTCAGTTCAATAAGCCTGTATCCTTTTTTCCACACAAAATGTTCTTCATACACAAAAAAAAAAACTAAAAATAAATATAAAACCATTCTTTGCACACATTACCACCACCCGGTGGTCCTAGTGTGTAATCGGCTTCTACCCGAAAAATAAACCCCAAACAACTTTCATTGAGAGTCCTTTTTTTGTGTCCAAGGATTGTCGGTCGTCCCCCTTCTCCAGTTCTTTTTTTTTATTCATGCCAATTTGAAAGGAAAAACTTTCAGATCTAACCTCTTTATCCAAACCAAACACATGAAACAAACAGAAAAAAAAAAACAATATTTTTGATGTCTTGTAATCATATTCAAGAGGCGATCGCCTAATCCCTCCTAGAGGGCATACGGACAATAAGGACTTGGTCTTGAAATGAAGATGGAGAGAATGAACCAACAAAAAAATCGGATGTCCAATAAATGTGTAATGCAGGCTGCTTTCACTCGGCATGACAAACTGACGACATCTGACGTACCTTAGGTGGTTGTTCCTGGCAGCATAGTCAAAACAAATTCACTTCAATAAGGAATAACTTGTGTATAAAATGGACTGGTGTTATAACAACGAACAAAAAAAATATCCGGCTCGAAGGACCAAAAGTGAAAGTCGTCGAGTTGGTGGGTTCGAGGGAATAGCAAAGCAAAAACACACTCACTCACATACAGTAAACCAATGAACGGTAATACATAAAATATATTGCCCTCGATATTATCCGGACTTAATTTTGTCATAAAAGGATATTTCATGGAAAATATAATTTTTCTTCTTTTTTTTTATAAGAAAACAAAAAAAAACCTTCTCCTGGAAATAGGATATGAGAAAAAGAGATTGGTTGGTATAGAAATCGAGAGCGAAATTAAGGTATAATCGAGTATGATTTATATGCCAAATATCCTCTACCAGAGAAAACACTTTGGACCAGTCAAACCCGCAAAATGGAACTCTATAATATAAATGTATGTATGTATGGACCTGTGTGCAACATTTTTATTAATGTTCTTTTCTATATTAAATTGTTCCAGAAAATACAGATCGAAAAGGAATATTGTGAGGCCAATTGGGAACACAAAGTTTTGCAAATAAATACACAAACTATTTTTCAAACTTAATATCCATAGGAGCAATCATATAAATGACATTTTCAGCTAAAATTT
Organism: Syrphus vitripennis; assembly: GCA_958431115.1. NCBI lineage: Eukaryota > Metazoa > Arthropoda > Insecta > Diptera > Syrphidae > Syrphus > Syrphus vitripennis. The sequence goes on from OY288108.1 coordinate 87,884,335, forward strand.
GATTGAGTTCTGATTTTCATTCACTGTTCTAGTTGAATAGACCTAAATTTAAAAAAAGGAGCAGACTTAAGGTCTCTTAAAAATAAGTAGAGCTTAATTTATCCAGGCAAGAAAAGGAATATTAAAATAGTCCGAAATGACTGTAACGAGCAATTAGTGTTATAGAATTGTGTGTTAGAAGCAGAACATCAAAATCAATACTTTGGATGGAGCTTTAGCTTGCTATTTTTCAGGGCCTAAAGTAGCAAGTTTCCTGCAGACAGCTTGGTTCCCAGCAATCTCAATTCCTAGCGAGCTCTGTCTTCAACGGATTCAGTTTTTAGCAAGCTCAGTCCCTAGCCATCTATATCCCTAGCAAACTCATCAATTCCTAGCGGGCTATGTCTTCAACGAAGTCAGTTTTTGGCAAACTCAGTCCCTAGCTATCAATATGCCTAGTGAACTCATTACTCAGAGAGCTCAGTGTCTAGATATCGCAGTCTCTCAAGTTACTTTTAATCAAGCTAGTTGCCTAGAAAGCTCGTTTCTTAGCTAATTGTGTCTTCAGCATTCTCATTTTTCAGGGAGTTTCTTCTCCAGCAAGCTCGAGCTTGATCTCCAGTCTTCTCAGTTTCCATCAAGCTCGATTAACAGAAACCTTAGTACTTTGTGAGACCAGTGTCCACACGCCTTAATTTCTAGCGAAACCAGCCATCTTAAATTATAGAGAAGTTGGTCCTTAGCCTCCTCAGTTGTCAGCGAGCAAGTTTGGACCCATTATCCTTGGTTCCTAGGGAGCTTGGTCGCACAGCGACCTCAATCTCCAGCGAACTCAGTCGCCAGCTATTTTATCTTTATCCAAATCAGTGCCCATCTAGCTCGTTGGTCAGCGAGCTAAGTCTTGAAGAAATTTAATTATCAGCAATCTCAATTAACAGGGAGCTTGGTACCCTGCCAAGTAAGATTCACTGTCCTAGTCACTTCTCAAGCGCCTTAGTTACATCGGACTCAGTCCTTACCGAGCTCAGTCCTTACCAAGCTCAGTTCACATTCGGTTCTGCCGCAGCTAGCAAACTCTAGTTTCGCAAACATAACAAGAATATTTCGGTTTTCTACAAACGGAGCGGCGTAGAAAATCTGATTTTGCAAAAAAAAAGTTGTCAAATTTACATAGCTGAAGTCGTTTCAGATTCAATATTCAGATTCAGAAATCGAGTTCTTACGAACATTTATACAAAATTTTAGACCTTTAAAAGACTTTGTTTAAATTAAAAAAGACTGAATAAATTAAAGCTCCAATCAAAAACTGATAAAAAGAAAAATCTTAGAAAATTTACTAAAACCCCTTGAAGACACCACTGAAAATTTACACATGGTGACATACTGACTCTATTGCCATAGCAGAGACACTATAATATACTTCAGCTCTCGCAATTATATGCAGCTTTTTGAATGTTTATTTGGGTTTTTTACAACCTTACAAAAAAAAAAAAAACTCCTGCTGCTACTACGAATACCAAACAACCAACTCAACCAACCAGCCAACTAGCAATCCAACTCAACCAAACCATCATAACGAACTAGCAGGATAGCAGTGCCACAGATGTTATTTTCCAACCAGTAATCCTTTTATTAATCCCGAGCAAGTAATCCCTTTTGCCAAGATTTACTTCATATTCCATATACACACATATACGCTCCATTCCAACGAATATTTTCAATCCCAACCCGGGCGCCATCCAAGCAACCATCTATCGTCCCGTATATCCACATTGTCTTTTTACCCAGTTTCACACGGTTGTTCGGTGTAGATAGCGAAATTAATCGCTATGCTTATCCTTCTCACAGACATACGGAACTGGCTGATGCACCATCTAGATGGCGTTAGTGCTGCACAATCAGATACATTTATAAAAAAAAATGTGGGTGACAGCATATATCTAAAAAAAACTTGTGCAAAAGAGTAAAATGATATTTTGATAGTTTATACTTAAAGTATCAAAATTTGCGAAAAGATATTTCATCTGAAAAACAAAAGAAACCCAAATATTTACAATATAGAGAGTGTGTCCCTGCCATTTAGTTGGTTGAGAGGAGTTAAATTATGCTGCATTGATATTGTTTTCGTTTTGATAAATTTCCTTCTTTCCTTAATCCACAATCCAGGGTTCCAACCGTCACCCATACATTTTTTTTTCCTCTATTTTTGATTTAACAGAAGACAAATATGAATGTTTTTCCAAAAAAAAAAGGGGGAAGACATTTCTGAAGAAGAAGAAATTGAAGACACCATAAGAATAAGAAAATACGCGTATTTCTTTAGCAGATGTTACCCATCCGACCAACAAGCAAAGCAACGAAAAATTGGCCAAACAAAAAAGGACATATGGAATTTACTCTTCATCTTTATCTATCTATCTCTCTTCCCCTCTCTTTCTCTGTCTTGATGTTTCTAGCGCGAAAAAGATGGTTCTATTTCTCCATATATACAAAGAATTATATTTATATTCCAAGATAGATAAATGACAAAGGAAATGTCTATTAGTATTTAATAATGACGATTGATTGAAGTAGATTTCTCAAATTCTCAGAACAGAAGCAGTATCATACAAGAGAGAGAGACAGACAGAGGGAGAAGAAAAAAATCCTTCTGCTGTTGGTAAATTTCAAGGAAAAAAAAAAAGATGGAAGTAGAAGTGTTATTGAGATTTAATAGGATTAACAATGGCATTTGAACAAATAAGCAAATGATTTGTTTTCTTCAAACGGAATTGCTTAGTTAAGTACACCGAGACACAGAATTAAAATGGATAGATAGAGGGGTAACAAGGCGCGAGCTGCTGGATGGGGGGGAGGAAAGGGGATGTCTTAGGGGTTGTTGTGATGGTTTAAGGAAGCGAAAGTGATTGGGATTTGATTGTGCGGTGATTTTGTGGTTAAGAAGAGAGAGAGAAAGGAAAAAATAGAGCAAGCATATCGCTGGTGATTGAAAGGATTAAATGGGGGTTAAAAAGTTTTGTTCAACTACCAATAAATTAGAGCAACAATTTTTGACTTAACTTAAGAGAAACATAACAGACAATTTAATCAAAATTAAGTCGGATTGAATTTGAAATCAAATATTTGGTATTTGTGTTGGCTTTCAAAAAAATTCCCTCGAAATCTATTTAAATGGTTAATGGTTAGAGGTTTCACTACCTTAAAATTACATCAGATTGTTCCCCCTATTGCTTTTAAGGATTTTAAGAGGTAAGCTGTCCGAATTAAGGATCTTCAAATGCTTAAAGCTAAACTAGGTTCAAAATTAAGTGATGAAAGGTTTATGTTTGCAGAATTATCCGTTTAACAAATGGAATGATAAGTGGAACTGATTATGTGGAAAACTTTTTTGCGAAATCTGGGTGTTGAGCATAAGCTGGCTTAATTTTTTCTAATTCAGGCCATTCAGAGCCATTTCGCTAGAATTCGATTTACAATGTTTGAATGAACGCAAAGGAATTCCGAAAAGCGGTTTTGTATAATTCTTGTTTTGCCCTTATCTGTCTGCGCAACGTCTTTTGGAATTTCTGACCAATTAGTACGATGAACTTCATGTGAGAACCTATGGACTCTATCATGGGAAGAAAAAAAGCTTCGAAATGGCAACGAGTGAACTGCGAGCTAAGCGATGTAACGGAAATTTTTCACGCAGACAAGAAGAATATCGGGCCGAGGCAGAAGTACCTACTTGGCGGAGAACTGTTGAAGAGGAATCAGCACAACTGAGGAAGAGTTGGAATTTTGGCGTGTTGATCTTTAACCTGACGATTTTTCTTCCCTCTCTACTCTTGTTATCATTTGATGCAGATTCATAGAAAATGATATTTAGGTGTATCATACCTCTATGAACTATGCTCTATGAACAGCAGGTAAAGTGGTGATCGATATTTAATGCACTGCTCGATGACGATCTGCAAGGTCTTAATGTGGTCTACAGAGGAAGATCTAGTGGGAATTCGAGTGTGTCTTGGAGGTGATTGCAAATGAACTGCAAATGCAAATTCCTCTCTATTTTTGGTATTGCATGTGGAAACTTCGAGTGCAAAACTGGAGACGCTATCTTGGGATCGGTTAGACTGAATAAGCATGTTGGTTGAGTTCGGACACAAACTACAGAACTACCTTAAGTAAGTAAGGTTTCTATGTTTTGGGAGCACTCGGGATGTCTTGTTCTCCCTCCTTCGGCTGAGACTAGCAGACTATCCAATTATCTTAATCGTTGTGGTCGATCCAACTTAGTTCGAAATGTGATTTCACTTTGCAGTCATCGGCCGAGTGAATCAAAGACCACCCGGATTCTACTCTGGACAAAGAGCAATCGGAATTTTGAGAAGGCTCAACCCGAACAAATCAATTCCTCCATTTTTCCCCTTACCTGGCCGAACACATCCTTAATCTAGAATTTCATTCCCAGACAAGGCAATGTATGGAGTGATCTCCTTTTACCAAAGATGGCGGAAAATCTCAGAAACTCCAAAAACAAAAAAAAGATGGCGTTTAACTTTAGTTGACACCCTTCGGAATCAAGAATATAATTATGTTCTTGGTTCTTCCCTAAATTGAAAAGATTCCAAATAGAATCCACAAAAACAGGATTTGAAATCAAAATCTTGAAAAGCTTGAAAAATCTTGTTGTTTGGCCGATTTTGATTATATGGGCTTTGGTTGTGAATTTTGGTTGAGGACCTTTGGATTTTGGGTTTTGTGGATTTCGATTTAGTGGATAATGGTTTCTTTTTCACTCAAGTTTTGAGGATTTTGATTTCGTATTTAAAATTTGAAGGTGTTTTTTTTTTTCGTTCACACCTTTTTGACAAACGAAAAATGAAAATTACTTTATTTCTTCCATCTTTAAAGTATGCTTAATGAATATTTTATGTAAAATAAAAAAAAACACAATCCTTGTCCATTCCACTCCCAATTATCTATCTTCAAATCATAACCATTACAAAAAAATACAATTCGAAAGTCCAACTAGAAAAAAACAAATTAAACAAAATTCAACACAAAGTAAAAAAAAAAAACCCTTTGACCTTCCTTGTAGGTAATAGAATTTTTTGTTTGCCAGACCGCAGTTATTGGGGTTACTTTGGTTGCTTACTTGGCTGGTTGGTTGGTTAATTTTACAACAATTTTTTTTTTACCTACCTTTTAAAACATTAATAAGCTAATTTTTATTTTACAACAATCTTGTTTTTTTTATCTATGCACCCAAAATTTACGAGCAAAAAATCAAATTTCTCTCTCTCGTTCTGCTGGTTAATTAGCACCAGTAGGAGAGTAGGTATTTCGTACCTATATTTATATTTTTTTTTTCCGCTACACTTTGTGGCTTTTAGTCACTTATAAAATATGAATGAATGAGGTCGCTCTAGTGTTGTGTCTTCTTCAGCATCATCATCCTTTTTCGAGCTTAAAAAAAAAATGGGATGTGATGAAATAGATGAGGGAATACACCATGACTCCGCCGCCGATGTTCCACTGTTGCTGTTTTATTCGCAGGATGAAATAATATTTCTTCCTTCAATGGCAAATAAAAAAATTAAAAATTAAATAGACAACAGAGTCGAATGAACCAACAACCAATCTTTAAAACTTTGAAACGCCAATATTTTTTTATCAATATTAGTATAACCGGGGCTCACAAAGAAGTTATTAACTAAAGAAATGTTTGATTTTCAAGGGTTAATCTAGGAATAACCTAACTTCATCTGTAATAAGCTATAGACTGCATGTCTTAAAACTTCTGCAATAATATGAATCTATATTTTATTTATTAGGGTTAACCTGAGATTTACTGAAAATAGATTTTTAAAAATAATCACTGTTTAACTGAAGACATTTTTGGTTTGCAAAGAATAATACGTCATTACACGAAGAAAATCTGAACTAAACTCCTTAAATCTGTGATTAAGCAGTCAATTAAATATATGTATGCGTATTTTACAGAGATATTAATCTATGATTCACCTGTGAAATGTCAATATTTTTTGCCACAGCTTCTTGTAACGTGGAACTTAGCCCACTGAAATTAATTTTTTTAGCGGACCAATCCCAGATTTACGAAAAATAAAAACAGTGGTCAACCAGAAAAACTTTTTTATTTTTAAAGGACAGCCTGAGATTGAGTAAAGTAAATCCAAGATTAACTATAAGACCCTGTTGATTTAATCTATCTTCCTAAGTTTACATTAGGTGAAACGGTTTCAAAAATTCATATGTATTTACAAAGATGTGTTTTACGAAATTTTAGATTATGATTATCTAAAGATGTCCGCAATAACATAAATCTACAATTTACTGGAGTTAACCTGGAGTTTTTTAACCATATAAATCTTTGATTAGCGAAACGCCGAACGCCAGTATTGGTGTTTTCAAGTTTTACAGGATCATCATTATGGAAATATTAACATTGATATATTTAATGACGGGTTTCCTGCGGTTAATCTTAGATTTACTGGTGAAACACAGATTTCTCTACTAAGGGAAGTATTCACATAATCATAAGCAAAATCCGGTTAATCACTGATTTATATAATTTGCCATGTTTTTTTCCAGCCTAATCTCTGGTTAACCTCTGCAGATCAAAGATTTCAGTGGTTAACCATTGGTTTTTTTTTTTGTCGTACATTCTAATCCGTTCTTTTTAATTATTCCTAAATTTCGATAGATTTATACATAGATTGGATTTTTTTGGTTTATTTTAAAACTTCGATGACCATTTTTTTTCAAGAATCCATAACTCACCTTTAATATTTCAAGTTAAAAATAATCTAAATAAACATGAAATAAAAATCCACTTCTGTCTTGTAGAAGTAGAACAGAAACATCCTTAACCACCTTACTCCCAAACTCACAACCTCCTAAAACGACGACGAACAAGACCAGCCACCACAACCAGTACCATCATTTCATCCCCACCAACGCAATGTTATTTGACAAAAGGAGTATCCCAGGAGACTCTTGGATACTCCCGGTAACATGCTATGGATACATTTTTTTTTTTCCTTTCTGATGATGATGGTCCCAACTTCTATTTTAAAACTTTAGAGAAACGAAATCAAACAGAGTTTCGTGTATATTTGGAAAAGGACTTCTTGGTCGCCCCCGGGACAACATAGCTAAAAAGGAAAGCTAAGTTGAACAGAAAAAAAAATACAAGAATCATACGAAGCCATTCCCAGGCCACAATCATTTCTGCCAGATAGGTACTTTGTATCTTTCACTATACAGAGCAAGCACAAGAGACAAAACTGACAGAGAAACAGAAAGAGAGCTAGATAAAAATGAAGGCAAGAAAGAAAGAGAGTGCTCTTTTATTTTGTCTGCACATATACTCGTAGGTACATAATCTACCACCTGCAGTTTTTCATTGAATTCCCTTGACTCTTGTGATGTGTGTGTCCTGTCCTGTGTGATGGTCGAGTAAAATTCATCTCGTGGTAAAAAAAAAAAAAAATAAGAAAGGTCCTTTCTTCTTCCTTTGGATGGTTGTCCAATGTCCTCATCTATGTACGTTGACCAGAGCACCTTTTTTGTTTGTGTGTCCTTTGTGTGGTTCTCAGGAGTCAGCTTATTTCATTTTTTTTTTTTTTTCTTTAATTTAAGTTTCCTTTGGTTTGCTTTTGCTCTACTGAGATAACCCAATTATAAGGGTAGCGCGCTTGCTGGTTGGTTCCTGGTTAGTTTGAGAATTTCTTTCGTCCTTTTTGTTCAACATTATATTTGTCTTTGTATATGATGGTCGAATATTATAAGTCAACATGTTGCAATGTGTGGTGCGGTTGGACACCACATTTAATTTTCCCATATACTCGTACTCCCTTTGGTTCGTCCTGTTAGTTGTCGTATAGTTATGAAATGTCTGTCTGTCTAGTGATGTGATCCAATCAACATTCCTTTTTCATACTTGATGTTACATATTGTCCTTTATTTTTTGCTGTATTAATAGTAAAAATGTCATGTTTCTTGCATGTATAAATGTGTGTGTTTTGTGTGTGGTCTTTTCTGGTTGTTATTCGTCAGAGGAATCCTTTTTGCCTCCTGTCAAATTGAAATTAAGTGACCTTAAGCATGATGTTTTTTTTTTTGAAAATGTTTTGCAAAAGGATAAGGACGAACAAGAAAAACGTTTCCAATAACAATTCCCTTAGCATTGGGTAGGTTTTTTGTTTTGGGGATAAAATGTGCAGTATGTTGCTAAACGAAATTTTCTTTCAATGAATATGCTTTCGTAATAATGTGGTATGCGTTTAAATTTTTATTTAATTGATTTGAGAGTCAGATTGTAATCACTTAAATCTGAGCAGATTTTTAACTGGCCAGTCGGGGAAGATTAGTTGGTTAATAGCCCCTTAGAAATAGAAAAATGCTCTCCGGTCTTAACATGCAAATTTTTGACCAATACTGGTAACTTCTCTTGATTTATAAAAATATTCTTAAGCTAACTGGAGAAATCTAATAATTAACTGGAGTATCCTGAGATTATCTTAAGAAACCTAAAAAAAATCGATGATTTACCACATAACCCTGTGATTACTTAACCATTGATTAACGAATGAGAAAAACAATTAACTTGAGAAACTTATTGTTTTCCAGGGTTTACATGAGATTATGTAGAAAAATCGGAGATAAACATAAACCTGTGATTACTTAAGCATTGATTAACGAATGAGAAAGACAATTAACTTGAGAAACTTATTGTTTCTCAGGGTTAACCTGAGATTAATCGAAGAAACCAGCCATTGTTGAACTAAGGTCCAATTTGCTCATAGTGGACTTAGGTTAATCCACGATTATTTCAACTAAAATTAGCATGTAAAACAAAATTTAATTTAAGAAATCTACTGTTTGTTTTGAAAATCTCTGTTAAGCTAACCAGCGTTTTTTTATTAGTGCTTTTTAACCAGAAGTTCTTTTAAGAAACTGGCTAATTAAAAATATCCTGTTTTTTTAATCTTAAAATATTATTTGTTTTATGCTTTGTATATTAAAACTATAGTACTATCATGGCGAGTTTTTTTTAGGGTTACCCTGACCCTTGTGGTGGCGCTGCAAAATGTGAGGTGTAAAATTAGATTTTGGGAGTCTTTAAGCTTCGAAAATTGGTGGTAAAGGCAAGAGGAGACTATTTTTTGGGTTATTGCATCCAAAAAATATCAACAGATATCGATTAAAACCTCCATAAGCTCACCGCAAAAAAAAAGAGTAAGGGTTGCCGGCATACTTTAGATGTCGCCCCATTCGACTTCCACCATGAGAGTACTATAGTTTATATATACAAAGGTTTTATGTTAAAAAATCCTTCCATTAAAACTTACATTTTTATTATAACACATTTTAAATGAAGAAAAAATTAAATAGTGGGAAATAGTCAAACGGTATAAATACGAGTTACTCAAAAATAAAACAAAGAACAAAAGAAAGTTCAATGTTTTTTTTTTTTTTAGAAATAGTCTAGCCTCAAACCAAAAGCTTTGTTTTGCAATTTATCAAGCTTTCAAATAATAAGCTCAAATTCGAAACAATGCCCCAAAAATTACTAGATAATCAATACCTGCACCCAACTTAAAGTATAACATTTTTATAGCTACGATTTTATAAAGAATTTTGGGACAGCTTTTATATTTATAGGACATTTTGTATAGAAAGCATAATATACTTATTATAAAACACATTAACCTATAGTATTTATGGCATAGAAAAGTTGGATGTAAAAAGCTCAGAGCCATATTCTATGATGCTGCTTTAAAGCTGTCAAGTAAAAAGCTTTTTGACTTTTACTGAAGTTGAATGCTATCATATTTAAATTTTTATTATTTAAAAAATTTCTCAAAAAACTCAACAATTTTGGGGAAAGTTCAAATATTTAAAGCTTCATAAAAGGTAGGATTTTGAATTTTTTCTTTCTTTTTTTAATTTGAAATCATTGAATTTGAAATAAGATGCCAGCATGAGTTTTTGCTAAAAAAAATATATTTTGAAAATTTTTTATTGAACCAGATTGATATCAGGCATAAGCTGTTCAAACTCCAAAGACACTCAATGAATCATCACGATTTTTGTTATTATATAATATTATTAGCTTGGTAAAATGAATTTAAAAAAGACGAAAAAATGGCGAGTATGACAAGCTCCATGGGTGACCAAGCTTAAATACTGTAGGTGATGACTCCCTTGTTGGAGTAGTTTGCTTTTCTTCAGGTACCAATGGTGTGCAAGGTGAAGAAGTTACAGCGATATTTTCAGTGTGTATGTGAGGCGTAGTTTCAGTGATTTGGATTTCGTCAAGAACTGAAAGGTTATTATACACAGTAACGGGTGCAAGTGGTGAATATTTTGGTTCATCAAGAAAGTCATTAATAACTTTGCTTAAGTCTCGCGAATGTCTGTTCAAGGAGCTCATGTCCTTTGCATTTCCATAGTCCGTTGACCATTGATACTGACGTTATATCCAATTGATATTAGTTCCAGAGACTATCTGGACAACATAGATTTGGCACTGTGTAGATCATCGTAAATTCCAATGAGGAAGGATAGATCGGTTGACGTGTAGGTAGATAAAGTTGTTTTAAAGGAATCACTTTGAAAATGAACCTCGATATCTGATCGCAGGGATTTCAGATTGGAAGAAACGTTACTACTGAGCTCATTAAGTGAGTCATGCAAAGAGTCAGACAGTTTTTGAAAGGAACTGGTGCATTTTTCAATATCTAGGAGCTTAGATAAACACTGGGAATTGTTGGTTTCACATTGTTGGTGTAATAATTTAATGCATTTAACAAAGACGTCATATTTTTTGGAAATGTTTTGTATTTTGTTTAGGCAATCAGTATTATTACTGGCTATTGAGTCACTCAAGCATTTAATAGCCAGCATAATATGAGAAAGAGAAATGCCTTTACATTCATCACAGAAAAACATGAAATTTTTATTGTGGTCTTTAAGATATAGAAGCGGTCTTTTGTTAAGACCAACACAGGAGATGTGATATGAATTCCCGCAAATTATTATTAATTATTTTTTTAATTTTTGACGGGAATGCAAAAAGCAGCAAATATAATTTATTGGGACACAGTATCGTTGGAAAAAAATGCTTCGGTTTGCGAAAGAGAAGGAGGGTTGATATTTTTGTTTTGTTTAATTTCTTTAACAGAAATAGTTTTTGAAGGGAATGCAAGAAGTCGCAAATATATTGGGGCACATAATGGTTGGCAAACAAAAAAAATGCGTAGGTTGACAAAAGTTATTTTGAATTATTATTAAGAGCACGAACAGTAAAGTGACGAAGAGTTAATTACGGAGCAAACTATAAATGCGACTGCACACGACGAGCGACGCCGACGGTTGTACACAAAAAGTAACGATAAAAGAGTGAGAGACAGGAAACGTTACGCCGGTGTTCGAGTGACGTTAAAGTATCGATGATGTTCCTGTCTCCGATCAGTGTACAAGTGCCTTACTGTTAACTGAAGAGTCGCATTCTCAAAAAAAGAATGAATGAATCTTCAAATTAAAAAAAAAAAAGATTTTTAAAAGAGTACATTTTGCAATAATTAACAACCCTACTACCCACAACTTCTACTAGGACAATATACAAATTATATAAACGAACTTTCTTCTGTGTTTGCTTAGAAAAATTCCAACATAAATTTAATCCTCCACCACCTGCGCTGCGCTGCGTTTGAGCATTCGACAATCGACCTTACAATTTAACAGATTATTAACAACTTACTTTGGTTAAAATGTTTCTTCGTTTTTTTTTCTAAAAAACAAATTATAACAAAGTCTTCATCAGTTCATTAAGAAATAAACACACCCCCAATTTTTCAAACGCAAAACTTTTCCATAAAACCATTAATATTTTATAATTCCAGACGTTTTAAATGCCTACCTAGTTATGTATGTACATTATAACGTAGGTCTATCCTATATTTGTTTTTTTTTATTATTATTTTTTGTAAATTTCAGACACGTTTATCGCCAGCTGATGTTTTCTTATCTCTCCCTTCTTTGAAGTTTTCATTTTTTTCTCGGTTCATCTGGTTCTAAAAATATATATTTCTTATTATGACTTTTCCCCCAAATCTATTTTCCTTAGTCTTCCTATAATCTGTTTAAGTCATAAAAAAAAATGGAAAAAAAAAAATATCCTATGTTAAACTTTGGACATTATAAGCGACATTTTCAATGTTCTTAATTTAGCTTTACTATATACAAATGATTTCCATCATGATGATTACCCTCACCCAACCGACTTTTTTTTATATATAAATAAATACTACATAAATATACATATGTACATACCTAGGAACATTTCACTATACAACTTTGGACAACATCATTCATAGTCTTAAACACTAAAACTGATTTATTAACCCACTTAGTGAACTTATACTAGATATTTTGTTGCACGGGTGGGTGTATAAAGAGAAAGGTCCGACATTATTTTTTTTTTTTATTTAAGAAAGAAAACAAAATTTTTTATAACAGAGAAAGGAGATATAATTTAAGGAACACCAAAAAAAAAAGGACAAAACTTAAAGTCAAGGGTCTAAACTCTAAAAAAATATCAATCATTAACTTTTGACAGTTAAAAATTTGTGAAGCACTATCCCAGGGAATTCCCTCATAGAAATGCTTTGAAAAAAAAGGTTCAAAAGGTTTTTATGAAAACTCACCAAATATTTAATGATTCAAAAAAAAAATATCAACTCACTCAGGACATTATGGAAAATCCACATACACTTAAAAATACAAAAATCTACAAAAAAAAAAAAAAAATCTTGATAAAAAAAAATCTGCTGATGTCAGATTCTTTTATGTTAAGTCCTTAAAAACGTTTTTTTTTTTTACACACTCATTTTCTGTTAACTTTCACATATCCGCCGGCCGGCAAAGTTTTTGTGGGTGGATTCATCTTGTGACAAATTTTATCCCTAAACACAAAAATATATATAACAATAATAATAAAACTCCAAAGGATACACAATATATAATTTTGTTCCTTTATTTATCCGTCATCATCATCATCATCATCAGCTCAGTCGTTGACTCCTATCATCATCATTTTTTTTTCTTCAAATTCAATGAGAAATTTCAACGATTTAATTTGAATGTAATTTCAAAGGGATCTCTTTTAAGGATCTAAGAGAGAGAGAGAGAGAAAGATAGAAAAAAATGAAGAAAAAACCACCCACAAAATGTGTGTAGTAATTTGCATAAATGACGTGTGATCCTTTATCTCTCTTTATCCGGTAACACACACACGAACACATTTCGACAAAATTTCTATTTCTGTACGTTTGTATATATTATTATGTTCTTAGTGTTACATGAAAATTTGTATAAAAGGCTCTCCTGAAAAGAAAAACCCCATTGTGCAAAAAAAAAAAAAAAAAAAAATAAAGGACTTAAGGACATTTTTATTTATTTATATTTTATTTTTGTGTTCCTTTATTTTCATTGAGGGGCTGGCTTGCTTTTGTGGTTTTTTGTTTGGTCATTCGTTGTATATAGTTTTTTTTTTTTTTTATTCTTTTTTGCATAGGAGAATATAGTTTGCATTTAAATTAAATGGATTATATTATTTCCCGCCTTTTTTTTAGTTGTTGGGCAATGTGATCAAATAAAGGATTCTATACGCACTGTCGAAGAGTATAATAGACCGTTAGATAACAGATGAAGAGACGCCGGATGGGGAGGAATAATTGCGGTGTGGGTAAATGTGTGGAAAATTAGGAAGTTTTATTGCAATGACTTTTGTAATTTTTGCATGATGTGTACTTTGGGGTTTTTATGGTTAGTTGAGAAGAATAAAAAAAAATAGTTGGAAGAATCCGGAAAATCTGAGTGTTGTAGATATGTACTTTTTTTTTAATTTGATACTCAAGGGTTTTTGGAGCAGGGACATGGTTCAACATTTTGGATCTTTTAATAAGGACTTTGTATAATATCCCAGCCAGAATGAATTAAAAATTTTTCATACATTTGATTTCTTAAAGGTTTTCAAAAATATAAATTTAATATTTCCAAAGTATAAAATTCAATCCATTTTTTGGAGGCCCGTATATTTTTTTTTATGAAAATTATTTTTTTTTGTCAAAAAAAATTTCCAGAAAAATAAATCTGTTTTTTTTTTTTAATTTTTGACAAACTCTTACTTTGAATCCTCTTTATTTTTATTTTTCTGTTTTACAAAATTTATATTTGGACAGTTTTTTACATAAAAATTTGTCAGGAATTGAAAAAAAAAACCTGATTCAAACGTTACGTGAGAAATTCAATTTAAAAATGAACAAAATGAACTTTTTTTTTATAATTTGCACCCACACAAGGGATATTTGTATATCCTTTTTTGTGCCAGAGACACAGTGAGTGCATTAGGAAGAAGGGAAAGGGTGGAAAGGAGGTGTCGATGTACATTGGTAATGATCGGGAAAGACAGAGTGTGGAAGAGAGTTCCACATTCGCGTAGTACGCCTAAAGAACGAATCCCTGTACTTGGACAGTACGGCTAAAAAATGATTCTCTATACTTGAGAGTACGTCCGAAGTTGGGCTCGAGGGTAAACTGATAGGCATTCCTAGAAGCGCGAGTATTACGGGTGAATTGTTTGAGGGGAGGAATGCAACTGGCTATTTCACTAGAGCAATTACCGTAGAAGTAACGGTAGAACAAGGAGAGACACGCAACGTTACGACGGTGGTCTAAAGGAGTGAATGAGTCAGTGATCTCTCTAACACCAATCATTCTTACAGCTCTTTTTTGTATTCCATCCAAGAGGCTTAAGTAAGTAACTGAAGCATCAGCCCAGAGATGGGAATTATACTCAAGCTTTGGACGGATGTAGGTTTTATAGATAATAGCCAGATCAGACGGGGAAAAAAATTTCTTGCACCGTCTTAAGAAACCCAAACATCTTGCGGCATTTTTGGCGACATCGCATATGTGCTCGTTCCACGAGAGGTGGTCAGTGATGCACATACCGAGAATCTCGAGACGTTCGGCCTCGTTGATGCAAGTGCCACTCATGGACAGTGGCAAGGGGGGTATATATCGCTTCGACGATACAAGACAGCATTGGGTTTTCGAAGCATTAAACTCTACGCGGTTTTTAATTCCCCATTGTACGATGCTGTTTAAGTCAGAGTTTAATGAGCTTATCATATTTTGCGTTGCAGTTCCACATCCGAAGAGGAGGGATGTGAGTCTGGAAACGAATAAGAAAAGCTAAGGGTGCTATCGTCAACGAAACAATTTATTGGATTAGATGTTACAGACAAAAGATCATTAATGAAAATGAGGAAGAGGGTTGGAGACAAAACGGAGCCCTGGGGCACACCAGCATTTATATTATGGGTTTCAGACTTGAAACCGTCCAATACAACTTGCTTCTATGTGCGAACACATCTGGTTTTAAGAGCTGACACAAAATTAACGATTTAAGAAGAAATATATATAGTAAGTTATGGAGCCCGTACTCTTCATGTCACCTTACATGGTTTAAATTAGGCTATATTAGGGTATAAGAAGCTAAAGAAGATTCAGAGAACAGCTAGCGTCGGCACCACAGGGGCTCTGCGTACATGCCCAACGGATGCCTTAAATGTTATTTTGCTTCTTCTACCACTCGACCTTTTTATCAAATATTTATATAAGTTCTTGCAGCGTGATTAGGCTGAAAGAATCTAACAGTTGGTTAGCAAAGCCATACGGCCACAGCAACATAACGAAATTGATTCCTTCAGATATTAACTCGGCAAACACAGACTACTGCACTCCTACTTTGAGCCTCAGTAAGGGTTTTAAGGTTATTTTCCCATCCAGAAAAGATTGGGAAGATGACATCGTGACTATAGGTTTCCACACAACCATTTTTACTGACGACTCAAAGATAGAGTGTGGTGTTTTTTCAGGGATCTTTTCTAAAAGTAGCTAAATCCTTTCGGCTTCCTGAATTTGCTAGCGTTTTTCAGGTTGAACTGCTAGCAATAAGGGAGGCATGTAAGATACTAAAACAAAGCCCAAACCAGAACCGAAATGCGGATATCTTCACAGATAGTCAGGCAGCTGTCAAAGCCATCAACTCGGCCACATTGTCATCTAAATTGGTGCAGCAATGTCGCGATGAGCTTGCGAGCCTGAACATTAACCTCGTTGTCACCCTGATCTGGGTTCCGGGCTATAGTGATATGAAGGGAAATGAATGGGCTATGAGCTAGCCCAGGCAAGGGTCGGCTCTTCATATCTATGAAGCACCTTCTTGGTGCTATGAAGGAAAAAATCTTTTCTATCTATCAAACAGAATCAAATCGAAGGTGGAGCAATTTAACCAACTGCATTATATCTAGGAAGATATGGCCCACCTATAATAGAACCCGTACAAACGATCTTCTATGTAGGCCCAGGCAAGACATAGCCAGGATTGTTACGGTATGTACCGCACATTGGCCTATAGGAGTTCATGCAGAGAAGTTAGGCATAACTCACAACACGTTTTGCCGTCTTGAGAAAAAGTCATGAGAAAAAGTTTATTAGATCGAATCTGCAGACCCAGATTTTGTGCCGCCTGCTCGATCTGGATGAAGGAATCGTGTACCTACAGCTTGTTCGGTTCTTCCGATGATGTCAATGTCGTCTGCGTAAGCCAGTATCTGGCTGGACCTGTTGACGATGGTCCCTCTTGTTGCTGGCCTGAGTCACGGATTGTTTTCTCCAACGCCAGGTTGAAGAGGAGGCAGGCCAAACCATCCCCTTGTCGGAGTCCATTAAAGATGTTGATTGGTCTGGATAGCAATCCGGCTATTTTTACTTGGCTTGTTACGTTGCACAGTGCGGTATTTTGATCAAAAACCTGGCCATAAATCAAAAAAAAAATTTTACCTCCCAGGATTAAGCTTGTGTCCCATAACAGGTAGATAACCAGGCTACTCTTTAGTGAAGTCTATCTTTAAATTGGTCACCCCCGTTCGCCACACCATCAGTTGCAACTAGTACAAGTTGAGTAAGCACGATTTTTTTTGCGATTTTTTAAAAAAAAGTGTATTTTCTGCGCGTTTTTTTCAGTCTTAAAAGTGATTTTAGTGAAAAATTTTGATATGGATATTGTTAATCAAGGTATGTATAGTAATTTAAGCAAAAAATTATTTGTATATCCATCTTAATTTTTTCATATCGATGAGTTGAAGTAATCACTTAAAAAAATAGCACTTTTTTCGCTGTTTTTTTCAAACATTAGTGTTTTTGAAATAGCGCAACACGCCGCAACATAGTGTATCATACGTTTTATTAAACTGCTGGATATGTAGAACAATCTTGCATTTCAAGAGTTTGCACATGTTTGCACCTAAGAAAAAACAGAGGCTTTAAAAAAAAAGGACCTTTAATAAAAACTTCAAAAAGTTTCAACGACTTGTCTTCTACAGAACCAGATAATCCAGAGACTTTCAGATTTGGACTATCAAAACTACACGCCAGGATTAGGTTTTTCGAATTTCTACTGCATCTTTCGTACAAATTTAAAGTGACCGGGAAAAAATTCAAGCGGCCAAGAGACAGATACAAAAAGAGTTCCACGACAAATTGGGCTTACTGGTGGACATTCCAAAAGCTGGGTTTGGCAACACCAATGACGGCAACACCTCTCGTAGATTTTTCAATAGCCAAGAAGAAGCAGCTTCTATCACAGGCGTGGATTTATCATTAATTAACAAATTCAAAACTATATTAGAAGTGATATCCTCTGGTTATGAGATAGATCTTAAAAAATTCGAAAAATTCACGATGGATACTGCTAAACATTATGTAAACTTATATCCATGGCAGCCTATGTCTCCAACAGTGCATAAGATTCTAATTCATTCTGCTAGTGTCATATCCCATGCATTGTTGCCAATCGGTCAGTTGTCGGAAGAAGCCGCGGAAGCTAGAAATAAGCATTTCCGCCAATACAGGGAACACTTTTCCCGAAAATTCTCCAGGACGGCATGCAACGAGGATGTGATTAACCGGGTCGCAGGTATTTTAAATTGGGTACCTGCATTAAGAAAATTTCCGGTTGTAAATCCACTCATAAAAAAAATCGAAAAAAGAGGTTTTCTGGGAAAAAAGTATCTTTCAGTATTTTTCTAATTTCTTAGAAACTATAATATTTATTGGAATAAGGTTTTTAATATTTGAATAAAAATTTATTAGGCCATTGAAAATTGAAATAAAAAATGTTCAAAAATTGCAAAACTTTATAAAAAATCAATTAAAAAACGAATTTTTTTTTTTTTTCTAAATTTCATCCTTAAAACTTAATTTCTCAAAAACTATTTAATGAAACAACTTGCATCAAAAAACAAAATAAAGAATGAAATATTAGCTTTAAAAAAAGTTATAGCACAATATTGTACGTGCTTTCTTTGATTTTTAATAATATTTTTTCTCTTGGCTAATCGCGAGGTAAGTGGGTAAGCACTTAAGTGGGTTTTACTGTACCCAAAAAATGAAAATTTATCCTTCCAAATAACTTTTTAGTCATTTGGTACCTATTTGATGTGAAAAATGTGCCCAAATATTTTTGGCCAGGTTTTTGATCAAAATACCGCACTGTGCGTTGGTCATGGTCAACCTACAAAGTCGTGTCAATTTATTTGGGATGCCGAATTCTATAATGACTTTGTAAAGTTCTACCCTGGCTATGCTATCATAGGCGCCTTAAAGTCTATAAACAGATGGTATGTTGGAATGTTAAAATCTAGACATTTTTCCATCGCCTGCCTAAGGGTAAAGATCTGATCAGTTGTTGATTTGCCTCCTGGAATGAAACCACATTGATATTGGCCGATTATGGTTTTAACGTATGGGGCTATTCGTTCTTGTAAGATAGAGGAGAGTACTCAACAACGTGATACCTCTTTAATTGTTGAACGTTGTGACATATCCTTTCTTATGTATGAGGCAAATTATACCTTTTCACCAGTCTTTCCTTCCTGCTCCCATACGTGCACTAGAATATCATGAATTGCTTGACATAAGGCTGGCCCGCCGTGGTGGTATGCCATCGGCTCCCGGGTCTTTGTTTTTCTTAAGCCAGGCTATAGCCTTCTCAACCTCTTCTATGCTTGGTGGCGGTAACATAGGGCATTCTTCTTGAAGTAGTAGAGCCTCTACTTCTGCAGTGAGCTGACCATTTAGCAATTCATTAAACTACACTTCCCATCGCTCCAGTATGCTTTGGGGAATGGTGATCGGATTTCCCTCTCCGTCCTTGCAGTAAGTGCAGCGTGGTTTGCGTCAGGTTTCGGACGGATTGGTAGAACTTCCGCGTCTGGTGCGGACCTCGCTCTCGGCTTCTTTCTAACTCACAGATCATGTTCTTCTCCCAGGCTGAGCTCTTTATATTCATCTTCGCGTGCCCGCGTTCTATGAGATTGTTACATTGCTCGGTACACAACATTCTTACGTTCAGAAGCTTGCATTCATCATCAAACCAGTCGTTCCGACTTCAACGACTGCTGCCTATAATGGAGTTGGCAGTACTAATGACATTGTTCTTAAGGCGTGTCCACTTCTCATCTACGCCCAGTATACTGGCTTCAGGACTTACTCTCCCTGGATTGAGTGGTTCTAGGGCGAGTCCTAACGCATTGCCAAGTGCAGCCGTGTTGATAGGAACCTGATCGGCGGATGCAATACGGATGCAATACTTTTTCGCAAGGCAATCCGCCCTCGGAAAACCATACCAACAATATAGTGATCCGAGCTGATATTGGCACCTCGGTTCGTTCGTACCGTCAGTTCGAGTAGTGGCGACGGTCTATCAACACGTGGTCAATTTGGTTACGAGTGACTCCATCAGGTAATATCAAGGTGGCTTTGTAGATATCATTACGCAGGAACCTGGTACTCGCAACGACCATGTTTTTCGATGCTGCCAATTCTAGGACTCGAAGTCCATTGTCATTGAATAATGAATATCTTTATAAGTAAATTGTTTGAGAGCTTTTTATGTCCTGCATTACAAACAAAATAATCTCTAATTGAGTGCATTGATTTTTTTTTCCATGGCAACTTTTTTACGAAACATTTTTTGTTGTCAAGCAATCAAATTTTTTTTGTATTTATCAATATTTTATCAGTTTATTAACTCAACTTAACGCTTTATATGTGAAAGGAGAGGTACTTGCAAACTTAACAGCTTAAACAAAAATATTATTTCTTTTCCAAAGTAAACTAACAAGTATCCGCTTTAGAAATCATTTACCTATTGCTGAACTTTTTTTTATTGTTTTGCTAAGTTGTGTTTCTATCTCCTCACAGAAAGAGACATATTCAATAAAATAAATTCCCTGATTGAAAGAAGAGGATTATCCTTTTTTTGGTAACCAACAGATCAAAAGTGAATTGGGTAAAGCTATCTACCTCCCTAGCTACCTATGCGATGTTTTCTTTTTCTTTCAAGAATTCTTTTTTTTATCCTTATTTATGTACATGTACTAAGTTTCTAATAAAGTGTCTCTAAGCTTAAGGTCCTTGCAGCAATCTATATTATCCTCGTCTAAAGAAACAAAAAAAAAACACCAACCGATAGAAAAAATATTTGTAGCACTTGTGTCTTATTTTTTGGTAGGTAGGTATGAACTTTGTATAAGTATATTTGAAGGACAATACGTGCCTAAGAAAATTGAATCGAAATACCTTCCTACCATAACATTGAACTTTCATAGAATAGGTAAACTTTTCTCAAGAGCACAGCACGTGTAATGAGATATATGCGTAGGAATGTAAATATATTGGATTAAGCTTAATTAGTCTGTCCGTAGTCCGTTCGTCTCTTTTCTGCTACGCTTCGGTTGGATTGAATTTAGTTGGGATAGGTATATTGGATCGGGGCAAAAGAAATAGAACAAGCTGATACTAGTCCTGTATAATCCTCATGACACGCAAAACCCTAATCACCAATAACATTTTCCAATTTTTTTTTTTTTTTTGTTCGTTGTATTTTTTTTCTCAACCCCCCAAAAAAAAACCATCAGATTGAGTCATCAAGAAAATTATCCATTCAATTCTTTCGTTCGTCAACGTCGTCCTTCCCACTTCCGATCCCCTTGGTAGCTAGTAACTGAAACTAGAAATCATCATCATCATCGGGAATTTTGAGTGTAGACATAGGACACCACCATCGTAATGTCCCGCCATATCCCACAGTCTTCCACATATCACAGTACACGAGTCATTTTATCCTTCCTAATCCGAAACCCCGTCTATTGTTTAAACAAAAAAAAACTGAAACAAAAAAGCAGGAAACTACAGCTAAATAAACTGTATTCACATTTTGTATCCTTTTTTTTTTGTTGTTGTCCTTGTTTATTATTAATCCACCATATATTCCATTCGCCCTCATCGATAAGAAATATAAAGAAGAATCAAGGGAACACAAAAAAAAATTAAAGCAGGAAAATCCATTGCCATATTAGCACCCCTTTTTATATCCTTTTTTCCGCTCCATTTTCATATATACTCGTTGCTGATACCGCCCCCTCTTTCTTTCGCTCATCATCAGAACCATCATATCCAACGATATAGAAATGACAGGCTTTCACAAAAAAAAAATAAAGTCTAAAGACAGATTATGTTCTTTCTATTGAAAAAAAACTATAGGGACCACACATTAGGATACATACAAATAGCCCAGTCAAATTAGGATTTGGTATGGTGCAATCTGATGATGTTGCAGGTGTCCGGTCTTCTAGCCTTGACAAGGGGCGGGATTTGGGGTGCCACGCCTAGTTTTTACAATTTTTTTTTTGCAACGATTCTTACTATTTGAACCTTCCCTACTGCCACGCCCACTTTTCTTATATGCTAGCAGTGGGCCAAAAAATCCGTCATACGAGCAAGTTTGACAGAATTTGTTTTTCGCTTTTCATTTCGCAATTACATATCATCGATTTTCCTGCTTCGCAATTTAATTAATTAAAATGCGAAATAGATTTAATTCTTTGGCAATGAAACTTTTTAATTCGCATTTGATTGTTTGGAAAAGTAAGTTTTAGTTTTGCTCTTATGGTCATCGTTTTGCAAAATTTCATTTCGCAATTTATACCTAGCATTTCATTATTTCGCATTTCATTTTTTTTTTGGGGGGGGGGTAAGAATACTTCGCTCATTACTATTGTACTGTATTTTTTATTTTGCTTTTCTCAACTTAACAATGTTACATTTTGCAAAATATTATTTTGCTTTTCATTTTTTCGCATTTTATTATTTTGAATAATATTATTTAGTTTTAAAACTGTTTTGCCTTTCTGTATTGAATGAACATAAGATAATGAATTTCGCGTGAAATTTTACAGACAATTTCTGAAACAATAAATATTTGCGAAAAATAAAATTCGTTCAATTAACGGAAGAGCTATGTGTGTATGTGCCATTGGAATTAATGACAACGTGGGCGTGGTAATGCGCGGATTTTACTAAAACTTTTTTTTTTGCTTTTCTCTTGTCTATTTAAAGAAAACCTAAAAATTTAAATTTAAATAGTAAGGTCATTTGTGAAAAAAAAATAAAAAAGTGGGCGTGGTACTCTAATATACCGCATTCAGAAGGTGACAGGATTCGATTTAAGTCCATTCATGACACCTGGATCCCCTTGGAAAATTTCAACGTGCCTCCAATTATTTTTTTCTAGGTTTACTGGACTAAAATACTATAGCAAACAAAAAAAAAACACCATGGATCCTTCATTCATACACTTACATATACATATGTATCTATGTGTCGTGGATTGTATTGAATCCAACATCCTTTCAACAATAAGAAGAAAAATTTTAGCTCCAGAAAATTGAGAATGACAAAACGAATGTTCCGCATATACTCGTACTCGTATATAAGACCATAATCGGCTTATTATTAGATGGAGAAAAGCCCGAGCTAAGATGAAGGCAACCAGAAGAAAATAGTTAATACATGACTGGGTTGCATGTATCTGCTTTTATAACTAATGGTTCTATATAACTGATGGCTTTAACTTTGAGATATTAGTCTAATCAGTTTGGCTTAAAATTATAACAATTTTTTACGATATAGTAAAAAAAAAAAGAATAACTGGTCTTCGGTGAAGACACTTCCTAAATCGAAGAAGAAAAAAAAGCTTCACGTTTTGTTTTGGAATTATTGAAGCATTTAAAAATCTTTTCAATCAAAGCTTCTATATTGTTGAGCTAAATTATTGGCTTAAGAAATTTAAAAAATGCTGAATGTCATACGTTATTCCAAATCGGACATTTTTTAAAAACAAACTAATTTTTATAAGATAAACAAGTCGAAATTGCAGCATATCTTCAATCGAGAAAGAGTAGTTTGAAAATTTTTTTTGTTTTTTTTTCGCAGTGATTTTTAAGCAATTTTTCATTTCGCATCAATTTAATTGTTTTGCCATTTTAGTTTACTAACTTTTCATTTTTAGTTAATTTGTAGTGAAATTTTAAATTCAATAATAAGATACTGCATTTTGAAATTTGTATGTTTGATTAAACTAAAACAATAGTCGACAGCTTATCATTTGTTTATATTGCTTACCAATTATCACGTTAAAAAAGTTTAATTAGTTTAACATACCTGAAAGTACAAAAGAAAAATTTATTAAAATATAATTAAGACAATAAAATTATTATTTTTTTTTAAATTTTATTTTATTTATGTAAGGTAAGTAAGGTTGGTCGTGGCGCGATGGTTTGCGTGGTCGCCTTTCAACCTTATGATCGCAGGTTCGATCCCTGCCGTAGTTCTATGTCATGTTTTTTATTCCATTATCATTGATCATTGTTAAGCCGCTCTGGTTTACTCATTACATGTTGTTCAAGCATAACACTAAGAGCATGTGATTGAGTAAGTACGAATGTGCCCAACAAATATGACAACGAACAAAATAATGTGAATTATAAAGGGACATAGATATAAAACACGGCATATCTCCACTTTAGCTCAGCCTCCAACCCTGGAGATAAAATCTGAGACAACCACCACCTTCAGTCTCAGTGTCTCGTGTCACACACCTTTCCATACACCATCCCTTCCCATCCTAACCTATATTTCACGCCCGCGCTGTGTTGAAAACATATAAAGGGTACACCAAAAATCCCCTTGAGCGCGCTCAAATTATATAAAAAAAAATTATAACATAACTAAACTATTGAAATTCCCTAGGAATTTTTCCCATGATTGATTAATGAAAATAAAAACACCTAAGTACTAAGAAATAGTCTTGTTACTTACAAATTTTCAAGAACAAGCTTGAAGCATGTACTAGGAGTTAGGGTAGGTCCTTATGGTTTTTCAAGTACTAGGGGTTGATGCAGGCACTTGGGATTGGTGTAAGTACTTGGAGTTGACCTAAGTATTTGGGTTTAGCCAAAGTATTTAGACTTGATGGAACTACTTAGGTGAAGTATATCAAGTACTTGGGGCTTACCTAAGTACTCGGAGCTGATCCAAGACTTGAGCTTGGGCTAATTATTTAAGATCAGCCCAAGCATTTGAGGTTGATGCAAATATTTGGGATTGGTACAAATACTTGGAGTTGGTTTAAGTACTTGGGGTTGGTTCAAGGACTTGGGGTTGGCCTAAATAATTGGGGTTAGCTCGAGTACTTGGGTTTTTTCCAAGTACTCGGGGTTTTCCTGAGTAGTGGAGTTTGATCTTAGCATTTTAAGTTGTCCCAAGTTCTATTTGGGGTTGGCCCAAGTACTAATGGTTGATGTACTGATAAGTATTTCAGTAGTGTATTCCAGTTTTTTTTTTTAATGAATAAATGCAGATTCGTGGGGGCTCCTCAAAACAACGCTAGAAAAAAATGTTCGTTTCATCTCTACAGTTTCTACAGCTAACCCAAGACTTGGGTTTGGGCTAAGTATTTAAGATCAGTCCTAGTATTTGCGGTTGATCCAAATATTTGGGATTGGTACAAGTACTTGGAGTTGGCCTAAGTACTTGGGGTTGGCTCAAGGACTTGGGGTTGGCCTAAATAATTGGGCTTAACTCGAGTACTTGTATTTTTCCAAGTACTCGGGAATTTCCTGAGTAGTGGGGGTTGGCCTTAGTATTTTAAGTTGGCCCAAGTTCTATTTGGGGCCAACCCCATGACTTATGGGTGATGTACTCATAAGTAATTCAGTAGTGTATTATAGGTTTTCTTTTTCAATGAATAAATGGGGATTCGTGGGGGCTCCTCAAAACACCGTTGGAAAAAAAATTGCACGTTTCATCTCTTCAGTCTCGTAATTTTTTGTATTATATTTTGAGCTCTCAATTTTTAAAAAATTTGCGTTTCCTCCAAATTTCAAACTAGCATTTATTTCAGGCGCGAAATTTTTTGACACTAATACTAAAATCATAATCAATTCCACTCAATATCATTAGCCTGTCCACAATTTCCAAACTATTAAACAATGTCATTTGGCCTTAAATTAAAATACTACCTACGTAAAGAAGAAACCTCTACCACTTAAGTTTCGACTTAGTATAGGTATTTGAAGTTACCCTACCCACAAATTTCTTAGAATTTCAGTTAATTTGTTGTCCTTTTGTCTCTGACTTATCTCATAAATAACTAATAATCAAATACCTACATACCTATCAAGTTATTCCTCAAAGGTGAATCTTAGCTTGTTAATCAATTAATATGAGAAGTTAACTCTCCAAGTACCACCAAATTCTAACCGGTCGGATACTGTAGAGTCCTTGGATTACATGAATTGGAATGTTTTGTGAAGAGTGACAAATGCACAAGAATCCACCTGGATATTTATAAAATCTAATAATAATACCAATTGTGTAATAATAATAATAATCCAACAAGAGCATCATCATCAACATCATAGTGGAACATCACAAGTGTAACAGAAGAAACTAATTTACATAATAATATCAAGAACAAGTAACTGGTGCCGCGGGGTGGGCTGGGCTTTTAAGCAATCAAATACACAGTCAAAAGTGGTCAAATTGCGCTAATTACCTTATAATACCTCATTATCTTCACCATCATCATCGTAGACATCATCAAACATCTTTGGAACACCAAATTCTATAACATAATGTGCTTATAATGTATATTATTATCCTTAACATATATTTCATAATTAATACAATTGCATTTTACATACATCACTATATACAAACAACAATAATTTTAACTGTACCCATATGAGGAGTTATAAACCCTGTTTGAGAGTCCAGACCTAGTCCTTGGATAATAATAATTTTGATTGTGTGAGAAGGCAATTTTAGGATCAAAACCTTCGCCGACTTAACTTACTCTCTCCCTCTCACTCTCACTCTCACTCTATTTGGTATCCCTTTACTTGATGTCCTTTGGGGGTCCTGAAAATTCTGCTACGTTGCATTATTGAATCAATTATCTTACAAAAGGATTCCAATTTCCAAATCCACATTGAATGTTGTTTTCTGGTCTTGTTTTCTTGCCACAAAATTCCTATGACAATCACTCTCTCTCTGTCTCTCTCTCCCTTCCCCCTAACTGCCCTCTGAAATGCTTTCGGTATTAAACAAGGATTCCGTATTTAGTATATCTATTCCCGCAAAAACAACAACAACAACAAAAAATCCTTACTCAACTGTATTCTATAAGCTGATGCTATGTGTACCTATATAACAACAACTGGGGCTATCTTCAATCGATATTTACACAAAGAGAATGGTGCGTTTTGTGTAATTGGTTGCATAGACAAATAGACTGAACGAAAAACCCTGACTTGTGCTAATCTATCAAAGTTTACTTCATGTAAACTCTCTCTCTCTCTCTCTCTTTCGCTCCCCTAAAAGAGGATCCTTTTTGCTTAATGTTTTATACCAGAGAAACTGATAGCCGCCCTGGTATAGTTCTTTTTTTTTTGCTCTTTTTCTTCTCCTTCTGGCTGAATTGTCCTTTTGTTTTGTGGATTCTTCTTTCTTTTTTTTCTTTTTGTATTTATTTTGTTCGAGTGAAAATATATTTAAGTACATAGTTGAATATAAATCGATGAAATTCAATTTTCTTCCTTTTCTTTAATTCGATTTCTCAATTTATATCCTTTTGATTAAATACCTTAGTTTTGATGTTGAAGATAGTATATTCAACAGCATTATATATACGGAGAATAGAAGAACTCATTCGAGTTAAGGAGCTAGACATTAGCTTGAAGTGAGAATATAGTTCAGGAGGAATATTCACTCTGCGGAAAAAATTCCAAGTGAAGATTTTCAAATGCAATTGTCTTCAATTTGGAATATGGTCCAGTGACAGATCTTTGCTTGGTCAAAAATCGAAGTTTTAGGAATAATTTTGAAATGGTAAATGATATCAAAAAATATTCAATACAAAACTTATAGATCAGAAGATAATTTTTTTTCTGTGACCTATCGCTTAATCACGGTGGAAATTATGAAATATTTATCAACGAAATAACTCCGCAATGTAATAACTCCCCAAATTTTGAAAATATCTCCGCAAATTGGGAAGTTATTTTATCTTGACTCCAATCCCGAAATTTTAAAATGAAGGAAATCCCCAAACATAAGAGAGAGAGAGAGAGAAGTGAGAATTTGAGGAGTTTTTAATTGTTGATTTTCGGGAGTAATTTCATAATAAAAAACTTTCACAAAATTTATAATACAATAATTTCCTAAGAATCACAGAAACAGTTCCCCAATTTTGGCGAGTTTTCTTTTTAAAAAAAACTACATTGTCAGAATTAATTTTTCGGGAGTTATTTAATTTTTCAGAGTATTAATTTTTTCGAATACTGTTTTTAGGAGTTACGACTGTTTTATTTTTCTTTGGGGAGTTATTTTATTGGGTATTTATTTCACCAAAACATGTACCTAAAATATTTTTATGCAAAGTTTGTAATAATAAAAATAAAAAAGATATGAGATTTCGAAAAATCACTTGGGCGATGTTTTTCGAGATATTTCATCTAAATTTTACTTTGGAAAAATCTACAAAATTTTACATAAAATTCGAAAAGGGCGATGTTTACAACTTTCGTTTTTTTTGGAGCAGTCAAAAAATTTGGAGATATGTATTTTTGAATTGCTTTCCTGTTTTTTTCTCCCTTACTTTAATAGATGAAAAAGTTGTCTAAAAAAAATTAGTATTGCTGTTGGCGTATTTACTAAAAACAACATTTTACACTTTACATTTTTGGTTAAAAAAAAAGTAGTAATTTAAAAAAAATGGACGGGTACCATAGAATCCCGCCTCCCGCGGGTGAACTAATTTTTAGATATTTTATTAAACTAATTTTTTTTGTCATTTTAAATACTTATTAGACTGGACTATGAGAACACATACATATCTATAAAGTTTTCCAGTGAAATATATTCTTTTTCTTAAGGATATATAAAATATAAATTGCATGTTGCAGTTTAGAATTTTTTTTCTTCGTTTGTCATGTTTCTTTTATGCCATAGTAAGAGAATTTCCTTCATTTATCTTTTTCTTCTTATTTTCTTTATATACATCGATTAGGTCCTTTTTCATTTTCTTTCAAGTGCAAAAAACATTTTCTAATTAAATAATTTGCTTTAGCAAATGAATTAGGATTGCGTTTCAAGAGGATAAAAATACGTATATCTATGTCTAAATATGTCGAGTTTATTTTAAGTTTTACGCTTGGACTTCTATAAAAGTATAGAAAATCCTTTAAACTGAAAATATCCTTTCTCATGTTTCTTGATCATTTTAATCCTTTATTTTGGTATTTATATACTCAAAGAAGATAGATACATGTATATTTCTTGTTCTGTAGTTAGATAAAGAGACTTGGTATGTTATATAGAAATTGAGAGTTTATATTTAATTTGGCTTTTGTTAGATGAATTGGAAAATCATTTTCAAACAACATGTTTTTTGGGAGGGTTTTGGTATATTCCTTGAAATTTGTTTCATATAATTAAAGTGAGTAATTTGTATTTTTGTTGTTTTTATATTTTTTTTTTTTGAGACAAATAAAAGAACAATATATTCCTGTAGACGTATAAAGGGTGTCCCAACAAGTACGCAAGATTTAAATTTGGCGCCATTCGAAGTGTCATTGTTTGACATTTGAACAATTATTATTGTTTGTTAGTAGAAGGTATAAGGTTAATAAAAATGGAGCGCTACTCGAATGAATAACGCATTCTCATTGTGAAATTGTTTTACCAAAATGGTGAAATTTTTGCGGCTACAGCTCGCAAATTGCGATCAGTTTGGGGTTACAATAATGCTCCAAAAGAGTCAACTGTAAAGCGATTAATTGAAAAATTTGCTGAAACTGATGCACAGACAACAATGAGCCTTCGACCAGGTCGATCGACCGAAAATATCGCAGCAGTACGTGATGATGTCGCTCCAACTCCATCCACCTCAATTCGACACCGAGCTCAGCAAATTGGTGTTTCCAAATCCACCATGTGAAATGATAACCAATTTTTTCGTGCCTAGAATTGAAGAAATGAATGTGGAGGGGATGTGGTTTCAACAAGACGGCCGGCGCCACATCTCATACAGCCAGAGAAACAATTCAATTGCTGCATCAGTCATTTCCCGGTCGTGTTATTTCGCGTTTTGCGATTTAACACCATTGGACTTTTTTCTTTGAGGTTTTTTGAAGTCGATGGTTTATGCGAGTAAGCCGACGACGACTCAAGCCTTAAAAGAGGAAATTGGACACTGCATTAATGAAAAACCGCAGCATTTATGCAAACCGGTCATTGAAAATTTCATTAAAAGATCGCGTATGTGCCAGCAAAGCCGCGGCGGCGGCCATCTGCCCGTTGTGTTTTTCCATACATAACCTCATCCTGTCTACTTTACGATATAATAAAGAATTCGCGATTTTTAAATATCTGTGTTTTATTTAAATCTTGCGTTCTTATTGGGACACCCTTTATATGAGTGAAACCAAGTTTTATTAATTTTCTGAAAACTAGAGATATAGAACTTTGAAATGGAATAAAATAAAGATGAATTTTTAAAATTGACATGAAATTGACTTCATTCGAAAGATAATCTTTTAGCATTATAATTTAAATATGATTTCTTGCATATGACCGTCAAGGCTGGCTCGGACGTAATTTAATCTGGAGGTCCAATTCTTTTTTCAATATTTGTTGCAGTACCTATATCGGCAATAACGCGGCGAATGTTGTCCTCCAAGTGGTTGGTCGTTTCGGGCTTATCGTCGTAGACTATACAAATCATGGTTTGATTAAGGGACGAAAAAGTCAGTAATCATAGCTCTACAGCGTTCAACATTGACGGTAACGTTATGGCCATCATTGTGATTCCACCAGCCCATAAAGCACACCAAAACAGTTAGTTTTTCGGGATGTGACGTTGTATCAACATACACTCGAGTATTATCTTCACTCCAAATACGGCAGTTTTCTGTATTGACGTATCCATTCAACCAAAAGTGAGCTTCATCGCTGAACAAAAAATTCTTAGGGAAATCGGTATGAACGGCAAAACTGTTTTGGGTCCCTTTGGAAGCGTTGTCAGTATATTCCTGTTGAAATGCCAAACCAAACTAAACACAAATCACTTAACAATTGTTAAAATGGCGGTCTGTTAAAAAAAAAAGTGTCGCCAGTTTGAACTTCTATGCCTCTGAAAAATTAACAATTTTTTTCTACTTTGATGACAATACGACAAATAAACCTCCCAAAAAAATTTCGAAATTCTATGACAAAGGTGTTTAATTTTGAACTATTATTTACAAAACTCCGAAAACTTATGAATTTTTCTTTTAATCCGAAAAAATGTATGCAACTTTCAGATTTTTATAAAACTTCAAAAAATTTATGCATTTTTTTACAAAACTCCCAAGAAATTTATTTTTCGGAATAACTCTGAAAATTTTACATCGTTTAGATCGTTTTGGAAATTTAAAAAAACAATAACTGTCTAGTTTAACTCGAAATGTCTAGTCTTCTAAAATTTTATGAATTTTTTGGGAATGTTGTGCAAATTTAGGAAACAAATTTTTTCATTTTTAATTGTAATAAAAAAAAGTAGAACTTTTGCTAAGTAAAATCAAAAATGAAGATAGTTCCTCAATCGCAAGGGCAGTAGGAGATTTTTATGATTTTCGGAATCTTAGTCTAAATAGAACAAAATATTTATACAAAGTATTTTTTTTTTCACCACGAAGGTGAATTTGTTACAAAATTTCAGAAAAAGCTGAAGTCTTTTGAAAGGAATTTTCACAGTGCACGTTAGTGTTGAATATTAAACAACAGCATTCTGGAAAACTTTATTGAAATATATATCTGCTCATTGCGCACGATGGTGAAAAGTTTTTCTGCCACATGCACTCTAATCACATTTAATAAAACAATCCTATGATGACCTTTCAAACCGTCAAAGCTGCTCCTGTACAATTTTATAGTATTCACATTTGTTCAAACCCACAAAACAATTTTCAGAAAAAAAAAATAATAAATTCTTCTAGCAGCTTGCGGTATAATTCACTGATAATTTTTCAACATAACCCATTTCATTCAATCTGAAATTCCTCGAAAAATCATTAAAAAGCATTCAATCAATGAAAATTCCTATTTTGAGCTTTGAATTCATTTTTAATAACCAAACATTTTTAGCAATGAATTATTATCGAACTGAAAAGTTCAGTACTGAGAAGAAAAACAATTCATACGAATTCTTTCCAACCACATTATCATCATCACACACCATAATATTTGCTTGTGGACTTCATTCAATTCACAAACGAATTCTGCACACAGCAACACAAAAAATGGGACATTTTTAACACTTACCACCACCAACCAACCATCAAGCAGTTAAGTTTCAGCCATCAAACGATGGTCGGTCAGTTTGATGCATCACAGATCAACCTATCCACTGTTGGTAATAAATTCTATGGAACAAAAAAAAAATTAAAACAACAACTGAAAACATACAAGCTCACACTTGAATTAATAAAGAGAGAACTCAATCAAAAAAAAAAAAACGAGCCCTTTCGCTGAACTCGTCGTCGTCGTCGTCGCTAGTGCTGGCTTGGTGCTCCGCTGCTTTGGGAACCAATTAATCAACCAACAAAAAAAATATATAAAGTCCTGCTGAATACATCGCAACTACTGGCGCGCGCTCTTTCGCTAAATATTGTGTTAAGCGACACACGATACAATGGTTGTTTCAAACGGAGCGAAGGGTAAAAGCGGGAGTCAGGGGTACTCCCGGTGGCGGCGGTGGTGCTACCTCGAAGGCACTTCAAATTACAACTCTGGTGTGCGATTATACTAGAGTGCACACACATAATTCATTGTTGCATTTGTTGCCGAAAGCTTAACACATCAACTGCCGCACAGGAGCGAGAAAGCATTAGCAGGAGCAACAGCGCCGCACCGCCATCATCAGCAGAAAGCATATTGTGCCATATAATAATACAACAGCCCCCTCTTCTGGGAAACATGAGAAATAACAATTTATTGCCACACGAATCCCACTTTTCACATCAGCGAGTCGTCGAGTTCCGCACCTCTCGCCGGGATATGTTTGTCGACGCTGTATAATTATTTGGTTAAAGCTTATTTAAGGATATTTCTATGAAGTCGTCCTTCATCGTTGCCGTGCGTCGTCAACGTCGTTGTCAACGTTAGGAGGGAAGTAGAAAAATCTTCACATTTTTTTCTTTCTTTAATAATCATTATTTCTTTTATACCTAACTCCTTGCTGAAACAAGTGTGTCACTCAAACAGTCACCGGCCGGTAAGTCGAGATTACATATTAATATTGAATCACACACTTTAGTGTGTGACATCATGTGAGTGTTAAACATGCACCATAAGGAGGGTGTAAGAATACAAAAAGGAAAAAACAAAAATTGAAGACGAAACAGATAGTATCCATTTTCTTCTTTTTATTCTTCAGAAGATATGAGAAGCCAACGAAGCCAATGTTTGCCGTGAGTCGTATACCTAACCACGCCCCCATCATGCATGCCATGGCCATGCCGAGCTATGCTAGTAGCATATTCCCAACGACCGACCTCACGTTTTCTGTTTCCATCTTGAGAATATCTACTTAATGCCGCTTGACACAAACAATCTGATCCAAGAGACTAGTTTATATGTGACTCAGGGCAGGGTGTAGCTGTGCGAAAATTGAATAGAAAAGATTCACAAAGTATGATGCGAAATGATGCTATTTGACATAGTGGAGGCGTGATAAAGTGATCAATTATTTCTTGAGAATTTTCTATTCTTCGATGCGAGACCCAGTACGGAGATGGATGCGATGAATCTATTTTTACAAGAAACTTTAAGCGATCGAAGTAGTTTCATGAGTTAGTTGGTTGGGCACTATCTTACTCCTTGGGTATTGGATACCCGGGTAGTAGCCAACATCATGAAATAAGGTAGTCCAACAGCCGGACACGCTCGATTACTCATTTGGTGTTGTGTACTTGGATACCTGATACCCGGGTACCAGATAGACTCTAAGCAGTCAAAGTACCAAGTTACCCGGTTTGATTCCCAGATACCCGGATATACATATAATGATCTCGAATAATGTACTCGATTGATGATGCTAAGGTTCCATGTATGCTTTCCGAAAAAACAAATACCCGATGATTTTGAATTATGCAAATGAATGAGTTGGATGATCGGGCAATTTGTTAGATGATTGTTTCCCAGTGGGATAGGCTGAGAAATTTTGTAGGGGATTATAGAAAAGAATGCTGCTGCATAGGGGCTCGGACCTACACATCTCAATTAGCAGTCAAGCAATGCATCTATTGCCCCCTTGCTACCCGATGAATTCAAATAATGAACACGTATGTGGGTATTGAGGGTACCTAGGAAATTGGCTTCCCGATGTCTTGATACCGGTCTAAGTACCCGGTATGATACTCGAAAACTATGTTACATCCTCGGGTAACGTCGAATATTGTACACGATTAAACAGTTGAGCAATTGGACACTCACTTTCACGTATAGGTAGTGTTGAGTACCTGGGTACCCGTTACTTGGGTAATCATGAAACAGTTTAACCAAACATTTCGAATAAGGAAGCAACTGGGTACACCGGAAATTATTTTCCCGATTTCATGATACTTCACTACCCAACCAAAAGAATAGAATAGCCAACTATTTTGAATAATAACGCCTGGGGTACCCGATACACATGTAATGCCCGAAATCATGAAATATCAGGCACCCGATGATTTCAAATAAGTTAATTAAATAATCAGTTGACTCTGGTTTCTCATAAAGTCCCCTTAATGAGGGAACCCCAACACTCTAGGCAAAGTTATCTCAGCCCATTAAAATTCCTGAACGAGGGATTATTTGAATAACCAACGAAAAAGCAGTACCATTAACCAAAAGTTTCTTCACTCTGAGGACCAATTGTCCAATTCTTATTAAAAATCATGTTCACTTTGTACAACCATTACTGTTTATCCTCTCCCACAAGTAGCTCAAATGCTGATGCTGGATGGTGTGATATCCCAGTGCTGCCCTTTCACACATACAATGAGTGCAAAGTAGGTACATAATATGTGCATAGTTTTGTTTCATTATTTTCATTCTTTTTCTTCGTCAGTCAGATAGATACATAGTTAGTTGTAGGCGAGAGGTATGTGTCTCTTTTAAATTCATAAAATGCTACTTCCATTGGAGAACGTGTGTCAGCAGAAGCATGATGAAAAATAAAACAGCCTGCTACTTCCATAATATTCCATCACCAAGAATAAAAAAAAATTGGTTTGAGGTGGCTCTGGTTCTGGATGCTGTGCTGCTTCTGACACCGAGAGGTCTTCTAGAAATTTTCATGTAAAGTGAAGTAACATTAAAAAAAAAAAAAAAAAAAATTAGGACAAGCGACGGATTAGATAGGATTTGTTAGTGTGTGATGATGTAGGACATAATATTCTCCACCAACCGTATTCTCATGCACAGAAATATGCAATGCATGCATGCATAACTCTGCTTGCCTGCCTGCCTGCAGTGGCATTGCATTTCATGATGGCAAGGAATACATAGCACATGCATTCATTCATGAATACTAAAGAATAGCGCATAGTAATAGGTAGGTGGAAGGGTATCCTTGTGCATCTTTAACGCGCTCTCGGTTCGGTGATGATGCAACAGCAAGAAAAAAGGGACATATTTTTTTTTTCGCAACACCACCTCTCACAATCACTATGCTGCATCTTCTCGTCCTCCTCATATTCCTCTGCCGCCACTCTTGTATCTTGCGGCTGGTATAATCTTAGGACACATTAGTAGTTGCTAATGGCACAAGTATAGTGAAGGAAGGAAGGAAGAGGGACCTCCTAAGTTGGCCTGTTGTAATTCATATAATGGAACACCCGCTTTGGTGGTGGTGCCGTGCCACTGATGTTCTATAGCATTACTACAAAAAAAAAAAAAAACGAAGGAAGGAAAATAACATTTGCCACACTAGTTGAGCCTTTTCTTTTATTTTAAACTCCATTGCTCTGTTTCTATTCTTCTCCATCCTTCCCCACATTCTGCTGAATCTCAGATTTTTCATCCTTTTTTGTTTAATTTTTTTTTTTCTTCCAACACAAAATAAAAGGAACAAATTTTCACTTTGAATGGCAGAATAAATTTGCAGAATAGTTCCATGTGGTGACTGGTGGCTGGCTGGTGGCTGGCGGAATGGCATGGCATCAGATCCCCTAAAGTGCCGTGCCGGTGCCTGCCACACAGTGCATTACAGAAGCAATGGAGCCAATTTAGCTTGGCCTGATGGATTACATGATTTTCTCTTAATGCGCTTTGGAGAGTAATATTCCTTTTGTGTGAATGTGCTGTGTTTTCTGCAAGTTCATATGCATATATGTATATGTAGTAGGTACTGTTTGTATAGAAAGGATTCTAAATTGCTTGACACAAGAGTGAGGGCGAATTTCTAAAACTTACACACTCTGCTCTTCCGCGAGTGTAAGAAGAAAATATTATGATGGAACACCCTCAGACCTTACGACGACGACAGAGTCCTCTATCGTCGTCGTCGTCATAGTCATCATCAGATTGTGTTAAGTGGGTTCGGACGACTGCGGGGTGAATGTAACAACCAAGGCACATCACATCACAGAACAGCATAGCACAGCACAGCACAGCTAATCCGGAAGAGTTTGGGCGATGGACTGTCCGCATGTGTTGGTTTAATAAGATTAAGTTGATTGATGGACTTGAGCAATGAGCATCACAGCTACATATATACGGTATAACACATTACTGATTCTAGGAATTTTGTAACTCACATGATGCTGATGCATCCCTTTAATATAATTGGCATGGAGATCTAAATTGGTTTTAGGTTTATGTATATATGTACATATGTGCACTTGGTAAATTCTATAGTAATACAATCGTCTTAAATGTCATTATACACTTTATACTGTGAATTATTATAACAGCTAAGACTTAAGAGATATAAAAGTTTTTAGGGAAAAGTTGAGCTAGGTTGTTTTCTTAGAAAATATACTCAACTTCATCTAATTGTCAGGAAAATTTATCTTTTTTTTTTTTTTTTAATCAACTTTATCTTTTCATTATAAGGACATAATTTGTTTTTGTAAAAAAAAAAAAAAAAAAAAACTTTTCCTGGGTAGAACTTTGACTTTGAAAATTTGTTTAAAACTTTTGAGTTAAGAGAAAAAAAAAACAGAAGAACTTCAAATAAGTTGATACAAAATACGCATCAAGTTTTAGAGGTTTAGACAGAATTTAAACTTTAATAAGTTTTCTAATACTTTCTTGCATAGTGTTTTGTTTTATCTTAGTTTATTTTCGGCAAGTATGTTTAATAAGGGACTTAGTACAGTGGTTTTAGAATCAAAAGTTTTTGGCAGAAATGCAGTATTTTGGAGTTGAATAAGTTCGGAGAAATGGTTAACGTTAAGAATAAAGAGCTTTGGGAGATCATGTGCAGATGATTAAACTTAACATTATAAGGGAATAAGGGAAAAATTTAATTCCAGGGGGAAACCAATCAATTTCGGAACAATTTTTTTTTTTGTGGGACACTATAGAATCATAAACAACTGGAACTTCTGAAAAAATTTGATATAGTAATGAAATTGTATTTTTGATGCAAATCGTAGGATATTTTTGGTTTTATTGAATTTCTTGCATTTTTTTGCTTTAATTGTGTTATTCAATACAATGGCTGCTTACATACCAATTGCTTTTAAAAATTCAACTCGGTATTAAGTCTTAAAATGTCTTTCCTTAAAAAAAAAGCCCTATAAACTAGAAAAGCATTTCAAAAATTAAATACAAAAATAAACAAACGATTTCATTTATCAATTTTTGAGAACTCGAAGTTCGGGGGTCGTGCAAGGTAAGCAAAAAACTATTCAAAATATTTATTTGTTACATAAGTAAACTTCTTCCTCTGACATTGTACATTTAAAAAAAAATGGAGGAAAAAGAAAATACCTACATAATTATGAAATTAAATAAATATTAAATTTGGGGATTTTTTTTATCAATTTTTAATGTTTAGGGCCACGAGACCGAAACTGTGACAGTATTTTTGAACCGCAAATTGGTCGAAAAATAAAATGTGAAAAAATCGCCAAAAAAACATGACAAAATAAAATAATTTAAAATAAAATAAATAATAAAATCAAAAAAATACAAAACCCAGAATGTCATTAGAGAAAAATATTGGAAAGCATACAATTCATTATTTGAATTGATAAAATAAGCCAAAAAGAAGTTGAAACTTAAAGCTGCAGATCATAAAGCTTATGTAAGAAAAAATAAAGTCAAAAATCGTTAGAGCCGTTTTTCAAAAAATATTTTTTTTTATATTTTAAACCAAATTTAAAAAAAAATAATTAATAGTTTTCAAAATGTTGATTTTTCGAAAAAAAAAAATTATTTTTGTGAAAATTTTGATATGCAATATTATTAAGACTATAAAGGAATCCCTTAAGAAAAATTTTCATCAAAATACGTTCAATAGTTTATGAGAAAACCGAAAATCCGGTTCTATGGGAAGTACCTTTAATAGCTATTTTTTCAAAAATATTTTTTGACTTAAGGTAAAAACCCGATTTAAAAAATTTCATCAAAATCGTTAGAGCCGTTTCTAAGACAAAAATGTTTTGTCAAAACGGTACTATGGCAGGTACCGTTATTTTTGAGCTAAAAAAAAAACTTCAATTTCCCCTCTAGGCAATCTCCCCAAAACCTTATGTCCAAAGTTTTAAGAAAATCACTTCAGTAGTTTAGGTCGTAGGTCGAGGTACAGACAGACAGACAGAGTTGCGGGACCCACTTTTTCGCTTTCTCTCTCATCGTCTGATTAATAGTTCGATTTTTTCTGCGAAGTAAACAAAAATGTTACATTATTTTGACCTAGTTTTGTCCTTTTTTCGGTTTAAAAAGAAACTATTGATTAAATAAATATGATACTTAAAAAATTAACTAATTATTTTGTACATAATTTAAATTTTCACGTTCATTTAAATTAATTGTTTGACTTTTAACGAAATTAAAAAAAAAAACAGAAATATTTATTTTCATTAAATATTATTAAAATAACGTATTTGAAATGATATGGAGCGAGATATTCTTTAAAATTTCATTTTAAACATTTGATTACTATAATTTGAAAATAGAAAACTTGAAAATGGAAAGAAAATTAAATACAAATATTATTTCTAACAAAAAAATTAAAACAAACAATATTTATTTATATGGAAAATTCACCGATAATTATTATTATTATAATTATTACAGAAGCATCAATTCATGCAAAAAAAACTGATTTCAATTAAAGCTAATTAAAACAAATGTCATGCTATTTTACACAATCACTACCAAAAAAAAAAACGATTCACAAATTGTTTATTCACAGGATTACACTTTGCTACATACCATTCATTTCAAAAGGACTAACAACAAAAACAAAAAAAAAAAACACTCCATTTAATTTGTGAATCCCACCAAAACAACAAATTAAATTTCAATTGCATATTTTTTGGAGTCAAAGAGTGTTGAATTTTTCGTGATTTCAAAAAAAAAAAAAAAACTTTAAGCCAACATATTGTGTTGGAAATTCATATATTATTTTCGCATATTTACAAATGTATCATTTTGATATAATATAAAAAAAAAAAAATTATTATTTTAATTTGTTTGAATACGTGTTAATAATAATTAGGTCAAAACATTTAAATTTTATTGCATATTTTTGTATGTTTTCTGTGTGCTTTTATTTTTATTATTTCTGAATTACGCAAATTTGTTTTAAATATTAAATATTAAAAACATTAATAATAATCGTATTTACCATTTAATATTTAATTTACAATCAATACTTTATTTAATTTGTATTTGTTTTTTATCATTTTCATATTTGGGTCATTAAAAATATGCCATTTAATGGAGAACAATAAAATAAGGACACGCACAAGGAAAGAGGGCACGCTTCGAAAACACACTTTTACCTAATTGATGGTTTTGCATTTAAGTTATAAAAAAAATTCATAATTTTGTTTTTATAAAAATTAAAATATTATCCACTTTCCTAGTTGGTTGAAAAAGCAGGATAAAAGAAAAACGATGACAGCAAAAAAAAGGGTTCGAGTAAATGAGCCTTCTCCTTCTTCCTTCTTGAGGATTATATTTTATTTTATTTACAACTCAAGTGTTATAGTACGCGAATTAACGGGTGAAATGTAAGGGATGACAATTTGTACATAAGAATTCATTTAATACTCAACGAAAAAGAGGAAGAGTATTTGGGAATTTAAAAAAAGTAAAAAAAAAAAACCAACACCAGGGGGCACACCTGATGCAGAAACAGGATAGCGTCCTAGGACCTAGAACTATAGTGTATACAGCATAGTATCGCGCAATAAAGTGAAAAGGAAGGAAGAAAGTTGGTTTACTGTGTAATTGGACCCAATTTGTGGAGAGGATCCTGTGCCTGAAAAAGCAAAGGAAGGATTTTCTTATTTTTATTTTTATTATTTTTTTTTTTTCTTTGCATGGTATGATTGCATTTTTATTTTATTTTATTTTTTTCTTAGTATTTCATCCTTAAAAATGTACAACATGAGTATAATTGTTGTGTGTAAGGATTTTAAGCTCTCGAGTGTTAATTTACTTAAGGTTAAAGGAAGGGAAAACGGATAATGGATAATCCTGTGATATTTACAGAAGAAGGAACAAAATAACATGGAGGAAATTAAATGAGAAAAAGAGAGAATAAGAAGAACAAGAGTTGGTAGAGGTATAACGAATGAATGAATGAATGGATGGATGTATAGGATGTAGTGATGGAAGAAGGGAGATAGGGACGTTAGATTTACGAATTACGACAGTATAAATTGGAGTGTTTGTAAATAAAGACGTGAGACGGTACCAGAAAACTCGTTGAGTTAAACCCGAAGAGACAAACAACAACAAAAATTATATTACGAAATGATGTAAAAACGACTAAAATTGAATAAAGCGAATTAAGGGGCGAGTTATAGCAAACAGGAAAATGGATCAGGAAAATTTTTCTGATGGATTATTTAGTAAGTTCTCGATCGATTTGAAACACATAAGCTGAAGTAATCGATGACAAATGACAATTTTAATGCACTATGTAAAAAAAAAATTTATTGAACGTAGGATTTTTGATAAAAATGCATTTGTTTATTTTCCTGATGCAAGTTCATCAGGAAAACAAATAAATGCATTTTTATCAAAAAACCTTTGTTCAATCAGTTTTTTTTTTACATAGTGCATTAAAATTGTCATTTGTCATCGATTACTTCAGCTTATGTGTTTCAAATCGATCGAGAACTTACTAAATAATCCATCAGAAAAATTTTCCTGATCCATTTTCCTGTTCGCTATAACTCGCCCCTAAGTTACAAAAAGTATTGACAGGGTGTTTCAGTATTATGTGGTTGGTTTTTTCATCGTTTATCAGTTTAATTCGAGTTCTCCCAAATCTGAACCTAAAATCTAGCTAAATGTTTTAACGCTCTATTTTATTAGTGAGAGATATCATCTTACTATTACTGGGGCTTAACTATAATGTTGATATATTGAAAGATTTTCGAGTAGAGTAAATATTTAAAGTAGGGGCTAATTTTTTATTTTTAGTTCAAATGGAATTGAAATGTCAGTTCAAGCAAAGGGATCTTAATGAATTTAAAAAAATAAAATTCTAATCAGACTTATCAAAGGACCTCATAAAATGATCCTATTAAAACGCGGAATGTGATAAGGGGAAGCATATCGAAAAAAGTTTCCAAACCAAACCGTTTCTTCCATTTCTAGCTTTTGTTGTATTAGTGGTTTTTGAAGCACCCAGTTTAAACTTAAAAAAATGTGCAGCAATGATAAACATCATCATGGTGGTTTATTTTTGTGAAGATATAAAATGCAATTAAGGCAAACGGTTATTTACTTTTTTTTTTGTTTTATACTTTGTGAATAAAAAGTGTTAATGAAACACTTAAAACCAAAGGACGAATAATGGAAGTGAAAAAAAATCAAGAAGAAGAATATATTGGTCTCAAGGTAGAATACACCATTTAACAGTGTGGATATTAAGGTAGATTAAGGTACTGGCGTTATTTTTTTTTTGGTTTTATTTGAGCTGAGTTAAGTTACAATAAAAATTTAAGAAAAATATCCTTTAGGAATAAAAGAAAAATATGTTCATACAATATCCATATGTATGTATTCTTCCGATACTTTATTTTAAAATACCTATGGTTGGTTCTATTTGTTTATTAAAGAAACGTTATTTAAATTATTGATTTTTATAATTTTATAAGTTCTTTATGCATCATAATGCTTTCCAGGTTTTAACTTAGCAAAAAATTAGAGCTGTATACATTTCGATTTCAGTTTAAGGCCGATGATTCCACCCGAGTTATCATTTACCCGGGTACCTGGTTACCCGGGTTGCTTATACTCGGGTAACCGGGTACCCGAGTACCGTCAGCCCTGATATATTTTATTTAATAGAGTTTGATCAATGTCTCCAATATCTTGATGAGACATGAAGTTAATTAGTTCAAACTTATCTAATTTACAAATGGCTATGGTTCGCACCCAGTTCCCTTGTTTCCCTTTTTTTTGCTGCACCCAGGTAATCTGTTAATCGGGTAATCGAGTAGTCGTGTAGCCGGGTAATACCCGGGGATTACCCGAATTACTTAGGTACCTGGGTATTACCCGGCTATCATCAGCCCTATTTCAATTGCCGTTTTTCATTATTGGATTTGAAAATTTTCCTTTTCTATTTTCTATAGAAATCTTTGCTAGATGGTTTACGAAGTAGGCACATTAATTTGGTATGTTCTAAATTTTTGGTTCCAATTCATTTTCGCATGCCCACGAGTGGAACTTAAGCACCATCTGCCTGATCCATAAAAAAAGGTGACCGCCTTCTCTGCGCCCACTATAGAGGCATTAGCCTTTAAAACATCGCCTACAAGATCCTGCCAACAGTATTATGTGAACACCTGCAGCCATTTACTGACGAACTAATTGACCCTTACCAGTTTGGCTTCAGGCCTGTAAAATCTACCATCGACCAAGTCTTCACTCTACGCCAAATCTTGGAGAAGACCCAAGAATATAGCATCCTATGAATTTGAGAATTTGGGGTATTTTTAGAGAATGTATTTGGTTCTCGTCTATATGGTACTTGCCCAGATGTTTCTGTCTTTGATGCATTAGTGCATCGCAACTACCTATTATGTGGTCCGGCGTTTCCTCATGAGCATCGCAGAATCTGCAAGAAGCACTGCTTTCTAGGCCAAGGAGGCTGAGATGTCTTCGCAGTTTACAATGGCCAGTGAGGAGTCCCGTTGTTCTCCTGAGATTGGTTCTACTAAGGCTAATACAGGATAGAAATCGTTCTCGGTTATAATTCCCGAGTAAGAGTTTCGCCTGTCTCAGTTTGGGGAGTTCTTTCCAGATTTTTGATCTTTTTGCCTCCTCGTCCTCTTCTATTTTGATTTTGTTTTTGATTATATTCTCCCCTATGCCACAATAGGGTTCTGGCCCCATTATCGGTGTCATTGCTCTTATTTTTGCTAGGGAGTCAGCCTCTTCATTGCCCTGGACACCTACATACGTGACCTGGTACCCAATGTAGTGTGACTTTGTTATCCTTGCCTAGTTCATTAAGCTTATTTACACATTCCCATACTAGTTTTGACGTGATGGTGTATGAATTCAAAGCTTTTAGTGCAGCTTGACTGTCTGACATTAAGGCAATGTTTTGTTTTTTATATTTTCTATCGATGTTACGTTCTGCGCATTTTCCGATGGCATTCACTTCTGCCTGGAAAATGCTGGTGGACTTCCCCATTGGTATGGAAATTTTGGTTCTAGGCCCAAAAATCCCTACACCAGTCCCGTCAGAAGTTCTCGATCCATCAGTATACCACTTGATGGTGTTTGCTTGGAGATTGTAGTTTTCCCTTTCACTTATCCAATCTCTTTTGCAACTTAACTCCGTTCGAAAATGCTTTACGAAGTTATATTTTCTAATCATGCTATCCCTGGGAATGTCAAGAAGGTTCATTTCTGTGGACTTGAGGATCATGTTCCTCTCTCTATGACCAATGATCTTTCCTGTCCCAGTACCCTCCTTAGCAAACCTCATGATGGCTCTCTTAGCAGCACTTTCTATTGCCACGTATAATGGCACTAGGTTTAAAATGTTTTCCATTGCTGCTGTAGGGCATGTTCTCATTGCTCCGGTTATACATATACATGCAAGCCGTTGCACCTTTTCTAATTTTTTCTTTGTTGTTGTTAATTCGGTTCTTTTGTGCCATGCAACCGCTCCATAGGATATTATGGGTCTCACCATCATGGTATACATCCATCTGAGAATGTTTGGTTTGCATCCCCATGATTTTCCTGCAATTCTTTTGCAAATCATCAGGGCTTTTGTGGCTTTCCCGACAGTTGTTTCAACATGTTTGGTCCAGAGGAGTTTACTAAATATCTAGTGTAATGCCTAAATACTTGACCTCTTTCTGGATGTCGATTACTTCCCCTGCCAATCTTATGTTTTTCATGCGTGGTAGAAGTCTTTTCTTAGTAAATAGTATTATTGCTGTCTTCGTGGGGTTTATGTTAAAACCCCCTGAAGTACACCATTTCCTAGTTACTGTTAGTTCTCTTTGTATTATATCACAAAGAGTTTCTTCAAAC
Organism: Syrphus vitripennis; assembly: GCA_958431115.1. Classification (NCBI taxonomy): domain Eukaryota; kingdom Metazoa; phylum Arthropoda; class Insecta; order Diptera; family Syrphidae; genus Syrphus; species Syrphus vitripennis. The sequence continues at coordinate 87,928,579 of OY288108.1, forward strand.
TTCCCTACGGCAGTTATTACAATGTCATCGGCAAAGCCAATGCATTTTATACCTTGAAAAGTTCGAGTTTCTAGCAATTCATCTACTACAAGACTCCACAGTAAGGGTGATAGTACCCCTCCCTGAGGACAACCTCTTGTAGTGATGACTTTCTGAACACTTTGTCCTGTGTTGGCTTCCGCCATTCTTGTACTTAGCATTCTGCCAATCCATCTGGTTATGGTGATGGGTGCCCCCTTTCTACTAAGGGCTCTGTCAACAGCTACATGCGAAGTGTTGTCAAAAGCTCCTTCTATGTCCAGGAAGGCGCAAATGGCAGTCCCTTTGTCATCTAATGCTTTCTGTACAGTGTTTGTAAGCTCGTACAGTGCTCGTAGAGATCGAGTAAGCTGGAGAAAGTTATGACTTGAGGCCCAGGAGCACAATGTGCAGTAGCGCCAACTAAAGTAGAGTTAAGTACAGTACCTGAGTATTTATTTTCGTTGGTTCTTCAGCTTGGCCGAAAACACCAATAAAAAAAATGCAGTTGCTATTGATCTAAGCTTATTTTGGAGCACATGGTAGTATTAGTTATTAATTGTACTTTTTCTGTTACACTTCTAGTAATTTCTAATTTAATTCACTGTCATTTTGCAAGTGTGTATAAATAATCAGCGTTTGATTTCTGCAAAAAAAACAGTGATGCCAAATAAAAAAAAGTATGTTTATAAGAAAGATACAAAAGACAAAAATGCAAAAAAAAACTTCCTAACCAGCATTATAGAAAGTTGCTACAACCACGCTATTACCAGCAAGGATTAAAGTCATTTAAATTAATCTCATATTAAACGAGAATTGAGCAGAGCAACATAGCATAAGTATATAAAAAATAAAAGCATAATTAAAATACCTCAGTGCATTTGTAGCTAAATACATTTTTTGTAAGGTTACTACTTTTTATTCTTTCATTTGATTATAAAGCTTTAGAATTTCCTCGATTTTTTTTTAATTAATTCAAATGTATTTTCTTCTGCTGTAATCTGTAAACCGAAAAATGTTATCAAAACACATGTAAAGATAAATATGTCAGTACTTTTTTACCCGTACTTAGTAGCAGTGGTATGAAGCATGAATAATATTTACATTTTTTAAGTCTTTTTTTTTGCCAGAAATTCATTCCCTTTTACACAATTTATGTATCTTTTATCTCATTTCAAGTGCTAATTGTCTGCCAAAAGTACACGCACATCCTTCCTTATACTTTGGCCTTAACAACAACAAAAAAAAAAACAAAATAATAAATGGCCCACTCGCATTAAATATAATATATGTCTATGGTAGGATTGTAGGTACACATGAAAATTAATCCAAGTAACTTAAATCATACATAATTTTAAATTACCATCTGAACCCAACCCCCCACATATGCAATAGAAAATATAACTTTTACATTAAGCTTAGCAACAAGAATACACGACAAAAAAAAAACAACAACAAACAAAGAATTGAAGCTCAACGAAAAATTATCAAGAAACAAGGAATGTGAAAAATAAAAAATCTTTTGGTGTGTGTGTTAAAATGTAACTGGTTAAACATTCGAGAATTGGCAAAGAAAAAGAAACATGAATCTCGTTTTTTTTTTGCTTTTGTTGTTGGTTTCTTCTGTGAGTGTTTTCTTCTGTTTTTTTCGTATTTTCATTTTGGGACTAGAATTGCCATTGTATTAACAATTACTTTCTCGATAGAAGAAATTCTAAAAAATATTGAAAAGACTTTCTTAGAGGATTCTTTGATGCATTTGTAGCGCACTCTAGCGGTTACGATTTGAATCTTGAAAACTGTTAATACTTTCAAATATTATATTTTACACAAAATAAGACTTATCACTTTTGTATAATGTTGATAATTTTAATTTTTGAAAAAAAGAAAAGAAAATGATAAGGAAGATAAACTGCAGCGGTCTAGTACAATTTTTAGTACTCTTGAATTTATAGAGCTTCAATCAACAGCAAAATTCTTGACTTACTGGCTACATATTATATATTCTAGTAGAAGAACCCTACCTGCGATTATTGGTATCAAGATATCTTATCCATCGGATGTTTTCTTTGAAGTACCATAGGGATCCATTCTAGGACCTATATTATTTCTATTATTCGCCAATTTTATAATTCAATAACCTGCTTCAGCACAAATATTCAACAAAGGGCAAACTTAGTTTGAAAACCTATTTATCAAATTTACCAGTAGCCCGTATTAAAAGAACTTAACTCAGTTTTTGACATCGTTAGCCTAGCAGAAGGCCTTTTCTCTGAAACGGTGGCGTTAATAATTTGAACAATTTTTTGCTTTAATGGAAACAATAAAGATTACGAATAAGATATGACAACACTGCAACGCCCGTTTTATTAAATATCTTCGTCGTGTATACGAGAAACAAAATAGGAGTGTTATTAGATGTGACAGGCTAACTACCCTTTTGCCTGGAGACGGTAGAAGTCGCAAACTGAAATTTAAGGTCTTTCATAACGCCTCAATCACCCTACAAAATTTCAGCTCGTCTTTTTTTTGTATTAAATCCATAGATAAAGTTATCACCAAGTCTGCAAGTTAAACATGTACAATTCAGAAATCAGAACATGTTTTAAAAGATAAGCCTTGAACTGGCCGACATTAGGTGTTGCCACACCCCTGAAATACATTTTTTTCTAATTTAAAAAATTACGTACATTTTATCATTTTTATATTATATTCGTTTCTACATATGTATATATATTTTTAGAGTAAATGAAAGTGTTTTGTCTTGAATAACTTTCGACAAAACAGTTTAAACCGTTCAATTTTTGGAAAACTCCAATGGCAACACTAACAAACAGCATACCATAAATCTGTTTCTCATCGTCCTACGTCTTTTTACCGTAACAACACAAACAACCGCATCTAAGAAATCCTTCTTTGGTCTAATAGAACTTACTTTCGAAAGAAAATTGCCAAAAAGCACCAAAAGCATAAGAAGTTGAATGAGAAAATGAAGAGAAAAAAAAAAGAATATCAAAATAAATACAAAAACGTGTCCTTATATGATTATTTTTTTTTCTGTCTCCATCTTTCTTTCTTTTTATTTTGTTTTTTTTTTTTGGTTCGTCTTTCTACTTTTTAAGTTATATTTTTGTGTGCAAAAGAATGAAATACCTTCTCTTGTTTTGAAAAAAAAAAAAAAACAAACAGCAGAAAAGTCACAGAAAAACCGAATGTGAAAATGAAATGGGGGGAACAAAGAAAAGAAAAACGTAAAAAAACATACACTTTAGCTCTTTATTTGAAGTGAATCCTTAAGAACAGGAAGACGACAACGAAAATAAAAATATAGTAAGTAAAAAAACCGGGAAAAAGAAGAAGAGAATTTGAAATGGATAATGGGCTTGAGATAGGAGGACAGGGATAGGGAACCTCCATCTCCATCACTACCACTCCTAACTGTGACACTGCAGATAAAGAAGCAATAGTTCCCCAGCAACATCAGCATTCAGCACAAAACGATGAAGTAGGGAAAAAAAATCAACAAAGATAGATGGATCATTTCATTTAAGGTATATTTATTTATTTTTACACTGAGAGAAAGATTTGTATATATGTACTTTCTATATCTACGAGTATATTGTATGAATTTTTGTCACACAAAGTCTCAACACACAGAATATACAGAAATCCAATAAACACAAAAAAAAATGTCTATTTAATGTTGACAACTCCTGAGCTTTCATCTTGCTTTGTGACTTTGCGACGAGTTCGAGGTCCTTTAAAGTAATCTATAATTCCATTGGTTTTTTTTTCTGTTTGCAAGCGGGAGTACCTAAAGCGCGTTTACATCATCACCACACCACCGACTGTTAAGATGTTTGTTGGGTAAGATTGACGAAAAAGTACAAGGACGGAGCGGAGGAGGATTATGACATTTCACCTTTGCGATTATCCATTACGTTACTTGGAGATTTTTTTCTTTTTGGTGGTTCTTAAGGATAAAACTTTTTTGGAATATTTTTTTTTTCTTATTTCAAAATGAGAAAAAAGTATAATTTTTTTTTTAATTTAAAACCAAAGTTTAAAGGTAAATGTTTATTTATTTGTTACTTTTTACTTTATTCTAACTTTTTTTTTTGTTGTTTGTTGGAGAGATGGTTTTTATGATTGTGTTTACTTTTACTTTTTTTTATATTTAATTTTATCTCACACAATATTGGGTTTGGAAGGAATGAGTTTTTATACCCCTACACACAAGAAGTTGAACTCTTCGCTTAACAAAGGCTTCTCTCTAATTTGCATTGGTATCATCGTCGTCGTCGTCGTCGTTGGTTGTTTCGTTGTGCGGAATGATAAATTGACACAATTAAACGAAAGCTGTATCCTCTGAAAAATTATTTTGCTGCAGTTTTTGTGTGTATGTGGATTTATTTTTGTATCTCTTAAGGAGATGTGCGGAAAGATCCTTTTTCGAATGTTAAGTAGATAGGTATAAGGTAACCATGTGATATCCCTTTTTTTTTGGTTTTGACTAATGAGCTCCTGGGTTATTTGTATTTACGTGATTCTCATTTGAGATATAAAAACAAAACTTTAAAATTTATAAAACGAAAAGGTAGGTACCTACCTATTGTTAGGGAATGGATTTTTATTTTTTGCGAACTTTCTCATCGCGCAGGAAAAAAATATATATACATAGATTAGACTGTTCGTTATGTGAGCTTTTAAGTCGAAGAACTATTCCAAAATAATTTTTTTTTTTTCAAATGAATTGATTTTTTTCAGATTTTTATTTTGACGGTAGATGCCGCTGCACGACGGTTGAAGTTTTTCTTTGAATGTTCATGAGTTTTTTTGTTTTTCATATTTTTTTTATGCCTATGCTCAGTATACTCGAAAAATATTTAAAATGGTAGGAACTGACGTCAAATTAAGTATCTTTTTTTTGGAAAAATGTTTTTTTTTTACATTTAGTATCGATTTATACAAAAGTTGTCTAGTTCTTTAAAAATTCTAAACATCTTGTTTTACTAAAAATTTAGGTCCAACAAAATTTCATGAGTGAAAAACTTGTTTTAATATTTTTTTTTCAATCAGGAGTGAGATTTAGTATTGAATTATAAATAGAAAACTGAAACATAAAAATACCATAAGAAACTTCAACCACCACGCAGCGCCATCTAGAGTCAAACTAAAAATAGATTTTTAAAATTATTTTGAAATAGTATTTCAACTTACCAGCTCGATCCAAAATAACGAACGGTCTAATACAAATACTCAGCTATTTTACTCTTTTATTTAAAAAAAAGGGTAAGCCCTACAAAAACAACTACCTAACTAATTTTTGAAAAAAAGGAACTAGTTTTTTTTAACCAGTTCATTAAAATAATTGGTGTTCTTTATAATAAGCTGCATCAAAAAAATAAGTATAAGTCATTTTTTGTCGAAAAATCCCTGAAAATGTCAAAAAGCTCGAAAACAGAAACCAGCAATAAAATAACTTCTTGCAAAAAATTAAGCTTTTGTGGCCAGAAGTTGGTTTTTAATTTAATATAACACAGAAAAGTAAACTAGGTTATTCTCATATTAAATTACTTTACAATGAGGATTTATTAAAAGGAAAAAAACATCTTCCAAAAATTTTTGAAGAGAAATCGAATTGAGTTATGAGAAAAAAAATTATTGATATTTAATAAGATTTTCATATTATTTTTCGAAGATTGCCACATAAAATGTTCATCAATATTAATTTAGTTCAATCAATACAAATGGAAAGGTCAGGCACAGGCAAAGAAATGTTCTTTTGAAATTTTCTTTCAAAAATTGGCAGGTAACACTAGTTTACAAAATTTGTGAGTGACCGATGCTACCTAAAAAAAAAACTTTTTTTTCACTAATTTATGGTCGCTGAAAACGAAAATGACATTAGTTTTTTTTCAAGAACCATTTTCGAGATATGAACAAAAAAGGTTTTTTTTGTCTGTTTTTCAAACACTGGCTTATATCTCTTAAGTGTTGTTTTTCGTATTATTTCATATTATTGTTCGATTTTAATTTTTGTTATTAAAATATATTTTATTTGAGCCTAAAAAAATATTTTTCTTATTTTTGTTTATATCCACGCGGTTCAATTGAAAATTATAAATTTTCACAAAAACTTCGAAAAAATTAATTAAAAAAAAAACAGACCAAAAAACCTTTTTTTGCGAATATCTCGAAAAAAGTTCTTTGAAAAAAAAATAATGTCATTTTTGTTTTCAGCGACCCTTAATTAGAAAAAAAGAAAAAATAATATTTTTTAGGTAGCATCGGTGACCCAAAATTTTGTAATTTAGTGTTCGGCTGGTAAACAGAAGGTTTCGGAATCAGTTCTCAAAAAAAAATGAATTTCTGAGACTTTGGAAAAGTTTAAAACTATATGTCAAACTAAAAACATTACAAATAAATAAATATTATATGAATACATCATTTTTATTCTTTCCGGTAGCTATTTTTATTTGGTCAATAAGTGTTTCCACATTGTTTTAATATGACTTTTTTCTTAGATAAAAACCATGCTAAAAACTTGTAGTTATTTTTTCGATTCTTCTTTTTTTTATGTGAAAGAAGAAATAAGTTGATGCTGGATTTATTAGTTTTTTTTAACATTACAAAAATTTACTAAAAATATGTGAAAAAATATTGCACATTTTTGTGTTTTACAATAAAATAAAATATCCCGATGAACCAAAATCAATAATAATGAAATCTCATTTTCGTTTTTTTAATCAATAGTGAATTCAACAATATTTCACATCTTATGCGAATTTAAGACTTTTCATGTCAAAAGTTTGTACATTAAAACACAAAAACAAAGATAATATCTTAAAATTTAAAAAAAATTGTTTTTCCTCCTCCTGTTATTTAATCCATTTTCCCTTTTCCAAGTAACAATAATAATACCTGGAAAAACGTATTCTTCAGTCCTAATTTGATTGCATCAGATAAAACAAAAAACACGTTGTTTGTTTTCCTCACAATTCTTTAAAAAGAAAAAAAAAACAATATTTGTTTTCTTCCAGTTAAACAGGAAAAAAATAGAAGATTTTCTTTTAGATAAGTGTATATACCCTTCACCTTTAAAAAGGACATTCGGCCTGTGATAAATCCATCCATATTTTGTTCTTTTGTATTTAACCTTAAGGCACAAGCATAAGTAACTAAATGCTTAACCAAAAGTTCTTATCTGATTCCTCAATTAACCACTTAAATTACTACACTTTTCTCCTTTTTATACCCATTCCTATATCTTTTATTTTTGGTTCTTCTGAGGAATACCAACAGATGATTGCCTAAAATCACCCTCACCTCCTCCGAAGCAAATTAAGAATTTATTACAAGATAACACAATTTTTAAATTAAGTTTTATTTTATTTTTTTTTTGTGGGTTGTGATCCCAAATGTTTCTTCGTCTTTGACCCAAAAACAATTTTCTATAAAAAAAAAGGGTTCAAAAAGGGACAAACTAAGAATCTGGAGAAAAATTTCTTGGGTTGTTGCGTTTCGGTCCGTCGACGGTCTGTCCGTCGGTAGGTCGTCCTGCTTAAAATTTAAGATTCGACACTCAAAATAAAAAAAATATCTTTATCTATATTTTTATAGGAGATTTTGAGAATGAAAAAAAAAATAAAGCAAAGAAAGAAAAAATCCTAAGCCTGATGGAAGAAATGGGATTTTCTTTTGGTGTGGCTGTAAACATGTTTACGCGTTTGTTCTTATTCATTGGAGGGATACCTTCAAGTGCTAAACATATATGAGTACCTATCTATATCTTATCTACCTTTTGATGTTCCCTTTTTTTTTTTTGGGCTCTTATGGGTGATACTTTTCTTATTCAAAGCATCAAAAAGGTATCCATCGTCGTCGTCGTCCTTACAAAAATTAATTCAACTTTAATTGAAATGAGGGTCTCAATCTCGAGACTTGAAGAGACTCCAACATTCAACCTCTACTTTCGGCGGCAGCGCTGATAAGATGGATTGTTTTTCATCAGAATATCACCATCATCGCATTTCACCGGAGCGGAGGAGGAGGATTAACAAAAACACACTCAATCCTTTTTCAAGTCTCAAAGCAACAAAGGATTCTATTATACTCGTGTGTCGTATTTATTGACCCATAGAGAAACAAATATTAATTCAAAGTGATTTATCTTGAAAATTTAATGTATATGGATTTCAACGGTATATAGGTATTATTTTGGTTTTAGTACTATTCCCTTATGATGTGCTTCTTCAAAAACCTCTTTGTGACATTTCACTTGATTTAAAGTTAATTGTGTGTATTGGGGATTGCGGGACACATAAGGAGTCTTTTGTGGATTTGTAATCAATAAGAAATGTTTCGATACACGATGTTGCTGATGATCGTATATGCAAAAAGCAGATGGAAAAGACCAACCACAAAATTGATTGAAAACTCAAGAGTACTTTTAATTGCCGATGACGACGATGACGATGAGAACGATGACGAAAAGTAAGAGCATAGGTAATTAAAAGATATACCGATTTAGAAAATTCTCTTTTAGGGAAAGCAAAATTAAGTATGTATATCTCTGTGTAGTGGTGTAGTTTAGGTTAGGTACCTTTTTTGGGGTAAATTTTCCAAAAAAGGACTAAGCATCCTCTTTTTGTAAATAAATGTACAGATTAGGGTTACCTTTGAAATCAAATGGAGTGTAAACAAAGAAAAAAAAATTAAAGTAAGGGTTAGAGGTATCAAAGGGAAATATAGTAGGAAAAAGGGTAATGCGACAAAAGATGCGGAAAAATGAAATTATATAGTGAAGAATCCTTCTTCAATCTTTGAGTTGATTTTTTTTTACTTTTTGTAATTCATTCATTAAATTTAAAGATTGAGTTTATTATTTAAACGGTTTTTTTTTGGCAAATACATACATTTTAAATGTTTTTACTTGAATGGCTTAAAGTTTTATTGATATAGCTGTTTAACTGAAACAAAAAAAAAAGAATGCCAATTTAAATTTAAAGAAATTCTATATGCAATAGATAAAGGGTCCGCCATCTAACTAGTGCTTATTTCGTGAATGGTAACACTTAGTTCATGTCTGATTTGACAGATAATTAGTTTTATCCTTCCGCTCAACGAATACGCTTGAACAACGCTGGGAAAAAAATCATCTTTTCAGATGAAGCTCATTTTGATCTTGGCGGGTATGTAAACAAGCAAAATTGTCGCATTTGGGGCCCAGAAAACCCGCACGCATACATTGAAAAACCCATACACCCAAAACGAGTCACTGTTTGGTGATTTTTAATTTTAACTCCCAAAATGTATTTTAAAATATAACAAATAAAAAAAAATATATTTAAAAAAAGATTCCGAAAATTTTATGTTGAACATTTTTTACGACATTTTTTTGTGCCAAAATTTGATTTCCGAAATTTTATATTCCAAAATTTTTCTTTTATCATTTAAAGAATTATAAAGCCCAGAATTTGTAATGCATGGTTTAAAATTCTAACGGAACGCACTGTATTTAAATTTCTATAGTTCTCTTATGGAACACGATTTTTTCTTTTGGGGTCGGCTCTCTGGTTGGCGTGGCAGTCGAGAAATATAGGATATGGAGAGTTCCGAATGATGGTAGGCAGAAGAATATAGAATAATTAGTCAAAGTGAGAGGATTAATTACTTTCATTTTGACAGTTGTTGACAACAAATAAGGAGATAGGTGAGGGGAAAAATGAAAAAAATTCTTTTTTTTTATATCTCTAATCTCGAGAAATGACTAAGTATTTGAAAAAGTAAATGGATTAAAATTGACGTAAAATCACTAAAAATAGGTATTTAAGGAACATTTTTTTTTGTTTTTAACTTTACTGCTTAAAAAAAAATTTCCTTACGAATTTTTTTCGGTAAAATAAAAAAAAATATTTGCTTGAACGAGAATTTCTTGAATCAACCGTTTTTGAAAATATAAAATATTCAAAATGAAAAACTTAATTTTTTTATTCGCATTTTTTCTAAGTTCTACTCAATACAGTATGTACTTACTTTTTTTGTGATTCAGGTTTTAGTTCAATTTTTAACAAATTTAAATACATTTTCTAAATAAACGTATTTTTATATGCATACCTCAGGAAACTTAAAATATCATGTGAATTTTTAAAATTTTCAAGTAAATTCCTAATATTTCACGTGAAATTTCAAATTTCAAATCATTTAAAAAAATTTCCAAATTTTTCTAATTGTAAATTTTTAATGTTCTGAATAATTTAAAAAAATTCAGTTTCAATCTTTTTTTTAAATTTCCATGTGGATTTTTCGTAGTTCTTAAAGAAATTTACAATTTCATGTGAATTTTCAAGAAATTGGTTTTATGAATTTCACGTGAATTTTCAAAAAAAAAACACGTATAAAATTTTATTGGTCCCCATTTCCTATGAATTTAATAATTTTAAATTTTCACGGTGATTTTTATTTTTCTTAAGTACCTAAATTAAAACTTTAACGTGAATTTTTTAAATTCCTAAGTAAAATCAAAATCGAAATTTCACATTAATTTTCAACAAAATTTGAAATTTACTTCAAATTTTCAGAGCAATAACACAATTTTGAAAGTTGACGTATTTTGAAAAGTCTTAAGTACATAATCTAAAACGTTATGTCGATTTTCGATAATTTTAAAATATGACATAAGTTTAAACACAAAAAAACTTATGATTTTTTCGCGTCGTTCATTCCTCTCCATAGTAGTACTATTCGAATATGTATACAATGCGGAGCCCTTCAAATTGAAATGCTTAAGCGTTTAGCTTTTATTTCACCGAGTGATGTCACGCGGGTTTCACAACTTTCCTAAAACTGAAAACAGTATTCTAACATTGCTTAGACGTTGAATTAACAGAATTGTGAAAAACATTATTACGGATTTACAGAATTTTCGAATACAGAATTTTTGGTACATATCCAAAATTTTGGTCATAGGTACAGCATTTTGGAATCCAGAATAACAACTCGTTCCCAAAAAAAACTATCTCCTCGTGAAAGCACCTCTTTGGGACAACTGAAATCGTTGGCCAAGAAAAAGTGTCATTAATCAACGTTTTAACAAAAATCCATTAGTAACATTCTGCCTCCAAATATCAACTTTCCAAACAGCAAGGCAATGTTTAAGTATTTCAGTAAAACGAAAATTGAAAACTTGAATAATAATCCCTCAACAATAAAAACTAATGAAAGTTTTAATAAATGAATATTTAAAACAATTTCTTCCCACCACAAAAAAAAAAATCACAAAACACAATAATCATCGTTTCTAAGGTCATGCAATTTTTTTTTTATTTTTTAATATCTCCTTGAAATCCTCCAAAGTTCTCCTATTCAATTGACATAATTCCATTCATCGCCCTTCAAAATCATTTGCATCAACTTTGATTGTTATAACAAAACCATTTCAGTAACTCCTTTTATATTATTTGACATTGTCAACGCGGCTCTTCAAAATTCCCTACACCTACCTCCCTCTTCATCCATCTGCCATCTGCCATCTTTAAATCCAACAAAGTGCTCTTAAAAGTATATACAAAAATTCCCAAACGAAATTCATAAGAGCTTTAAGAATTGAAAATCAAGAGAAAATAATAATAACAAAAAAAAAAAAAAAAACTTTTATTGAAAGCATTTTATTTTTATTTGCAATTTCTAAAATGTTATCGATCTGAAAATGTCAATAAACTGTCAAGAAGTGAGAACAGATTTTTAAACGAATTCCAAAATAAAAAAAATAAGAAGAAACAGAATCCCAAAAAAAAAAGTCAAACGGAACACTTGAAATAAGTTAAGCCCCATGACTCCGACTTCGTGTTCGTCGTATATGTCACATTACTTTCGGGTGACAAGATTCCACGAATCAAGGAAAATAAAATAAATCCCCTTTAAATATTACATCGTTACTGTTTTTTTTTTTCTCTTTGTAAATACACATATCTCTGTCTTTCTCTATCGCACCCAAAGGAGTAAAAAAAATAAAAGCATCTTTTCAGCCAATTTCAGAATATATATTTTTATATATTTTTGGGAAAAACGAAAATACAGAAAAGTCATTATTTTTAATTATATACCAACTGCGTTGCAAGGACCTGGAATTTTCAAACGCATTCTTCTCTTCATTTTTTTTGCTCTCTATCTTAATTGGTTATTTATAATCTTTTGATATAAATTTGAAGCGAACGAACGGTTACGCTGGCTGGTGACCCTGAGTAACATGCATTCTCTCAACAAGGATGCATCTAGATACTATCTATAGCCTGCAGGTTTTTTTTTTTGTTTTTGAACGAACGATGGAATTATTTCCAATTGCACGATACACTCTTTCAGGGCTGCAGATTTTATATCCCGAAGACAATAAAATTATTTTCCTGAAAAATAAATAGGGATGTAGATGATAGTAAGGACTTTTTATACAATTTATTTTGTATCCTTATTTAACGTTTAAATGGTTATTTTATTACATACAATGCTTTAGTAATTTTAATCATTTGTTTCCTATACGATGCACAGTGGGACAGAGGAGGGTTGAAATTTAAACCAAACAAAAAAAGTTATATTCAAGTTTTGGACGTATATTACTTTTATAGATAATAGCCAGATCAGAAGGGGAAAAGAATTTCTTGCATCTCCGAAGGAAACCTAAACATCTTGCGGCATTTTTGGCGACGTTAAGTATGTGATCATTCCACAAAAGGTGGTTTGTGATACACATACCTAAAATCGCAAGCTGATTGGTTTCTTCGATGCAAGTGCCACTCATAACTAATGGCAGAGGGGGTACGTCTCGCTTTAACGACAGAAGGCAGCATTGAGTTTTCGAAGCATTAAATTCTACGCGATTTCTTAATCCCCACTGTACAATGCTGTCTAAGTCAGAATTTAATGAACTTATCATATTTTGCCGTTTCAGTTCCACGTCCGAAGAGCAGGGATGTGAATCTGGAAACGAATATGAAAAGCTAAGGGTACTATCGTCAGCGAAACAATTTAATGGATTAGTAGTTGCAGACAGGAGATCATTAATGAAAATGAGAAAGAGGGTCGGAGACAAAACGGAACCCTGTGGCACACCAGCATTTATGTTATGGGCTTCAGACTTGAATCCGTCTAATACTACTTGTATAGAGCGATTCGAAAGAAAGTTACTAATCCAACGAAGAAGGGTTTCATCGATACCAAACGCACGCATTTTCGATAAAAGAGCAGGATGCCAAACTTTATCAAATGCTTTAGAAATATCAAGTGCAATAATCTTACTTTCTCCAAAACGATGTAAAGATTTGTTCCACTGTTCGGTGAGATAAACCATCAAGTCACCAGTTTTTTCTACATCGAGTTGAAAAAAAAACGTAGAAAAACTCGACTGACAAATTTCAAAATTTAAGAATAATTAACATCAAATTATCTAGCTGCCTGCAATTATACCTTTAGACATTTTCACATTTTTTTAAGGAGGGCTTAACTCATTTGAAATTGATCAACGCAGTAATTAAAACGTAGAAAACATCGAAAAACAAATTTCAAAACAATACAACTTACTAACGAATAATCAATGGAAAATTATTTAGCAGTGAAGTTTTGTCTACCGGGAGTCCTTACGCTTTTTTGAGGAAGTGATTAGAAAATTTTATATCGATATAACAAAGCTCCAAAAAAAAACGTAAAAAGCATCGACTGATATACTTCAAAACGTTAGAACTAACTAACAAATAATTTGATTTAAGTTTCTAAAAGAAACACTTTTAAGGGAAAGTGCTTCGCTAATTCAACATCGAGTTAGAAACGTAGAAAACATCGAACGACAAATTTTAAAGCACTTCACCTTATTAACGAATAATTAATTGCAAATAATGAAGCAACATCTTTTTGATTGGTTATTGTAAATGAAGCTAGAGAAGCAGCAAACAAATGTAGAAAACATCGAATAACTAATTTAAACCACCTTTAAAGGAAAACATATTGAGTAGACGTTAAATCATGGGTTTGTCTGAATTCCATTTTTTCTGAGTTTATTCCAATTTTACTCAATAAACTCCCCTACTGTAAAACTCAGTGGTGGCGTTTATTATAATAAAAAAAAAAACTATTAAAACGGAACAAACATTCTTTTTCTCTTCAACTCAACATCAGCTATTTGTTATGTTATGGATGTTATGAAGGATATATACAGGGGGTAGAAAATCTACTTTTGAAGGACGACCCCAACTGAACTGAACTCAACCGAAGGACTCATCATCATCCTTTTATGAATATAAGTGCGCGCAAAAGAAAAATAAAAAAATACAAATATAAAAATACAAAAATTATTTGATGCCCCTTTAGGCATTTGAATTTCAAAAAAAAAAAAAAACTTCTTTTATTTGGTTGGTTAGTTCGTTCGTTGTTAAAATGGCCCAAAACTTTTTAATTAAAATAAAGACCAGGAAAATTAAAAGTAGTTACAAAAAAAAAATCTGAAATAACTGAAATATAAGTTTTTTACGAACTAAAAAGTCTCTACTATGTACTCTCCATCTAGCTATAGCTGGACGCTTTCTCCTATACAGAGAGTTCTGGGATGTCAATTATTTGCATTTGTTTCACGAACAAGAGCCAGGAAGAGATAAAAAAAACTGTGAAAAAGAAAGAAACAAAAGTACAAAAAAAAAGGAAAGTGAAAAAAAAGCGAAATTAAATTGCTGAATAAGAACTCTTAACAGAGTCAAACTCTTCCTCTTTATCTCTCTCTCTCTCTGGTTGGTTTCATTTCTATTCGTTTTTTTTTGTGCCTTCTGTATTTTTTGTTTGTATCACTTAATTGGATAATCACTGAATTGATACTTTCCGTTCGTTCAGTGCGAGCACAGAAGACAAAGACACACACAGCCAGAAAAATAAGAATGGCAGAGGAATGAATATGGTCTGCTGCCTAGCTGTACTGTATCAAAAAAAAAAAAGGAAGAGTTCAGCTCCAACGGATTGGTAGCGGCAGTGGCTGACCCAGTGGTTGAGTTCAGTTAAATAAAAAAGTTTTTTTTTTACCATTGCATTTTTTAAGTTTTGGTTTTGTTCAATTTTATACTGTTTCACTTTTAATTGCCCAGAAAAGCAGTTTTTGTTTTTTCGTTCATCTTGTTTAAGATAATACAAAATTTTTAATTGAGTTTTGTCGGGTTGAATTACGTCGATCAAGCTGAATAATATAATAAGAAAAAGGTCTGGGCAAACTTGAAATACACAGTTTTGTTTTAATCAAATTTCGGAAATTGGCGAAGGTTTTTTTTGGTGGAAGTTTAATTGAGAAATGTATGTAGGTCAGTTGAAAGAACTTGTTTTCTAGCTGAAATGTTTCCATGATTTTTTTTTAAGTCACTAAGAAAATGCAACAGGTCGTTGCAAAGTACATTTTGCAGAATGTTGAATGTTAATAATAGTTTGCAAAGTGCAAATTATAATTTTTACGGTGAATTGGATTTGCAAAGTGCAAATAAAGACTGGCAAAGTGCCAATGTGCGTTTGAAAAGTGCAAATAATAATAATTTGCAATATACAAATACCTACTAATGGATTTTTTCTCAAAATAAAAATGACAATTTATAAATTTTAATTAAAAATTTTCCAATGTTTATTTCTAAAGTGCAAACCGCGATTTTTAAAGTAAAAATGACTTACTGCAAACTGCAGACAGAAATTTATAAGTGCAAATAACAGTTCGCAAAGTAAAAATAGAAACTTGGAAACTGCAAATTTTAAATACAAAATGCAACTGGCAGTTTGCAAATTATAATTTACAAAGTGCAAAAATATCAATTTACAAATGAGCAAATATCAGTTTGCAAAGCTTTAAAATGTAAAATGAAAAGCAAACATTTTAAAGTGCAATAAAAATTATTAATTTAAAATTAAATTATTCTTTCAATCCAAGGCATACATTAAAAGTTAACTCTTCTTCCACCCTGCTGCTTGTCAAATCTCTTTCAAAATAACAAGAACCGAAGAAAACGAAATTATTGTTTATCCACCAGCATCTGTCTGTTATGTCATCTTCCCTAATGCAAGTCTTATTACTATTTTTTCGATCTAAAAAAAAAAAATAAAACACACTTTTATAAACTTCTTAAGATGAGTTGATTGGATAAGTTTTTATACTGTGTAATTGACTGGTTCAGTGATGGAAAAGCATTTATTTGTACTGTATACCAAGTAGCAGATGTTTTCTACTTCTTCTTCTACTTCTTCGAACACTTTGATTAATTACGTGTGTCTATTGGTTTTTATTTTTTGTTGTGCTATGTTCTTTTTCTGTTTTCATAGTATGGTTTAAGATAATGCCAGGATATCATTGTATCGGTTGTGTCAAATAGGCGGACAGTTTGGTAATTGAAAGTTAATGTGTTTCTTTTAAGAGTTGATTGGCTGATGGATTGAGTGGAGCATGGGGTTTATTGGTTTGACATGATGGTGGTTATGGTAGTCGAGATTACTTACATGTCTTGCCTTACCTAGAATGTAATTTGTGTTATGATGGACATTATGGCAGGTATAGGAAATGAAAAGCTATCAGAATGGGTTTTTTTTTGCTGTAAGGGTGTCATGTTTTGAGGGATTTTTTTACATGGTAGTTAAGTTGATGAGGTTGGAAATTGAAATTTTAAAATTTTTAATTTTTGCTATTCAAGGGCACTTTTATGCAAGTTTTAATTTTTTTTCAGTATTTGTTACTTTTTAAATCTCTAGCTGTTAGTTTTTTTTTCACGGATTCTGGGTTATACAAATTTTGGGTTTTAGATAATTTGGATCTTTTAGATTTTGAGTTGTTGGGATATAATGGTTAGGTATGGAGATTTTTTATTTTAGAATTCTGTTCAACCACATAATATTTCCCTTAAAAAAAAGTTCTAAAGGCAACACGTTTTTGTGATTTCCAAACATTTATCTCCATATCCCGAGACTCAACAGGTATAATCCCGTAAATAAATACAAAATTAATATTTCACAAAAATATTTTCTAATTTTAGTGACTGTATTTTTGCATTTAGAAATTTTGGGATTTTAGTGATTTGGGTTATACACAAATACTGAAATCAAAATTCCAAAATTTAATGCAAAATTCATATTTCTGAAAAATATTATCAATTTTAGTGACCAGTTTTTTGGCTCAAGTAATTTTGAATTTATAGAGTTTTTGGGTTATAATGGTTTTGATATTTCCGAATTTAATTTATGTGGGATATTAAATTTCGGTTCTGATTTGGAAACTGACAATTTCTTTGAATAAGTCTTACTGCTATTTAGAGTTTAATCACTTCCGTGATGGAGCTTCCATTAAGCTATATTTCCAAGAATTTTCAATCTTCATAAAACCCAGACGCTAAACAACCAAAGCAGCTATTTATACGCAAAGCTATCTTTGCTTAAGACTCTTTATGCCCAAAGTTCTCTGCACCTAAAGCTCTCATTACCCAAAGCTTTCTATATCTAAAACTCTTCGAGTATATAGGTACACTGCAAAACCCAAAAGTTCAAAACAAGGAAAATTTTTAATTTTGGAAACCAAAAATGCTGAAAATCCAAGATCCCAAGAGCGGGAACCCCCAAAATACTGAATCCTGAAAATCCAAACTGATGAAAAAAATGCTAACAGCAAAAAACCCAAAATCCTAGATTGAAAGGCGGTTCAAAAAAAATTTACATTTAGAATTTTCGATTTTCGGTATTCCATTCCATTATTCCATTTTTACTACAGTAGTCCCTCGATAATGTGAATTAATTAAAACAAGGCGTTTTCGGATTTTAGAGGGATTCACATTACTGGAACTTTTTTCAATTCTCATTAAAATGATCAAAATAATTCTTATATCCATTGAATACAACACAAAATATTTTGTTAAATCACAGTTTCAACATTTAATGAATTCTCAAAAAAATAAATAAATAAAATACAAGTAATTGCGAGTACATTTAACTTAAAAAACTAAAAATAAATCCTTAGAATCGGTTAAATCAATTCTTCATAAAAAAAAATTGTAATTTTTGATTGTCGAACAGCTTGGCTTAGAGCGTCTTTCTCTTCCCTGGTCATGATTCAGTTTTTTTGCAATGGTCCAGCAGCTTTTTGGAATTCAATTTTATTCCCGTAATTGTTGACCTGGACACCCCATATTTTTCAGCTAATGCACACCCAGGATGTCCAGCATTTAAATCATGTAAAATTTGACACTTATCTTTTATAGATAAAAACCGATGCGTTTTTTGTTAAGGTGCCATTGCCACATAAACTTACAATTTTACTATACAAAAGGATCCAGAGTAAAATTAAACAAACAGAGACCAAGTAAAACACAACTCAACGAAAAATGATAACCCGGAACTGATCAACAAAAAGCAAACAAATGTAAAATATACACACATAACTCTCCAGCCTGCAGCTGCATTCAACATTTCTGAAGATATGTCTAGACAAATAACAGTTAGCCGTTACCTTTAAATTGCATGCACGAATAAGAAAAAGATAAAAATTCACATTATAGAGTCTCTGAAAAATTAGAAGTTCACATTATAGAGATGACAATGTAAATTTTTGGTGATTCACATTTTAGAGAAATTCGCATTATCGGTAATTCACATTATCGAGGGACTACTGTATCTCATATTTATTTTTACAAAAAAAACTCTATTACATCCCTGCTCACATAACACCCACACTTACACCGAAACAAAAGCTTGTAGAGCGTGATTGCAATCATCGAACATTATACCAAGCGCGCCCATAAGTTGGTTGTCAAGAAAATCGGAAAATGGGCGAGCAAAGGACAACAGCAAATAAAACAAAACAACAAAAAAAAAAACTTAACACTCCCTAGAGTCGTCTTTTAAAACGCAACATCAGGCAGCAACATCAAATCGATTCCGATTCCACCAACTTAGCGCCCCCTACCAACCAACAACAACACTAACAACAAAACAAAACTCGAAGGACGAAAGTAAAAAAAAAAAAAAAGAAAAAACGAAACCCACACAATAATTGTGTTTGTGTGGCTAAATTGAAGGTGGCGATGAAAAGTGATGGACATCATGATGGAAATGATGGAGCGTTGGTAACTTGGTTGCTCTCTGTCCTTGCATGTTCCGTTTTATTTTATATTTTTTTTTTTTTTTGTTTGTCTTCTTTTCTCCTTTTTGATACTCCTCAAATGACAGGTGACTATTAATCAATCAAATTCCTTCAATTTAATGGTTCACACTACACTTCTGACAGAATTGTGGTGTACGAAGTTAGAAGAATGGTGGTGGTGCTGGTTGTGATTCTTTACCGCGTTCCCCATTACCTAGACACCTCCTGATGTGATACCGAGGCTTGAATAACAAGTCAATTCATTAATTTTCAAGTGGATGATACTTTGATGCGTTGCACATCCTTCTTGTTTTTGCCAACGAGCTCTATAAAGGACTCCAGGGGTTGAAGTTGAGAGATAGATGGTGCGTCCCGTTGAGCAAACAGCATGGCATGCTATATGCTAGGACGTATACGACTATGAATATATCTACGCAAATTGCGGATAAAAAAGTTCACTCGAGCGTAACAGATGCTATGCGTATATATTAGAGACATTTGCTGTTGTGATATGTATAGGTCTAGAGTTGCCACTTGCGCCTCTTGCCTCTTCGCACTGCCCTCCATATACAAATTCAAAATCTGAAAAAGGAGATCCTAGTGTGTAGAATATGAATTTTACCCCAAAGGAAACACGATTCAATATCGTTGACGTTTGATTAAGGGTTTCGAATCATTAGATAAAGCGAGAAAGCAGCTTATAGGAAATTATGTGTATAGAAAGAGAGAAGTAGTGTGAAGAAATCAGAATATTGCTTGCTATATGCCAATCCGTGCATTAAAAGCTAGTGCGCTGGGGGCATGAGGAAATCGTGCGGACAGGATATCGATAGGAAATCGTTGTGTGGATTGGATATTCAAGGATTCAAATTTCGCAGTTTTTGGAGTTTAATTAATTTTGCAAAAACGATAATCAGCCAACAGCAGCGGAGGGAGGGGGGGGTTCTATATTCTAGATTGTTATTTGAAGTGAAAATGGAAGGAGGGGAAGATAAGGGAGAATGTACGTGTTAACTGATAATTTTTTGGTGAAGAACCTACTTTGAAAGGTTTCGAGGGCAAACAGCTTAGATCGACATGATGGACATTGATTAATGTTGGTTTTGTTTAAAGATTTGGGGAGATGGTTTTTTTTTTATAGAGATTGTGGTATGATGTTAATCGATAATTTTTCTTAGAAATATCGGAGAAAGGTATCTGCTGCTTTTGCGTCTGTTAAAAAATTTCGAAATTTCAAACAAAATTAACACTTTGACAATGGAGAAGTCTTAAAATGTAAGTTCCACTTTCTTGATTTATTTATGTGCGTCCGTGGTCCATCAGATCGTATAGTTTTAATTGCTCAAGAAACCTCACTGAAATAATTTAATTAAAATCTTTAGTGTCGTTTTTTTAGATAAATAAGTTTTGTTTTAACGGTTATATGGCATGTACCGTTATCTTGTTAAGGGTGTACTAAGCCCAAAATTTAAAAAAAAAATCCCTTTAAAAATTTAGACAGTGGGTCGAGGTACAGAGAGAATTTCAGGTTCCACTTTTTTTGCGTTCACTATCATTGTTATGTCAGGTCTGATTAATATCTCCAGACTCCAGTTCGATATTCTTTTTCGAATGCGAAACATGCATCAGAGCTAAGTTTTCAAATGGAACTTATGGTTCCATATAGGAATCAAGTTTTTGAAAAAAAATGCCCATGGAAAAATCTAATCTGCCATAATGTAGGCCCCTTTTCTTTAAATTTATTGATGAAATAAAAAATTGCTCAGTTTTTTTTATGCGGAATAAGATGAGGAAAAAATCGAAAACTTTTTTCAAACAAAAAAAAAATTAGTTTTCGTACTAATTCCAACAACAAAAATAAACAGAATTTAGTGCAAAGTAATGGTACTTTTTCGGCGCTTTTACATTTACTGTCTAATTTTCCAGGGGTATGAACGAGAATTATCGTTGGCTGTGTCTCAGGTGTGTGCTCTTGTTTTTTTTTTGCTATAAATTGATTGAAATGCTTGCTTTTGGAATCCTCTTGTGGTGGCTGCTGTTGAAGATTGTGATTGCCTGTCTTATCGAATTGAAAGGTACGTCCCACAAATAAGCTTGGCTTTTTTAATCGAAAATTAAAGTTTTATAATTATATATAAAATCAAATTTTTGCACCAGGACCGGTGGTTCCAATTTATTGGTGTTCTTGTTGGAGAGAGCTATTTATATATATTTATATACTTTTTATTGGAATTTGGAATAAAGAATTCACTCAGAAGTAGCAACTAGAATCAAAGACGATATAAACAAAACAATTTCGATCTGTCAAATAGACACAAGACGTCAAACTAAAACGAGACTCGAATAAAACCTCGATACAAAAGTGCTGCCAGTCGCTCTTTTTTTTGAAAATTTGAAAATGAGCTTAGAGGAAATTTTGAGGGAAATTAAAAATACGAAACAAGAATTAAAAAATGATATTGAAGTTTCAAAAAAGTGTATGGAAACAAAAATCGATCAAATATCAAAGGGAATTATAGCAATCAATCAAAAGCAAGAAGAACAAGACAAAAGAATCACACGAATAGAAAGAATGATGCGAAGGAAAAATATAATTTTCTCGAATATAGAAGAAGCTGAAAAAAATGTAGAAGAGCTTGAGAATTTTATAATTCATCTAGTGACAAATAACTTGGGTGTAGAGTTGGGCACGCGAGACATAGACTTTATCTACAGACTTGGGAAAAAAGGAAACAAAGCTAGACCTATTATGGTAGGGTTATTAGCTTTAAAGAAAAAAGAGGAAATTATGAAAAATAAAGTCAAACTACGGCAAAGAAGTGGAAATCCAATTTACATAAGAGATGATATGACTAAGGAAGATGCTGAGATGAAGAAAGAGGAGCGGGCGTCAAAAAAAGGCAAAAAGGCAAAGTCAGAAAATCATAGTTCAGAAAATTTGAAAAGGAACAGATCTGATGAAGAACCCGAATCAAGTTTGAATAGAACTAGGAACTCTCCTTCTGTGTCAGCAAAAACAAATAGGCCTATCTCTTCTCAATTGAAGAAAAGCAAAACAAAAGACATTGCAACACCTGAGACAGCTAGTACGTTGGAAAAATTTTTTCGAGTTAGAAGTTCAGCATCAGAATCGTCTATAAACGGAAATGATCGTGAAGATCAAAAACAATAATGTACACAGCACGGGCAAACGAATCTGAAAACGAAACCGAATAAAAAGCAAAAAATAAAAACGAAAACAAAAGAAAAACGATCTACACAAAACAAAGAAAAAAATCATCCAATCCGGTTGGCCACCGTGGATGATTACGGCCAAAACCCACCATTAACTGATACACCAAGTCATACAACAACACCATTTCAGACAACCCTAACAACCCAACCACCACCATCCCCACCATCATCTCCATCTCCATCACCTCAACCATCAACACCAAATTCATCACCATCTCCAAATTCAACTGGAATAAAACAAAAGAGAACACCCGAAAATGAAATATACATTTGTACTTACAATGCTCAATCGCTTCTATCAGAAGAAAGGATGACCTTGTTTGGAAACGCAAGGAAAAAGATAAAATGGGATATTATTGGATTATGTGAAGTACGAAAAATGGGGGAAGAAATTGTGGAAACAGATGAAGGACACATATTCTCATATATCGGACAGACCAAAGGAGAATATGGAGTAGGTTTTCTAGTTCATAAGCGTTGGAAAAAATCTATTATCGAAATAAAGGGATATAATGAAAGAGTCATCGGACTGAAGATTCAAATTGGAAAGGTTAAAGCTACCATCGTACAAGTATATGCTCCAACAGGAACAGCTTCGACAGAAGATTTAGAAAGATTCTACAAAACACTGGATTTAGCGGTCAACCAACTCAGTTCAGAATTACTTATAGTAATGGGTGACTTTAACGCACGAATTGGATTAAAGAAACCGGGTGAAGAACCAATAATGGGACCATATGGGTATGGAAATAGAAATGACCGAGGGGAAAGAATGTTGCAATGGTTGTGGCAACATAAATTAACAGTTACAAACTCACTCTTCAGGAAAAAAGAAAGCAAAATGTGGACTTGGATCCACCCAAATGGAAAGCATAAAAACCAAATCGATTTTATTCACACGAATAAAAAATCTTTTTTCAAAGATGTCGATGTGTTGAATCGGTTCGAATACGACTCAGATCACAGACTAGTGAGAGCCAAGCTACTGATCAATCATAAGACAAGGAAGTATTATAAGAAAAACCAGTATGTGCTAGAAAAAAAACCCAACCCGATTCAAATTGGAAACTACAACAAGGAATTACAGCTCCGCCATCGCATTTTGAAGGAAACGAATGGTTACAGGACAGTTCAAGAAAAATACGACCAATTCGAAAAAACTTTGAAAATAATATCTTCAAAACATATCTTTAAAAGTCTTGAGAGTAGAAACAAAAATAAAATATCAGTAGCTACACAAAACATGATAAAAAGAAGGGAATTTTTAAGAAAAATTAGAAATATGTCACAAAATGAAAGAATAGAACTGAGAACCTTAAGAAAAGAGATAAAGAGAAAAAGCAAACAAGAAATAAGAGAATTCCATGAAATAAATATAAAAAATATCTTGGAAACCACTAAATCGATAAAGAAAGTAAAACAAAGCATGAAATTGGAGAAGGAATGGGTCCTAGGGGTTTCAAAAAACAACGAACAAGTCCGGAACAGAAGAAAAATAAACGAAGTGGCAACAGAATTTTACAAAGATCTTTACTCAAATGTTCGGCAAACTGCAGGCATCGATAATACAGAACAGCGGCTAGAAGAAGAATCTGAAGAAATTTTTCCGTTTCTTCAAGACGAAATAAAAAAGGCTATAATGGAACTTGGGAACGAAAAGAGTAAAGGCAGTGATGGAATCGAAGCCGAAATCCTAAAATATGGAATTGAAACGGCTTCAGATTGGCTTAAAGATATTTTCAACGATGTTATATCTACTGGAGAAATTCCTATCCAATGGACACAGTCGTATATCACACTATTGCACAAGAAAGGGAAAAAAGATGACATCAACAACTACCGTCCAATAAGTCTGATATCTAACGTCTATAAAATCTTTGCAAAATGCATCTTCAAAAGGCTAGAAGCAGACTTCGGACAGCATCAACCAGTGGAGCAAGCAGGTTTTCGATCAGGTTTCTCTACTACAGATCACCTTCAGACAGTCAATCAAATTATCGAAAAAAGTGGAGAATACCGATTACCGGTTTATTTCATTTTTATTGATTTTAAAAAAGCTTTTGATACCATTAATCAAGACTTCATGTGGAATGCACTTCTTAATCAAGGTATAAATTGTCATTGGGTAAAAATCTTCAAAAAAATTTATGATTCTTCCACTGCTCAAATAAAAACTGAAATCTTTGGAGAGCCATTTAAACTACAAAGTGGAATTAAACAAGGAGATCCAATATCACCACCTTTCTTCGCTGCTACTCTAGAAGAATGCTTTAGAAAATTAGACTGGGATCATATTGGCATAAGAATCAACGGAAAATATCTGTCAAATTTAAGGTTTGCTGATGATATTATTCTGATGAATGAAAACCCTGAAAATCTTCAAAAGATGATAAACGAACTAATTCTCGAATGCTCTAGGGCAGGTCTTCATGCAAACGAAAATAAAACAAAAGTCATGACAAATGCGACCAGAGCACCTATACATATTAATGGAGAGCTGATTGAATATGTGGAGGACTTCATATATTTAGGGCAATTGGTTTCGTTTGATAGAAGAGAAGAGAAGGAGATCTCACGAAGGATAACGAACGGATGGAGGCAATTCTGGGACGTAAAACCTATGTTGGACTCGAATATCTCAAACGATACCAAAAAATACATTTTCGACTCCACAGTTTTGCCAGTACTCACGTATGGCTCCCAAACATGGACAAACAACGTTGCGTTAAAAAAGAAACTTTCAACAACTCAAAGGGCAATGGAAAGAGCAATGCTTAAAATAAGAAGATCTCAGCGAGTAAGAAATGTCGACATACGCTCATGGACAAGATTCGAAGATATTGTTTGGAAGACGAGAAAGCTGAAATGGGACTGGGCAGGGCATCTTATGCGGAAGTCAGATGGCAGGTGGTCAAAAGAGTGCACAGAGTGGACACCGTTTAGTGGTACCAGGTCAGTTGGGCGTCAGTTAAAAAGATGGAGAGATGAGCTTCATGCATTCGACAGACTTTGGTTTCAAAAATCTCACAACAGAAATGAATGGAAAACAATGGGGGAGGCTTTTGCCCGTGCATAAGTATATTTTTGTTTAAAAAATCAATTTGATTTATATAACAATATTAATATAATGAATAAGTGAAAAAGAAAATGTATTTAGTATTAAGGCAGAATAGCTAATAAATAAATAAATAAAATGGTACTTTTTCGGCGCTTTTACATTTACTGTCTAATTTTCCAGGGGTATGAACGAGAATTTCAAAATAAAATATAAAAAAAAAAAAAAAAAAAAAAAAAAAAAAAAAAAAAAAAAAAAAAAAAAAAAGGTTTTTAATATCTACGAAAATAACTTGTAGATTTAAAACAAATCTATATCAGGTATGTACATCCCTACTACAGTATTTTTGTCCCCATGTGTGTTGACATTTTATTTTTTTGTTAATTTCTTTATTGTGTTTTATTTTTCCGCAATCGGCACGAATTAAACATTAATCCTTACTTGATTTTTTTATATATAAAAAAAGAACAAAAATTGTCACTTAATCCTGAAGTACCAACTACTCTGGTATTAAAAATTATAAAAAGAATTCAACTTCCTATTCATGTATGGCAGTCTCTGTATGAACAGGACTCAGTACGGTTATTGTGTATTTTTTTTTTCTTTTTTAATTACCACTGCAGATATAGGGTAGTTAATCCAACCTATACAAAAAAAAAATTTATGAAAAAAAATTATATAAAAATAAAAACTGTATTTTTATAAAAAATAAGCACAAGGACAATGCAATAAATTTGTTATCCTGACAAATGTATCGGATGTATTACGGTATTTCCTCAATTTAAAATCAATTATACTCTCATTCCTTTCGC
Source organism: Syrphus vitripennis (assembly GCA_958431115.1). Lineage (NCBI taxonomy): Eukaryota > Metazoa > Arthropoda > Insecta > Diptera > Syrphidae > Syrphus > Syrphus vitripennis. Next base: position 87,954,827 of record OY288108.1, read on the forward strand.
TACTGTATTTTTGTACAATTTTTTTTTTTATTTTTGTTTCGTTGTTTTTTTTTTTGTTGTTGTAGCAGTTCTTATTGTTGTTTGCAGGCCTTTTGTGTTTTTCTGTCTGTATTTTTTTTTGTATTATTTTTTTTTTGTTCAATATGTCCTGAGCTTTTATCCTTTTCGGCTCAAAATTAATGGCAGATGAAAAGATTGTGTCGTAAACGGGACTAGATGGGCAGGAAATTTAATTTATGTTGACCTACCCTATACGTGATTGGAAAAGGGGCTTTCCAAAGAGTGAATTAAATTGAGGCAAAGGAAATATATAGGTATATGGGATAGACTGGCTCACATACACATACACGCTGACACACAGTTCACAGTTTGATTGTGATTTTAAATGGATTTTTACTTCATCAGAGACACACAGTTGTGTCGAATGCTCCATCCTGTTTTTTTTTTTTTGTTATTTTGTTTTGGAATTCATGGGAGTTCTGTGAAGTTATTTTTGTGCCTTTCAATCGGGGAGAAGTGGGACAAGGACGAGCGGAGAGGGGGAGAAAAAGACGCATTGTATTATTTATATAGATTTAGCCCTTAGGGACCTTTTAATATTTTAACATTCTTTTAGAAGGTAGTACAACAATAGAAGTACCTATGCGTTTTGAAAATAAATCAATATCAAAATAATCCATATCCAGGCATTTAAGGCATTAATATCAAAATTGACAACATAGAGGGAGAGAGTGAGAGAGAATAATAATAATTTAGATATGTATGTAGGTTAGGTACGATCATAACTACCTGTTTTAAATGTGGTGTCAATTTCAGGACGTAGGTAGGTTATTATATTAATTGAACCCAAAATTTGTTAACCTTGTATATAGATTCAATATGAACAAACACGGTTAATGCTATAGGTAGTTTGAATAATTGACCTTTCTGATGATAATAATAAAATCAAGCATGCACAAAGGAGATCATTTTTTTTAAAAGGTAATAAATATAGATAATAGATATCTACGTATTAAGTAATATAATATATTTCATGAAACACGAAACTTTAAAGTGGTTAGCAATTAAATATAAAATGTTTAGGGTTGGTTCAAAAATAGAGCTATATAGTGATTTCCATAAAGTGTCAAAATAAACGTGAACACACAACGTGAGTCTTAAGTGGTGATAATAATTGGTGATATTAAATGACAATTGCATTATCCCGTAAACCGGTTTTTTATATTTTTTCTAAAATCAAAATTATAATTTTTTTAAAAATAGATATTAAATAAAGGGAATTAATACTTTAAACTATACAATAAAATAATGATGAAACATTTTAAATGAGTTGCCTCGTTGCAAAGTGAGATGAAAGCCCTACGTGCGTTCGTTTTTGAACCTCTCGACTTCGGGTAGGTAGTAGCATTTGAATCTAAAAACGAGTTATTTTATTACAATATTGCCTTTTCTGTTTACAAATACAAAGATTTGATTTTCAATTCAATTTTTTAAGTTTTGTTCGTTATTTTCGTCTAAGTTTCTTTAAAAAATTGAAGTTAAAAAAATAGTTTTTTTATTTTTTTTTATTTAAAAGATAAGTAATTTTTTGGGCTTCTCAATTTTAAGATTTGTCTTTAGAAAGTTTAAATTAATACAACAAATAGGTGACTTTTGCTTACATTTTTTGAAAAAATACTAAAAAAAATAAAAAATTAAAAAAATAGTTTATTGATTTTTCTAAATTAAAAAAAAAAACATAGCTAAATTATTTACAATTTTGTATTTTTGTCTTTTTCTATCAAAGAAATCTCAAATTTACATAGGACATTAAGGGAAAAAAATGGTTGAATTTTTTTCAAAAAAAAATGTTTGAAATGCTTTGAAAAAAAATTTTCCATGTATAATAAAAAAATATATTATTTCAATAATTTCTATTTCCTTGGTGAGAAGTTTGTTTTTCTAATTCCCACTGTATTTTTTCAAAAAGAAATGTACAAAATGTGAAATTTTAGTGAACTTAGTCAACTGGAATTCGAAGCCGCAGAAAATAAGTTAGTTAAAAAAAAAAACACTTTGAACAAAACATAGGTAAATTCAAGAAAAGCTATGGCAATGTCAATCTAAGTATGTTTTGTCGTTGTTTTTTTTTCAAATTATTTTTGCACTAAATTTTTGTCCCTTCAACCTTAACAAGAAAAATAGACTTCCCTCACATACGATTTATAGTAGTGTTTAAACCTACGCATTTAAGTTTTTTTTTTCATAACTATGGCAAATCCTCCTGTATATTTACTTTAAAGACGGTTGTGATTTTCTGTAGTAAATACTTACGTAAATATTCAGGATTTTTTTTAATATTCTTTTTTTACAAAAGAAATGGGTTTACACACATTAATTACAAAGAACTAAATCTTATCATTAATTTAAAAAAAAAATTATTTCCATTTTTGAATACAATATGTTTTGTTTGTCATAAAGTTGTTAACGTATGTTTTTAGCTGAGTAAGCAATGTTTTTAATAAAGAAAAAAAATTTCATTACAGTCTCTCTAGTATACCTAATGCATGTTGCAAAATTTTAAAATTTTCTATTCAATTTCAAACTTTTTTCCAATTTTTTTTTTAGAAAACTTAAGTTGATGGGATTTTAATTTTATGTTCATTATTGATTATTATTACTAAGTTGTGTGTTGTAACGAAATTTGTTGCCATTTGAAATCCATGGAAAGCGTTTGTTGTAAATCCTCAAACAACCCTCTGTTTTTCTTTAAGTACTTATCAGCGACTAATTTGAGAGCTAGAAGTGCTAATTTAAATTATGTACAACTTAGGACAACCAGGTTTTGATGCCCCTCGAGACCTTGTCTCAAAAGTGCGAAAAAGAAGATTAATACCATTTCCGATCTATTTTAATTAAAAAATCAATCAAAATCAACATACCCGTACCAAAAAAAAAAAAAAACAACTAAAAATATCGAGATCAATTTATTATTTTTTTTTATTAAAAACTTTCTCTAGAAGAAATTGCTCACCTCAAAGTTTTAAAATCAAAGAACTATTCCCTCCCATTTTGGATGCTAGCAGGTATTTATGATGCCTTTTTAAAGAGTTCTCCTTTCAAACTTCCCTTACATGTCTTCGTTTACCCATTTTATATCCTTTAAATTTTGTTTTAATCTTCTGAAGTAGTAAGCTTATTGTACCTGCACACAAAAACTTATCCCCTTTTTTTTTATTCTTTTTTTTTTTTTAATAAAACGCAATTAGGTGACCTATAGATTGCACACAGAACCAACAAAAAAAAAATAATAAAACTTTCTATATAAGATAAAGTTCTTCTTCCTCAATGTTTATAAACTGATTTTCAAATACCAATTTGTATTTAAACTTTTGCACAGTAGATGTACAGAAGGAGCTGTATAAAGTGTACAGACTTCATATATTTTTTTTTTCAACCCTCAAGCCACTCTCACCGTGCGTCTTTGTTGACGTTCGTCGTCGTCTTCTTCGTCATTGGTAGTTGTCAATATGCTTTAGAGATTCGTGGTAGAAAAAACTAGGACATTCAAAAGCCAGGCAAAAACGAAAACAAAAACAACAACAAAAACAACAACAAAAACACAGGAATAACCTCTGGTGATGGTGGTTGGGGGTTCTACTGCTGTTGCTGCTGAATTGACCCTCTTTATAAGTAAATAAGAGTCGAGAAAATATTTCTTCTATTTTTTTTTATTATTATTATTTTACTGCCCCCAACGCTTGACCTTTTCACTTCACTAGTCACATTCACCTGTATCGGTATAATATATATTTCTTCGTTGATATGGAAGAGGTGGACGGAAGGGGAGTGGGCGAGATGGAGAGTAAAGAAAAATACCAGCGTGTACACATGATAGGGCGATATAAGACACATATAATAAAATGAAAGAGAAACATAATAAAAATATAAATAAAAGAGGAAAACAAAAAAAAAAATAGAAACAGTTTTTCTTGGTCGATGCACTTTTTTTTTTTTTTTCATTTTACGACTTTGGTGGAGTGAGAACGTGAACTCTTCAAATATCAACAACAGAACTGCAGATAGCAGTTTTTTACTTTCGCAAAAAGAAAAGATAAACAAACAAACTTTGTTTTTCTTTAATATATTTTTCCTGCCATCAAGAAAATTTTATACACGAATCACATTAGAAAAAAAAAAAGCAAATGAAAAAAAAAAAAACTATAACTTGATCTCCTTAACAGCTTAACTGTTTATGCGCATTGCCGCATGGCCTGCAATATAAAAGATATACTGTAGCGCTATAGACTACGGAACTGTAGCACATCTCGCTAGGGATAAAAGAAATTTACACTGCTCACAAGATATTGAGGGATGCATTCTGCGGTTATAGGAAATGCTTATAGCTTAAAAAATTGAGAAAAAATAAATTTAACAATACATTTAGACAATAAAAGTACATGCTTCCGATGTGCGAAATTAAAAACAAAGACGGAAAATATAAATATTAAATTCGAGAATCAGGAATAAGTCTGTTTTCAAAATTCATTAATTGGTGCACTAAATTTTTATTTTCAAAAGTGTTCTTTTTTTTAGGAAAAATATTTTATATTTTAGTTAAATTTAATGAAAGGAGAAATCATTTAAGAAAAACTGAATTTAATTACCTTACTTTAAAAAAAAAAAATTGTAGGTACACATCTAAGTAAGTACCTGCTCGATTAATTTTTGAAACACAGAAAAAATATGTTTATTAACAAGCTTATTTTTCAAAAATAAAATAAATTAAAAACATTAACTTAAGAACAAACAAAAAAACATCAATTTGAAAAAATATACACAAATTGATAAAAAATTGATTTTTAAAAATATGTAGGTACCTACTTGAACAATGATTTAAAAAAAAAAAAAAACAATAAAAAAATAATTGAATGTACATATGTATATTGTGAGTCATGGAATTTTTAATTAAAAAAAAAATATGTGAAAAGTTAGGAATCGCTTAATTTTTTGAAGTCTTAAAACTTAAACTGATCTGGAGGCTTTTTATCGCCACACACATGTACCTACCATACTGCTATTTTTTATGAAATATTTCCTTTCGTTATACAAAATTTATCTCGACATATTTATTGAACCTTGCGATGACGTATAACGCCAAAAAATTGGTCCTGGAATTCGGTTTGTCTGTCTCTTTATCTGCCTGTCGATCTATTTATTTTGATCTAAACTACTAGAGATATTGGAACATATTCATAGTCTGACAAGTTCTTTTTTTGTCTCTTCTAAGCTAACCTGGAGTTTATGTTATTCATAGACAACTTAGACCCAGGTCCAAAATATAAATTGGAGCACAATCCTTAGAAACGATTGACTCTTTGGCTAAGTTGTTTTTTTCTATTATGTCAAAAAAATTCACAGGATTGACAGGCAATAGTACTAAAATTGTAGTAGAATATAGCTTCAACCTGTTTTGTTTTCCAAACAGAGCTGCCAATTTTTTTATGAATAGCAGCTGTTTCTAAGCTGGGTGTTAACTTTAGACTCCAGGCCAGTTGGACTCGTCTTTGAAGTTTGACTATGAATATGAGTCATTACCTTTAAACTTGTAACTTAAAGTTTTTTGGTAAATCCCAAAAAGTGAAACTAATTTTTTTTGTATATGTAGCTCCAAAAATGACTTTTATTTTCTAAAATAATTAATAAAAATTATTTAATAAAAACAAATTTTTCAAAAAACTGATGTTAACGTAACTGTTATAGAACCGTATTATCTTTTCTTTCCTTTTTTTAAGTTTTTTTAATCCTCTTTTCAATTTTATTCAAAATGTACAAAAAAATTGTTTTGAAATTTGTCAAATTTTATACGAGAACAATTTGACAGATTGCGATTAACTTTTGAGTTAGGTCCGATGTAATCTTAGTTAGTACCTAACATTACTAAAAATTTTCAAATTAATATTTTTTTTTGATTTTTTGAAAAAAAAAATGAAAAACTCAGCATTTTGAAAGACAGTTCACAATGTTTTTTGAAACTCAAAATTTGAGTTTGAATATTATTAAATATCAAAAAATTTAAGAGATTTTATTAATACCGAAAATATTGTTTTTAAAAAAAAGCTCTAACGATTTTTGATTTTTTTTTAAATCTCATTCTATCGATACATCTCCATTTTTGAGCTCGAATTTATTTTTTGGCTTATTATTTTCGTGCGATTCAGTCATGCATTTCATTTTAATTAAAAAGTAACTTTTTTTTTTAAATCAGTTAACAAGTTTTAAAGCCAGATACGTAATGTTAAAAAATCACCTCAGAATTTTTTTAGGCATTTTTCATTTTGCAGGGATTTTTTGAAAATTTCTAGTTTTCGTATTTAGCTTTTTAGAATTTCGGATTTCCCATTTTATTATTTTGTAAGTATTATTTACTGTTAAATAATCAAAAATTAAGCAAGTCGAATCCGAAAATGTTTGAAAGCTGAATCTGATATTTTTTGTTTGGATTCCGAATAATTTTACCCTGGTTTTGTACAATTTTACAAGTTTTTAAGGGTTATGTTTTCTGAGTCCGAACGAAAAAAAAATGAAATTTTGAAGAAATTCTAAGTTTCGGTGTATTCAGCTTAAAACCACAAAAAACACGGTGTTTTTCACCAATGTCATTTTAATTGGTTTCATGTTGCGTCTTGACATGTTTTGGTTTTTCGACTAATCTTAGAAAACTATTAAAGGTTTACGATACTTTCCTTCTTAAATTTCACTAACACGCAAAGTGTTCGTAAGATGTTAATTGAAATATGTATCCTCCCTAATAGAAATAAAACTTAGGTATTTTGTTGACATTTTTTTGTTGTTATTTTTTTCCAAAGCTTAGCATATCATAAATACAATCTTTCACAACCATCTATGAAAGAACACTTTTACGATTTTCATTTGGTTTGAAATTATGTATAATTTCCGTTATTTTTTTGGCTTTCTTTTGTTGTTTATATGTTTTGAGCAGTGTAATAATATCTTATAAACCCACGCATTTTCGATTGAGATTAAAAATGTTTATGAGGTTTTTGTGAGGGGGTGAGGTGGTTTTATTTTTTATTGCAATTTAAGCAAATTTACTTTGACTCGGTGAATAGGAAATTACTAACAGATTGAATCTTTCCATCCATTTTCCAGTAGATGATGCAAGCTTTGTGTTTGTTGTTCAGATAGTCAGCCAGTCAGTAACCCACCCGCTATTGCTGCATTATTTGTAATTTTTGTCTTTCCTCAACAGAGGTTTAATAAAAATTCATAAATATAAGTACTCCCACTTTGCATGTGCTCTGTGCACAGAGGTAAACAACAGCAAAAAAAAAATATAAGAAAAACATATTTTTTTTTTGCCCACATTTATGTGTGGTTCATTTAATTATGCCCCCAGGAGTAGCTGCTACTTCTGCTTCACAGAAAACAAGAAAAACCAAAAAAAAATATATGTATAGTCTTGCTAATAAATTGTTTACCACTTTCTCTCTCTTTCATTTTCTATTTCGACCTTAGTTATTCTGTTTGTCGGTGCGGTTTTAAAATTTAACATATATAGATAGGGGTTGGGTTTTTAAGAATTTAATAGCACTTGCAACTTGCATACTTTAGCTCTTGATATGGTTTTGTTGCATACAATTTATGAAGAGTGATTTTGTACTGTGAATGGTGGTGGGTGTTAAATATAATCACAGCTCTTATGGTCGAAATCGCATTCACAAAGTCTATAATATATATTGATTGCTTTGTGGCGTGGTGGGGGTGTTCTGGTCGCTCATTCGACTATATACTAACTTGTGTGCAAGCATTTCAAGATGGTAATGTGATTAATGCAGCGTGAAATAGTGTTAATCGAGCAGCAGTAATTATGTTGGGCGTTTCAAAGCATAGAAATGGACACGACTAGAAGGGGGTGGGGTAATTTCATTGAATAGAACAATATTTTCCATTACTCGTGGTAAAATCGATTTAGAAAAAAAAAAACAACTGTATCGATATTTATGGAAGTTTTTTATGGGTTAGAGGTTAAATTTGACCTAAATTTATTAACACAAAGTTTTTATTAGAGCACAACTTAAGGTCAATCAATACAGAAGATTCTGAGAGCTCAGAGAAAACTTCAGGTAAAATTAGTCTTTATTACTCGTAGCTTAGCTCACCGAGCTGTTTTCTGGCTCCGTAGACCAGTTAGTCTCGGTTCGAGTCCTGGTAACGGCAAGAAGTTTTTCAATTAATATGAATAGAATAAAGGCTAAGAACACACATGATGAGTCTAATGATTGAGTGCTACACTCTTGAAACATGTAACTCTAGACTTTGTGGTAGCACAATCAAGTTGTTGTTGTAAAATTTAAACCTTCAATATTCATATGATGGTGTAGCGCAACTGCAAGTATGTTATCATTTAACAAGTACTCCAGTAGTCGAACAAAGCATCTAGATTTCTAAGAAATCGGAGTGTATTGAAATTTTGATTGAGAAAGGGCGCTGGGGCATACAGTTGATTATATCGGTAATTATTAGGATATAGGGAAAAGATTTCGTACGTTATTTGCTGAATGCTGATTTGCTCATGTTTCTTTTGCAGATTCCACGGATCCATAACAGAATTCCCAGATTCGTAATTGATTTCCAGATTTGTCTTTCATTTACTACCCTCGTTCCTGATTTCCCAAAATTACTCCTTGACTTGGACCAGGTTCGGAATTTGCCGGGTTTATTCAGAATTTTGTGAGATTCTGCCGGGATTTAAAGGATGAGCACGTGATTTGATGAATGAGTCCGTGATTTACTGGATTTTACAGCGAATTGTCGAATTCTTACGTGATTTTCTAGATTCGTTGATTTATTATCAGATATGTCTGTATTTTCCTAGTTTTTTTTAGAGGACTATTTTTCTAAAATGTTTGTTCTTTTTTTCTAGCCACCACTGTCTTTAACTTCAAATCAATTAATTACTCACGTGCTAGCTATATTAAGACCTTTCTTTTTAATGTTGATTTATACCTTAATTTCCCTTCAACGGAATTACTTCTTTTAACATTACGGAAATTAGCAACCACGGGTATTTATTATTTCTTAGAGAGTTTATACCACGATAACATCATCAAAATAACTTCCAACTAAAAAAAAAAAAACAGTAATAAAAGACCAAATCAGAATTCAACCGCAAGTTGATGATGGTGTTTATTTTTTTCTTCTTGTCATTAAATGGATTTTAATGTGAAAAAGAGATGAGAGAAAGAAGTCAACTTAGCGACACCGACACGACAACGATGTCATCGTAAGATGGAACGAACGAACGAAAAAAAAATACGAAATTTAAATGTCACTTTTTCCCTTTTTTTCCATATTTAGAGAAGAACCGCACACAGGACAAACCCTGGTAGAAGAGAGTCATGTAAAAAGGTTAGAAACGAAATTAATTTTTCTTGCGCGCTAACAACCAACGTTGACTTAGTTAGAGGATTTTAATGTAATTTTCTTATGGATGTTTTATAATACCTGTAGTGGGTAGGGGTTGTAAGGTAGGTAGTTAGAGAAGGACGAAAATTTCATTAAAGATCGTATACAACAGTTTGTAAAATTTTACTTGTCGTCACCTCTGTTAATTATGATTTATTAATTTTATATCTACGATTTTCTGCTATAGTGTACAGTGAATTGTTTGATGGTAAAACATGAACTAAAATGGTTCGTGATGGTGAAAGCGTTGGTGGTTTTATGGATTCGGGACACCGGGTTTAGCTTTGATTTCATGGGCCCTACTTCTAGATCTCTTGGATTTACTCCTAATTTACAAGATACATCCCTGTATTTTTAAGCTCATCGGTGATCGCGGAATTGATCCATTATTTTGCAGGTTCGTTTATAATTTGTGACTGTCGAAATATCTGGATTCTCATAAGACCGCTTAATTTGTCCCGGTCTTTTTGAAGGATTTGAAGGATTCTTCCGTGACCATGGGATTTGTCTGCAATTTCTCGCACTCATCAATGATTTATTGGTCACAACACGAAATAGTCCGTGATCGATCAGTGATTTACCGGATCGTTGGTGATTGCTGGATAGGGCCAATATTTCAAGAACCTTCTTCTAATTCGTTCGGGGTTTTCTAAGCTTGACCGTGATTGTTGCATTTATCCACGACTATTCGGTTACAACGGTAACAGTCGGATTTATCAGTGATTTCTCCGATTCGTCTTTGATTTTTCGAATTCATCTTTGATTGCTGGAAATGCCCGCTATGTTAAGTTGATTTTCTAGGCTAGTCAGTGATTGTCGGACTTATCTACGATCTTACGATGACGTCCGTGATTTTCCGCATTCGCCCGGGATCGGTAATTACCAGAATTCGTAAGTTATTTCCTTGATTTATTTGAGATCTGCAGGATTTGTCTTTGCTTTTCTAGGTTTCTCCGTGATTGTTGCATTTATCCATGATTTCGCGGATTTAGCTGTGATCGCCAGATTTATCCGTGATTTTCGAGATTAGTCCGTGATCACTGAGTTTATAAATGATTTTCTAGATGAATTAGTGATTTACAGGATTCAACATTATTTTCTAGATTCACCTAGATATCACCGCAATAATCCGTGATCACCGGATTAGTCCGCGTTCACATAATTTATCCATGATCACTGGATTCATTCGTTACAGCTGGATTTTGCAGTGATTTCTCAGATTCATAGTTCATACAAGTTTTGCCGGATTGTTCCGTAGATTTCTAAACTTGCCCTCGTTCGCCGGCTTGTGATTGTGGTTTTCTTTCGTGATTTCAAAATTCGTTCGTATAGTTTCCTGGACTCATCCCTAATTTTTCGAATTCATCTGTGATTTTTCGTACTCGTCTGTGATTTTCAAATGATTATAAATCATTAGTAGAAAATTTTGGAATTTCAAAATTATTATTTTTATTTGGATACTCTGGTAGAGTGGGAGTACAATTGAAACTGCACTAGCAACTCCAACTACGCAGCTGGTGGTTCAAATTTTACATACTTTAAAAGTACTAACTTAACTAAGAGAAAATAACACTTAAAGAATTAAGAGCTAAAATCAAGATTTTAGATTATTTATGTTGTTCCCCAGTGACATATAAAAATATCGTTAAGAAAAAATCTAAATTTACTGCAATACAATGTTGTAATCTACCCTGTCCGACTTTTTATATTAAAAATTCTACGGGGCTCTTTAAACTCTATTCACAAATAGATACAGAAAATGATTGCGCGATATTCTTCCATCGTATTATTTCAATTATGATGGAAATAACTAAATTTTCTTTTCTTATTTTTCCTCTTAAGAAATTTAAATGCAAATTTAACTCCCTAGAGATTGATGCTATGTTTGATGATTAAATATCCCACTGTGATGTGCGCGATTTTCGACGAATCACGTTTCATTGATGAGGTTTTGTTGTGTTTTTTTTTTTTTTCGTTACAAGGAAATGTTATAGGGAGAGGTATAGCTCCGTATATACTTGAGGTATTATGTCTATAGATAAACTTTGGTAAAGTGGAAGGCCATTATTAAAAAACCAGCAGGAGTTGTTGAGATCTTGTTGTTGTTTTTTTCTTATTCTTTTTTTTTTATTATTAAGTTTAATGAGCTTGTCAAGGAATTTTTTGAAGGTTGTAAAACAAAACTGTGTTGATGAGTTTAAACTTTTTGAAGAAACAAGAGGCTGGTGAGATGTTTCTTAAGGAATTTTTGTGTGATTTATGTAATATGCGGCATCGTGATTTTAATTTTTGTATAATGTGACAAGTAATGTTTTGTTTTTTTTTTTTTTTTGGTTCATAATTGTACTAACAGCAGTCACTGGTTCTTAAACAACTATAACGAACTTAATTTAAGTTTTCACGATTAGAATTTTCATTGTGCGTCGAAATTTGTAAAGATGGATGATGAAATGGAACACATAATAAATTTAATTAATTTTTGTTTTCAGAATTTTGATCAGGACTCCTACTATTTGGTAAGTAGGAATGAAGCAACGAAGTTTGACATTAAACATCACTACTAGGACTTTTATAAGAAATATAGATGATGGACAGAACTTGTCAAAATTTTTCAACATAAAGTTGAGTAAGTTGAAAAATGGAAAATTTAATAGAACGATAAAATTCGGTTTTGTAGTGAGTAGTTTTTCGGGATTATTACATACATATATATTTTTTTGTTTCAATAACTATTTTGCAGAAGTCAAAGCGTACAACTTCTGGCTCAGGAGATTTAACCCTTAAGAATAAATTCGTCTTATCTCCATTTTATTTATTCATTATCATCAATTAAATATTTTTACTTACTAGTTTATAAAAAGTTTAATAAAGCCATTATTTACCTGAAAAGAAAAAAAAATATTTAGTCATAAATCTTCAGGACAACATTTTTATAAAAAAATAATTTATAATTAAAAGAGATTTAATTATTTTTTTTTTCACTGTTTTGATATTGCAGTCGGGAAAGGCAAACAAAATAGGTTGACTATTAGCTCAAAAAATAAATTTTATGTGTTGGCCGCTATTTTGAAAAATAAGGTTAATACGATAAAGAAATACAAAAAATATTAATTGTTGATTGATTATAAAATTAAGAAAAACTCATGGGGTAAATAATGCAGAGTTTCGTACAATTGAAAAAAATTAAAAAATTGATTTCGCCACGTGTGTGAATGAGTCAATTATGTTACAAAACGTAACTAACGTGCGAACTATACGTCATAGAAAAATATTTTATGCACAAATCTTTTTGAAGACATAGAAAAAATTAGAAAAGTACATTTCAAGGTTGATTAACTTTAAAAGTAGCAGTCTTGCGAAAGAATGCTGTGTCCAAAAAATGAAGACAGTTAAATTTTCTATGGCAACAGTCTTTGCAAATGGAACAAAACAATTACTGATTAAATAAAAAAATATTTTCTCGAGCTCTGTCAAAAAATTTAATATCTTAAAAAAATAACTAGTTAAATATGTAAATTTTTTTTTATAATTTGCGCGCGCTCAAGGGTATTTTTGGTCTACCCTTAATATGTTCAACACAGCGCCGACGCGACGTGAAGGATAGGTTAGGATGGGAAGGGAAAGGTTTGGCGCGAGGTACTAAGGTGGTGGTTGTCTCAGATTTTATCTCCAGGGTTGGCGGCTGGGCTAAAGCGGAAAAATGCCGTGTCTTTTATCTATGTCCCTTTATAATTCACATTATTTTGTTCGTTGTCATATTTGTCGGGCACACTAGTATTTACTCAATCACATGTTGTTAGTGTTAGCCCTAAACAACATGTAATGAGTAAACCAGCGGCCCAACAATGTTCAATGATAATGGAATAAAAACATGACATAGAACTACGGCAGGGATCGAACCTGTGACCATGAGGTTGACAGGCGACCACGCAAACCATCGCGCCACGACCAACCCCTATGGTAGTTTTTTAGGCATTGTTAATATTTTCGATATTTACGAAAATTACCAATTTAAAGACTTATAAAAACATTCAAATTAAAAACTGCTAAAAAGTTGACATTAAAAAAAAATTATTTTTAATTTGTTTATTTATTTATTTTTTAAAAAAATTGAAAAAAATTTTTTTTTTTTGACATTTGGGGTTTGCTTAATTCTTTCTTCAGGCAGCTGTTTATATTACTTAGTCTTTAACTAAACAAGTACAATTTTTTTTACAATCGAACTTAAATTTTAAGCCCTAGAGGTTAATATTTTTAAAATATTTTTTACTGTTTCAAAAATTCTAAAAAAAAAGATCGTGAAGTAGCCTTTAGGATCTTATTAATATGATGGTGCGAAATTTGGCAAATTTCCGGCATATGTTGTTTCACTGAAAAACCCTAACCAGGGTTTTTCAGTGAAACAACATACAACATTTGAATAAAAATTTTGAGTCTGAACTTAAAAAATATCGATTTTCCAAAGTTTTAAAAAACGGATATACCTAGAACAAAATTAAACTCAGTCAATTTTAAGATTTTGTACTTCTTTGTGGGAAGTGGTCTAAAAAATTATACGGGTTCAGCTTTGTACAACTCTTAATGTAAAAAAAAAAAATTATAAAAAAACTTTAACCTTTAATAGAATTCAACTGAAAACTATCAATATTTAAAATTGTCTCTCACACCGACAAAATTTTACATGTCGTCTCCCAGACACATAAAGAATCATTCCAAATTTGAAATTTTAACAGACGAATGATTGAGCTTAAAATTTTCTGCCAAGTGTGACGTTGATTGATTGAATAATGGACTGATTGATTTGGTGACGGGTCAAAAATATCCCCACTTGGCTGTTTCGAAAAAAAATTTTTTTTATTGAACCTTGTTGCAATTTTTTTTTAAATAAACATTTTCTTACACTTCAGTTTTGCGATTTTTTGTTTGACCATTTCCCCATTTTTATTTTTTTTGCAGAATAATGAATTGCAAATAATGAATTTAAAAAAAAAAATACTCTTGGTTGCACTCTGACAAATTTTTTCCAAGTTATTTTTTTGTTTTGACGATTGACAATATTTTTTTCGACATTTTTTTTTATGGGCAATTTTTGAAAATAATAATAATAACGGTATAAACACACGGGCATTAAAAAAATTTAAAGCCTCAATTTCTATTTAAAAAAATTATATGTTAGTACCCAAAAAAGAGAGATTTACCTACTTTACAGCTCATAGCTAAATAATGTTTACCCATATACCTACCCATAACGTTTTTAACAACATATCATCTCAGAAAATATATTATTAAAATATTTAAATACGGTATTAATAAAATTACCCACAACAGTGAATTTCATTTAGCATGTTTTGTAACGGTATACAGGTTGAATTTGCATTTACAAACGGGCAATATCCTTCAAAACCTTGTATTAATAATCCCCTCACAATCTCTGCATAAACCCTCATATAGGTATCATACAAAAAAAAAAAAAAACATTCCACGTGTATACCTACTTCTACGAGTACTCTCATTCTTATCCTCATCCTCAGGCACAGTGAAGAAGGCGAAGAAGAAGAAGATGTTTTTTTTTTATTAAAATTCCTTAATGACTCGCGTTGTGTTGTCGGTTGTCGCATCGCTAGCAATTTCTTGTTGTCTCTGATGTGATATGAATTCAGTGCTAATTGCGCAACTTCAAGACTCACTAAACTTTCCTTCCTTTTTTCTCTAACGCGAATAAACGTTCGTTGATTCACTGTTTTAAATAGGTACGGTACATGCGACAACCAACATCCAAACGAGCCACTTTAAATTTATTAATGAATCTCCTCACACACTAACATCAAAACACACACATACACAATCATAAATACCGTAAGCGACTATGTAGATATACCTATTCCAAATAGACACTCATTTAAGGTTATATTTCTCATTAAGGAATTCTGCTGCTTTTGGAGGAAAAAGTTTCCTTTTCATCAGTGACTGTTTTAGCTAAAGTTGTGTTGACGAACAAAAAAAAAAAAAACAGAGAAAGAATATTTTTCGAAATTGCCATCTTACCCTATATTTTCTATGCGCTCTTCCTACAGCTTCATTGAAACACCCCAAGCAACATAAACCCCCCCTTCCAACAAACCATTCCCCACCATCACCATTGCGACGAGTTGATCACCTAATTGAAGTCGTTTTAGCACGTGAACTTTTCATTTTATCATCATCATTGACATACCTACACACAAATACAGGGGTTGTCGGGAAAGGAAGGGACGGGATGGGGTGAGTTTGGGTTTGGGAAACCATCATGATTTTGGTGGCGTTGCCATTGGGGAAGACCAACCAACGCGACCTATGCATTGAATATCCTTTCGTCTGCTCTGATTAATAATTAAAATTTTCAAATATGTTTACCTCAGGATAAAATAAAACAAACATACACGACGAACGGCTGCATGTACCAACTAATATTAGAAGAGTCAACATAAGGATCAAAATTGCAGTTATAGGGAAAAAAGTTTTCTGGCTTTTGGTTCTACTAGGTGAAGTCATGGTGAAAAAAAGAAAACAAGTTTATTGAAATCGGACCATTGAAAGTCTTTTTTTTTAAATACGGCCATTTTTCCACTGCAAAATAACTGACCACCCCACGCACTTTTCTCGCCCCAATCGTAATAACTGTTGATATCGTGGCCAAAAAGTTAAATTTTCTTAAAGATGATTTCTCCCCTGGTCCCGATGGTTTGCCTGCCATTTTACTAAAAAAAATGTGCTTACTCTTTATGTGAGCCACTTTCAGCGCTTTTTCGTCTCTCACTCTCTCAAGCCATTTTTGCAAAGTTATGGAAAGACTCCTTTATATTTCCTATTCATAAAAAAGGATTTAAAAACGATGTTGCTAACTACCTATGGCCTATAGCCAAGCTTTCCTCAATTCCTAAGCTCTTTGAAAAGCATTGTCTACGACTCTCTCTATTTCCACTGCAAGTCTATCTTTTGCTCACAACAGCATGGCTTCTTAAAAGGCAGATCCACCACAACTAACCTTACAGAATTCGTTTCTCAAACTCTTAATGAATTAAAAAAAGGAAATGAAATGGATGTTATCACCACCGATTTTAGTAAGGCTTTTGATAAAATCAGTCACAAAATTATTAATCTTAAACTTAAAGCCCTCGGTTTTCCTCCCTTTTTTATTTCTTGGCTCAGATCATACCTAGAGAACCGTCAATATAGAGTTATCTTCAGGTTTTCAATCTCTGATCCAATCCATGCAACATCGGGCGTTCCTCAAGGGAGCCACCTTGGCCCTTTGATTTTTGTTTTAACAATAAATGACGTTATTAATGTCATCAATGATTCGACAGTCTCTATTTACGCTGATGATATGAAAATAATTAAATTCATTTCTACTCCGTCCGATCCTATTCTACTTCAAAACGACCTCAATGCATTCCAAACATGGTGTAACAAAAATTTTTTAGAACTCTATGTTAGAAAATGTCAATCCATAACTTTCTCACGTAAACGTTTAGAGTTTCCTTCTCGAACATATTTTTTTTCAAAAAGTTGCTATTCAAATTGTCTTCTCTATTCGTGATCTTGGAGTTATTTGCGACAAACAGCTAAATTTTAGAGCTCATTTTGATCATATTATTAATAATGCCAACTCTTCTCTAGGCTTTATCAAACGTTGGTCTAAGGAATTCTCAAATCCCTACGTCACAAAAGCGCTATACATTACATACGTTAGACCCCTCCTTGAATATGCTAGCCAAGTCTGGTCTCCATATCAGAACTCATATTCTCAAAGAATCGAAGCTGTATATCGTGCATTTCTTCGATTTACACTCCGTGGTCTCCCTTGGTCTGATAATCTTATCTTAGATCGTTTAAAATTGATCAATAATTTGCAAACCTTGCGTAGACGCCGCGAAGTCGCTGATATTCTCTTTCTTTACCAGATATTAGTAGGGAACATCATCCTATCTTGTGGAAACGATTCCCATCTACACTAACCATCGACACGTTAGATCTGCTCCTCTCTTCCGCTTTCTTCCCTCATCACCGTACAAATTACGGTCTCTTTGAACCTATTTCAAGAATGCTGCGCTTGGCTAATAACGCACAAGTTACCTTCGACTTCCATATTAGTACTTCCTCACTTAGAATCTCTCTATTCATCCTAATCGTAAGACTCCTTTCTTCTTCTTTACTTATTTTAATTCTTAGTTTAAAAAAAAAAAAAAAAAAAGATTTAAATTAACTTGTAAGTTTAGTTTTAATTTTAGATGTAAGTATTGCTTGCTTGTATTAAGCTGAATAAATAAATACTTTATACCTATTCCTACAAAGTTTTATAGAAAATTAATTTCCAAAGTGTTGAAAAACCAAGAAATAATAAACAATTATTATAATTATGTAAAATTAATTAGAGCTTTAAAATAAAATTGAAATGTTAATATCGGCTTAGTAAAAAAAAAAAACATTTTGCTCTACCATTGTCCCATTGTCCACTGTGCTCCAGTTGGAGTTCATTTCGTTTGTTCATTAAACTGTCATCAACTCTTGTTTATAGTTTATGCGGTTAAAAAAGACAAATTTTAAATAAACATTTTGAAAACCATGTTGGAATCCGTTCCACTAAAAAAATCTTATATTGACTCGTCTATAATAAACTCATACTCAGCGAATAAGAACTGACGAGAACAGGTTGAATTAATTTTGGCAATCTTCTCTGTTTAACGAGTCATGGTGGCATGTCCTTGCGGAGACTTAATTATTAATAATGCATCAACACAAAAACCACCACTCACAAGGATTCCGTCTCTATTATTCACACACACACGTAGTGGCCTATTTTGTTTTTGTTTTCTTACTAAATTGTTTTATCTTTTAATGAAATTTTTTTTTTTAATTTTCTCATCAAGGACTCTCTCTCTCTTTGTGGTAATCATCGTCCTTTTGCCATATCGCATATGACACAAGACTCAAGTGAGTCAGAATTGTCGGATTTATTTCTTATCAAACGACGTGACGGGTGAACGATGGTCAGGACAGGCACAGGACAGCACCGAATCGACTACTATTTCTGTCTCCTTCTATCTAACACAATTTTATCATCTACAATTATTCAAGGTTGAAAAAAAGAACCAAATAGAAAGAAAGAAAAAAAAAACAAATCCTTTCTGCTGCGAACGTACGAACGAAATACCAAACCCGTCAGAAGGAACAGAGCAAAGCAAAGTGGTTGATTGCATTACAGACTTTTACTCAGTTTTGATTTTCATTTTCGAGTTTGTGCATCAGCACAGGAGAGAACTATTATTATTATTATTTCATAGAAAATGTCCTTCTCTGTGAAAGCGACAAAACGATTTTTGACGAGAAAATGATTCGAATTTTGTGCTATCGTTGTCACATCCTCGTCCTCGTACTCGTCGTCATCGTCATCGAAAATATCTTTATTACACAATCACAATTGTTCAATCTCTATTTTCTCAGTTTGATTTTTTTTTTTCTGAAGGAGACATGGTGTGACTGACAAACAGGAGAGCTTTGTGTTGGAAAATGTTTTTAGTTTTTTTTTTTAATATTTTTTTTTTTGTCGTAGGTATTTAAAGTAAAAAAAAAATATCCTTGTACCCAACAAAAAAAAGGATAATATTCTTTTTGTTATGATTGTCATGGGGGTGGTCATCAGGGAATGACCTACTTATTTTAGTCACTAGGTACCTATATAGTATTTATCATAAATATTCCCCAGGGTGTTTTTTTTTTTGTAAGGTAGATATGCATTGAATATGTGCTCCAGAGTGCATGCAATGTGTTTACATACAGTCGACTACCTCTAAGTCGAATTTTCACGAAATATCAGATTCATTAGGGCTTCTATTAGTTTCTGGAAAAATTCGGGTTAGAGGTATTAATATTCAAGTAAATAAAATTGAAGGGAATCCGAAAACATCAGAGTTACAGAGAAATTTGACTTATGTGGAGTTCGACTTAGAGGGAATCGACAGTGTTTATATTTTGGTGAAGGATAAATAATAGCTATAGGTATGATAGGTATAGTGTTAGAATTCTTTTGTGTGTTCATATTGCCACAACTTTGTGTTTTCTATTCAAATGACAGAAAAGGACATAATGGAATAATTGCAATACATATAAATGTATAGGATAATAGGTATACCTAGTTGGTATTCATTATCATAGTTGTAATAATGTAGGTTCAGATAAAAAAAATATTTTCAGACGTAGGTCGGGATATTTTTCATAAAAAAAAAACATAAAAAAAACAACAAGGATTTTTTTTTTCTATTTGTTGTTATGGTTTAGACATATTAAAACCACGGCTGTTTTAATGACCAAAAATATGCTATTTAGAGACAAAAAATTATGAGAAAAATATCAAAAAATATTATATGTAGATTATATGGTTTTGATTGACAATGAGTTTCTTTTTAATTTTTATCAGTTGCAGGACATCTAAGCGCCACAGATCTTTTTACTCTTAACTCGATATTTGAGGACTCTGAGAAATAAATTTTTTTAAATATATTAAGAAAAGTTTGCGATAAAAAAATTACTTTTATTTAATTTTTTTGTCTCAAAATAATTTTTTTCAAAAAAAAATGAACAAACTGTCAAAAAAAAATTGGTTAAAAAATAAATTGTTGACAAATTTTTGTCGGAAAAATAAAAAAATTCAAAAAAAAATTGTGAATCTAAAAATCGTGAAAAAATTGTCATAATGTAATTTTTCAAAAAAAAAAAATTCTTTCCAGTGAACAAACGTATACACCCAGCGACAAAAAAAAAGTAGGTATTAGGTATACATATCTGCTGAGTAAAACCTTGGGTGTATTCAGAACTCTTGGGATACCTAGTTACTTAGTTTTTTTTTTTGTTTAATTTTTTAATTTTATGTATTTTAAATTTAAAAAAAACTGCTTTTTTGTTTTAAAAATGCAAAAATAAGTCAAAATTCACAGTTTGGAAAAACTCCTATTTCTGAAATTTGAGGACAAGAAAATTATATTTTCTTGAAAAATATAACAGTAAGTTAGTTTAACGACTATTTAATAAAAAATTAAGTACAAAATAAATTAATATTTGGTCGTTCCGCCCCTTTTCTTCATGACTACGCGAATGCGGTTTGCCATGGAATTGAACAACTTTTTCAAATAATTTTCATTCATTTCGCTGTACCAAACCTCTTCAATCACCGATTTCATCTCAATGATGGTTTTTGGACGTTTTTCTCTTATTTTTTTTTCACCCATTTGCTGCCAACAGTTCTCAATCGGATTCAGGTCCGGACTGTTTTTTGGCCATGGAAGTGACAAATTCCAAGAGAATCTTTGTGATTTTTTACCTGAATATAAAGAACTCATCAATTTTTCTAAAATTGCCTAGAAGAATGCAATAAATTAAGTTTAAACGTACCAGGCCCGGTGGCATGGAGCTGAGTCATCTTGGAAATTAAAATTTCCGGAATGCTCGGAGAATTGCTCCAATGTTTGCAAAACACCTTCAGTTATTATTTCAATGTATTTTGCAGCATTCACAGTACCTTCCCGCATAATAATGGCAATTGCCATCGGATCCGAACAAGTAATCTTTGTAATTTTAAGCCCATTGCAGTCTTTGTTTTTTCATTCTGCATGTAGGCAGAGGCTTTTTTGCAGTTCGTCAATCCCATATTATTGAGGGGTCTTTGAATAGTTCTGTCACTTATTTTTTTTTTCAGTTTGTGAGTGAAACGTTTTATTAATGTCGCCAGCATGATGAAATCGGTTCCGGATTGAAAGTCGCTGAATAAGACGCTCTTCTCTTGATGTTATCGACTTAGGCTTCCACTTCCTGTTTTCCGCGAAATTAAACCATCAGAATCGTAAAAAAAATTGGTCAAAGATTACCTAAATTGTGAAAAAAAGTTTTATCCAACAAAAATTTGACAGAGCAACACAGAAAAACAAATTTTGGTATTCACATTTTGAGCTACTTTACTATGAAATCCCATTCAAAACAAAGTAAATATTTCTATAAAGAAATCGGATTGATTTAATGAAGACAAACTTATTGATATTTTTATTAAAAAGAATACCACTTAAAGAAGGCGTTTACTTATTAAAATTTAATCCCTAAAAATGCAAATGCAAGGTTCAATCACATACAAAGAAATGTTCCTGTTATCTGTGATTTGAAATGATTGACTTTTGATATGGGAATTTTCTACTACGCATTGAAACAGCGGTAGGCAAGGCCGTATTCAGGGAGGGTTCACAGGGGTTTGAAAGACCCCCCCCCCCCCCCCCGAAATGAAGGAATTTAATGACAATGTGTGAAACTCGATGGGTTGAGAATCATGATGGCTTGATAAGGTTTAAAGAACTTTTTAAAGGCATAGTGCTCACTTTGCAGGAGTTAAGCACTGATATGGATTCTGAAATCTCATCTAAAGCGAATTGTTTTTTGAAATCAGTTTTGTCCAGTGACTTTTTGATAAGCTTATGCTGCTTAAGCATATTATTTTCATACACATTACCATTGTGTAAAATTTTACAATCTCCCTCTTGTGACCTAGTGTCAGCTCTGGAACACGTACAGCTAGTGACAAATGCGTTTCGAAAAATTCGAGAAAATGTTGTTGCTGAATTCAAAGATATCTTTGACGCTGCGCAAGGCCTTCTAAATATTGTGAATGAAAATGAAACTTTAAAAATTCCACGAACAGCATTGAGGCAGCAACCCGAGTCAATGTAAACACTCAGATCCTGAAAATTATTTTAGGATAGTTGTTATGATTCCTCTGCTAGATGATTTCATAACTCAGCTTAAAATGCGGTTTGAGAAACATAAGTCTGTCCTATCATCACTGTATATTTTGATACCTTCAGTACTTGGGAAAAGTGAAGAAAAATTTAACGCAGAAAACTTCCAATTTTATAAAAGATTTTTGGATTGGGACACGTTTAAGGCTGAGTTTATGATGTGGAAGATAAAATGTCATGAATAGGAAGAAAGCGAGCTATAACAGCTCTTGGAGACTGCAGTGAGGATATTTTCCCCAATATACATAAACTTTTAAAAATTTTGGCAACTTTACCAGTATCAACATGCTCTCCTGAAAGAACGTTTTCGACGCTGAAACGACTGAAAACATTTTTAAGAAATTCCACGGGTGAAGAACTGTTAACTGGATTAGCGTTAGTGTCAATTCATCGACATATCGAAATAAATACCGACGAAGTGATTGATGTTTTTGGAGTAAAAAAGGCCAGGCGATTAGATATACTTATGTAAAATAATGTTAATTTTTGCTTACTCTTTGTTGTTCCTTCTTTAACCTATTTTACCTTTTTCCATTATATGTACATACATATAAATACTACTCATTAAATATAACTGAAATTTGAAATTTAAGATTTTTTATTATACTGAATATTTTACAACATAAAAGGTGAAAAGATATTTTTCAGAAAACATAACCCCCCCTGAAATATTTGTCTGGCTACGGCCTTGGCGGTAGGGTGTTCAGCTGGGAATCACAAGGTAATTAATAAATTTGTTTTAAGTCAGTAAGATTTTCTCTATTGTTTTAATATGAACTACCTCTTGAATCAAAACTATACCGAAATTTTTTATTTTTCTTCTTCTATTTGTATGTGATTCATTTTTCTCTCTGCAAGACGCTTAACACGCTGAAAATGCTCAAGACTCCGAAGACACCTAAGACGCGGAAGACGCGGACCAAGGCGATCAAGCCAACGATGTTGTCAAAAACGCTGAAGATACTCAAGACGCCGGCCGAAGATGCCCAAAATACCGAAGACGCTAAAGAACCACAAGATGCCTGGTTATTTGCCTGGTATCAAAAAAAATTATCACATTTTTTAAAGAAAATTAAGAAATTTAGATTTTGATTTTAAATAATATTCAAATATCAAACTCTAAAATATAATATACACACGAGAAAAAATGAACAAGATAGAATAATGCTTTTTTGCTTTTTGAAAAAATATACACCAAAATCTTCATTCGAAGAGCGTCAATTTATAAGGGCAAAGTTTACATCATATTTTTTTTTTTTATTGAAAAAAAAATCCACACATTTCTCTCAAACTATAAGTGGGTTAAACTTGAAGACATTTTAACCAACAGATGTTTTCAAATAAATATTCATAAAGATAAAATATTTTCGTCATGTTTTTAGATATGTATGTATTGTATATCTTTTAAATTAACACCACATCAAAACAAGGTTAAACTAAAATGTATAGATATACAAAATATAAATTGACAACTTCCATTAATTCATTTGAGTCTTTCTGGTGGTTTTTAATTTTGATAAAGTGGTGATGATTTTTCAACACTAACCTCACAGCTGGTTACTTTCGCAGCTATAATCATATTAAATGTGATTAATTTTCTCTATTAATTCTATTGTCGCCTTAAATTTCTTTAACCAGAATTAATCATTTGAAAAGTTTCGTGTGCCCAATGGTAGTTTGGGTTGAATTTATTTTTTTTTTTTGTTTATTTTTTTGAAGAAAACTTTTTGAACAAACTTAAATTCAACTTATATTTTTGTGAAGAGAAAGAAACGATGAAACTCTGTTACATTAATTAAGAAAACATGAAAATGGTTGGTTATGGCACTTAAAACTGATTTGGGTGTGGTTTTTGTGGTTGGGGTTTTGTATATTTATCCTTCATTTATGATATGGTTGGCAAAAAGGACTTTCTTCTTGTGATATAGGTTGAGTTAAGTGGTTTATTTGAGAATTTTGTTTACTATGTTTGCTTCTTTAATTTATTACTAGTCAACAATGAAAAAAAAAAAATCCATCAGTTTTTTATTATATTTGAATTGGCCGTTAATAAGAGGATAAAATGATATTGAAATAGTTTTAGGCAAAAGAATAATAAGTCCACTACTGTATCTCACAAACTATTGTTTCAGAACTGAATGTATTTACTCGCTACATATTTATTTCATGAAAAGGTACATTGTGCTGTGGCTATATGTTTGTAGCGCGTGATATGTCTATGTAGTGACCACATGTATGTAGGTATGCAATGAGCGCACCGATACTAATGTAATGTATTGGATACATAGCTGTGTAGAGATATGTATCCAATACATTACATGATTGAAGCGATATGTAATGATTACATATATTTTTGAAATTCATAAGATGAACAATTTATGTTTATGTAGATATTATTGAATTTAATGAATGTATATAAAACTGTATAGCGTACCTAACCACTAGATAACAATGTGCTCCTCACACACACGTCGGTTAGCTATGAAAAGAAAATGTTAAAAAAATTTTGTTGTATGTAGTCTATACATAATCTTATAAGAATCCATTAGCTGTAGAAAAACAAGTGCTGAGCACAAAATCCCTTCAATAAGAGACGTGTGATTAATACAGTAGATATGTACTAACTACATACTTTTTAAAAAATCGTTAACCCGTTGAATAAAAGCGGTTTGAGTCACAGAGAGCAAAGTGTTAATGGCAATTAACGTCTATTTCGACATGTATTAAATACATCCATATCTGTAATTAATAATTTATCCTCAGCCCACACCTGACTTGTAATTATGTAGTGATTCCTTGAATGTTAATTAGATTATGTTGTTTCTAGATGTAATGATTACAAAAGTTATGTGTCAAGAAAACTATGTGATGAGTAAATTCATTGATACACTGTGGATACATTTTCCCTCAGTTTACAAAAGTTCAATTGTTCCTCAACTCATATCTAAATTTTTTCTAACAATGGAATTCTTTAATAAGCTTGTACAACCTGATTGTTTACTATTAAGAACCCAACAATCAGAAGAATAATTTCAAATACTTCGTTTTATTTGAATTCTTTTCAAATAGCTATAAGAAATGTTAGAATTTTCATAATTTCCTACGAAAAATTTCTCTGTGAATTTATTTTGTAAAATATGCATAATCCTATTACTGTTTTTCTTCAATATTCATTATGTAAGGTACCTGGCTACTTTATGCCAATCAATTAAAAAAATTTCATTATATAGGTACAAAGATTCTTGACTTCATCAAAGTTCTTCCTAAAATTTATTGCTTAGTTTTGTTTTTATTTTTTATTTGTTCTTGGAACTTACAGTTAGGTAATTTCTGAATTTACAATGAATTTTATTACAAAATATAAAAATTCCAAAAGTTTTCTTGTTCTACGTTTTGTTGAAGCATTTTATCGATATTTCATTCGAATTTTCTCTTTTTCTAAATCAAAAATATATGTATAAGCATTTCTATATTATATAGACAAGTATAACACCAACCTAACTACCATCATCATGTATAATAGAAAGTCCAATTATTTTTTTGAAAATAACCAAACGTTCTCTCCTTATGCCATAACGTCATTGAATTGCCATCCTTATTTCAAAAGCCTCATGCAGTCAACACTTCAATTCACTTAACACATTCCAAGATAAAAAGAAATTCAATATGTACAAACCGAACCAACATTATGAACAAGGCAAAACAAAGCAAAAGTTTTAAAAGAAAAAAAAAATATATAATATATTGAACCTAAGTTAAGAGTAAAGCTAAGTGAAGAAAAGAATATATATGAAACAAAATATATGTAGAACTCAGCGTGAAAGACAACTACAATATAATTCAATTCAATCTCACACATCCGTTTTCCCATCTGCATTGTTTTTCTTTTTTAAACATAAGTTGGATTCTAAAGGATAATTATGGATCCGTAAGGGAAGACATTTTTTTTTTTTTGTCAGCTATTAATCATTAGTTGGTTTATTTGTCAGACTGTCGAAAATATTTCTGCCGTCAGTTTAGGAATAGTATTAACGCAAGTGTTGACGCAAGTTTTGACGCAAGAGTTAACCCAAATGCCAATGCAAGTGACAAAACATGAGTCAACGCAGGTTTCAAAGAAAGAATTAACGCAGGTGTCAACTCAAGTGTAAGCCCAAGTTTTATAGCAAGTGCCAACATAGGTGGCAACGGAAGTGTCAACGCATGTGTGAACCCAGATGTCAATGCAAGTGTCAAAACATGAGTCAACACAAGTTTCAAGGAAAGAATTAACGCAGGTGTCAACCCAACTGGTAACGCAGTAGTCAACCCAAGCGTTAACGCAAGTTTCATAACAAGTGTCAACATAGGTGGCAACCGAAGTGTCAACGCGTGTGTGAACGCAAATGCCAATGCAAGTGTCAACACAAGAGTCAAAGCAAGTGTCAAAGAAAAAAATGAACGCATGTATCAACGCAAGTGTCAACGCAAAAATCAACGCAAGACCCAACGCTAGCGCCGCGCTGCTGGCCGTCGGAACTCTATGGTCAGAATTCCTTTTGTCAGAATGCCTGTAATCAGTCATCTTTCTATATTCATTTTTTTGTCAACTGTCTGTTTATGAAATATATAAGTTAAATCTGAAAACAATTTCTTACGACACATCCATGTGCTTAATGTATTCAACTCCTACAACATCATTGCCAACGTCGTTATATTCATTGTGTCCTAACTTTACCACATACGTACGTTTCGTTTTATTCTTTTCTTTTCATACATTATTGATATGCAGTGCAATTGAGTTGAATCCATAAACCAATAAACTTCTGCCTGGTGCACAATATTCTTTTCTTTCTTGTATTTTCCATAGATTCAAGAGAAGAATATTTATTTTATTTCTTCGAAAACTATTCGTTTGGTCTGAAGTTAGTATAGGAGCGGCTGGGACGACGTTGGGAATCCTTTTTTTTATAGTTGTTGTTTCTATCTTATCCTTTTATTTTATTTTCATATTTTTCTTTTTGTTTTCGTTACTGTTTGAATATAAAATTTTGGTTGAATTTATTTTAGGAATTTACCTAATGTATTTATATGATTTGGGTAATTTTTTTTTTAAACAACCTTGGAAAGGTATATTTATTTAATTTTTTGGAAAACACAAAGTCACCAGAATATGATGGAAGAATAATGTTAGGAGAGTTGTATGGAGTGGTTTTAATAATTGTTTTTCCTGTCAGATTATAAAGAGAAGTGGTTATCCAAGCATTGTGCTTTGGTTTCATTTAACTTTTGATTATTTAGGTACTCGATTCAGAGGGACTGGGGATAACCAATAGATTAAATAATAGAAAAGAATAAGCATTATAAATGACTTCTTTTATTTACACTCAGCGACACAAAATATGATTTAAGTAAAAAAAAAAAAAAAAAATTACAGATGTTCAGAAGTGGGATTCAATTGACTATCTGCATCGATAAAATCGATATCGCATTAAAAAGATGGAAAATTTTGAAAATTTATAAAACATACTCGCTACATATCTACATATAAACATTTTCAAATTGAATAGGCCAAAAACGGTGGATTTACAGGCTTGATCCAGACTTGATTCAGGCTTAAATTGCATTTTTACAATTGGTTCTTTACATTCATATTTTCCGATCAAAAAGTCGAAAAGAAAGAAAAGAACTTGAAAAAAGGATTATCAGCTTGACATTTAATTACATATTGGTCATCAAAATTGTCAACGCAAGTTTGAAGATAAGTGTCTGCGCAAGTAGTCTTAAGACAAGTTTCAACACACGAATCAACTTAAGGGCCAAAAGAAGTGTCGAATTGAGAGGCTATCTGATATCTACGTAAGTGTTAACGCAATAGCTAAACGTGATTATAGACGAAAGTATCAACGCAAGTTTCAGCTTGAGTGTCCAAGTAACGCAAATTTCGACGCAAATGTGAAGGCAAATGCCGTGTCTTCGCAAGTTTCAACGCAAGTGCTAACACAAATAAGTGTCAATGCGTTCATATGCGTTTATAATCTAGGCATTGCCGACAAGAGTTTAAATGCGTCCTGATATGCACTTCAATGTTTATCTTTAAAAATGGAAAACACCAATGAACAGTTTTACAATTTAAAAAACATAACTTAGTTTCATCTTTCCGTCATGTCAAATCAATTTAGGGAGGGCTAAGAAAATAAAATTCTTTTTCTTAATCCTTTCAACACACTTTACTTTTAAAATTGATTTTTTTAATACTCTTTGATTATAATCAATATAATTATTTCTTTATCATGTCTATTGACAGTTCGTTTAAAACTTCAAAATTTAAAAAATACAATTCGTTCGCGGAAAAAAGAGTGATAGTCTTAAAATTGATAATAATATCAATAATTTAAAAAAAAAAAAAAGTTTGTCGAAAAATTATTTTTATTTATATTTTTTTTTTTTTTTTGAATTTCAACTTTCAATATATAATCGAGGAAAATATTATAACTATAAGAAAAAAAATGTGCGTGTGAAGTTTGTTGGTTGGGTAGGGGTAAAGAGGGAGGAGTGAGAGCCTTCGTTAAAAAAAAATATATTTGTGAATTGAAGATCTTTTAAAAACGTACAATTTAAAATACAAAATACGTCACCTTCAAAATATTTTTAAAAACACCAACATTCCAAAGCAAACAATTTTCCAAGTGGATCCAATTCTTTGTCTCCCCCGCGAGAATGAAATGAAAAAAAAAAAACATAAAAGCCCCCTCCCCTCGACATTTTCATATTAAATGGCAAAAATACTTAAGAATAAAAAAGGAATTTTTATGTTAAAGGTTTAACTGTTAGGCTATATAAGTAGACAGAGCCGAGTAAATATAGAACGGTTAGTGACCAACATAAATAAAAAAAAAATAAAAAAAAATTCTACGTTCGTTTTGCAATAAGATATGAGACCGCGAAACAGGACGGATGCAGCAATAGTATGGTGGGGTCGTTAAGGTGCAGTTGTAGTAGGTGGTGGTGTTGATGGTATAGCAGCAAAGGAAAAAGGAAATATTAAATAGTAAAAAAAAAAAAAAACAAATTAAAAGCAAAAACGGAAGCGAACTTTAGCAAAAGAATTCGAATGAACCTGAATGAAAATATTACAAAGGACTTAAAGTTTAATTGAAAAGCTTCTCCCCTCCCCCCCCCCCACTTATTTTATATAAATATACTCGTAGTATACATATATGTACAGTTATTTAGATAGGTATGTTTGTCTGTCCTAGAACTTTTTTGTTGTTGTTGTTGTATATTTCCAACTAAGCTCTGCGTATCCTTTTTTGTTTATTTCTACTGTTCTATGACTCTCGTTGATGATTATAATGGATGTATTGTTTAGAAGCCGGGACAAGGAATGGCATAAGGACAAAAAGGAGCGAGCCTCCTGCATCACAAAATATATATATCTATAAACTAGCTCTGATGGCGGAATGCAAAATAAAAAAAAATATAAAAAACAGTGAATTGTTCAAGAGAGCGAGCTATAGAAACCAAGAGGAAAGGATTCTTCGCGTCGTCGACGGTCGCTCCCAGGGAATAGGGATATACATATATATGTTTATATAGGAATATAGGAAACTCATAAAGAAGGATCTATATCATGGCCATCTTTTCATTGGAAAAATTGTTCTTCGCCTATTTTGTGCCACGAATAGAAAAAAAAAAAAAAAAACAACGAGCAGAAACTGAATGACTTTAATGCCGTTGTCCTTTAAGGACTTAAAAACCGGGAGATACCATTCCGTTGACTTTCTACCTGCTACTATATGCAATTGCAGAAGGAGTCCTTTAAAAGGAGGAACTATTTTTGTATTAACGGAGAGATCTTTTCAGAAAAAGAACTATCTATTCGCGCGCGTACGCTAAGTTTTTGTCATTTTCTTATTTTTTTTTTTTTTGTTGAACAAAGATTCATCCTTTATTTATAGAACTGCTAATGCAGTGTGTGTATTGTGAAATATTTCTATGTCCTATACAATCATACTCATAAAGTTTTCTTTTTTTTTTATTCTTCATTTTTATTCATTCTATCCCCTTGTCCCCCCGCAACTCTAACCCATTCTCACAGTCTGAAGTACAGAGTCCTTGCAGAAGTTCCTTCATGCGCATCCTTGCTGCTTGTTTGGTTGCATACGAAAAACTTATTCGTTCTAACAAATCCTTTCCTTGTATATGGAAAGCCTGCAAAAAAAAAAAGTGCACAATGAAGGATCGAGCGAGGAAGAGAGTAGGTAAGGTAGATAGGGTATGGCGAATTAAATAAAGACGGGAAGCAGTGCTAATTTGTTTTCTCTTTTTTTATAGTTCTTTTTTTCGAGTTTGTAATCTTTTTGCACGGGATTTTGATTCAGTTTTTCTTTTCTTTTTTTTTTTTTTTGTTATTTTGTTGTAATTTTCATTTATTTTTAAAGGATGCTATTGCATTTGCAGTGTTTTTTTTTTTTTTTGTTTTGTTGTTGTGAGTGAAGCAGGAAATAGAGGATCTCTATACATAGGCAATTTTCTGCATGTGAGATTTTGTTTTTTAATTTCTTTTGTTGTTGTTGATGTTGGTCTGTGAGAATGTCTCTTTACTATTTCATTTTTGTTCGTCCTTGTTTTCTTCTGCAGAAGCGAAGAACGCTGATTCTGCTGCAGTTGACGTGGTCCTGTCTTCCTCGCTTGTTATGTGTTTTTAATTTTTTTTTTTTTTTGTAGGGCAAGGAAGAAGGCAGAAAGTGACAGTTTCCTGTTTTGCAGGTAATACATCATAGTTAACTGTTCATTTATGCTGATATAACAGATGTTAATTGTGTTTTTATTCTTGCTCATCTTTTCTTCGTTTTTTTTATTTTATTATTTTAGAAGAGAAAGGTAAATTATGTTGAAGAAAAAAAAATAAAAAACTAAAGAGGAGACATGAGGAAGGAGTACGATGATGATGATGATGATGATGGATAAAAAAAAATGAAACCAGGTCAGTGAAGAGGTGATGGAAATTTAATGTCAGCATGTGATGTTGGCTTTTGGAGGATTTTTCTTTTTTAATAAAGATTATTTTGAAATAGGTAGCTATATGCAAAAGAAGCCTTGATGAATGGAGATTAAAAAGGAAAATTAAAAAATATATGTGAAAAAAAAAATATTGCATATATAATGAAAAAAATTGCAGCTCCAGTGAGAGGAGCAAAATATATAATAAAAACAGTTTTACTTTTTTTTTTTTGATTACTACTTTGGGGCTAAAAAGGGGCTTTGTTTATTCAAGCATTAAATAAAAGAAGGATAATGTAATGATATCAGAGGATTTTTTTATTTTAGTTTTACTTCCTTTCTTTCTACTTTTTTTTTGTAATAAAACTATCTTATTAAACAAGAAGAAAAAGCTAATTATAGAAGGAGTTAAATATACAAGTTAATGGCTTCTGGAACATTTATGAGCTAGGATAAGGAATTTTTTCTTTTCTAGTTTAATTTTGCAAAAGAAAATGCTTTGATTGTTTGTTAATTCAAGAAAATTGGATAGTCATCACATCTAGACAACGCGGATGACGTATGCTTAATCTCTCATAGGATCATGGATATCCATCAAATGACGACAAGGGTGGAGAAGAGAGAAGCTGAAACCTTCGGGTTTAAGATCAATACGGCAAAAACAAAGAGGATCAGCCTTCGAACTTCCTCATCTACTCAAATAGATATTTCTGGACAACCAGTAGCGATGGTAGAGAGTTTTCAATACCTTGTCCCTACTCATGGCGGGACCGAACAAGATATAAGCAGTCGAATTGGGAAAGCAAAGGCTGCGTTCGGAATGCTGTTCAAAATATGGAGGAACAACTCTATAAGCTTAAAGACCAAGCTATGATTGTTCCGCTCCAATGTAGAATCCGTGCTTCTTTATGGATGCAGCACTAGGAAAGTAACACCCACTGTAACAAGAAAGCTGCAAACGTTCGTGAATAGATATCTGCGAAACATCTTGCGGATTTTCTGGCCTAACCGTATCTGTAATGATGAACTTCATGCGAGGACAGGTCAGGAACCCATCGATTCTATAATACGAAAACGTAAGTGGCAGTGGATTGGACATACGCTACGTTCATTACGGGTCCAGCGATGCAATGGAACCCTGTCACGCAGCAAGGCAGAGGAGTGGGCCGACATGGAAGTACTTGGCGAAGAACGGTCGAAGAGGAATCAGCACAACTGGGGAAGAGTTGGAGAGAGCTGAGGTTCGTAGGAGTAGTTAAGGCCCTATGCCCCACAAGGGGAACCCCACAGACGTAAAAGGTCTGAGGACCTAACGAACGACAGCGATATTAAGTGTTCCATTTAATTGATAAAAATTCTAAAAATATGCCACGCCTCTTGAATGAAAAATTTTAGGTTAATCTTCCAACCCTAGGTTCTTGTAAAATTTAACAATTCCACAGCAATCGAAAGTTCATCATATAATTGATGTGAATTCTGAGAAAGTGGGTGGATACCTACCACGCCCTCTAAATGGAAAATCAGAATTTTTTGTCTTTGACTTAAACCCTACCACTCTACAAAATTTCGTCACTCTGTTCCTTTCGGAAGTGCTTCATATAATTGGTGACAAATATGAGAAAATTAAGTCGGTACCACGCCCCCTGAATGAAAAATTAAACCACAAGACCAATACTTGTACAGTAATTTTCATGAAATGTCAGTCAGCCAAGTCAGTTAGTGCGTTATGGTTCTTGTGATTTTCGAAGTCCTAAATCTCAAGAACCATTAATGCTAAAGAGTTGAAAACTGGGGAGGCACGTCGAAAATCGTCTGAGTTTGTTCGTGTAAAAAGGGTACTACAGTGCCGGAACAAAACTAGGTACCGTGACCTTTGATTAGAAAATTTAAGGTCCAAAAGAACCCAAATAAACTTTGAAGTTTAGAACACGAGTCTTTACTCCTCATATTTATTTTTCTGCATGCGCTGCTTTATAGCATATCTACATATTTATCGATCTATTCTAATTCGTTTACATGTTTTTAAATAAACTTGTTTGATTGGTCCCCACACAATTCCATGTGCAAAGATATAAATTTCTATTAAATAAATGCAGCTGACAAAACCATAAATATTCAATCAATTTTATCGAGCACAATTGAGCACACGATAAATGCTTTTTGTCAACTTACAAATATTTGCAGCTGCCAGAGGATTTATTTATCAAAACCAAATACACCTTGTTAAGTAAACTCACCCTATCTGGATAGACAAGTAATAAATAGGGATAGGTAATCTCAAAAAAAAAAATCATTAATCGTTACAGAAAATTAACTAGGAATAAGGCCATATGTGAACAAACAAAACACCCTCATCTACAAGTATTATATGGTTTTCCAAACCCGGAGAAAAGTTTACCCTTCTTAAATACAATTATGACGGTATTCAATTTGGAATTTGATATTTGAGTGAACTGCATGTGGAAAAAGGGAAACGTTAATAGTGTTGCTTTAACTTAATGTAACTCAATAAAAATTAATGTTTGATTTTGAAAAACAATGTTTTTGAGATTTACAAATAATAAAAAGGAAATTAGATTTGAAATGATACATTTTTGTACGAATGCAAGGAATTTTATGAGCCATGACTTTAAAATTAACACCCTTTGCTATGCATTTACATTTTAAATTATAATTGTCATAAGGTCGTATTGGCTTACTTTCCTCTATGGTAGAATTTTGTTGTATCTTTTGGTATAATGTTAAGGGCGTTTGTCTATCACGTCAGTTACAATAATTTTAGTTTTTTCACGGTAATTTATCGGATCATGCAAAAAAAAGTACTTTTTCATGCAATATTTCTTAATTACAGTCGATTTCCTCTAAGTCGAACTCCCCCTAAGTCAAATTTCCTTTTGATTCGACCTTTTTCCCGATATTTTGGGATTCCCTTGAATTTAATTAAATTAATATTAACACACCCTCTAAATCATTGTATGTTCATTTAAGCTAAAGGGACGTCTATTATTTTGAACTCAAATACATATATGATTCAAGAGAATCATTTTGGAAATTTTGGAATAGGTTTTTGTATTAATAATTTTATAACCATTCTCTTATATAATTCTAGTAACTGGATCAGAAAAGAATGGTTAAAAAAATTCCGAAAGAAGGATTCTAAAAAAAAATTGACAGAAAAAAAAAATTGTTAGCAAAATTGTCGAAAAACAACACGTATCAGAACGTTAAAATTGGTTAGCAAAAAAAATTGTCAAAAATAAAATTTGATGAAAAATAGTTCGCCCTCAAAAAAAAAAGTTGAAAAAATGAGGAAAATAGAATTCTAAAAAAATATCAACAGAAAAAACTGGCTAAAAAAATTCTTCAAGAAATTGACAGCTAAAAGTTATCGAAGAAATCGTTAGGTAGCAGTGGAATTCTCTTAAGAAATTGGTTAAACCAAATATTCTCAAATAAATTGGACAAAAAAACTGACAGTTAGTAAAAAAAAATTGTCCGTAGAAATGTTCGTCCTTAAAAAAAAACTGGTGCAAAAAGTTAGAAAAAAATTGTCAAACAAAAATTTCAAACACTTTTTTTCAGGGAACAACCTACAGAGTCAAATAGTTCACCAGCATTTGCCAATCAACCAACCAGTGTTGTGTCTGTGTTTCAAAAAATTTAAGTAAGGGTCATTTTACTACAGGTTTCCTCATTCGTATATTAATTAGAGATTGGGGCCCTCATCTAACTTTGGAGCATCAAAAAAAAAAACTTAATTAAAGACAAGCGAGATTCATTAAAAAAAATGTTTTCGAAAAAGGGGTTGTTTTCATGGCAACTCTACGAATAACCCTTTCAACTTCAACCCTTTTTTAGAGCTACCATTCAATGACAGTTACTCAGAACATTTTTGTTTTTTCTTTTTTTTAAAGTTCACTTTATCCTTTCAATACAGGGGGTGAATTTATACATAGTTAACACATCTTGAGGTAATTTGAAAAAAAAAGTCAAAGCTATTAACGTCAATTAACTAAATAGGTGTTCTTATGTTTGAAGTAGTACTGGTAACTTGATTGGAGTCAATTTTGCAGAGAATTTCGGTTTCGAATTATCGGTGATGGGGGACCATTTACAACTTACCAAAAAAAAAAGCCTAACCCGTTTATTGAACTTTAAAATGGTAGTTTAAAATTGTTAACCAGTTGAATTGATGAAAATAAACTTTTGAACATCACCCTACTTGTGATGAATTCTCTGGTATTAGTTAAGCAACCCAATAAATTATTGTAGTTATATTAAGCATGAACATTGCTTAGCCCCGTATGGGCATTTTTTCGTCCATTTCCTTGGAGTTTAAAAAATAATTTTATTGTTATCAAAATTATTAATTAGTATACAGGGTGTCGCAGTAATCATATCCAAACTGGAAATACTGATGTCTCTCAAGTTAGCAGACCAAGGTCAGCAGAACAAATTTTTTGTGATGACATTAATTGAGGCCGTGAGAGCAATAGTGGCGTAACCCATAAAATTCACTTGAGAGCTACGAGAGATTTAAGAAACAGGGTTTCTTTAAACATTTTTTGTATTTTCCCTTTGACATTTTTGAATAATCTTAAAACTACGAACAAAAACCCTTATTTAACTCTTAAAACTAATATTGCACTCCCACACTAAGTTTTTTAAATTATAATGTATATACTAGGTCGCAGTTCCGAAGAAAACAAACATTGCCAAAGGATTCCTTTTAGAAAAGTAAACCATTCGACAAATTCATTCACTCCAAATCTACAGCCTTTAAATATATATATAAAATAATAATATATATAAAATAATAATATATATATAAAATAATATTATGCTGATGTCTCTCAAGTTAGCAGACCAAGATCAACAGAACAAACTTTTTGTGATGACATTAACTAGTGCTTAATTAATGCTCCAATAGTTTTGGAAAAAATTTATGTTCTGCTTACTTCAAAGTTCGGGTTTAGCAGAAAAATTTTCGAAAAATCTAAATTTAAAAATATGAAAATTTCAAAAGAAAAAAATTTTTTGAAAAATAAAAATTATATTATTTTCGTCTCAAATTTTTTTGATTAGTTAATAGATCACTTAGCTTGAATTAAATTCTATATTTTAAGAACTACTTTCCAAGATTTTATAAAAAAATTATTTGAGTCGAAAATTTGTTTGATTTTTGAAAAAAAAAACCCTGATCAAGGGTTAGCAGAACATGGAAAAAATTTATTTTTATTTTTGAAAATATTTTTTTGGAAATTTTCATATTTTTCTTTAATACATGTTTTAAAAATTTTTTTTTTTGAGGACACTGACATGTTTTTTCTTTAATTTTTTTTCACAATTTTTTGTTGATAATGTTTTCTACATTTTTTTTCTTTGGTCAATTTTTATTCTCAGAACTTTTTTTTTAATTCTATTTTTATAGAACTTATTTTAAGGTTCCTATTTTTTGACCGAATTTTTGTTTACCAAAACTTTTTTTCGACAAAACTTTTACACAATTTATTTTTTGAGCAGTTTTTATTCTCGCGGTTCAAAAATAACTTTTTCAGCATTTTATTTTTTAAAAAATTTATTTTGAAAAAATCGACAAAATGTTGTTTTCCCAAAATTTTTGAAATTCTCTTAAGTATTCACAATTTCTTGAAAACCTCAAAATACTTTTAACCACCGAACATACGCTAGGTAAGCAACGGAGTTACGTGATCAGAGTAGTGCGCCCAAAAACTGATGTAACGGTAAATAATAAGACGGGCAACTTAGGTGGCTTAAAACTACCGCTCGTTTTAATTCGAGCATTTTGCGCTAGATTTTCAAAAATTCAGTAGACAAAATTTAGTAATAGGTATGGATATGTTAACAAGTAGTTATCGTCGTTGTCGTCGTCATTGCTAAATGATAAAACCTCTTTATCAAACCAACAATGAAAATTAATTTCATCACATATTCCTCTCAAAAGCTTAGTTATCACAAGCAAACTTTGTAAGTGATTTCGGTTGCTCTAGTGATAGTGTTTCAGAATTACATTCTATACATTAAAACCTTGTTAAGCACTGTTCTAAGAGTTAATTAAAATAAAATCCATAGAAATGAAGAAATTCCACATAACTCAAACACTTTTTCTTTCTATATAATTTAATATCAAAAGCGGATTAAACTTATACAAAAAAAAAAAAACACATACCCATACAAAGAAGGTATAAAACCAAAATGAAGATTTAAGTCCTCTAACATTGATTAGTTTCGTCCTTTTTTTTTTTGTTGTTGTATGAACTCTGTATGTCAGCGAGTGTTCCATTCCGTTAGAGTAGCTAGTACGATTATAAGAAAAAAAAAAATTATATAGAAAAACTTTCAACAGTTTTCTACTGCTTCTCCTATACGACGAAGACGAAGACGAAGAGTTATTCGAATTACCCAATCTACGCTTGTTTTTGCTTCCTTCTTTTCACAGAACAGAAAAGATTATGTTTTTCTAAGAAAATCCGTAAAATCCGAGATAAAAATTGTTTTTAATAAATTTCTCATGAAATATTTTGTTCAGATAGACGTATTATGGTATAGAAGAAGAGAAGCTATGTTATGCTGTTTGTGAGTGTGTTTTATGTTGGAAGGAGCTTGAGCTTATGCGGTTGCATGCTAACATGGTTTTGTGCTTCCTTTTTGGCAGGTGGGTGGTAATTTTGCCATCATCCATCCACAAGCATGCAGCACAATTGCAAGAGCACTTTTGTTCCGCTTCCGGTTTTGTAGTAGGTACACTATAAAAGAAGGACCAAACGAGTCCAAAACAACCGACAACGATGATGACGAGGACGACGACGCTAGCGACCAACGACCGACGAACAACACGTAAAGAATTTCTTGAGAAACAATGAAGTTTTTTTTTTTTTTTTATTTTTGGTTTTCTTGTTTGCGCTGTTATGCTATAACTATGATATGTTTTATATAACATCCAGCTTAATATGAAATAAGCATGCTGACTGGTGATGGTGGTAAAAGCTCGAAAGGAATTTGCCAGGATTTATATTGCAACAGTAACGAAAAATTCCGGTAGTGGTGTTGAGTGCAACACATTTTTTTTGTTCTTGTTAAGAATTTAGTTCTGATTGCGACATATGGATTGGAAGCACGAAGGTTGGAATTATATTTTTCAAATCATTTGAGTATTTTTTTTTTCTGTTATATATTAAGGAAACTATTCATGTCTCTGTTTAAAAATTGTGAATTTAAAAAGAGATAATTGGGAGAAGATTTTATTTAAAATGTACGGTGGTCGAGTACATTAAGTTTTTAAGACATTTGTACTGAATAAAAAAAAACTCTACGATGTCTTTTATCACAGGGACCTATTGTTTCGAAAAATGAACATTTTATTTTAAAATTCAAAAAAAAAAAAACTTAAGAAATTCGATACCACAAAACAAAAGTTCAAAAATGTACAAAATGTACAAAAGGACGAACGTACGAAAAATTTGTTCAAACATTCAAAAGTGCTTTGTTGCAAAAGCACATAACAAAAATAAAAAGAGGCTGGGTGCGACCCACACTGATAACTTCCCATTTGTGATCTTGAAAACTTCGTATTTAGTTTTTTTTTTCAAATAACCAAATTTTCTGTGAAACAAACTTTAGCTGCTAAATTCAAACAATCATTATTTTAAGATTGAAAAGCATTTTAATTATTTAAAGAGATTTACGAAATGCACATATACATATTATAGAGATTGTTGATGTATAAGTTGTTTCCACTTGACCAGGAGGTAAACTTCCATCACGCGTTTTTTTTTACGAATGTGGAATTTTCTTAGTTCGGTTTAAATTTTTGTTTAAAATGTCAGCAAAGTATATGTCAAATATATACCCGCTGTAAAAAATTTTATTATGTATAAAATTAAATACCTAATGGCAAAGTCATTGCTCGTTCTCGTTTTATATTTTTAAATATATTTTATATTTTTTGTTCGTTCTCAGGATATTCGAGCTGAAATACAATTGTAACTACTTTTCTTTAGAATTTTTTGTAGTTTTTAATTTTTTGTAAAAAAAACTGTCCATTGATTTTTTCACTAGTAGTCAAAAACAACATTTTTCGTAAAATAAAATTATTTTAAAGTTAATATCGTTTTTCCATCTTAGGATATTCGAGTTATAAAATTTTTTTTTTTAGTTTTTTTTGATTTAAAAAAATAACGATATATTGATTTTTTTCCAAATTCATATCAAATTCGTATGACTTCAGAATGTGTCGAATAAAATTTATTTCAAGTCAATAGCATTATTTGTTCGTGAGATATTTGAGCCCAACCAAAATTGTCACTTCTTTTTTAAACTGCTACTTTTACAACTGATTGAATATTAATAAACGCCCTTTCAGCTTCTTTTGAAGTTTTTATCTGTAAAACAAAATTTATTTCAAGTCTATATCTCTACTCGTTCTTGAGATATCGACGACGAAAAATGGTAGCAGAACGTACGGACGTATACGGACGTACGAACGTACGTACACACGCACACACAGACATCTCTCTAAAAATGATTGATATAGGCTCTAGTTACCTTGAAACGTCGAGAAATGTCAAAAAATTCAATTTGACAAATCAGACCGATTACAATAACTCCCTATGGAAAGTTAAAAAAAAGGACAGAATAAGAAAGTACAGATAGATACAAGCACAAAAAAAGGATAAAAGTACATTAGAACAAAAGTACGAAAATATTCAAGAGTATGAACTTAAGTCCGATTTTTGTGTACTCATTTATAACTTTTTTTATTTTTTTACCTAAAACAAAAACATCGGATATTTTGTTTTATTAAACTTTGTAATTTAATAAGGCGTGTTTTTTTAATAAAACAACTGTTTTGTAAAATATTTACTTTGTTGTATTCGAAATTTTTATTAGGTGCATAATTCAAAATTTACTTTAACAATTTTTTAACAAAAAAAAATATAAATTTTTGAAATATGAAAATGAAATTCTTGAAAAAAAAGAAATGTTTGAAAAAAATGATATTTTTGAAAATAAATGAAATTTTTGAAAAATGCATTTAAAAAATAGTAGAGCATATACTGTGGTGGACATATAAATAGCACACATTTTTGTTCATTTTCGTCCTTTATTAAATTCATTATAATAATAATTTACTGTTTATTTACATGAATTTTTTACGGCTTAAATCAAATTTAAATATTTCTTAATCTATTAGAATCCGAAGATTTTTTTTTATTTTCAGTTATTTCTGTAAAAAAGTAGGCATAAAACCCAAAGTTAGTATTTTTTTGTATTCTAGCCTGGACTTTTAAATAGCACATTCCTTTTAATTTCACGTTCAAAGTTAATATTAACTTCCCATAGGGAGTTATTGTAATCGGTCCGATTTGTCAAATTGAAATTTTTGACATTTCTCGACGTTTCAAGGTCCCTAGAGCCTATATCAATCATTTTTAGAGAGATGTCTGTGTGTGCGTGTGTACTTACGTTCGTACGTCCGTACGTCCGTACGTTCTGGTACCATTTTTCGTCGTCGATATCTCAAGAACGAGTAGAGATATCGCCTTGAAATAAATTTTGTTTCACAGATAATAACTTCGAAAGAAGCTGAAAGGGCGTTTATTCATATTCAATCAGTTGGTTTTTTTTACTATAGCAGTTTAAAAAAGAAGTGAAAATTTTGGTTGGGCTCAAATATCTCACGAACAAATAATGCTATTGACTTGAAATAAATTTTATTCGACACATTATGACGTCATACAAATTTGATATGAATTTGGAAAAAAATCAATATACCGTTATTTTTTAAAATCAAAAAAACTAAAAAAAAATTTTTTATAACTGGAATATCCTTAGATGGAAAAACGATATTAACTTAAAAATAATTTTATTTTACGAAAAATGTTGTTTTTGACTACTGGTGAAAATTTCAAAAAAATTCAATGGACAGTTTTTTTACAAAAAATTAAAAACTACAAAAAATTCTCCAGAAAATTGGTATAAATTGTCTTTCGACTCAAATT
This sequence comes from Syrphus vitripennis, assembly GCA_958431115.1. Classification (NCBI taxonomy): domain Eukaryota; kingdom Metazoa; phylum Arthropoda; class Insecta; order Diptera; family Syrphidae; genus Syrphus; species Syrphus vitripennis. The sequence goes on from OY288108.1 coordinate 87,996,117, forward strand.
TCTCAAAAACGGGTAATGATATTGATTTCTTGTTTGTTTTATTTTCTACATAACATAATTGTTAGCAACTGATAAAATTTTGACAAATATTGAATGGGCAGTTTTTTAACAAAAAATCAAAAACTGTTAAAAATTCTAATGAAAAGTAGTTACAATATTGTATTTCAGCTCGAATATCCTGAGAACGAACAACGATTGTGCCTTCTAAAATATTTTATTTTATACATAGTACAATTTTGTATGAACGGTTTAATTTTGACATATCTAATTGACAGTTTTTGACAAAAAAATATAAAAAAAAAAACTAAAAAGTGGTAAAATTGGTTTTTTGACTCGAATATCTTGAGAACGAGCAATGATATTGACTTTGCCATTAGGTATTTAATTTTATACATAATAAATTTTTTTTACAGCGGGTTTATATTTGACATTATACTTAAATGTGCATTTCGTAAATCTCTTTAAATAATTAAAATGCTTTTCAATCTTAAAATAATGATTGTTTGAATTTAACAGCTAAAGTTTGTTTCGCAGAAAATTTGGTTATTTGAAAAAAACTAAATATAAAGTTTTCAAGATCACAAATGGGAAGTTATCAGTGTGGGTCGCACCCAGCCTCTTTTTTAGTTGGAAATCCCTTGTTATTTATCACTGCTTGGCATCTCCTTGGCAAACTCTCTACCAATTTCCTGCACCGATCTATTGGCGTAGCATACCAAGCGTTTTTTATGTTTTCCCACAGCTCATCAAGGTTTTTGGGATTTTTGCCTTCCAATTGACGCTCTATGTCATTCCACAGATTCTCAATCGGATTGAGATCGGGAGACTGAGCCGGCCATTTCAGAACGTTAACACAATTTTCTTCTAAACACGATTTAACTAACCGAGAAGTGTGTTCCGAATCGTTATCGTGCATAAAACGCCATGTCACGGGCAAATTATCATCGGCATAAGGAATCATATAATGTTCCAAAATGCTTTCATAAATTTGCTGATCCATTATTGAGTGTAGTTTTTTTGTTATTTGGGTTGTATTGTTGGTTAGGTCGACGCAAATCATATTTTTTTCCATCTGATCCGAATCTGCAGAACTTTGAATAATCACTCCATAGCACATTCTTCCAAAAATTAAGAGGTTTTCTTTCCAAACTGAATGCGGCATTTCAAATTCTTTTTTGACACAAGTGGTTTTTTCTGCGCTAATTAAATGTCCAAGCTAAAATAATGATCTGTAGCAATTATCGCTCGTAAAACCTAGCTGTCAATAAGAAAACATGAAAATATAACGGTTTTATGCTCTCTAGCCATCATGTGTTCAAACCAAAGAGAAACATAGTTACTTTAACAGAAGAGCTGAGATTTGTATGCAATTCACTTAATGGAAGTTAAAATGTGCTATTTATGTGTCCACCACTGTATATACATAAGCATCATTTCACTTCGGACCCCTCTTAAAGGTCATTAGCAAAAAATTACTGTTGAACAGAATTACCAAAAAAAGTATAGTAGAACAAAAGGATAGAAGGATAAAACTACAAAAGTACAGAAAATCAAAATTGCAGAACAACAAAAGTGAAAAAGATTCAAAGCTCAGTTTTTTCGTAATCATTAAGTATCATTTTTTTTATTTTTCATTTAATCACAAAAAAAAAACAACAAACAAGTTTAATTTCGATTTAATTTAATTATTAATTATAATTTATTTTTTTTTAAATAAGAAATTAGGTGTAACGAAGAGCTAGAAAAAACGCGACTTATAATTGAGGCCGTCAGTGCAATAGTGGCGTAATCCACTTTTTTCAATAATGAGTTTTTCATGAAAATGGGTCCTTTAATATATCTATTTTAATACAAAAATAGTTTTATTCAGCTTTCTACACTCAAAACCAGATGGCACTCAAAAAGGTGTTACTGCATTTTATAATTTGATCATAGTTTGAGTGCAATAGTGGCGTAACCTTCATACTTCTCTTAGAAACTTTTTGTCTTCAGTATAGATTTTGACCTTTTGCTTCGGTATACAGTGAGTGGGCAGTGAAAAAGTTCACATGTTTTGGGATGAGTTTACAGCGTCAAGGGGACCTCAAGCAATTGGGTCTTGTTTTATGCATTATTTAAAAAAGTACATAGGACGGTCTAAAAAAATTATTATGTATTGTGACCAATGTGTGGGCCAAAATAGAAATATAAAACTTTCACTGTTGTGCCAATTTTTGGTATCCCATCCCGATACATTTTTAGTTAGTGGCCATTCCTATTTGCCATTTGAACAAGATTTTGGTGTAATAGAATAGAATACAAAAAATGTATAGTTAACCTCGTCCCAGATGATTGGGTTAACGTCATTTCCTCGGCCAGAAAGAGAAACCCATTTTAAATTGTGAAAAAGACTTCATCTGATTTTTTTTCCACAAAATCTCTCGAAGAAAATATCAAAAACAGGAAAATGTCATTTTCCAATTCCAAGGTTGAATGGCTTAAAATTCAGTGGTTACATTTCGAAAACAATAAAACATTTTCAATTTTTTATAATTATTCCAATGACATTGATGTTTTACTCGAAGAGGTAAATGTAAAAAAGAGACAATCAGTATTTATTTTTACAGAAAACCATGAATGCAATAGTGGCGTAACCCACTTTTTTTCCAAAATACTGTTTAATTTAAAAAAAAAAGCTTGCTCTACAAAGTATGTCTACTTCAAACTCTTCCAAGTTTTAAAATTAATAAAAATGTCAAAGGGAAAATACAAATATTTTTAAAGAAACCTTGTTTCTTAAATCTCTAGTAGCTCTAGAGTGAATTTTATGGGTTACGCCACTATTGCTCTCATGGCCTCAATTACACACCTATTTAAGTACAAACGTTGAAAACCACAGAAGTGTATACATTTAAATAGTGGAAAACAGTTCATGACTATCATAACGCCAAACAGTTTAACTGCAGATTTGCATTCTATAACAAATCAAATTGAATTCTCAAGAAATATGCTGCTAAGTGATTCAGAACGCAAAGTGAGCAGCAACACAAATTACTTATAAATATATGTAAACGGAACATTGAAGCTATTTCTAGTATTATTATCTTTTTTATAAATAAATATAATTCATCTTCATCATCTTTAATTCTTCAGAGTTGTAAGATTTTCTAAAGCTCATACAACACAAATCAATGCAAATTTCTGTAATTATACTCACGTTCAGGAAAGAAATAAAGGAACGGCAAATAATTTAATCAAGGCTCCATTATGAAATTCAAGCACGTCCGTTATACAGACAACCACATTTTCATAGTGTGTGGTGATCTAGAATGTTTTGAATCGCCAATGAGAAAGGAATGGAAGACCAAAATAACATTTCCAAGCAAAAATTTGATTTTTACAATATTTTTGCTGAACTCTTAACCTAAATTCGGTTTTGAATAAAATTTAGACTAACTAAAGTTTGAAGATAATTTTTGTAGGGAAGCTGGAACTGCGTACTCTTCGTAATAGAAAAAAATTAACTTTGGAAGAAATGTCTTAGGACAAAATAAGATCTTGTTAAATATTAGCTACGTTGAACTCGCCTTAGTAGGAAGTGGATCTGGAGATTTAGACTGACAGTCTTCTGACTTATTATGTCCGTTAATTTTCCCTTAAATGGCACAGGGCTTCCACTACTCCTGGGCGCTATAATAGTGTACTGTTTCTGGAGAAGCATTTTAGTTTTCTCCAACTCTGTTTCAGTTGTGCTGATTCCTCTTCGACCATGCTTCGTCAAGTACTTTTAGATCGTCCTGCTCGTGACTTAGGTGTCCTTTGTAATAATCAGATGAATTTTTGAGCTCATTATGATTCTGTTTTGGCAACTTCTTCATTTCATGTCATGATCTCTAATGGGAACACTCTACTGAATCACCCTAATGGTCCACTGACCTCACAAAACTTCTACAGACCTACCGGTCTTGGATTGTTGAAGCATGAAACAGGAGTTTTTGCGCCTGCGTTTCTTTCGCTACAATGTTGGAACGTCGTCGCTAAGTTGGTCACGCTGTATTTTGTGACATCAACAGCAAAAGCAATGACAACTGCTAGAGTAACAGCAACAGTCAAAATGAATCTCAATAGCAACACCACAAGCGACTATAACATCAGAAGTGGTAGCTGCTCAGACATCGAAATCCGAAACTTCCATCAATCTTTCCACTTGATGAATTCCAACAAACTCAACATTTCCAACTAAATCGTACTTTTATTTTTGCCAAAATTAAACAATTAATTATGTTTTTTTTTATAGTACCTTCACTTTAGTCAAATGTTATTTACATATTTGATTCTCACGTTTCAGACATCAATACCTGCCATTATAAAAGTCATAAAACCAATAATAAAAACAATAAAAACAAAACAAATAACCAAAAAGTCTATACTACCAAAAATATGGCACCAGGTTCGAAGAGTATCTTTTCCAACAACCAAATAACAAGGATAACAAACAAAAAAAAAGTCTACATTATCATTGATTCATATCATAAGCTAGAACGAAAAACAACAACAAATCTGAAGGTCATATTCAATTGCTTTACCTTTAGCCTCCCTAAAGTGTGTCTCTCTACTGTACACATCTTTTAGGACACACAACACACAAAATGAAACACCATTACAGTAGTACCTTTGTGCTATGGCAAACATATGGTGCCAAAAGCTAATGACAGGCTATACAACGCTTGTGAACGAAAATTAAATAATTCAAAGCTTATTTTATTATTCCATAGATGGCGTGAATAGCCAATTACTACACAGCCTAATGGCTGGACCGTGAATACATAAGTAGGTTTTAGGTATAACACCAAACACAGGTCTCTCTCCCCGATATGCCTACAACCAACAACCAACAACCCACCCTATAGCAACACCTCCTCCAAGGAGCAGTACAATATTCGAAAACATGTGATGAAGCTTGTTGTTGTTTGCCTTATAGAAAATATGAATATATAAAACAAAATAAAACAAAATAAAACAAAATAAAAAAAAAATTGGCTCGTGCCTTTACTTCATTTGTTCCACCATTCCCTGACCTAATCTTCAATATTGAGAGGATGGTGACGGTGGGGAATAATATATATCAGAATTCCTTTTCTTTTGAAAACTTCATGTTATCCACCCCGTCCGCTACCTTCCAGATTTTCCATTGTGTATTCACAATTATTATTCACATAGCTTGTGTATTCAAGAGCATTCTTCGAACGAAGCTCCGCGTGCTCACTGCTGTGGATTCTTTAATTTGTGCTGATTAACAAGCAATGCAATGCAATTAATTCCTCCACACCATCAACGAATATGCGTCTTTTCTCTTGATATGGTAGAAGTGTGTTGTGCATCAGCAATAATATCCCTTTTGTTTGTCGGTTTTTTTTTTTTGTTTTTTTGTTTGGTCCCAGATCCAATCAAAAGTAGGTACTTTAGTTGCCAGTGATGAAAAAAGTGTATTTATGTTGAGGATTTTCGAATTGAAAGTACTTTTTTTTATAATCATATTAAATGCGAGTTCCAAAAAGGAAAGAAATGGAAATTACCTAAGTCGATCTCTTCAGATCTCCCGGGCAGAAGCATTTAAGCAAACAAAAAACCACAGAAAGCGGATAGCAGCAAAAACGATCTCAGAACCAACCGTCCTTGTAACACCAGAGGCGAGCCTAATAGACCTTCTATCCACAAAAAGGAAACAGAAGAAGAAGGGCATGAATGTGGCTAAGTGGAACGAAGGAACAGATATTTAAACCAATTGATCCATTCCGGTTCAATGATAATTGTGATGAATCATTTCCAACCAGAATCCAAAAAATGCAGACTTGAATAAACGAGGAAGCTTCTGTCAAAAAATTGATGGAATGTTATTTCTCACTGGGCCAATTATCCTGAGGTGTCTTCTTAGCTTCTGATGTGACCTATTTTTTTCATGAGGTTGTTCCTACTAAAGCTGTAATGATTAGAAAACGCTCTAGGTTGTAGTCCCCGAGTAGAAGTTTTGCCTGTCTTAACTTGGGCAGTTCGTACCACATCTTTGATCCTGTTGCCTCGTCCTCTATTTTGATTATGTTTTTAATCACTTTTTATCCTTTATCACAGTAGAGTTCTGGGCCAGTAAAGGGTATCATCGCCCCTAGTATTGCTAACGAATTGCCTTTTCGTTGCCCTGGACAACGACGTGCCTTGGTACCCAATGAAGTGTGACCGTGTTTTCTTGTCCAGTTCATATAGCTTTGAGTGCAGCTTGGCTGAAAGACATGATGGCGGTATGGAGAGTTTGGTTCTAGTCCCAAAAACTCCAACGCCAGTCCTTTCAGCTATTCTCCATCCATCAGTATACCGCTTGATAGCATTTTCTTTAAGACTGTAGTTCACTGTTTCTCTTACTCATTAAAAATAAGCAACTTAATTCTCAGGATAAGATAACTATCTCGAATAAATACCTGCCTATTATTTATTCGCAAAAAAGCTACGAGAAATCAAAACCAAACCATCAACTAACTAAGGTAATTTATTGAAAATCCGTAGATAATATCCCAACTACAAAACAAAGCATTTCTACACTGACCTTGCTCATTTCTTTGTCTAACTGTGGGGACAGACAAGTATTAGCGAGCCAGTTCACCACATTCAAACATTACATTTTGTGGATTTGCAAACGTATTTTATTTAGAACACGATTGCCAGAATCACGTAAGCAACAATAGACTCTACGAGGTATCAGGAATCATATCCCTGGAATTTATTCATATGATCAATGTTTCAAAAAAAAAAAGCTAGCCTGAGCCATTATCCGAACCTTTTAGTGAGAAATATCTTTACGAAGAGCGACTACCAGAAGCACGCAACCTATATGTGACGGCACTTCTGAACGAAGGAAGTATTCAAATTAACGACGACGAGGTTATCCAATTCTACGAAGAAGCTGCTCCAATTTATAACAAATTTGTACAACTATTTCATACTCTCAAGAACAGATATTCCCTCTTTACCAGCACTTGTCTACTGGAAAACAAATCCCTGCTCTTCCCACTACAAACATATCGGTAACTCCTTTTAAATCCTCCTAAACGCTCCCACTGCATTGTAACAACTTTAGGATAATTGTTATCAAAATCTCTTTAGTGCCTGCTGAAAACCGATAAAAACTAACCTCTATAAATTGCTGGTCATTTTCTTCCTAAAGATCTGTCATTAGTAGTTAGGTACCTAAATGGCAAATATCATTTTCAACCCTGTCCAACAACAACCCCATTCCATTTCATTTATATTAATTTCTTGCTTTGCACATTCACATGGGACGAAGAAAAAAAAATCATTTCAGTTCTACTTCTACTTATGTACATTTATGTTGAGATATGTACAAATAAAATTGGGTCAGTTTGTGGTGGTTTAAGCTGAGCTGAGCTGAGCAAAAATTCTTTTCACATATCCATCGATGTATGTATACGATACGTTCGTACATAGGTACCCATATCAAATTCATCGATTCATCCATCCATCCATCGAATCCAACACATCATTGATTGGATTGACATTTATGAGTGGATTGGGAATGGAATGTTTGATGTTTTGGGTAGGTAGGGTAGATGAGGTAGCTTAAGCCAGCGAAGCCAACCAGCCAACCATCCAAGGAGAAGAGAAGAGAAACGAACGAAGCAAAGCCATTTGTGTTCCATAAGGAAAATCGAATCAAGTCATTTCCCAAATTGTTTATCCATTCAATAAACAAAAGTGAATCCTCTCTCTTCTGTCTCCATATCCTGCTTCCTAATGCTTAGCTTGGCTTATATGCAAAATCGCTTTTATATTTGAATATTTTTTTTTTTTTGTTGATGCTTATAGATTCGTTTTGATGGATTTTTATATTCCTGTATTTTTTTTTTGGGGTGAGTGTTGTTACACTTGTGATTCAATGTTTACGTACCTCAATGAACATCATAAGTGACATGTATTTCTTTTTTTATATATATTTTTATTTTGTTTTGTCATTTTAAGCGAGTGCTTCCGTGTTTTTTTTTTAAGTAGACATGCCGCGTCGTGTGACGAACCATATTATCATACAGATTTGTCCCATGTGAGAACGTTTTATAAAGTGTATCTTGCTTTTAAGGTTTTTTGATGTTTTTTTTTTTATATTTTTGTGCCGTTGAGAGGCTTGGCAGCGGCGGCGACGATGGCTTTTAAGTATATAAGTATAATGACAAAAGAATGAGTGTTACAATCTTTTATTTTATTTTATTTTTTGTTGATCTTTTTGGAATGAAATATTTCTCTTGGGAATTTTTTTTTATTTTGTATCTCATTATTGTTGTCTTTTGCTTTTGTTATGATTTTTTCTTCTTGAAGAAAAACTTTAATGTAAATGTTTGATCTTTTCTTTTTCGTATGTTCAGACAAGGTCGTATCGTAACTTGGGATTTATGTTTATTCACTCAAATATCAATTTAGAAAAATTTTCCCTTTTGGAAACATTTTAGATTTTGATACACGAGTATCACATTTTTGTGGAGTTTACATTTATTATAGCTTTTTATTCGAATAACTTCGCACCTGCCATTTTTCATTTTCACCTAATCGACGTGAAGATGAAAAAGTTATTTGAGTAAGCCTGTACGCCAGTACAAGGCTATGTCTGTTTAGACTTGTTGTAGTACGCTGTAGTACTTTGCTTAATGGTGCATCAGTACTAGCGTCTTTACTCGGGTGACTATGAAAACTGTTGTCGTATCTAGAATCACGGAAGCTTCAATAATTCATTCAAACTCTATAATCCTTGATATTGAGGTTTGCCTGATGTCTATTGTGTTCATCCATTAATGTCTGTTGATTTCCAGCTAAATGCAATATGGATTCCTCTCCTGGAAGCAAACTTATGTGTCGTTCGCGATTTTTTTTTTTTTTTTGATAAATCTAAGAATGTAGCTTTGACTGAAAAATAATAGTTCAAGATAAATATTATAAAACTAACATTGACGAAAACAAATAACTTACATAGGGTCATTGGTACACTTTTGGTCCAATGCATTCTTATGATTTTTCATTTCGAGTAGTTTCATCCAAAAATTTGATTCCCGTTTTAAATAATTTGACCAAATATCCATAAGCATCCATAAAATGACGGACCCCAAAGTGAATTAGTTATTCCTTTGCATATATAAATTATAGTACTATCATGGCGAGTTTTTTTTAGGGTTGCGCGGACCCTTGTGGTGGCGCTGCAAAATTTGAGGTGTAAAATTCGATTTGGTGAGTCTTTAAGCGTCGAAAATTGGTGGTAGGAGCAAGAGGAGACTATTTTTTGGATTATTGCATCCAAAAAATATCAATAAATATCAATTAAAACCTCCATAAGCTCTCCGCAAAAAAAAAAGAGTAAGGGTTGTGCAGACACTTTAGATGTCTCCCCATTCGACTTCCACCATGACTATAGTTTTCATATATACAAAGGTTATTCTTTGCAGATGATGGAGTCATCATAGGTGAAGATCCTGTGCCCTTCCAACGAGAACCTGATGTATGGGTGAAATGGATTAGCGCTAAGAAGACCGAATTGCTTAGCTGCCCATTTTAGGATCCACATAGGCCTATTCTGGACATCTATTCGAATGGAAGAGCCCTGAGAACCCAGTTCAAAAGACAAATTCACAAGACGTTCTAACAATATCGCCAAAGAAAGGCGACAGCGACAACTGCATTTAATTGGCCTCAGACATGGAACAATTCAAAACCGGGACGTTTCCTGAGGTCAACCCAGCGAATACAACAAGTGAAGACTTAAGGTGAAGCAGTAGAGTGTAAGGGTTGTGGTCCCTCTCGAATTCATGACAATCGTAAGTAAAAGTAACAAAATAACAATCGGATTTTTATTTCTGATGCAAGATCTGTACATCTCACATATTTGAACCGAGTAGTAGTAAGTTAAGGTGGTGCTACAGTCCAGAATGGGCCAAGCCATCAGCCAACAAGCTTCTCCAGCCCTATAAATATTTATCCAGTTATGCACGCCGAGTTAATCATGAGTAATGGTCTTGCTCTCCTGCACCGTCCTTCGGGATTGGATACAAATACTTTTCGGGCTAGAGCTTTAAAGTTCATTCGCTTCCCAGGACCAAGCTATCTAGGGCGCTGTCCCTTGACTCGTTTGACCAAATCAGTGTCGCTGTACACCATTCTTAATCTATGCAGACGGAACAAGAAATCATGGCTCTGCGTCATACTCGTTTATAAGAACCGGGATGATAAGTGTCTTTTAAAGGAACACTTTAGTTGCTCTTTGCAACTCCATTGCCTTCTTAGTCAAAGGAAACAGCCATTTTCAAGATTTATTCATCGTTTGATTTCAGCGCTGGTGTCATTATTTCACAAAGTCCTTGTCTCAAAGTTATAGCTGTCTGTGGTGAGGTTATGTCACCAAAGAAGTTGGTGTTCAGTGTATTTTTTTTTTAATGACAGCTATATGAATACTATAATACTTGATGTTGCCCCCATTGACCACTTCTTTGCTTCTGTCTAAATATTCACAAACGCGCCACTGAAATCACGCTGTGTTCTTCCAATAGGATTTTTTGAAATGTTATGGCTCTTCTGTTGACGTAGGTGTTTTGTTCCCAAAACGATATTGAAGAAGTTCCATGACTCCTTGTTTAAACCTTTATTCGACATCAAATACATCGATGAGATCTTTTCCGACTCTGATGGAGCAGTTTGCGTTCTCCAGCGTCATCTTGCAAAAGCGGATAAGCTTGAAACAGATCTCAAACTAGACATTTAGATCTGCATAGCTCCTCTCTATAGATACTGTCAAACGTCGATTTGAAGTTTCTGTGTTTTCCAAAGAGTGTGAAAAGTACTACCTGGAAGCTATTTAAATCCAAGCGAAAGCACTTCAAACTTTTCAGTGTTTTTTTACGACAACATCCATATGCACCTAGTGCTAGCCCAAAAGTGGTAATGCTTAGTTAACAGACATTTAATATTTGACATTTTGAAGAACACAATCATCCTAACATTTGTTAAAAACGGTTCAATTATTTACTCTTACTTTAGCATTGAATTAACTTAATTCCATCCAAACCCAACCCATTTTGACTATACACTACTAATCGTTCCAATAAGATGACTATCCGATTGCACAAATAATTGACAAGAAAAAAAAACAACAAATCATAAATTAATTTTCAATTTCCAGTGAAATCGGCAGCAAAAATCTATAATTTGTCTTAACTAAATGGCAATTTCAAGAAGAATTACTCAATCGCATGTTTTAATTAAACACTCTTAAACATTACCAGGCAGCTGGCAGCTTAGCTTTATAAATAATTACCTAAGCCGCCAAGGTCATCAACTATTCCACAAATTATACTATGGAACATCAATTAACTTAGATACCATCAAGATATGACCAACTACGACGACAACGACGCAACGTCCACTGCTTCTGCATGTTCTCGGTGTAAGATACTTTCCAACTTTGAATTCAAACTGAATTAAGACCGAACCCGAAGTCAAGGAAAGAAGAAGTGGGCGAGAAAGGAATGTTTTTTTTTTTCTTTTTCAAATGAAACCTAACCACAGGCAGCGTGATTTAAGAAGAAACCCGTCTGCTGGGCCAGGAGAGTCAGAGAGAAGTGGGAAGGAGGAACAACAAAAATATAATATTACCCACCTGAGAGATGTTGATGTTGGTCGATTTTCTTCTCGAAAAAAACCACTAAAACTGACCAAAGCCGACCACGATGGAATCTGAATCCATGACTTGTTGTTGTTTGAACGATGATGCCCCGCAGAGATTCGATCTGGATGCAATATAACTGGATCTAAATGCACACAGGCCGCCTACGCACTCGGCAAGACACAAGAATTTCACTGCACAACACAAAAAACCGAGTTCCGAGCACAAACCAAGAAACGGAGAAAACTTCAACTAGACGACGACGATGGACGGTGACCGCAACCAAATGTATGTACCAATGAATCAAAGGGAACTGCAACAAAACAACGATGCAGATTTTTTTCTTCTTATTTGAACTATTTCAATTTTGGGAAAAATCGACAAAGAAACAACAAATAAATGGCCAACGAGAACGACGACGCTTTTATGAGAAGTTCATTGCACTAAAATAAACCACCAGACGACGACGACGGCGACGATGAAGATGATGAAGACGAAGACGACTACGAGGAGGACGGCACAATAGCATAAAATACATTCATTTGTTTATAAACATGAGAACTTTGCTAGACAACTCGACCCACAATGCACAAAACTATTTTCATATTTATTTGGAAATTTGAAAATAAATTTATTAATAGAATTTTCGCAACGAATACTCAGAATAAGAGCAAAATGAGAGAAAAATACAATTTTTTCGCGTAGATTTTGATTTTTGTAAACAATCGATGAACACAACTTTACCGACAACCGATGCGACGGAGGAGAAGCAAGTGTCAGAGACGCAAATTTTTTGACAGCCAACTAGATGGGATGATATGAACGAACGACCACCGGGATAGTGTTTTATGTTTATTTCACATAAAATGTTTGTTTTTGGGGGGAAATATTAATTAAACTTATAGCACAACACTTAAATTATTGTGGATAGATAAATTTATTTGAATTTTCATAGCACAATTCGGTTTAAAAAGAAAAAACAACACGATAATTGAAGAACGAAGAGTACGAAGACAAACACGAAATAGCCATTTTGGATTTCGGAGTAGATGACATTTGGTAGATTGGGGTGAACTGTATTGCCGACAATCGATATGAAGGTGGGATGGATATGGAGTGTATTCAGCGCATGAAATGGAAATAGTCCAATGTGAGAAATTTGAAAATGGTATTTTTAAAATTTATTTTTAGTAGACATCATAACTTTTATGAATTAAGAAGAAAACACTAATAATTACTACTGCCATATAATTCAATTGATTTATCCAGTTTTTTAAAATGAACCTACGCATATTTATTTGAGATATTCAATTGGATAAATTTGGATTTATGTTGCAGGCCACTTGTCAAATTGGTGTAGACTTGGCCGATGATTATTAATCCACCGATTTTTGTTGTTGCTGTTCAAGTACTTGAAACAGAGTTACAGCAACTTATCTGCCAAATTTGGAATCAAATCCATTTTGCTCTAGAATTGCTTGTAAACGAAAATTATAAACACAGGTTCACAAGCACGTTTACAGGTGAACAAAACATTAAAATTTCTATAGTTCCACAAAATCATTCACAAATAGATATGTCAGGCTTAAGCAAGAGAGCTGTTTTTTTTTTAATAGAGCCTTTTTTGCTTCGTTTTCTCTTCAGTTTTGTTACGTTTCATTCACTTTCAGAGAAATGGATCATTAGCTGTGTTTTATTATCTGTTACCGGGATCTGGATCTAGATTATCTTTTACACGCAATACAAAAACAATTTGGGATCCTGCTTTTTATCTGGATCTATTTCAAGATCCAAGAATTAGTTTGTAGGATCTGGATTGTTTTATTATCACAGGATAATTCATATGAATCTTGGTCGATAGTAGAATGCGGCTTTACGTACGTAAATTTTAGTTTGAAAGCAAGTAGTGGTGAGCTATTTCTTAAATTACGTGAGGCAATTATGGGACAAATTTATTAAAATGCTGCTTCTGCTTAGCTTTTTTGTTAGATATTGAACACTAACATTTCAACAGTACGCAATAGTTGTGTTAAAACCGCTGGTTTAAGCAACAAGGCAGAGATTTCGGAGGGCTGCATCTATGCCCGGATAGAGATGGGTTGCCAGCAATATTTTCATAGTTTTTATCGATAGCTTGTATGGAAACTCCATTGTAGAACATCTTAAGCACCTATTTTTCTAACAAAAAATTAAACAAGAGTTAAATACAGAAGCTCGGATACTTATGTTTATTATACCATATGTTTCTTAATTAATTAATTAACAAAATTAATTTTATTAAATTTTTGTTTACTTAGATAGGTACTGTTAAACTATTTCAAAATAAGTGGAAATATTATTTATTTAATAAAAAAATGACAATCTACTCTTGTGTCTAAGTTAAACAGCTATAATACAACGATAATCGATGTTTTTGAACATATTTTCCCAAGTTAGTTAGTTGCCTTAAGTTAGACAACGTTTATAAATACCTACGGCTCTTTATATGTATAGAAAGCAGTAATCGGTGGATTGACGTGCATAATTGCATAATTTTTTATATATGTAGTTTTCAAAATGACATTCCAACAAGTAGATATATGTTTCGCATTTGAAATTGAATTTTATTTCAATCAATTTAAACATTAGTAGCACAGAAATTACGTCAGCTGTTTTTTTTCTGCATTGATATTTGCTGTCAGGGCTCTGAACCCTATTACATTCCAATTAGACAGAAAGACATTTTCAGAGAAAAAAATGTCAATGAAAAAAATTTACTACTACGCATGTCCTTGTTACAATTCCAGACATTTTTCTCAATATTTTCCCTGTCTAAAAGGGAAATTTTCATTTAACCACGTGCATACGCTCAACTCACTCCTATGTTTTTCCTCATATAATGTCAAAAGTATTGGTACTTTTATTTCACCCACACACACACATACTTTCTATGAAGCCTAGCAGTGTGAGGAAGGTTTTACGAGAAATGGCGTCGCCTAAGGGCGATCGTCTCTTGTTTGGTTTGACGTATGAAGGTTTTATATAAATTCTTTCTTGTTGAGAAAATCTTCATCGATAGTCTTCATCATTTCACCAAAAAAAGCACAGTAAAAAATATGACCAAACGAATAAGTATAGAGTAATAATGTGTCCACACATATCTATACACACACACATCCATGCACATGTACATATGTAGGTATATCAAAGAGAATTTATAAGGAAAAAATCAATAAATACTAAATTTTCCTCAAACACCACGTACAAAACGAACTCGACATTTCTTCACCGCAGAAAAAAAAATAGCACCAAAAACAAAAACAACAATCCATGTCCTGAGCAAATGACTGTTGTAATAGAGGTTAGAATTCAATTTCCTTTTTCGCAAAACGAAAGGTACGAGTGTGTCTGTTGCGGCTAGGTGGTGTCTCTTCGACTTTGGCACCCATTAGGTTGAATCAATAGTCATTCTCATTATATTGCTTCTTTATTTCGAAATGTTTGACAGCTACCGAGAAAAAAAACATAGCTACCAAACCTTAAAGAAAGCAAGAGAGAAAATAATTAAAATAGATGTACAAGCGAGGCTGACATTCCGATGTTTTGACAGTCGGAAAAGCCGAAATGAGTTTTGACAGAGGTCAAAGACAATAACGATGGATTCATTTGAAAACCATCACCAATAATTTACAATGGTAAATGACAGGCGAACGCGCTCTTAAGCCAAGCCATTAAAGTATTGAAATTTTCATAATTAAATGAGGATAAAATGAAAGGATTCGAGGAATAATAATAATTATAATTATTTCTCAACGCTAAATTTCAAACAAAACTTACTTCATTTTTCATTAAGGTATTAATTTTATTTTAAATTCTTTGTCCTCTTTTCCTTTGTCGGTTAATGAGAATGTCAAAAGTTTTATAGAATGCAGGGAGGTGCGATGATGGTGTACACAATTTGACAGAAATGAGTATGATTTATCCTAAATGACTTCAGCCTCGCATCTGATGCCAAAAGGTTTAAAAATGGACGTGATAATGGTTGATAAAGGTGATGACAATAAGGGTTTCCTCTACGTGCCTTACATTGTTAACAGGGATTTTACTCCTTTAGATAGCTACACTCGTGTATTATACCTTAGATATTTTTTGGTTAAAAAAAAAGATATGTAAGGCTTTGAGGTTTTTGTTGAATGTAAGAAGAAATTATGAGAGAAAAAGGTTGCAATGAATATAGAGAGATAGGATAAAAAAGTAGATACGTACCTATACAAATGCTACAAAGATAATATGAAAAATAAAAATAATTTTGGAGTCCATATTTGAACAGGAGTGGGTAATTTGAATTTGAATAAAATATCGATCGATTTTTTATAATGCGGAAATGGTAGAAGTTGTTTTATTTTGTTGGGAAGGGAAAGACGATTCATTTTTATTTTTACGTATAAAAAAGGTTTTGCCGTCCATTGCCAATAATTTTTTTTTTTTGAGGGCAATGGGCTTCTTAATTTATTACTTTGAGGACAGTTTTTTTCTAACGACAATTTTCACTGTGAATTGTCTGTATTAAAAATAGCAAATACATGCATTACCTATACATATGTATAGAAATGTGATAGTCATCCATAATTCAGTTTATACCATCAATTTAATATTAAACCACTTTGAAAATGAAGAAATGTGAAACAAATGTGGAAGCAAAAATATATCTATGTAGGAACATACATACATACATGTGATTAAAAATCTTTCCCCTTTTTTAAATCAATCGATTTTGATTGTTGAAATTTTAGAAAATGTTTGCTCTGGATTCATCACAATACAAGAAGCACGCCTTGTTTAATTTGAAAGCTCGTGCAGGTCATGATAAAAAGAAAACAAGGATCACTCACAATTGACAGTTTTTTGTAACGTCCTTAGATTTGTTTTTTATACCTAAATAGGCCTGAACACCAAGTCTGGGTTGAACGAAGTCATATTGGTAAAATATGTATTTTCCATTCAAACTAGTGATATCAATCGTAAAAATATCGACCTGCGAAATCGCTCGACTAAGTAAATTCATTAGCTCAGCGAATTTTTTTAACAAGCCCATTGAGGCCTTAAAAACACACTTACTATATTCTGAGTCAGAAAATATGTAGTCGTTTAAACCAGATTGAAATATTTGACGTTTGTAACGATCGGTGATTCTTCATAATATAGAACCAACCAAATAGTTTTGACGTTAATTAATTAAAAGAAAAGTATTTCGTGTTGCTGTTGTCAATATGTAAAAACAAGGATGTTTGATAATCTATGCTATATGGATGAAGTCTAATAATAAAAACATCTAAAGTTTTCATACCAACTATATCGATAACTGATATGAAAATATCGCTGATGAACCATCTGCGGAAAATGACATTTAGGTTCTAGTTGCATTTTTTTTTGTCATCATTTCGTCAAAATATTTGTATTTCTGGTACAATTTAAAGTCGATAATTTTTATAATTATTTAAATAACTATCACTTAACCCACGTTTAAGACAACCTTCTACTGTACCTCACTTAGACAGCTATTTAACAACAATAAAAAGACCATCTACATGTGTTCCCATTTTTTGTTTCTAGATAACTGTCAGAAAATACAACACCGAATAGGTACATAGGTACATCTAAATTGGCATAATATTCTAACAAAAATATTAAAAGGTTAAATTCTCAACTAAGCTTACTAAATAAATCATTATAAAAGAACAATTCAAGCATAAACAAATTCTCTATCGTTATTTAGGTACGTCACACAATTGCCCTTACTCAACAATATTTTTTTTTTGTGTGTTTGAAGATACTCCAGTTAACCACATCAAACAACATTTCTATGCCTTGTCAACTCTATCTGTATATCCATGTACTACTATATCGTATCTAAAATGGCTCTATATATAACTATATTGTCATTCTATATCCTTCATTTCTCAGTCAACTATATCACATTATATCTACAACATATACGCTAACTTGGCTTTGATAATGTCTTGTTTTATTGGATGCACAGAAAATAGCATTTTCTCTTCAAAAAGTTTGAACCATGGAATTTCATTCGTTACAGAGGAGAGAATTCCTTTGGTGACACATTATGTCACAGGCCAAGGATTTCACAAGCAGATAATACCTACATACATACATATATGTAGCTATGTATATATATTTTATATATTATATAAAATATAGGAACACAAACAACAGATACGCAAATTATATAGGAATACCTACACACAATAATTAGAAAATATGGGTACACAAGAATCCCCCCTTCCTCAATTTCTGTTAAAATAATCCTTTAATAAATTCCTATTTTAATTCAACACAGAACAGAACAAGCTAGCACAAAAAAAAACGGAGATATTATTCCGTTCGCTTGAGCTTTACACGTTGGTATTTTAAGCACATATTTCTTTACCTGCAGCTCTGGAATACTTTGGCTCTAGCAGAGAAAGGGTTGTAACACTTTTCCCTTATAGTATTATCAAAGTATCACAGTTTTTAAATAAAGGTAAAATATTTAATTTTCCACAAGGGTAGAAAGTTTGACAAAAAAAAAAAAAACGAGTAGGTACATATTTTTATAGAAAAAGCGTTGTGCATATCCGGTGCCGACACGTTGACATATCTGACGTTTTACGTCCTAGAGTTGTTTGTTTTCCTGGTATGCATACTATATACCTATCTACCTATGAATGTTTCTACTAATATGTCACCATGTCCTCTATATCACAAACAGGATGTGCTATAAAAAAAGTGCACCCGCAGCACTCAGAAAGACCAGGCAAAATAGCAGAAAATGGACGTGAAGTATAATAATACATATAGGTACCATACCTATCAAGAGTAGAATTCATCATTTTATATGCTTCTACACTGAAAACAGCAAATCTGACATTTACCAGACGAACCAAACACTAAACAACAGCAACGAATCAGCAGCACAGTATGGCAGCACTGGTGGCTTGCGGCAGACAGCAAATGGTTATTGCGGGCGGCAGCCGGCGCGGCGCACCGTACGGCAACGGGTCGGTGGGTTCGTTCGCAGCGCAGAGATTCAATTTGTTGGCTTTAATTTTTTTCCTCCACCTTCAAAAAATGACCGTTGTTGTTGGCGGTATTGCTGATGTGTGTTCGTCGCCGGAGAGAGTCAGTTTATTAAATTTTATTTTTGTTTGGTCATGGAATCATCAACCGACCACGAATGTTTTTTCGTGATACACTGTGTTTTTTCTTTTCGTTCGTTCGTTGTTGTTGTATTTTTTTTTGTTTTGTTTATCCTCTTGGTTTGGCTGTCGTTGTTTTGTGAAATGTACTCCCAATTGGTTGCTTCTACTCTAGGGGTTTTAATTCGGATGAGCAAAAACAAGCAGCAGACATATAGTACGCCAAGCACATATCTACGAAAAAAAAAGGATTCATTCGTCCTCTAGGATGTTTGACTGGGTTGTTGTGTGTGATGTGTGGCCCTCAGACGCGTGCAAATAAATGGATTAAGTGTTAGCAGATTGTTTTGGCTAGAGAGAGGAACTATACAATGTCGATGTCGATGTCAGCGTTGGTGTAGCTTTGGTATCAGCGATGGTGATGGTGGGCTCCCCAAACACTCGGAGTTAAGTTATGTCCTGGGAAAAGCACAGAAAGAAATCCTTTTTCTCGTTTTTTATTTTCATGTTTCAGAGTATATTTTATATAGTATTTTTTTTGTTGATCTTTTATTTTTGTAGTTTTTCTTGCTTGTGATTTTCCACTCAGTTGGGTGTCATAGAACTTGCGATAAACTTGTTTTGTAAGAAGTCATTGGAGATTGGTGGCACTGGCGGCGGTATAGCGTCAGAGGGAAAATGTACATATACATCTGAATTAACTAGGACATTCTGCCTGGAGGAAAATTAAATCTAATATTGTAGTGATTTTCCATTTTTTGCTTATCTTTTTGGTTCTCTGGAACATGAGTTTTCTGTTTCTTTCTTTCTTTTTAAATTCTTTTTTGTGAAAAAGTAAAAAAAAAAAATAGCAACTGTCAGCAGCATCACATCATATGAATTGACATCGATGAAAAGTCAACGAACTTGTCTTTAATTTTCTCGTCTCTATTATATAATTTTAGATGAGTTTCTTTATTTGTTTTAGCAGGTCAGTTGGCAGAGTAAAATATATTTTTTTTTAAATTGCAAAGTTATGCCAATGGAATCGTACGCTTAAGATTATGGTTGGTCATCACGGGAGAATTGAAAAAAAAGGATATCTGGGTTTCAGGACGCCATAAGGAAGAGAAAGAGTTTCCATGCGAATTATCGATAACATGTATGAAAATGTCGCTTGCAGCGCATCTCTATCCATAGTTGAGTTAAACCCCGACGGATCAGTTGTTGTTGGATATAACATTCAAATTGTTTGCCTCCGTCGTTGTTTTATTCATCACATTCCTTCGAGGTTTAGAAAAAAACACGACTATAGGCTGAACTTTATTGCTCTCATTTGGTGTGTCGACTGTCGATATCACAATTTCGGTGTTTTTCATCGATCATTGATGAAATACACTGAAATTGTGATATTGACACACCACACGTGAGTGATGTGGCTCACCCTTAACAATAACAACAAACACGTTATTGCTATAAATAAGAACAAACCTTTGTTATTATTCCTTCGTCGTCTCCGAATTTGTAAAAACATAAAAAAATGCGTTAACAAACAAACCTAATTTGACATTTATTATATGTCAGTTGAAGTGACATCTTTACCTACTGCTTCTTCCATTTGTATCCAAGGTCAAGAAGCTGAGTCGAAATTGAAGGACTCTCATGACTTGTTTTCAACTTGACATAATATCATGCACATTTACCAACCTAATTGCAAATAGAATTTCATATGCAAAACAGAACTATTTTCACTACGCAATATACAAAACTCAACTATTAATTAACCTTGTTTGAAAGCCTTGAAAAAACACCATGTAGAATTGTTGTAAACGCCCATTTTTCCTACAGCTTAGCGCAATTATGAGCTTTCACACCTTTATCACTAAGTGCCTCTTTTATAATCCTTGCTTTGTTCCTTACAAAAAAAATAAAAAAAAAAAAAATAAAAGCCTACTCTTCTCTACGACATAATTGTAGGTACCTACCACCATTTGTTAACAGGCTATTTGAATTGATTTTCCTATTAAAACAACCAAAACTAGGTCGTATTTCTTTCTTTCTTTGCCCTATGTAATAAGTCACATCATTCTCATTCTCTCTACTCTACATCTAGAGTCAAAGCACTGGAGTTATTAGTATCATCAGAGTAGAAGTAAAAGAAAAAAAAATTAATATCCAACGTAAACTGTCATTTATCTTCTAAAATATGCGGTAAACCAGCACTTTTGTAGCTCCAAACATTATTTTAATAAAATACCTCCTTTCTTTTTTTCTCTTCTATATGATATACATATATATTTATAAATGGCGCCCAAAATACCGTCCTCGTTTTCATTGTCATTCTTGTGCTGCTGCTCTCTGCCTCCTGTTCTCGTCCATGCGACAACGATATTGGAATCCTAATCACGCGCTAACTATAAATAAATTCCATTTTACCCTCAACTGTGAGAAATTAACGATAAATTTCCTGCGCGGGGTGGAAAATAGTGTCGTTGAACGTGAAACTACCAACCTAAAAATTATGTATGGATGTATAAAAAGGGAAAAATCCTAAAGAACTGTCACCCCCAAAAAAATAACTCAAAAAAGGACACCTTCCTACATAAAAAAGGGTGGCCCAAGCGCCAAACCTCACCCGCTTCAACCCCAAACCCAACTCAATCGCCCACACAAACTTTTGTGCTTGCATATATCAGTGTGCGATAAAGGAACCGGAAAACAAACTAGAATACGTGATTGCGGTTACATTTCAGTTACTAACTATTATATGATTCCTTTTTACAACATTAAATCTCCGCACACACTAGCTAAAGCCCTTAACCACAAAAGCTCATGTGTGTTCCTGAGACAAGCGGCTAATAACAATGGAAAAAAAGAAGGGAAAATAATAATAATGAACCTTACAATTTAGAGATGCAATGTTGGGTGGCAGCCAGTGGTGATGGTGGTGGTGAGTTTCCTACACTTTCTACCCACCATACTTCTAGCTGTCATCCGATTCCTCAAGCTTGGGAAGGGGAGAGGTGGCGTTGAATTCATTGTCGGTGTCTCCAACAGGGTGGACACCCGAAAAGGATATCTTCTTTGTGAACATGTTCACAGAGTCTCGGATATCCAATTTTTACCACCCCATCGCCACCATTCCACCCACATCGTGGTGAACACAAAATGACAAAACAAACTGTACAAAAACTAGGTACTGTTTATTCGCCTGTTGGGTCATAGAGGACCCTTTGGTGGTGATTTTTTGCTCATTTCCCTTGGCATTTCCCCCCTTTTTAGGTTTGTTTGTTTTCGAAGAGTCCTTCTACATCTTCTGCTATATGTATGTGTGCCGTTGCAAAAGTCTATTGAAATGACAGGGGAAGTTATTTTCACTGACACTGAATAGCCTAGGTTGGGTTTGTATATAGAGAGATGACAACCATGACAGAAGAGTATGCTGCTGCTGCTTCTGCTATTGCTGTAGGTTGATGGGGCATTCTGGAGCCTTACCCATTGTTTGTCATGCTTTAATATTGTGTTTTAGAAGAAGATGTCGTCTCGCGTGAGAAAAAGACTTCTACATCGGGTCGGGTGGCACCACTCATCCTTCCCAGAAACAACATTGTATAAACTCTTCTCTTCTTTCCCCCTTCCCTTTCTGTCATCCTTTCAGTGTTGAGGTTTTTCTTCTCTCCTTGTGGCAAAATTAAAGGACATCTCTTCTCCAGCAGTGGTACTGGTGGTTGGTTGCTCTGGAACGGAACTTTACAATTAGGTACAATGTGGTTAGTGCGAGAGATGGGAAATTGAAAGTTTTAGTGCGCAAAACTGTCAAACGAGAATGGCAACTGTTATTTAAGAGGAGGTGAATTTAAGTGGATTAAGGCAAAAAAGGGATGCCTCTTGCCTTCTGGGTTTTTTTTATGTTGGTTGGCTTAGTTCTTTTGCTTCATTTATGTACCTATATTGAAGGTTTTGCTACCATAAAGTTTTCTTGTTGCCTGATATAAAATGAAATACCTACTAAGCTAAGAGTAGCAGTACATATATTTTTATATTGCGGTCAAATTGAGGGTAATGAACAAAAATATTTTGTTGAGGGGTACAAAACTTAAGTTTAAAGTTATAAAATTTGACTATGAAGGAACTCATTTTATTATAGAATTTCCTTTTGATATAATTTTCCTCATCAGATTCAAATGAATATTTAATGAAAACTTTTACTCCTTATATAACAAAGGAAGTTTTATATTATGCAATACCCATCCCCATCGGTAATAATAGCATCAAAAGCATCACTTTAAATTGAGATGATAGATTTTTAAGACGATTTACCATCTACTTGTATAAGTAATAAGTAAAATTATTTTGAGGGGAATTTTTTTTTTTGTCGGTTATATCAGAGCTTTGGGGTTTCAAGTTTAATGATAAATATTGTCGTTATCGATTTGGAAAGAGAAAGGAAGAGAGAAAGTCAGGGAGATGATTCTTGATGAGCTATTTATGTTCTGGTGTTCATATTGTATCTTCTTAGGCTGTCAGTAATTTGACATTTGGGTTTTGATAGTTCAGAAAAAAAAGACAGTAAATGACACGGAAATACGATAAGGTTTTTTCTATAATAGGTAAGAATTTGACAGGGCAATAACTTTCTGTATTAATAGAGTAGGCAAACTGCTTTCCGAAGCCATTTGATTTTTCTGGGCAGGGTGTTAATGAATTAAGTTGCTTGTGTTAAGAGTGATTTTGGTTTGACGAAGATAAATTTTATTTAGAGATTTAGAAAAATCTGGAATAAATGTTATTCTTGATTTAATTGAAAAGGAAAGCAGATAGGTACACGTTGGCGTTAGTAAATGTGAGTCAATTGAACAAGCACTTAAATAGAATATGAGTCCTGGATACTTTTAGCCTTAAAACGAAAAATGCTATTTATAGAAGTTATGTGACGTTTATTAGTTAAGGTGAATACGTAAATATTCAACCGACAGTGATTTTAGTGAAATCTAATACTGTATATGGCTTTTTTTCACGTTGTAAGGTAGGTACTCATTTCCCCAACAATTTTGACGTTTTAGTTTAATTTATAAAACTTAGTGTCAGCTGAACCGTGGTTCAACTATTTGTTTCTTTCAAAATTTTGCATGTAACTTAAGTTTTAGCCTTTGGCTCAAGTTTTTTGTGTGTGAACCATACTACTCGAACCAGCGTTGGACCCCGGCTAATCCACCAAAATCGCAGAGTTAAAAAGTTGAACCCAGTTTTTTACGGTGGTGTAATTTAAGATTCTAGTTTCCTTCTGGTCAGTTCTTTTGTTCTTTCCTTTTTGACAGATAAGTACGCTATTGAGTATTGATTACACTGCTCTTCATTTCATATAAGTGATTTTCATGCTATTTTATTTTCAACTTTAGTTTATGACTGGTTTGAAATTATGGTAAAGACACTTATTCTTATTTGCAATTAATTTTACTATAAAATAACAAGTTCAATAGGCTAAATAACCATAGACATTTGACTCTTAATTAGCTAAGGCCACACAACTGCGGGCTTTAATGACCCCAACTAAAATCCACCTTTGACTCTATATGTCGCTTAATTGTTTTGCATGACATTTAGCAATTTACACCAAACCCAAACCATTGTCTTTAATTTATAATCTACGTATAACCAAGCATTAAATCGAATCAATGATTTTGACAGCACTTTCTCCTATGGGGTATGGGTAGCATATAGCATTTATTAAACAAAAACCTTTATGCAATACAGGGTTCATTATTTTATTTGTGGTCTTAGCTCAACCACTGTCCCGTATAAAAATCAATGCAAAATAATTGCATTTTAACGAGAGTAATTAATTGTGAAATGACAGTTTTTAGAAGAGTTCTCGGTTCTCGTCAGCCAAGCCAGCAGCTTTCCCAAAACTGATCGAAAAGGTAACGAGTTGTTTGACACACAGACACAATTTCCTCCCATATCAGGAAACTGTCATCTCTGTTTCGCATTGCCTTTTATTGGCTGTACAAAATAAAAAAAAAAACTTTCACACACAACATTTTAGGGGAATAAATTAAGTGTCATTTAGATTTTACACAGAAGAGAATTTATTAGAGCCGTTGTCTCAAAATAAAAAAAAAAAAATATTATAACATAGGAAATGAAAACAAAAACCCTTTTTGTGTCACCCGGCACCTCATAATGGTGTCCTAAATAAATTGCATGACAGTCAAGATTTATGAATGGTTTATTATACTAAAGTTTAAGTATTTTCCTTATGTTTTATGCACAGAGATATTTTTTTTTTTATTGTACATTTTGAAAATAAAACAAAAACGGAAACATTTTATTTCAAAAAGCTCCCCTCATATATGGACCACTAAAATGACATCGTGTTGAGATAAAACCGATTTCGCACACATGACGTTTCGTTGATTTTTTATGCATTTTGTAGATATTTTTATGTGTGTTATCGTTTTAAAAGGTTTATATTTCAAAGTGTATATACATTTTACAACATTGTTAAAACAAAAATGGCGTCTTTTTTTATGACAAACGTCATTTTATTAGTTTCTGAACTTCAATCCTCCTATAATCCGGTCAAGTAAAGCTCTCTGAACACTTCCCTTGTTTTATTTATGGAAAATGTTGCTGGATAGAGGCTTGAGTCAAAAGGTTCATTTAAGGGTCAGTTGGTAAACGTAAACCATGAGCCATTATTTAATTGGCAAATTGGTTAATTTGAGACGATTTGGGTTGCTTTGTGCTCGGTTAGACATACAGGAATAACGAATGACGTGTGTGCGATGCGCGCCATTTAATATATATAGGGTAGGATAGGAATATAGGAAGTGATGAAATAGGTGCCAGTAAGTGGTTTTAATATAGGGAGTGCTATATCCTAGTGGTTGTATCGTAGATTAAAGAGCCAGTCCTATATTTAGGAGACTGACATAGAGAGAGAGAAAGAGAGAGGGACATTTTTATTTATGGACAATAGAGTAGAAAACAAGAGTATTTGAGAGGTTAATGGGCCTTCGAAGATTTTTCTTTTGAAGACTTATGTACGTGGTGTATTTAGAGGGCTTTACAGGGACTTACCACCGGGGTTGTAAATTATTCAGTATGACCCACATTTATATTGGGGACGAGGGTGAATTTATGGCAAAATGGGGATCTATATAATAATGGTGGCACAGCAATGCTGGTCGCCAACCACCTCCGCAGCCGTTGCCGGAGCTGGGATAGGTATTCGCTTAGATTTAATATTTTAGGAAGCTGAAAAGGTGGTATTGGTAATGGGCTTAATTCATTTAACACTTGTGTTATAACAAGGGAAAGTATATAATGGAGCATCTGTTAAAGTTATTTGACATTCCAGTCACAATTCAAAAAAGGGGATTTAGTTGAAATAGAGAGACACAAAGAAGGTTTTATGAGATTTTCATGAGGAGACAATAATTCTTTATGATTGGAGTTTTCAAAAAGAATGACATCGTTCATTTCAAAATTATGAGATTTATTTGAATTACATAGGTACTTGCATGTTGATTAAGTAATTTATAACTATTAAGTGTCAGTTTGACAGAAATTTTCAACTAAATGGTTTATGTTAAAAATTAAAGAAAAATATTTACTTAAACGTGTCTCAAAATGAATTACTTAAGAAATATCTGTAGATTTCACGAAAGCCCGATTAAGTTTACTTCTTTGCGAAACAAACTGAACGAAACGCACCAATATGCAATTATGAAAATTTAACACATGATCCTTGTAAAAATTAACTTACAATAGTTTGGTACGACAATTTATTTATAATACCGTTACTGCTTTTATTTGCCTACCTTAATCATTATTTAAACCTATACCTCCTACAAACATATGTATGTTATGTATGTATGTATGTCATCATGTCAAGCAGAAGTATGACATGTCACAAACAATTATTGCGCACTTAAACAAAACATAAGAGTTACGACAAACAATTACAAGAGTGCTCATGGGATAGAAATATACGAGCATATCCTACTTTGCGTGTCGACAATATCAAAAATTTTACTCACGAAACAATAATACAGCCTTATAGCCCATATATTATTATACAATATTCTTATTCATATAGTAATGGGGGGAGAAAAAAAATAAAATTTGACACACAAAACATTAAATTAATGCTGTCATCTCTGACGTAAATATCTCAAGTAAAGAATATATTGGATAGGGTATATAAAAATATTAATGGTCTAGACATTGTTTATTTGTTTTTTTTTCCTTACATGCTTTTTAAGCTGTACATGTGCCTATAAGTATTTTTTTATAAGGGTAAATTTGATGGATGACTGATGAATTTGTTGAATGTGCTACCCATCTTTAAACTTTTTGCATTTCTCAATAGAGGTATTCATTCTAGGGTCTAAAGTCACATGATGGTAAAAGTAACTGTCAAAATTTGTAGGGAAACCATGTTGGTGCCGTATTAGGTTCTAGAACATTTTGATAAGCACTTTCGTTTTCCCTTAGTCACTTTTAAGCAAAAGTTACCTGAACGAAATGCCAGAAACCTCTAGGCGCGTCATATGACCAGAATTCGTTGTCCAACTTTTAAAGTTCTGAATTTTAATTACATTCTTGTCCTTAAAACTAAATATATAAAGACCGATTCCATGATTTAATGAAAACTTCGAGTGAGTTACTTTTAAAAGTGGGAGAACTTTTGAAATATGTCAAACAGTCAGATGTATGTAGTTACTTCACAACATAATACATATATTGAATATTTTCAACATAAATGTGCGTGCATTCTATTTTCAGGAATAAGTAGCAATACATAATTAAGTATCTAATTGTGGTCCTGCACATGAGCTTTGTATGTCTGGAAAATGAAAAACAAAACGTCAAAGTACCTAAAACTTTCATTATGGTAAAGTATAAACACGCAACAGACATTTCACCTTGAAAATTCAATTTTAAGGAGAATCGAAACTTTTAATTCAATATTATTATAATACCTTAATTTTTCCCAAAGTATTTATTGATTACACAAAAAAAAAAAAAAAATCTTTAAGAAATAAAAATCGAGATGCTTTGGAGAAAAAAGTAGACTTTTTAAAAAAATATTTACATGTTCATTTACGTTGGTCAAAATCGATGCGAATTTGCATTTGACAGTGCACATAGAAAACATTCAAATGTATCTCAAAAATCAGTTTTTTAAACTAAACTAAAAAAAACTTAACTAAAAAGCTGAAAAAGGAATATGAGAGAATTCACACTATCGTACTGAGCACTAACAAAATGTTAAGAAACTATATGAAAATGACAGTTGTGTTAATACCCAGAAGGATGGTCCATTTTTGTTAAAACTTTCTTTAAAAAATTATTTGAAGGATCATAGCATTTTAGTTTATTGGTTTTTTTATTGGCTTTAAGAAATAAAATTGTTTGGTGCAACGGATAAATGTCATTTCAAAATTGACATTATGATGACATTTGACGTCTGGAATAAGCATTCACTTATGACGTTTTCAATTGGCAATCTGGCAGCAGAAAAAACTAGTCTGAATGCGTTCAATTGGGTAAAAGTGACAGTTCTGATTCTGAAAAAGAAGAGAATTTCTCTTCTGGATTTAAAATAAGAAGCAAAATCCGAATCTAGAACCAATTCCGGATTGCCAATCGAAAACGCCATTAAATGCACGTTTTGCAGAAAATAAAACCATATTAAATCGGTCTGGGTTATTTTGTTTGGATTTAAAGTTCATTTTAATCCAAGACTGGCTGTATTAATCAGATATACCGTTCTGTCAAGTTATACTTATATACGTCATACTTTAAGCCAATCTTTAACTTTCTTTAAAAAAATAATCATACCTACAATTACCTATTTAGGTAGGTATAGGTAACATTTTCTATAATTTTTATTTATTTTGTTTTTAAAACAAATTTCCTTTGATATCTTTTCTCTACTCTCATACCAAAATATAATTACCTTTTAAAAAATAAGTTACCTACCTCTTTTTTTTGGAACAAAACTTTATCTTATAAAACTTGACTTGCCTTTGACTTGCGTTGTGACTTTTTATGCGCTCACATTCAAAAATTAACTCGTTTAACTACTACTGTCTGCCATTTTATAGTCAAACTAAAAGCCCTGCACCAAAACCAAAAAATAAGACGACAACGCTGCCAGAACGATGAAAAAGAAAACCAATTTCCACGTGAAGAAAATTAACCCAAAACACACATCCTTGTTAAAGTTTCTTTGGTTTCTGTTTTTTGATCTTTTTTTATTTTTGTTTCAAAATTTATTTTTCTTTAATTTATTTTTCGTTGCACAAAAATGAGAAAACTTTAAACTTAGTTTTGTTTCAACATATCCTTCCTTCCGTTACCTTCTTTTGCATGTGCTTTGTCCTTATGGGAGTGCTGACGATGAAGACGACGACGACGATGACGACGACTCCGACGCCGATGGTGAAAACTACTATTTATTCGCAAAAAATTGTATGAATTTAAATATGGAAATATACATTTTTGTTGAAAAGGAAACGAATTTCTTTTTGTTCCTTTTTGGAGCCAAAAAAAAAAGGACGAGTTCAATATAATTTATGTATAGACATGCCAAAAGTCAATTCGTACAAGTCAATTTGTAGCGCCCAGCCTTTTTGAAATTGAAACTACGCGTTCAAAAGGATATGTATACATTCACCGCACTCGCCCTACCATCATCCCAGAACAACGACGACAAAGAGTGACGCTTTCAACCTCTGGAAATATATTTGAACTTTTTTTTTGACATTCTTTTACACTCTTTCCCATTGAATGTAGAAGTCACATACGCACGTGATCATCATCCATTTATAAAAATTCTTCACAAATGCTAAGGGTAGGTACCTACTACTGTTATGATGAAGTTTTCAATAAGTACAAAGCGAAAGATCAACAATGGCGCATAGAGTTATAGAATGCAGAGGGCTGTGTCAACCTCATGATGCCTCTCAGCCTTAACCTCAGCTTCAGAGTCGGCCCACAGTATAGTTGAGTGGTTTTGCATTCAGCAAAAAAAAATATATATGCTTTTTTTTTGTTATTGTTATTGCCATTATATCCTTTTCACCTCGGTCTCTGAGTCCATCATATTAATAATTTCTATACATATCCTTGTTCATAGTTATTGTACAATATTCTCAGTGGGAGGATAAGAGTGTCTATACATATAAATATGTGAACCATACATTCCTTCATCTCCATCACCCAACCCCACTCCAAGGCTCCTCACCATATGAGACAACACATTCCAAAGGACAATGACTTCTAGTTGTATAGTGCTATTCTGTTTTTTTTTTTTTATTTTATATTTTACTGCTTTCTACTATTTTCCTTTTTATCAGTGTAATATCCCGACGATTCAGCATTAAAAAAAGAAAAGAAAAATAAGGAAAAAGGAAAATGAATGAACAGTTAAACCATTTTTATTGATCTTTTCGTCCTGATAGGGGTTAATGAGGGTTTATATCATCACACACAGGAAAAGAGGGAGTTAGCCTAAAGTTGTCCTACTTTGTGTGTCCTTTTTTTTTCTCTGAAGCAATATTTTCCTCCGTTTTTTTTTTTCTTCCTTTGAAAATTCACCATAAAAGGGCTCACATTCTGCAAAAAAAAAAGAAATGCAAACTAGGTACCTCTCTCTATACGCAACCAATTTATAATCGTAGTCTTAATTTAAGGACCCCCAGTTAATTACTATTTTACTCTCTACCTACTCTATAATTTTCTGTCTGTGCTTGTGGTTGTGACAGTAGTGCGGCTGATGGCGGTGGTACCTACTGTGGTGCCTTGCTGTGGTTAAATGAAAATCCTCGAGGTTGCTTTTGGTTTTCCCCCCAAAAAAAATCCAGAACGAGAGGGTAACGCAAAATAACCAAAAAAGGAAATGGACACTAATTAATGAGAAAGCAATGTGGGGGAATATCTCTTTCAGTGTTTTTCGTTTTTTGCTTTTTGTAACCCATTTTTCCGCTTCACTCCTCAGCTGGCCTCTTTTTGATGAAAATTTTCTCTCCCAAGGACGATGAAATTTCCAAAGGATATGCAAAGGTATAATAATGTAGGTAAATAAGTTCGCCGAAAAAATTGGGATTTGGTTTCTTTTTTTTTTTGATGATTTGTTGTTTGTTTTCATTATTTTTTTTTTTGGTTAATTTTTTCTTAGTTTTTTCATTTTGTAAATTTCACCGACAAAGCGGAAGGGGGTCTTAAGCTTTCGTGACTTTTGGAGAAAGAACGATTTATATAAAATCGTATTTTATTTACATTTAAATGGAGTAATTTGTTTTGTTTAAATTCCTTTTCTGTATTGTATACCTACTTAATAATTCGGTAGCTTGTGTTTTTCTCTTTTATAGTTCAGAACTCTAGACAGAGCCTTAATATTCCGAAGTCTGGGCCTATTGACCATGTTCCATTCTGCGTGATCTGGATATATTTATGAAACACCTCAACACCAATCAATTTTGAAATTTGTTAGCAACTCAGTTTCTTAGTCTATATATCCATCCTCTAAGGAATCAAAAAAAAAAGGATTTCTAAGATTCTTACGAAAATTTGTATTTCCTTGTTAATATAATATTATGAACAAAATGCACCTACTACTATTACTACTAAACTACTATAGTCTATTTCATATTTTATTTATTTTCATATACAAAGAGTCCTTACATAAA
Organism: Syrphus vitripennis; assembly: GCA_958431115.1. NCBI lineage: Eukaryota > Metazoa > Arthropoda > Insecta > Diptera > Syrphidae > Syrphus > Syrphus vitripennis. The sequence continues at coordinate 88,027,655 of OY288108.1, forward strand.
TGAACTACAATTTTGTTAGCAACTTATTTTATAATCACCAAAGGCTTTTTTTTTAATTTGTTTCTTGTTTATGAAGATTGTTTAAATGAAGATTGACAAATCTAAGCCCGAATTTGGTATTACTTGCAGTGAGTGAGCACTTCTTAAATATTTAGAATTTCTAATGCGAAACAAAAAAGTGAAGTTGCGAAGTAATGAAAAGGCGAAATTTGCAAAGTGTTGATATTCCAAATGCGTGATAAAAACTGTGATTTAAAATTTGCAAAATGATAATGAAACAAAAATTTTCAAACAATCGAATATATTTAAATTGTGAATCAAGAAATAGTAAAATAATAATTGCGAAATCAAAGACGGCAACAAAAATGCATCAAATGATCCCTACTCGTTTGGTATCTTGTTTTTAGCCTTCTGCCTTCTGTCTCGCTTTAGCGAGACGTACCCCCGCTGCCATTATCTATGAGTGGCACTTACATCGAAGAAACCAATCAACTTGCGATTTTAGGTATGTGTATCACAAACCATCTGTTGTGGAATGATCACATACTTAACGTCGCCAAAAATCCCGCAAGATGTTTAGGTTTCCTTTGGAGATGCAAGAAATTCTTTTCCCCTTCTGATCTGGCTATTATCTATAAAAGTTATAAACGTATAACTAAAGTTATTGAGTATAACTCCCATCTCTGGTCTGATGCTAGAGCAACTTACTTAAACCTCTTGGACAGAGTCTTGGACTCTTTTATCGTTACTTTTACGGTAAGTGCTCAAATGAAATAGCCAGTTGCATTCCTCCCCTTAAACAATTCAACCGTAATACTCCCGCTTCTAGGAATGCCCATCAGTTTACACTTGAATCCAACTTCGGTCGTACTGTCAAGTACAGGGATTCGCTTCTTAGCCGTACTACGTGAATGTGGAATACCCTTCCATGATTTGTCCTTCCTTCTCATTGTGATGTGACGAAATTTAAGACTAACGTTCACCGGCATCTCCTTTCAAATCCCCTCCTACTTACCTGAAGCTCGCACTGTGTCTCTGACATAAAAAGATTAAAAAGGGTACATATCCCCTTTAGTACAAAAAAAGAAAAAAAAACAAACTGTCAAAATATAACAAAATGAAACAGATTTTCCTAAAGAAGGCGAATTTTGAGAGCACATGTGTTTAAAATACATTGAATATTTATATTTGACAACTTTAATTTTTCACCAAGTTTCCCTACCTTTGATTTTTTTTCAATAGGTTCTGAAAGCAAATTGTTAAATAACACGTTACCAAACACACCTAATTGTAGGCGCCCTAAGGATAATGGTTAGTGAGTAGGATTGTCGGCCTCGTCCATGTTTTTTTTACGGGCTGCTGGATCTTGAGAGAAATTGACAAATTCTCAATGAGTATTAGAGTATCACTTTTCTAGATATACCTACTCTAAAATTTTATTCTCTCGTTTCAACTTTTGAAAATTTAACGGTACCAAACAAACTTCATATCGACTCAAATGTTATTTTGACATTTATAAATGTCAACAAAGTTATTTTTGCTAACGAACTGTCACTGATTTAGGCGTGTTCGGTTTGACTTTATAAAAAACTAGTGATTTTTCAACGAAATATTTAGTTTCAGTCATTCATTTTTCATTAAGAATGATAATTATTACATCGTTAAAATTCAAAATGATGGCCAAAGCGATATAAAAAAAAAACATTTTCTCATTATATTCAAAAATGTTTTGTTAACATTGCAGTATTATAAAACCTAATTGAATAGATGATAGTGTATGACATCAAATTTCTTTTGAAATACAAGTCATTTTCAGACCTGTCCTCCACTGAAGTTCATTTTTATGTGAATAGGTACAGTTTTACTCCTTCTATGTTTTTATTTTTTTATTTTAATTTTAATATTATTCTCGTCTAATTAGATATTTAATACATAATAAGTTTGTTAAAATTTTAATAGCTCATAATGAATGAACAAGTTGGAGATTGGAGTAGGTGTTTGGTTTTGGTTGCTTTAAATTTTGTGCCTTTTGTCACTTCGTTATTATTTCGTTTTTAATGAATTGAAAGGGCACTGCTCTGTCTCGATCGTCATCATAGATAGAATACTTGTGGGGTCATTATTTTCAAATTGATAATGAACATATCTCCGAGGGATTCTGTATTTTTTTTTAAATAGAACACAGATAATAAAGTACAGAGATGTACAACTATATAGGTTCAAATATAGAGTAAGAAAGTAGGGTAGCAAAATGAGATTTGCCAGGAGGTATTTCATGAAAAGATTGATGGGGTTTTATGGGGTGCACATTTATACATTATATATAACATAATTTATGAGATTGTTAATTAATTATTTAATTTAGTAACATCTTGCGCGTTGCAAGGAACAAGAATGAAATAAAATATTGAAGACATAAGCAGAGAGATTGTCTTTGCATAGAGTGGATCGTATATTATGTTCCTATTCATTGTGTGGCATGAGTTGACTATAATAATAAAATGCCATTTGAAAAGTGTTTCTTATATAATAAAGTGACAAGAAAAAGATAATTTAAATAATTTATATGTGTACCTATTCGCTATACTATAAGAACAGTTTTTTTTTTTTTTTCTTTAAGGGGAAAGGTCTGCCGGAAGGCAGGTTGAAAAATGGCGTTGTTCTCATTTTGTTTTTTTTTTTTGTTTTATGGAGTGTTATCTTTTTAAGTGGTTTTTGGAGGTTTCTCCAAGATGTTTTTTGGGAATATTGTATCGCAAAAAAAAAAGACTTTCGGTTAAGGAATGTTGGTTTTTGGGGGATTTTTATTTTAATTTATTACTCGCTTCGACCATTTAAAAGAAAATCGGTCTAGTCTTTTAAGTACTGAAGAAAAACTTGACTTTATAAAAAAGATATTACAGAGTGGTAATATTTTATGTTTTTAGGCAGACCAAAAGACTTTAATACACTTAAAATGAACTTAGATGAAAAATATGTTGGTTCCTAATAAAATTATTCTCAAGGTTGTTTATTAAAAGTTACGAACTTCAAAAATAATATTGTCACCAAAACAGTGATAAGTTTTTATTAGTTGGGGTTTATGGTAGACAGTGGATAGGTTTGAGTTATTATGGGAATTGATGGAATAAAATTTATGTATGTATGTATATACAAATACAGTAGTGAGTAGTATTGTAACTAAGTATAAGTTAAACAAAGATAGAAAAATAATTATTTTAACTAACAGATTATTGGTAAAAACAACATTTCCAATTTGTTGACAATTTTTTCACGGACTTGTGTCAAAACTTGGACATTCTGCTGTATCTGATACCCCTAGACCTATTTAGCAAACAAACTGCACTCAGTCTTAAGGCCCCTTCTCAGTGGATCAACAATAATATTGGCCACACTGTTATTCTGAATTCGTTCGGATCTTTCCCAAGTAACATTGACCATACCATTCCCCAATTTACAGTTCAATAAAAATTTCCAAGTAACTATCCCTTCGAGATCCGAGTGGGAAAACGATACATTCTTGGATGGATCAAAAACTGATGACGCGGTCGGTGGGGTCGTGTACTCTGACAGACTTAACTTAAGTCTATCCTTTCGCCTTCCTGATCATTGTAGCGTATTCCAGGTGGAACTTATGACGATTAAGGAGGCTTTATCTTGGCTGAAGGAAAACATGATATCAATAAAAGATATCCGCATCTTTTCGGATAGCCAAGCTGCTATCAAATCCTTGGAATCTGTCTCCTCGAAATCTAAAACAGTCCTTAACTGCCGTTCATCTCTCGTGGAGATGGCGCAACAATTCAATATCCACCTCTATTGGGTGCCGGGACACAGAGACATTCCGGGTAATTGTAAAATGAACTTGCCAAGAGTGGAACTAAAATACCTATCTCAGCTCACAGAGCTGACATAGGTATACCCATCGCTACATGCAAACTCATGCTAACATAAAATGTTAAAGAGAAAACAAACCTTAGGTGGAATGATATTACTACCTGTGTTGCTACAAAATTAATGTGGCCAAAATTAGATATGAAGAAAACCAGAGGTTTGCTATCCTTAAACAGACTGCATATTAGCTCCATAATAGGTGTCATTACTGGACACTGTCTCATAGGTAGGCATGCAACACGTCTTGGCATGCATGCTAACGACTTCTGCAGAAGCTGCATGGATGAAGAGGAGGAGGAAACAATTCCACACCTTCTCTGTACATGCCCAGCTTTGTCCCATAAACGCAGACTCCAATTAGGAGAATTCTTTTATAACGATCCTAGTGATCTACAAAATACTAAAATTAGTAGCATCGCACGCTTCGTAAAATGCTCAAAATGGTTTAATGAGTAAAGGAGGATATCCTACTGATCCTTGTGGTATCACAACGGACTATTCTTATTGGTCTAAGTGGGTCAGTCTTTGCTGACCGCCACTGTAACCTAACCTATCCTGTGTCAAAACTTGTCAATATAGTGGAAATTTACCAATCCTGTGACTGGGACATCGCGTTTAAATTTTTTATGAATTTTCATTTTGGCAGTTTTTTCAATTGTTGGCTTCCCATATACTCACAAACCATAATTCAGGTTATCAGACAGGAAAGCAGTAGTGATTTAATAGATCAGAGTCTGAGAGCTTTCTTCTAAAGAAGCAATTTTTGTCATCTGATTGAGTGCTGATATCATTATGTTTTTTGCATCAGGGAACGAATAATACTATAGTAGGGACGTTTTTTTTTAAAGCCTAAATAGGCCTGTTAAAAAAAAACTTAACTAATTATCGATAGCAAATACAAAGATATTCCTACTGACCCATTTCTATTCAGACTAAGGTAAAGCCCAGAGAAATATCTGGACCAACCGATACCGCAATAAGGTAGAACTATAATAGTCGGACGCGGTAAAGAAGAAGGTAATGTCAAAACCGAACGAAAATTAGCTTTCCGAACACCCAAATGGAGAAGTCAGCCATATTATGTGCTTCCAGCATTTTGATTTTTGGTGGGAGCCTAACGAAAGCATCCAATCGCAATTACGGGGGCGTCATATAAATACCTCGTACTCGCTTCGTTTGGCAAGAGTACGATAACTCAGGCGACAAAGTTTAAACTTTTTTTTATCCAAATTTTGTGTTTAAAACAATGTTTTTCAAAAACTATGCATAGTTTTGACTTGATTTAAAAACTGGCTAATAGATTAGAATGTTGGCTTTAAAAAAATGTATAAAACTTAATTGTAGGTATTACCGTTATTTTTTAATTTTTTTTTTCCATTTAACACACATATTTTTTAAATTGCCCCTACCGCCTAAACGGGGGGAGATAGACCCCCCCTCCCATAGTAAAAAATGCTTATTTTTGGCTGTTCTATTCAAATCCGTCATTAAACTTTGTCGCCTGAGTTATCGTACTCTCCCCCTTCGTTTCTTACGGACACTTCAGTTGACGTTCGACGATTAAAGTACTACCATTGAATAAGAAATAGAGGAAGAGGCTTTTGGCACATATACAGTGTACGTGAGTGAAGTATTAAAATTAAAAAAAAAAAAAAAAGTGAACCCTATCTGTCATTTTGCCTTGCTGAGAGTTAGTGTTGTGAAGTAGAAAGATTTTAAAAAAGTGAAAAACGTACTACAAAACTTATAAAAAAGTGAAATAAAAACCAATTTGTGTTGAAAATTAAGGCATATTATTATTAAAATATAAATCAAAATGAGGTCCTGCGTGAAAAGTTGTAAAAACTTGTATAACCGGAAAAACAAAAAGTTTTCATTTCACAAGTAAGTCTTGGCTCATATTCCACAAATAATAACTTAAAGTGATGTTATTTTGGTAAATACGTTATCTTAGAATACTTTTATATTGTTATTTCATGGTATTTTAAGATAAAAATAGTAATATTGTTCAAAATAAAAATATACTTTAATCATGTTGCACAAATGAACTTGTAATGTCAAATTAGAAATTTTAGTACAGGGACGGATAGGTTTTTGTTGGTGATGGCAAGGCGCTAAGAAACGTTAAGCGCCCGTAGTGCAGTTTTTTTTCCGCGGTTTAGTTTTGGAAATATACTACGTATTTTCAATATATCTGCGATTGTCCATGTCTATCGTGTCGGTTTTGTATCTTCGTCAAGAAGTATTTGTGTCCAGTTGTGATGATTTTAATTAAGTAAAAAAAGCTCTACTACTTTAATAATTTTCAAGATTTCCGAAAGATAAATGGAAAGCACTAAAGTGGATGGAAATTCTTGAGTTGGATGAAATCAAGTATTCATACCTTGTCTGTTCAAGTCACTTCCGTGAATGTGACTTCATAAAATCTGTTTTCAGGTTCCTGTAAGAGGTAAGTTTAATTTTATTACTTCAAGTGTACTTTATTCGATATTATAATCCAGCCAGAAATAAATCAAAAAAAAAACTCATACAATTATTTATTTGATCGAATAAATTTAACCAAATTAAAAAAGTTTTTTTTTTCTTTTAAGGCTTACAGTAATAGCTATGCTCCTTTGTATGTGAATAAGTACTTCTGAGAAAATGGAAATCATATTCCAGTACTTCTAGCTACACATATTTTTACTAAACCACCCAAAAAAAATTTAGCAAAATATTCCTTTCGGCGCCCCAGCAAATAGCCGTCTACCTTCACTCCAACCCTGTGCCAATGCATTTGTGTTTGTGTAACTCACACAATTATGAAAACTACTTCACTTTTTTCTCGATATGCCTCTTCCTGTACTTCTTATTCAATGAGTACTACCCATAGGCTTTGTTGTTGTTGCCCATCGGTATAGTTTTTTTTTCAACAAAACCATTGAGACTTAAAAAAAAACATTACCCAGGATGTTCCTACTTACCTTCAATTTCGAAATTGCGCAGTGTTCATTATAAACCAATTTAGTTTGACAGCACCCTTAAATACAAGACATTTCTTGAAATTCAGGTGATTTAAAATCACTTCAATGCATATGAAATTGTACAATTTCGAAGGAAATTTTGGGAAAATTATACAAACTTGCGCAATTTCGTCTGGTGGGAACATAACAAGATTCAACTGACCTAGAAATTGCGCAATTTCAAGATCTCAGTTTAGAAACTGCGCAGCGTCTTCACACTGAAATTGACGAGATTTCGTCTAAAAGTACCACTTTCTTGCATTTCGTTGAGTTTCGTTAACTTATTTTTTCGAGTGAAGAATGCAGCTCCATTAATGAAAAACTGACATTCGGTGAAGTAGGATCGAAAGAAAGAGAAATATGATTCGTTTTACATTGTGTGCAATATGGCTGACTTCTCTTGCGTTGCTTGTCGTTGGTTTTTGATATAAGCTGTCGACAAAGTCCGTCTAGGCCTTAACCCTATCGAAAAATAAACTACAGACTGGTCTAAAATGGGAATTTCGTACGCAACTTCGCTGAAATTGGGGTGATTTAAAATTACCTCAAAGTATGTATTTGTAATTGTGTAGTTTCAGAAGTAATTCTTTGGAAATCATCCAAAATTGGGCAGTTTTGGACCTTTCCTGCATTCTGCTTGAGCTCTATTTTAAACTTATTTTTGGCTTTCAAAACTAATTTATATTTCCCATCAAAAATTAGTATTTATTTTTTATTCTTTGAAAGAGTAGTTAGGAGAGTAGAGGAGAAGGTGGCCGTTACCTAACGACATCAAAAATTGTTCAATTATATGAATTATTTAGTTTTACGTTGCATAAATACATAGAAAAAAAAACAAATTCTGAATATTTATTGAATCAAATTTTAGTAGGTATTTATTTTTAAAAAAAAGTAATTTTTACATTTTCAGTTTTAATGTTGGTAATATGGAACCCGGTTCCATATAAGGTGCTTCTATGGGTTCCAATTACAATACTTCATACTTTGGTAAAAACACTGGTTTTCATGAACTTGTTAAAAAAAATGAAAATTCTTCCTGAAAAATTGTTCTTCCAAGTACTGAAAATTATTTATAAATTTTCTGCACACCTAAAAACACGACCGGAAATAAACGTTACACAAAAACAAAATCATTCGCTCGTTTATTAAAAATAGCTTTACGGCGAAATAGTCGTGGCGAAAGCGGTTAAGTTTTGTAATATGAGCATTTGGTTTTAGAATTCGCAACTTGTAGTTATTCAGTATTAAATGGCACTGACAATTTTGGATAGAGAAGGGGGTTCCGATTTAACAACAGGTTCCATATTACCACCTTTTCCTCTACTAAAGGTTATTTGTTTTCAATTGAAAACCATTTAAAAGCAATGACCGCAGTAGTGAAATGAGTGTAATGACTCATTACATCATGATATATATACAAAGGTAAAATTAATCCACTTTTAGTGAATGTATATCATAAGTCTTTTGAGTCCCTCCGTTTCTCTAGTTTTGTAGGTTAGTTTGTATTTTGCAAAATCAAACTATTTATTCTTCATAAATCTATGTATATTTCAATATTTTAACTTCACCAAATATTCAATTCGAAGTAAAACCCAATCTCTAAATTCAAAAAGGATCAAAAACGACTTTTGATGATATTAAACTACTATAATAACACCATTTATTCTCATAATGAACACAATATAGTAGGTAATACGGTAAAACCTCATTTTTGACCTCAAAAATTTTGCAAAACAATCGAAATTCATAAATAAACCTACCTGCCTACCAGAATACAAAATCCTACTTTGTATCAGGTATAAAAGTTAAAACCTTTGGTTTGTTTAGTGATTGAAAACCTACTTTTTGGCTTTTAAAACAAAAAGCCTACAGCTAGTTACCAACAAGCAATCCACACCGCACACCTCTCTACGTGTAAATATGTAATAATGGTCAACCATTTGCATTATTATGCTTTATCCTCAAAATAACATTTGTTACTCTCTAGACTAACCTATCTTTGCACACACAATATACATACATATATAACCAATCGGGATTGTTTCTGGTTCAAGTTTCAGTTTCATCATAAAAGTCGAAAAGGATTACATTGTGTAATCCTTTAGAATTTATGATGATGCTTTCGACCCTCAGGTCAGAGTATAGAGTAGGAAAGACAGGAAGGTGTGACTTGTGTAACACATTTCAAAATATACACAGATATTATTAGATACACCTTTAACTTATACACCTGTTTCAATATTCTCATTGACTAAAGATTAGTTATTGATAGAGAAAGAGAGAGATGGAGATGGGACATTTGTACAACAGTGTGTGAGAGAGAGGAAGAAAGGAGGTTTTATTGCAAAGGGGGAAGTTGTGCGAAAAAATCATAAATTATATAGAAAACTTTCGCATCTTGCACATTATTAAAAGTTAGCAGGTGGTTTTAAGGGTAACATTCTGATCAAAGTCATCGCACCGCAACCTAAGGGTACGCTTACACGCAAAACAAGAAAAAAAAGAATGAATTTTCTCAATAAAAAGGGTATCATAACCCGGTAAAAGCAGCAAAACAACAACAAAATAAAAACATCCTTTTGGTCCCTTTGGGCCGCAATAAACTACACAAACCTAACTTTTTTTTTGTTTTGTTTTTTTACAACTTAGTCGTAAATTTCAGTTGTATATGGAAAAAAAAACGTACCGCATCATATAATGGTTCTGTGTGCTTACCTTTAGTTTTAGTTTTTTATCGCTGATTCGGGATAACCTTTTTCTATCGTCCTTTTTTTGAGATATTATAAGAAGGGTCTTGTGTAGACCCCCCAAACTTTATCTATATACGCGATGCACGATGACAATGACTACAATGATGGCGGCTTAGTGTAGACGGAGACTTACCTAATGGCAAAAATCTTGACAAAGACGTGTTGTGTGTGTTGTTTTTTTTTTTTGCTATTCTCTTGTGTATAGCCTTCTCTCTCTGATGGTCCTGATGGCGTTTTAAGATCCTTTGAGTATTTAGGGTTTTATCTAATTAAATTTTATGTACGTCAATTACACCCGGCTTGCACTGTGTAGTAAGTAAGTAGTAGCAGCAGTCAGAACATGTACAACATATTATACCAAGAAGAGGAACAAAAAAAATAAGATATACGATGAAGCCCAACTTTATCACAAGGACAACAAAGTTGTAAATTCCATTAAACTTTTAAGTGGATGAACTGAACGTATACCGAATTCTCGCAACCGTATTTCGCTAGGCAAAAAGTAAAAGGCTGCAAGTACAAACTATACTATGTAAGCTTTAATATTTTTTTTTTAAAGCGCACAAAACCTCATTTTTGATTGACTTAACCACACTTTTTTTTGTAGAGCGAGATGAGAGAGAGGGGATTAACTTTTTTTTTTATTCGGTTTAATGTGACTGGAGGATTTTATATCCTTCCTTTTTACAATCACCACTTCCACTCTGCTGCCTGATTTTACTTTTCTCTTCTTTTTTTTTTTGTTGTTGTTGTGTTAACGGAGAAGTGAGTTGTCTGTGACAAATGGGCTGATGATTCCTTAATAAATTATCGTCGCGGGACACGTAATCTGCTGCCAGAGCCAAAGCAATGAAATTACAAAAGACACTTCATCAAATTTATTATTTAAAGGATTTTTATAGGGACTTTTTTCTTCTCGTTGTTGTTGTTTCGACTTATTTTCTTCTTCTTAAAAAATAAAATGTCGCACCTTTGTTTATTTATTTTTTCTTTTTTAAACTTTTTTTTTCAGTGACAATGTCACTTTTGGTCGATTTGAATTGTAGAGGGGGTGGTTGGGGGATTTTAAATAAATATATGAAAAATGACAAACAAACGCACTCACAAATATTTCGAGAGACGTAAGGATATTTTTTATTTTTTTCACACTTTTTTTTTCTACTGCGGCAGGATATCACAAGTGAAAACTTTACTAAACACCACACTCACTCTAAAGGAGCATATTTAACAACAACGAAATATACATATAGCAGCAGCAAAAACATCAACAACAATAACAGAAAAAGCGAACAGAAAAATGGGGTAGAATTTTCCAACTTTTTTTTGGTTTATTTTTCAAAATATTTTTCCTATGCGAGTAGGTATAGGTGTAGGTATTTTATATTAATCTTATATTTTGAATGTATTTGTGAATTTTTTTTCACGTTCTAAAATATGAAATTCACTAGAACCGGTGCTGGTGATGCACGTGAAATTTCTCTTTTGAAGTCCAATTTTAAGGACAGTTTGATTTTTTTTAAATTCAAAGGATATTTGTTTCTATGATAAATATCCTTTAACAGTATATATTTTTTTGTTTTTTTAATACTTAATATAAAAGAAAACACCCAAAACCGTTTATAATATAAGAATAATAAACGGTATTATTATCTTCTCGACGACACACTTGATGCGAGAGAGAGAAGGTTTTCCAAAGGACTGACAATGGCATGTGAAAAATTGCCGAATTTTTCTATATCCTGGAAGGATAACGGTATATGTGTATAGGTATGTTTTATGTGAGAGGGAAATATTTATATTATTGGAATAAGGAAAATGGCTACGCGAGAAACTTGAAATTTCCTTAATTCGCTTTTCACAAAATTGAGAGTTAGTGAGAGTAAGAGAGAGAGAGAGAGAGCTTTTTGTTTGGAAAAGGATATTTTATGTTTGAGAGGAAAAAGTTTAGAAAAGTAGTAAGAGGCTACAATTGCGAAAAATATGAAATAGTGCTAAGTAATAAATTGAAAACATTTGGAGCAAAATTTTATAATACCTGATGTTAAGGGATTAACATGATCCTACTTAAAAATTTACTAATTTTCTTTAACACTTATCATTTATTTTTTAGTTTTAAGCACTTACTCATTATTTTCAAGCTGATACGCTATTTACGCCAAGCGTTACGCACGTCTTAAGCACGCTACGCGTTACGAACGCGTTGATCCAATTCAGTTTGACAGCTGCCGAAATTGAAAGAAATGTTGTTTGATTTACTTTTAAGTGATTAAAGATACATAATTCTGCATATTTTTTTTCTACTTCTGTGTTAGAAATATTTAAAATGACTTGCTAATACGAACACACCAAACAAAAATAAGGTATCTTCGTTTAACTTGAAATGACAGCAATTTACTAACCCACAGTTGTAGTTCTGTTTCCTTTAACCATCGAAAAAATTTTTACTATGAACTGGGGCCTTATTCATAAATATTTACATCATTGTAAATTTTGTTTTTGTAAAAAATGTGCTATTCGTATTTATTTGCATACATTATTTTCTAAGATCAGCCCAAAGCCATACATTTTATAAAATATACGAGTACATTATATGTCCTGTGAAATTGCTAAAAAAAAGCCTATTATAGATTCTTATTAAATATTTCAAACATTCATATTAATTAATCTGGATTAAACCAGATTCAAACATTTATCCAAATGTATTTAATCAATCCAATTTCATATTATCCAAACATGAATACAAGTTATATATGTTTTGTCAGAGTTATACAATTTTATTGATTTTTGGATTCTGATAATCTCTTCTTTTTAATCCAACACTGAGTTATGTGGTGGCAATTCTTCGATCACAAATTGTTTAAATAAAACCAGGCTTCCAGAAACTCAAATAAATTCAAATCTAACTGAAATATCCAACGAACTTTCAAATACACCAACACATCACAGATAATAGACATTGCATATCCCCAGGCGGTCAACATCTCTTATGTTTAATTTTGTCTTCCATTGATCAGTTTTTATTTGTATTCGTTAGTTACAGGTTACAGATTGCACTTGGTCAGCTGGTCTGTGTTTTCATTTAGAAATTTCGTGTTCGGTTTTGTTTCGCAATCGCTCCGTTGAAAAAATATAAAATTCAACAAAAAAATATTAATCCTCATCTTTTCAAGTTTGTTATTATCCTGTTAAAATTGAAAAGTATAAATAATAATTGTGAAAAGTGAATCGTGGAATAATTTTTTTTTTTGTGAAATTAAAAAGTGGCTTTGAGTTTGTTTCAAGATAACGGTTCGTCGCTGTGCGTCCGTCTCCGTATATTGCTGTCGCTATTAGGCCAGCGTTCAAAGAAAATGTATCCATTGAATTCGCGATTCGGTTTGAGAAAAAAAGTGATAGATGATAAACAAGAAATTGTTCCAATTTCGTTGACAATGAAAAAAAGAGAACCTATTTAATTTCAAAGTGATCAGGTGCATTTTTTTCTTCGAGTGTCTTTTTCAATGATTTTCGAATCAAAGTTCGAGATCAGTATTGTCAAATGGAAATTTCGTTTTCTGTTTTTTTTTCGCGATCGCTCCACGGAAATTTAATCTAAACATTATGAATCCAAATTTAAAGTAACATTGAAAATGGTGTTTTTAGTCAAAAATAAAGATTGGTGAGTGCAATTTACTAATCCAAATCTGTCAGTTGCTGTACCTACCAGGTTAAGTACAAAGTGTGGCAAAATTGCTTAGGGAAAAATAAAAAGAGGCATAACCATTCCTTCAGTTTCCGTTTTTTAAGCGAAGCCAGCTTTTTTTCGGCTTTGTTTTGCAATGGCCTCGTTCACAAAGTTATCCTAAAGCAATCCAGATTGGTTTGTGTTGTTGTAAGTCTTGAGAAAAAACAGCTGATTATAAACAGCGGCTGTTTTTTCTCAAGAGATTACAACAACACAAACCAATCTGGATTGCTTTAGGATAACTTTGTGAACGAGGCCAATGGCGTCACTAATTTTTAAATACTATTTATGGTTCTTCGTCGTCCATTCATGTCCGTTGTTTTTGTCTGCTCATACAGCAGTCCTATTTCTTGAAATCTGTTTTTGTTTTATTTGAATTATTTGTGGCTGATTATAGACGAGATTTTTTAAATTCAAAAATATTAATTCAAACAATAAACCCAGTTTGACATTTTATTTTATTTATTTTCAGCTATTTTTAGAGGAAATTCTACTGAGCTTTATATTTAAAAACGATCTACAACGGTAAGTTTATTTAAAACCGATTGGAAGTTTTTTGAGTTCCAAAAATGTTGTGTGCTTTAAAAAAATCGTAAAAATAAATTTGTTAAAAAATTCATCAAAAAAAGTTCTGTCATAAAAAAATACTTAAAACAAAATTTGTTGGGGCATAACTAAGTGGACATTGTTTTGAAACATAAATTGTGAAAAAAAGTTTTGTTTTGTTCGGCCTCCAAATTTTTTTTTTAAATGCCAAAAAAATGTAAGAAAAATCTTATATTTTTTTTTAAAAAACCACGATGCACGATGCCTCCTCAGCCATTCGTCACAGAGAAAAAAGCACTTTTGTATAATTGACACCTACAACTTTTGCATGTAATATTTGTTGACAGAATTTACTGTTAAAGCTATATACCTATGCGAAAAACCAATATTTCCGACATTTGACCTTGTCTTCTTTCTTTATTCAAAAATTAATATAATTGCGAGTTCAAAATCTTCAGTCGAAATTTTTCCGCTGTGAAAATGGCAACGGATATAAAGTGGCAACACTGCTTTAACAAATTGACTTTTTCCAATCAATGTCTGAGGGAAAGCTTTTTCTGTTTTTATTTTTTATTTTTTTGCTGTCAGGTAGAAAATAGAAAAAAAAACCTTGCATGGGAATTTGCATTGCGTTTTGTCTCATTCTAGTGCGGATTTGTTTTTTCCTCTTACATATCTACATTTTATCCTTTCTATACCTACCCTGACACTCGTATATTTGTTTGTAAATTTTGCTGAGATTTAGGGTAGACATCCCTTATTTTTTTTTTACGATGATGTCGATGTAATTCTATGGAATTTAAACTTCAACAGGTGGATTAAGGTAAAAATAAAACAAAACAAACAAAAAAAAAACCCTTCAACATTTGTAACCATAACCAACCCACCGGATATAAAGTTGAATCCTTTTGTGCGACCACCATTACCATATCCTTGTTTTGTTGTTTTTGTTTGTTTTATTTTACTTTTTCATCATTGGTTTTGGTTCGAGCTGAAATGAAGTGAAAGTAATTTCCAATATTTGCTGCGTGTCTGTCTTTGTCTGTGCTGTGCTTCTGTTTCCGACATGTTTAATCTTTGTTATTTATTTTTGTTTGTTTGTTCTCTTTTTAAGATTAGACGGTTGATGATTGTTTTTAAAGGGAAGCTAGTCGAGTCATTGTTGGCAAAAAAGGCTTTGTCATGAACATAAAATTCCTGTCTTGCATCATTTGAGTGTAAATTGAATTCTTTTCAACTTAATCCTTACAGATCCTTTCCAGTTACCTATTCATTTTGTCTAAAAATGTTCTTTCTAAGGACGACTTCTTACGACTTAGTCGTGAACTTATCATTTTGACTTATTTTGCTTTTGTCAAAGGAAAAGCTTATAAATGTGGATATTCTGCCCTGAGGTGTTGTTTTGATGTGTGTTTGACAAAGTATCTTAGATGTGGCGTCAGATTGTACTGACACATAAGCATCGTTTGCAATTAGGACCAAAAAATGATGAGAAAAACAAAAAATAAGGAAATTTCATGTGGCATTCAATCAAAGAGGAAGAACGATGATGATGACGTTGAAAGGAAGCTATATGAAATTTTGTGTTGTGAAGACGAAAAACAATTTAAAACAAGACGAAAGTTAAAAAAAAAAAATACAAAAAAAAGGATAACAATAATAGTAGGTATGTCTGAAGCATCCTGGTAGAGGAGAGAGAGAGGTATGCACTAAGTGGTAAATAATGAGCATCCACAGATGAGATGAGTTTTTTTTTGTTGTCTTCTGTTTGTTTTTCATTTTATTTTTATGTTTCTTTTGGAGGATATGCGCTGCATCAAGGAACTTATGAGTCGGAGTAAAAGTAAGGGAAACTTGGAAAATTTCCATTTTGCGGTATTTGCAATAGAATGTATTATTTAATCCTTTTTTTTTGTTGCTGTTTTATGAATAGGACCTATCTATCCTTATGTGATGGGATTTTTTTTTTGTTTAAGATGAAAGGTGCAATTGCAATGCATTTTGCTGACTTCCCTTACACAAGGAGCATGCTATATGTTTTGTTTTATTATTGAAAATTAAACTCTAACATTTTTCTAGTGAATAAAAGTCTTTTTCGAAAATACAAGGAGTAGGTGTTCTCAAAGAATAAATAGATAATTCATAAATAAGTACATATTATGTTTTTTATAGCTAGAGAAATTTTGATGATAGCTTTTTGAAACGCTAACACGCTGTTACAATTTGGTAAATAATTGTTAGATGTGGGTATCTGGTTCAGCTTTTGGCGAAGAAATTACTTTTAACGAAACTTTAACTTGTTATCACACTAACTACCTATATCGGTTAGTTTCCGCTTGGTACAGGGCCTCTATTTCTCCTACGCGCCATTGTGTACTGTTTTTGGAGATGCATTTCAGCTCTTTCCCCATTACTGCTGATTCCTCTCGGACCGTTCTTTGCCAAGTGCTTCTTGGTCTGCCCGCTCGTGTGCCTGCCTATTGTTTCTCCATATTTTGGAAACCTACTTTTTAGCAGTTCATATTTAGTTCGGTTTTGCCTCACCGTCAGTAGACCCAATACTTGCAAGATATTGAAAATTTTTTACCATCTCAACTAGTTATTCAGAAATATCTATTTGAACAGATGAGGAAGCTCCAAGGCTGATGCTTTTGTTTTTCCCGTACGATTTCAGTTTCACTCTCCAAACATGTTGTCATTTGTTCCTATGGGAGAGGAAGCATAGTCCAGGTGTTTGAGGTATGATTGCAGAGTCCATTAAATTTCCAATATTGGTGAAAGTATACAGCCCTGCCTCACCCCACTTTGGATTTAAATTCCTCTGCAACCTTCCACTATGCAGAATGTGGATCTATTATAAGTGTCCTTACTAGTTGCAATAAGTTTATCTTTTTGAGTCCAATGAACAGTGGGTGAAGGGGCACCGTACGTTGATGATCCGCAAGGTTTAAATGTTGGGCTTGGATTGTGACTCGAGGTGTTCTTTTATTTGCTTCAGGACAAAACCTTAAAAAAATCAAACGGTTTACTTCGGACATTAGATTTTCACTCTGCCCTTTGTCCTACGCTTTTCGCTTTTCCCATTTTTCAATTTGTACACAGTACTTCGCAAATTGTATTTTGGTTTTTGCACACCACATTTTGCATTGCACTTTATTTTAATACAAAAATTCCATTTTGCACTTTGTATTCTACACTTAAGAGTTTACGCTTTTCAATTTATATTTCACACCTTAAATTTTTATTCTTTATATTTGCATTTGTACTTACACTCGGTAAGCTATTGCAGCTTACTAAACTAGTTACTTTGCGCTTTGCACTTTTTACTTCGCACTTCCACTTTTTGATTTTGCTTTGAGCATCCCTGATGTGTAGTTTCTTGCACTCTATGCATTGTAGTTAAATCTTGCACTTTACACTTGCAGTGCATTGTCAAATTGTGCACTTCCAGCTTTCAGATTTTTATTTCCACATCGCAGGCTTAGCATTTTGCCTTTAGGTCCTTGCACTTCATACAAAGTACTTCCACATTTTGTTTGTGAATTGAAAATCGCAACTTTTTCTATAAATGTATGCTTTGCACTTTGCAATTTTATTGGACTTAATTTTTTGCAATTTGTATTCTGCGCCTTGCACTTTATTGCAATGGCACCTTTTATCGTGCACTTTGCACTTTTTACCTTGAATTTTGCTAGGTTGCATTTCGCACTTTAGTCTTTGCGCTCCAAAAATGGTACTTTGCAAATTTTATTTGAACATTGAAAACGACAAGTTCTTTTTTGCTTCGTACCTACTACTTCTTTCCAGTCTCGATCTTTCCTTTTTGCAATTAGTTTTTTACTTCTATTTTTTCATTCTTCGCTTTGTAATTGTTTCCGTTTTGTATTTTGCAATCAACATAAATCTTGCTTTCTTCATTTTACACTTTGCAAGTAAATGTTTAAATAATTTATTTAGTGTGCTTAAGGCCACTTTGTGTAACGAAGTCATAAGATTTTTCCCTTAACTTCGTCTCATACAATCAAACCCAATGCTTGTACATTTGAAAATGATGAGACGGGGGCAAATTTTCATACAATACATTTTTCAATTTCTGGATCTCAAAAATCATTTTACTACCATTAGTAACCACCGAAAAATATCATTCAACAAAAAAGAATTATTAATTCAAAAGAACACTTATATCATGAATTGTACAAACTATAAAAAGTTTTATATTTAAAAGCTATATCCTGTATACAAGCTTTCAAAAATGGCATTCAGTTCAATAATTGTGACTTGCTATTTTAATTCAAAAAAAAAATAAATAAAAGTTTTACTATAAACTCCACTACATTAACTTCAAGTGTTACCTACTTAATTTTCTCCCCCATGGTAAGAAAGAAAAAAAAGAAAGAAATTCTACCATGTTCCATGTGTATCCCAATGAATTGCATTAAAAAGTAAATTCACATAAATACTTTTAAAAAGTCCTCCCCCCGTACCTACTTCCATCATCATCGTCCATTTTCTTTTCTTTTTCTTGAAAAAAAAAACAGTTACCAAGCTAAAATTTGAACAAATATTCAAGTTTCGAAAAAAAAAATAATAATAAAATAAAATTACCTTAACTTTTTTTCTGCATGACATAACAAAATCCGCATTTCAATGATCTATTCCTCAATTTATTTTAAGAAAAAAAAAAAAGAAAAAGACTCTTTAATCCCAACAAGAACTAACTGTTAAAAAAAAGGAAAAAAAACAGCCTCAATGTTGTAATTTTTAAGAATGAAAAACTTTGTTCCTTATCGCAATGAAGCCACCTCTCTGGCTGCAGCCAGTGCTGTCGCTTGTCAAATTCGAAAAGGAATACAATTTTGATATTCTGTAGTGATTAAATCTTTAGAATTGCTTCATTCTTTCAGCCTTATTACGGTTGTCAAAGATCAATTAATTGACAATTGAAACATTTTATCAATTAATTGATACATTGGTATTATGAACGCGAGTTGATCATTTTTTGATCAATTGTGAACAAAGATCAAAAATCTATTGTGAATCTTACTTTTACTTTTACGTTTCAATTTCATTTACAATTTTACAACGGACTGCTTTTGTTTCGTGTCACGAATTTTATTTTGGTTAATTTGGATTAAAAATGTACATAAGTAGTTTGCAATAAATTAATGGTGCTATTCAATTTTAAGTGTTTTCTTTACGTAGGAGTAAAATTGTAAGTAACAAAAATCAGCTCGCCAGATTGGTAGAACGGATGGAAGAGAACCCAGACTTCGCCAAGGCTGTTTATTCAAAGCCGCTCATGAGTAAGAAGTGGGCAATGATTGCGGTGGACATGCTTTTGGCTTTCGCGATCCGTAAAATAAAGGAATTTGTGATTGACTAAAAATTTGATAATCAACGAATATTTTGACAACCATAATACCAAGACTGTCAATTTGAATCATTCACAATAGATCTAATTCCTAAAGAGCGTTCACAGTTTATCAAAAATTTTGATTGCTGACAACGATAATACCAATTTATCAATTTCATTGAAAACTGTCAACTAGCGTATTGATAATTGACAACCGTAATAGGGCTGTTTGTCTTCATGCTTCAATCTTAGTTCCTGATTCTTATTTTTTGATTTTTGAATTTTTTAAACTTGATTGGGTCGAAGTCCTGATTCGTAATTCTTTGATTCCTGAAACTTTATTATTGATTTTTGATTCTTTGTTCTTAATTCTTGATTCTTTTTAATTTTTGGTTGTTGACTCTTTATATTTATTTTTGGTTCTTAATTCTGATTCTTGATACTTGACTTTTCATTCTTAATTTTTGATTCTGGGTTTCTTAATTTTTCATTCTTGGCTATTGATTCGTAGTTTTTGATACTTGATATTTGATATTTGATATTTGATATTTGATATTTGATATTTGATATTTGATATTTGATATTTGATATTTGGTATTTGATATTTGATATTTGATATTTGATATTTGATATTTGATATTTGATATTGTTATTCTGTCTTCATCCTTGATTCATGATTCTTGATCATTCATTCTAGAGCCTTATTATTTTAGATCTTCAATCCAAATACGAATTACATACTTTCGACAGCACTGCCTCTTAGCCTTTCAAATTTCCACAGAAAATGATGTGTCCATGTTCATCATCACCCTCTTTTTTTGCACCCACTAAATTCCAAACCATTTGAGTTGTCCTTAAATAAATGAAAATGAATCACAATGCCAACAGAGAAAAAAAGTTAAATTCAAATTCAAACACACCGGTGCCGCTGGCCGTCGCCGCAGGACATACATTTCTGAGGTGAAATTCAGGAGGAGAATATTAGGAAAATATACTTCAAAGTTAGAACAAAAAATAAAATAGAGTAAAATAAAAAAAAATTAAATTCTACAAAACGTAGAAATATTTATTTTATCCTCGTCCTTTTAGTTCAGGTGTTTTTTTTTCTTTGTTTCTTCGATTTTTTCTTTTATTATAGAAATAATTTTCAACCAAGGGTGAAAGGCGTGATTTTCTGCTTTTATTTGAATTTCTATATTTTTTTTTTCTTTTTGTAGCAAAAATTAATTTAATTTGACCTCTTAACTTAATGGATATTGCAAGAAAAAAAGCACAGAAAAGAACCAACAAACAATATTTTTAGGTTTTCTTTAAAACAGTCCTTGGATAGTTTGTTGATAGAAGTTTTTATTTGTTCAAAATATTAATATGAAGAGGAGTAGCCTATATTACTATTCTTCCCGAATGATAAAAATATATGACACGATGAAGATGCGTGCTTTTGACATGAAACGGATAATAAGAACAAACAAAAAAAATGAAGAAATATCTCAACAAAAAAAAAAATGAATGAAGGAGGATTCCTTCCCCGTCTTCCTTATTTGCTTTAACCCAGTTCTTGTGTTTGTTTCTTTCATTTGAAAAAAAGTAAAGAAATGAATATCCATTAAAGTAATGAGGGTTGAAATTGCATATCCTTACGATATGGCGATGTGATTTTCTTTGTTAGAACTTGCATTCATTCGGAAGCATAAAAAAGGGAGTAAGGCCCTTGTCGAAAATTTCATTTTTGTGTTACAAAAAAAAAAACAAACCAAATCTTTTATTGTATGTTTTCATCCTCATTCAAGGATATAAATCATTTTGGAGGAGTAGTTGGACTAACTGAAGATGATGGGTGGTTGGGCTGCTTGATTTTAACTTTGGAAGACAAAAAGGGGAGATATCTTAAGGAATTCTAAAAATTTATAATCTCTAGATTGATATGCGACCAACATTATTAATACAAAAGGTTTCATACCTTAGGAAAATGAATTAGCTTCTATGTGAAGATATTATTCCAATGGGTGTCAAGACATTCTAATTTGAAATATATAAATTCTCTTATTTTTTGTGTTCTTGTAAAAATCCACAATCCACATTCTCAAACACTTGTCTCAAATATTTCTTCGCATAATGAAAGTCGAATAAATTCATGAGATACTCGATTATTTTTAATTTAATTGCAGATTTATATCCAAAAACAGCATTTACTGTGGATATATTCAATTTGTTTTCTTATCTACTTTAGAGATATTTCATAAATAGATTTTCGAAAAAAAGCTTTAAAAAACGGGAAAGAAAAAGCATTTTTTAGGAGGTATTCGATATGTCTTTATAAATACTGTTGAATACAGTCTGAAAATATAGAAATTTTGCGAGATATTTGATATATCTCTTTTAATAATAATCAGAAATCAGATAATGAATAAATTATGAGTATAGAAACTTGAAAGAAAGAAGCCGAGAGCGAGGTCCGCACCAGGCGCGGAAGTTCTACCAATCCGTCCGAAACATGACGCAGTACACACCACGCTGCACTTACTGCAAGGAAGGAGAGGGAAATCTGATCACCGATCCCCAAAGCATACTGGAGCGATGGGAAGTGTACTTTAATGAATTGCTAAATGGTCAGCTCACTGCAAAAGTAGAGGCTCCACTACTTCAAGAAGAATACCCTTTGTTACCGCCACCAAGCATAGAAGAGGTTGAGAAGGCTATAGCCCGGCTTAAGAAAAACAAACCCCGGGAGTCGATGGGATACCAGCCGAACTATTCCACCACGGCGGGCCAGACTTACGCCAAGCAATTCATGATATTCTAGTGCACGTATGGGAGCAGGAAGAAATGCCAGCAGACTGGCGAAAAGGTATAATTTGCCCCATACATAAGAAAGGAGATATCACAACGTGCAGCAATTATAGAGGTATCACGTTGTTGAGTACCGCCTATAAGATACTCTCCTCTATCCTACAAGAACGGATAGCCCCATACGCTAAAACCATAATCGGCCAATATCAGTGTGGTTTCATTCCAGGCAAATCAACAACTGATCAGATCTTTACCCTTAGGCAGGCGATGGAAAAATGTCTAGAATTTAACATACCAACATACCATCTGTTTATAGACTTTAAGGCCGCCTATGAAGCCAGGGTAGAACTTTACAAAGCCATGAGAGAATTCGGCATCCCAAATAAATTGACACGACTTTGTAGGTTGACCATGACCAACGTAACAAGCCAAGTAAAAATAGCCGGATTGCTATCCAGACCAATCAACATCTTTAATGGACTCCGACAAGGGGCGTTGGAGAAAGCAATCCGTGACTCTGGCACGGCAACAAGAGGGACCATCGTCAACAGGTCCAGCCAGATACTGGCTTACGCAGACGACATTGACATCATCGGAAGGACCGAACAAGCTGTACACGATTCCTTCATCCAGATCGAGCAGGCGGCACAGAATCTGGGGCTGCACATTAGTGAAGGTAAAACAAAGTACATGGTGGCGTCGAATGCGAGAAGAACAGTTGGTCAAACAATCAAGGTAGGGGAGCACGAATTTGAAGTGGTGCAATCCTTCAAATACCTTGGGTCAACAGTAGCAGCCGATAATAATTTAGAAGAAGAAATACGCGGGCGGCTGCTCAATTCCAACAAAGCATACTATAGTCTGTCAAAGCTCTTCAAATCCAGAAATCTCACCATAACTTCAAAACTGCTGCTGTACAGGACCATGGTCCTGCCAGTACTCACGTATGGATCCGAGACTTGGGTGCTTAGAAAAAGACACTCCGACCTCTTAGCCGCGTTCGAGAGAAAAGTCTTAAGGAGAATTGTTGGCCCCATACGTGAGGAAGGACGATTCTGGAGACGGTACAATCATAAATTGTACGCAATCTACCTTGAAGCAGACATAGTGACAAAAATTAAGCTCGGTAGACTCCGGTGGGCAGGGCACCTAGTGAAGAGGAACCTGCTCGGAAAGTACCGCGTGGTAGACCATGCTTGCGCTGGAGAGATGGCGTAGACCAGGACGCCCGAAGCCTTGGGGTGCGCAACTGGATGGCGTCGGCTCAAGACCGGGATAGGTGGAGAGACTTGTTGAAGGAGGCCAGGACCGGACCCCGGTTGTCGAGCCGATGATGATGATGATGATAGAAACTTGAAAAAAGCATATTCTCCAGAGATATTTCATATATCTCCTAAAATAATGGAGACAAATAGCTGTGAATAGTGTATGTTGTAAGGATATTTTATACATTTTTGAGAAAGACAGTTAAAATGCCGTAATCTTAAGAGGTATTGGTTATATCTCATTAAATAATATAGAAAAATCTGAATATATCATACCTTAAGTAAGACATCTGATCCAAGACATTTGGAGATTTTCAATATATCTTCTTTTCTTAAATAATGGAGATAAAGGCTTGAAAATAGCAACCTACATATATTGAAGATATATTAAAAAATACTCGTTTATACTAGTATTTCCTTAAATATTATATATTTCTTATATCTCTAAAAAAAACGATGATACGAGTATTACTGAAGATATCAAGATAAAAAAATAAGCCAGCAAAAAAAAAAACATATTTTTGGAAGATTTTCAATTTATTTCATAATTAATCTAAATCTAAAAATAGCACATATGCAAGAGATATTGAATGTATCTCTTCAGATAATTGGGGTAAGGATCTAAAAACATCATATATTCAGAAAATATTCTAAAGTAAAAAATTAAAAGAATTTAAAAAATTCGAGAGTTATTGAATATAATGGGGATATTCTGCTGGACGTAACAAAAGTTCAAGACGTATTTGCCATGTGACCTTGAGTAAATGAGATTTTTCTTCTTAAATAAAGGCGATAAGGATCTGAGATTAGAACATATTCAAGAGATATTGAATATATATTTTTTAAATAAGAGAAGTCTAATACCGGAAAATACTCGTATGATATATTTAGGATATTTTCTAAAAAATCCATTTTTTCTTTGATATAAATTCAATTTAATTCCTTAAATCCTTGAAGTCGAATAAATCTTTAAATACATAAATAGCAAAATGGCAATTCATGTTTTAGGAGCAATTGAGCTTCAAAGCACATGTACTCATATACATACAAACAATAATAGCAAATAAGACTTATATATAAATTTTATTTTATAATAATTCATGTGTAGGCGATTGTTTTCTATTTGGCATATCATATTGCGTGGGATATAATTTTTGAATCAAAACTAAGTCATTGGAGAATGTTACTCCCAAAATCAAAAACGGATATGTGGTAATAGTGGTATGTGTGGTGGGTAGCGAATCTATAAAATATTCAAAAGAAAATTCGTGTTTGTATGAAATATTATTGTCCTGATTTTCAGCAAATTAAAATTAATAATTTATTAAATTATAATCATAATACGGATATTATGTAGGTACATATAGGTTTTGGGCAAAATTTAATCATACATGTTCCATTTATCATGTTTGTCATTGTCATGTTGAACCTTTGAGGAGTTATAGCGATTATTTTAGAAATGAAAGTACGAGTATGTTCAGAAAAACTGGAGATTTTTTTTGTAGGAAAACAAATCATTTTTTTTTAAATAAACAAACATTTTTTAGTTATACATATTTACAAAAAATGACGATCTCTGATCATCACAAACGATGAGACCACTTGTGAACGGCGGTGGCCCTAGGTTTTCCTTCATAACACTCAAAAAGCTACCCGAGAGCTTCGATTTCACCAACCGCCATTGATCAGGAGTGATCGTATCATCTGTATCGCTCCTGTTAATTACCGCAACTACGATTTTGTCTTTCAGAACATCACTTTTTTGCATTCTGAGGGAGTCTCCTCCACAGACCTTTGTCGCTTCGACGGTAAGAAGCTCTTAGCCCACATTTTTTTGGAGTTGTGCTTCGAGGTTCCTCCAGCATTCAGCTTCTCACCGTATAATTCTGTTGGCATTTCTCATCTCCTTACAGAGGGCTCCGGAGGGTGCAGGCTTTCGTCTACGCCCACGAGGACCATCTGAAAGGGGAGCACTTCCTTCCAAATTTCCCAAATAAAAAAATATAAAATGATTAAAATCAGAGCAGTTTTCCCCTGTTCTTAAATATAATGCTATCTAATGCTCCATTTTTAATATTGCTTAAAAAACATTTTTTGAGTTATAATTTTCTGCGTTGCCAAGTTTCTCGAACATAATTTTTTTCTTTGAAATAGAATGGTGTAATGAATTTTTGTTTTTTCAAATTGTCCAA
This sequence comes from Syrphus vitripennis, assembly GCA_958431115.1. Taxonomy (NCBI): domain Eukaryota; kingdom Metazoa; phylum Arthropoda; class Insecta; order Diptera; family Syrphidae; genus Syrphus; species Syrphus vitripennis. The sequence goes on from OY288108.1 coordinate 88,053,171, forward strand.
TCAAACTATACTTTCGTTATTCAAGCATGAAAGTTTAAAGCCAAAAAAATACATGATATATTTCTAAACATAGACCTAGACTAGGCCTAGACTCCTGAGCTATTCTCAGTGTTGCCACTTTTTTTTAAAGAAATAAAATATTATGTATGTATTTTTTTTCAGAATTTTCAAAAACAAAATAATGTTGGTTATTCAAGCCTGTATCCTAAACGCACTATCCAAAGAAGAAGTGTTATAATCAAAATATAGAAGGTCTAGATAAGATTAATTTTTAAAACCATTTTCAGTGTTCCCACGTTTCAGAAAACTTTTTTTGTGAATAGAAGAAATAATATAATTAAAATCAATATACATACTTTACTTATTCAACAAAGGAAGTTAAATGCGTTACTCAAAAAGGACTTGGTATTCGGCAAAATATAAGTTTAGATTAACACTAAAATTATTTATGCAAACATAACTTTTTGAAAATGTGAAAAATTAGTGCAAATTATTTTCATATTAAAAAAAACGCGATTTAAGTTCGTGTAAAATTAAAAACGCTTTTTAAAAAAGGGTATGCAAAACAATTTTATTCAAGTTTAATCATCTAATCAATACTTGGATTAGGGAAACTATACCAGTTTGTTGCAATCGAGTGCAGTTGCCATTCAGCGAAATATTATCTCTTAGAATCACCTGACGATATGCAATTTTTTTGTTTTATTTTTAAAATATTTTTTAATAAATAAATAATAGTCCAATTTTTTTTTTTCAAAATATTTGTTTATAGTCAGAGAAAAACAGAAAGAACTCCAATGAAATTTTATGTAAAACTAATAAATTAAAAAAAATGGCTGGTGTCTGTTTATATAGATTTTTCGATAAGATTTTTTTTCACTGTTCCAATATGACCTTATTAAAAAATTGTATTTCTTCTGTTTTGTGTGGTTCTTTTTTCCCTGGGTTTTACAAATTTAAATGGTTTAACTTATTAACATCCCAGCTTATTAATATCTTCCGCAAAAAAAAATTAAAAGACTTTAATTTTATATTTTTTTTTCTATAGTTTTTAAATATATTTTTTTTTAAGTTTGTCACTTAAAAATTTAGCAAACAACATCGAATGAAATCCTTTCTTTAATTTTAATCTCGGTGTTTTATTTTTTATTTTTGTTTATTTAAATTTATTTTCATTTTCTTGTTGTTTAATTTGGAATTTTATTGTTTTTAATTGGGTCAATCTGTCAATAATCTGTAATGAAACACGCACTTTTTTTCGTTGGTGCAATTTCAATACCTTTTATTTTTATGTACATTATGTAGACTTGTATACATATATGTATTTTTTTCCAATTAAATTCAATTTAAAAATTCCCCTCGATTGAGCGTGTTTGTTATTTTTTATATTTTTTTTTATAACTGTGTTCACGCCAAAAAAATTGGATTAAAAAAGCTGTAACTTCTAGGATTTTTTTTTCCAATGATAAATCAATTTTCCCAACGCCAGCATACAAACGACCAGCGGCCTCGGCCGTGGCCGGGTCCAACTTCAACCAACTGGCTGCGATTATTTTGTATAAATAATGACAAAGGGATTTAAAAATCATTGCAACAACAAATTAAAATAAAGAAATACAAAAAAAAAATATATTCTGAATGCTGCCAGTTGAAACAACTCAACCGCGGTGCGGCGCGGTGCTACCAAATAAACCCTGAACTCTTCTTCATTTTTTTTTTTTTATTTATTTTAACTTTTATTTTTGATTTTAACCAAAACTGTCAATACTGTGACAGTTTTGCAATGGAAGAGTCACTATCGAGTGCATACAATCTGAGTTTACAGTTTAATAATCCGATTACAGCCACGTTCTATTTGCCACCGATTTTCTGTCTTTCAGTCTTCAGATTATATGTATGTGATTCGTTTTTTTTTTTTGTTTTACTCTTTTTTATATTGACAACATCAACAACCACAAAACTGAAAGAAAAACCATTTAATTCGAACAAAAATAGCGTGGCCTTGTTTGGTCGCAAAGATTCGCTAATTTTTCTGCAGTTTGATGTGATATCAACCACAAATTGCGAGAGATGAAGGATTTTTGCGAAATGCGAACTTCGGAGTGCAGAGTTAGGAATGCAAAATGAAAAGTTTTTGAAGTTCTAAGTGGAAAGTATGGAATGCCAAGAATGAAGCAAGGAATACGAAACGCGAAATGTTGAAGTACTCAGTGCGAAGTGTGGGGTTCAAAATGAAAAGTAAGAAGTGCGGATTTCGGATTGGAAAGTGTGGAGTTTCGCAGTCCACATTTTGCAATCCGAACTCCACACTTAGTACTCTATGCTTTGAACAACACCCTTCGTACTCCGGGCAAAGTATGGAGTGTATACTGCGAAGTACGAAACTTGAAGTGTGGGTTGTGAAGTACAGATTGCGCAGTTCGGATTGCGAAGGCTGAAGTCCAAAGTGGAAAGTGTGGAGTGCGAAGTACAGAGTTTGAAGTCCGAAGTGCGAAATCTGAATAGCGAAGTGAAGAGTGTGGAGAGCGAAATATTTGCAAATATCGAAGTTCGGAGTGCAGTGTTAGAAATGCGAAATGTGTAGTTTTTGAAGTTCTAAGTGGAAAGTATGGAATGTCAAGAATGAAGCAAGGAATACAAAGCGCGAAATGTTGAAGTACTCAGTGCGAGGGTGGGGTTCAAAATGAAGAGTAAGAACTACGGATTTCGGATTGGAAAGTATGGAGTTTCGCAGTCCACATTTTGCAATCCGAACTCCACACTTAGTACTCTACGCTTTGAACAACACCCTTCGTACTCCGCGCAAAGTATAGAGTGTATACTGCGAAGTACGAAATTTGAAGTGCGGGTTGTGAAGTACGGATTGCGAATTGCGAAGCCTGAAGTCCAAAGTGGAAAGTGTGGAGTGCGAAGTACAGAGTTTGAAGTGCGAATTGCGAAATCTGAATAGCGCAGTGAAGAGTGTGGAGAGCGAAATATTTGCAAATATCGAAGTTCGGAGTGCAGTGTTAAAATGTTAAAATGAATAGTAAGAAGTACGGATTTCGGATTGGTAAGTGTGGAGTTTCGCAGTCCACACTTTGCAATCCGAACTCCACACTTAGTACTCTATATACTTTGAACAACACACTTCGTACACCGTGCAAGGTATGGAGTGTATCCTGCGAAGTACGAAATTTGAAGTGCGGGTTTCGAATTACGGATTGCGCATTGCGAATTGCGAAGCCGAAGTGCGAAATCTGAATAGCGAAGTGAAGAGTGTGGAGAGCGAAATATTTATTGCGGAGTGCGAATTGCAAAGTTCGAAGTTCGGAGTGCGATTTGCAGACCATACGAACTGTCACAACTGGTACCAACAACAACAACTTTTCTACTAAGTACTTTACTTTTCAAATTCTCCACAAAACCAATACCGCATCCTATAATAATACATGAGTATAAAAGTAGACAAATGGGATTAAGCGATCTCCCATTAATGTTTAAAAGTCATTTCGATTTCCAGAGCAAGCCAGCGAACACCAACCATCACGTTGCTTTTGACAATGATTGTAACGACTCGTAGCCATTTCGTAGCCATTTCGGGCTCGTGCTATTTGGCTTTATATTCGTTATTCCCACTTATTATCCCTTCTTTTTTTTAAATCGATTTTAATACTCTGCTGCCTGTGAGTATCCCCTGATGGCATTTTGAATGTGTTGGCTTTAGTGTTGAGAAAAGATATGGCAAGCAAGCCAGCAAGCAAGAACATAAAGCCATCATTGCAGACTATATAAAGGAAACAAAATTTGGGATGTTTTGGCACACTTTGCATAAACGAGTACTACTAGTTAAAGTTCGTCGAGAATTGTATACAACTAGCTCCAACCAAAGAGGGTGAGAATGATGTAGGAAATTAAGTTCGACACATTCTAAAATACAAACATATATAGAACAGTTAAAGATGAACACATTTGAATGTATGCAAGGCTGCAGGATTATTATAGGACCACAGGACGAGTGTGAATGCTAGACCGTAAGTGTGGCCGCTTCGGGGATATTTGCATATAAATCAAAAGTCATTGCTATCGATGCTAGTCTCTATGGTGGTGCATATGCATCAAAATCCTTTTGATATTGCCCTGTGTTCGAGTGGAGATGGGGTTGGAAGGGGATATGAACAGCTCTGAGATTTTCTAAAGCGATATACTCTCCATTCGTCCGTTTGTCGAAGTCATCGTTGTACTTGTATTTGATGTCGTTGCAGTCATCTCAAATGCTGTTAGAGAAAATATTTTTGGGCATGATATGGGTTAAGACCGAAAGGACCCAGGACGAGTTGAGCTAGCTTCATGCATCATGGCCAGGAAATGAATGTTGAAAATCGACAACACAGTAAAATACACATCCAGCATATAACAAACCGTATTTTATATATAGGCATGAGGATGAGGAATGGAGCGACTTATTCAATAGCACAGCCTCTTTTGCTTCACATTCATACAAATATCCTTTTTAGCATTCCTAGAGTTAGTTTTTTATTTATTTTTTTTTTTTTTCATTTAGAAAAGTCCTTCACAAAGTGAATTTGTGTGCATGAGACGGGATCACACGATAGAGAGGATACGAGAACGAACATACTACATATAGATGGAAACTAGGTTAACAGAGAAGCAATTATCAGGCACATAACATACATAATATATCTGGAGGAGAAGAAGACGTGGAAGAGGTGCGCCTATGGTTATTGTGTGAAGGAATTTGATGAAAGGTGAATTTTTGGCCTGGATGTGCAGAAAACGGACAGGTGATGATGTTTTATTAAACACCATATAAAAAAAAACTTCACATGAGATTTTTGTTCTTATTTTGTTTTTGTTTTTCTGGGGAAGCATATAAAGTAATCTTATAGTTGTTGATATGATAAGTGCGATGGTTTTTGAAAAAGGCTTTAATTGCTATATAAATGAAGGTGTTCTTTATGTACAGTACATGGTACCTATATTTATTTTATGTTGGAGATGGTAAATACAACTTTTCTATTCATTGAGCCAAAATTTTACTTGAATTCATCAGAGAAAGAGATTTTGAATGATAAGCAATTAAGAGATTCAAAGAAAAAAGAGCTTTTAAGATTTTTGATTTCAATGGGATTTAATTTAAAATTCTATAAAGGACCTTGGTTGAGGGCAGTGGTTGAGGGCAGTTAAATATCTGCAATGTGGGTCAGTATTTTAATATTTCAAAATTTTCTGGATTCTCATTTAATGCTAGCTGGCAGCAAGGCTAGTTTAGGGTATGTTAAGTCGCCTGGCAGCCTGGCAGTATTTTAATACTAAAAAAAAATAACAAAAATAAAACTGTAGAAAAAAAATCTGTGAAAAAAAATCGTCAAAAAAATTCATAAAAAAAAAATATCAAAAAATATTTGAACTTTTTTGAATGCGAGAATAAAAATTGTAAGAAAAAACTTAGTGATCAGGAATGTCAAAATCCTCAGAGCCGTTTTCAATAAATTTTAGGTTTTTGTGAAAAGTTTTTTTTTTAACATTTGTAAGTGGAATTTTGTAAAAAAAAATTTCTTCTTCAAAAAAAAAATGTTGAAAAAATGCCGAAGAACTGTCAACAAAAATAATTTGTTGAAAGTGTAAAAAAAAATCTCGAAACAATCAAGTAGAAACTTAACCGCCATCCAAGCCATCAGCTGACCATTCCATCAGTCCATCAGTCCATCAGCCAGTCATATACGGTCAGTGCTCCCGAGTTCTTACAGATGCCTTTCCAGAACAGAGCAGTGCAGTGTTACGGGTTGGAGACCTCAACTTACCCAAGCAACCATCTCACTTCACTAATTCATAAGATGTCCATCTTATACAGCATGAACTCATTTCCTAGTTGAAGGATTCTGGCATTTCTATAACCTTCATTCCAGTCGTCGAGAACGTCCTCACATTCCAGAAACCAGCTACGATAGCCAAAAGATGTCAACATGTCATTCCTTATCCGAGGCGCAGAGTTGGTTTCGTTCGAGGTCTTGATTTCAGTTACGAGGGCTGCTTACCTCCGTTAAATATCCTAGAACACTTCTTACGTTTGTACATAGAGAGATACACCAATTTCTCCCCGCGGACCACCACAAGGAGGTTCTGGACAATCGGTAGTTTCCCGATCAGTGACAATGCAGGTCACCAAATTTTCTTATTTGACATTAAAATATTTACTTTTTCTTTGAAAAAATTCTGGAATTATTCACGATTTTAAATTTTATTGTGTTGAAAAAAATATACAATATTTTCATGATCAAACTTTTTAAAGTTCAATCATTTAACTTCGCAACTATTTTTGTATATTTTTCAGGTATTTCACTCATCAATATACTCGTTTATGTATGATATGCCATCGGACAGACCGGAAATGAATAAATACAAAAATCAAAAAAAAAAAATCGTATATATATAAAATTCCTTTCACATGCACAAATGTATATCAGCAATCGCACGTAGGACCCATCACTTTTATCAGATAAAATACACCACAGTCAATATTAGAACATAACTCAATCGTAAATATTCCAACATGCCTTAGATATTTTTGTATCTTTTCAAAAAGCCAAAACCACATACTATATACACATCAAGGAACGGATATACAAAAAGATATATCCATATCCTAGAATAAGATAAAAACACACAAACAAAAAACCCCTTAGGCCACTCAGTCGTCAGTCTGAGTGAGAGCGGCTAAATCCAATAGACTCTGGGGTTTATCGATTCATCATCCTAGTCGTTGTGATGGGACGTTGGGAAATCTAATCCTGTCTCGATGAAACCAATTGGTTGTGTTTTTTTTTTCTCTCATTTCTTCCCTTCATAGATAGATAGAAGCTATCTCGGTGTATATGGAATGGCTTTCATTTGGGAAATAAAAATAACATGAAACTTTTTCAGCGAAAATTAGTCAGAACTGTTATTTCAGATTTGGTTTTAAATTTTTTTTTTTAGTATTTATTTTTTCTATGTCGACTTTGAGCTTAGATAAAAGTTTTGTTTTAACTTTTTGATGGTAGACATGAAAAAAAAAACAGAAACGAAACAGCTAAAAAGGCTCTGATGGGTTAGAGGATTACTTACTTTTTTTTTTGAATTTAATTGAGATTTCACACAGCACTTGCTAATTTTCCCATTGCAAAGCTTTGGAAGACTGATTGATTCGTCAATCATTTGAAAGTTGAGTCTTTTGGTCAAAAAATGGATTATTTTTCTCTTTTAGGTTTGGTACTTTTTCCAAAAATAACCTTACCACAAGGCAAGCTTAAACTTATTTTTAGAATACGAACAAAGTGCTCTGCCACAGATAACTGAAAAACGATGTATTAGAAAAGTTTCATGCACCTTATTTACTTTTCAGTTAAACAGATTTGTGGCTAAAATATGATTCCAAAATGATTTAAAACAACACGTTTGTGATTTGCGTTTCCAAAAAGAAATCGCACGATACCTATACTTTTCAGTGATTTAACTAATTAAAAATAGACGTTTCCTAGGCTCGAAATTTTGATAAAACACGACATTATTAAGTCTGTCTGTCTGTATGTGTAAATTCGGTGAATTTTCTTCAAACTTGGTACCACATGTTTTTTTCTCGGACCAAAAATAAAAATATCTGCTAAACAAAATATTTGATTTCTCAGAAACGGCTCAATAGATTTTTCTGAAAAAAAAAATCAGTAGGGCTTGTTCCTCTCATAATTATATTCGTTTCATTCGCTTCGGTTTGTATTCCGATCGTTTTCGATTTATGAATCCCAATTTTTTTTTATCAAGATTTTTTTTGACAAAATTTTATTTTATATTTTTTTTTGCAGTTTTTTTGACAATTTTTTTTTTGGTCAAAAATATCGGCATTTTTTTCAAATATTTTTGGTGATTTATAAATACTGTTGATCTTTTTTTAAAATATATTTTTTGACTACTTATTAATTTTTTAGGATCTTTTAAATAAAAGATGTACCTACTCTAAAAATTGTGGAGAATATATTTTTCGTCATATTTTTGGCAAATTTGTTTATTTTTTCTTACATTTTTTTCGTGAAATATTTTTTTTTTACAATTCCAGAGTGGTTGTTCCCTGATACAGTTTTTTTTAACAGTTGCTTCTTCTTAAATTTTTGACAATTTTGTATTTTTTGTAATATGTTTTTTTTTTTGCTTTATTTTTTTTTTGTTTAACAAAATTTGTATTTTTTCCAACATGTTTTTGAGAATGTTTTTTATGACTTGAATTTTTTTTAGCAACTTTGTTAAAAGTTATAAATTAGATTATTTCACTTACCTAAATATTAAAATAACATTGTTGCTGGAAATTCTTTCGAACCCGAAAATGTATCATCCAAAATACTTTTTATAATAAAATATATCATAAGCAGGGAAGTTTCCCGAAGAAGGCAGTTAACGGCAACATAAGCGTGTGCCTTATAGCCAATTAGTTATAAATCTGTGGCAGTATGACCGAGTAGCTTAAGTCGGCATAAGTGTTTTTTTACATCTTTTAACTGGTAATTCTCTACAGATGGAACCCTAAAATTCTGTGTTAATCCCATAAAATATCATGTATTTACGTTATTTAATGATTCGACTTCGAAAAAACAATAATCACCATAAATACAAATTTTTGAAAAAATGTAAATTTCTCAAGACAATTTTTTCTTTTCAACATAAGCTACTCTGTAGTTCTGCCACGGAAATAGAAGTCAACTTATTCAATTTATTTTTATTAAATTGGGGAAAAATAGTTTTTTTTCATTTAATTCAAGTTTTCGAGCAGCTTTATATTTTTTAAATCTAACAATAAATGTTACTTTAACATGATCTTTCTTGCCAATGTTATAAAAACTGTTAAAAAATGTTTGTCTCAAACGGTTCCAAATGATGATATGATAAAAGTTTTTGTGTATGCTTGTTAAAACTACCTTTAATTTAATATTGAACGACATATTCAAATTTTCACAAAAGATGTATTTTGGATTTATCAAAAGAAAACAAAAATAAAAAGTGAATACAACAAAACTTTATTTCACAAACTTTTATTTTCTGCAATTTGTTTTCTTCTACGATAAAAGTTTTATTTTTCTGACGAAAAATATTATCATTTTTTTAAAAACAATATTTTTTTATTTCTGAAAATTTAGTCAAAAACTGTCCAACTGTTGACATGACATTATACCGCGCGATCTTAGAATTATTATTGATCTAACAGAATTTCTCGCTCGTTCTTATCGTGCAGGCTAAAACTACTCCTTACTGAAAATCAAAAACTTATTTTTGACCTGTCAACTAGTTCACTATATCTTCTCTAAAAATAATTAATTTCAAAACAAACAAAAATTTTCATTAATTACATACATACCTAAATACTAAATAGCAATATCAAAACTCTTTTCAACTTATTCCAAAACTAAATTGAAATAAAATTCCTATTTCATTCACAGTCAAGGTTAACACAATTATATTATATTTCCTCTCTGCCTTGCATAACATAAACATAACCCCATTTAAATGTCCATCTCTTATTTTAACTCAAATCAAAAACTTGTTGACCTACAAAAAAAAGTTACACTTCCACACTCTCGAATATATTTTACATATTTAAATAAAAAAAAGTTAGTTTCACTCATCTCCATGCGAACTTCATCCAACAAATCTCACCCACCTGCGAAGAAGAACAAAAAAAAAACTCATCTGACATTTATTATTATATGCCTCGCCATTCTATCTCTGCTTTGCGAGCTGTATGTATAGGTAGAGATGTAATGACAAAAAATATAATGTAAGCAAAACCAAAATGTAAAACCACCTTCAGCCCTACCGCACACAGCACAGCACAACATAACCACCGCACCAACCTATCATCAACATCCAGCTATGTCAACATTACCCGAAAACACATTTCCGAATCCAAATCGTGTCCTTCGAAGGAGACTCCCATCCCACACCAAAACTACTTCCAACCCACCGCCGCCGCCGCCTCTTTCTGTCAAATGATGTCATCAACATACATGCTGCGCTTCACGCAAAAACTGACAACAATCTCCAATCCAACCCCCTCCCCCATTTCATCCAACTTCATCACCCCCAATGTGTATAGCTCTTGATGCACACACAGTAGAAGAGTGAAAACCTCAAAGGGCAGCAGAAGCAAGCTGATGCGGTGGCATCAGCTTCAAGTGCTGCCTGCCTGTGCGCCACGCCGCGCCGCGCCTGTAAATACACCACAAACAAACAAATACTACACGCACACTCGTACAAATCCGCATGTGAGTGGTGCTCCAAATCCACACTCTGTGCCTCGCTGAGAGGATCAAGCATGTTGACCTGATTTTCTTTCCTTCTTGTTTTTTTTTTTATAAGTTGGTTTTTCCATCTCCAGGATAATCCTTAACAAAGGAGATTTAACGGCTTTTTTTTGTGTATCATTTTTGGTTTCGTTACGAAAATCACGTGCAACGATAATATGACATCGAGAAGTCAGCAAAAAAAAAAAAGTCCCCACACCGCCCCCAAACCAGCCCACAAAAAACACCACATTTTTATACGCAAAACAAAATGTGTATATCCTTGTGCAGTGAGTGTACTCAAGAGGTGATGCGGAATAAGCAGGACCAAAATGTCACTGTGGAAAATGACACTTTTACTCCGACACCATTATCAATTGAACTTCTTATTTCAATGTAATTCCTCTAGCTCCTCCCAAGTTCCCATCAGTAAATTGATGCGAGATGAATATCCTCACAAAAAAAAAAAATATAAAGCTATAGTTAGATGAAGACTATAACATGATGTTACTACGACAGAACCTTGTGGGACCCCATCACCGCTGCTACCTACACCGCCACCAATGCCACCGCGCCAAGGATTCTTCTTCTTTTTCACTTGAACTAACATTGTTTATGCCACAAAGCGCAAAACAAAGGGATTATAATGTCTCTCCTGTCTCCTCGCTGGCTGTAATATTGTTGTGCAGCGGGATGTTTAAGGAATATGACAAAGCTCAGGATAGATAGAGTGCGAGTTGTTGCTGGAAAAAAAAATATTCTTCAACAACAAAATAAAACACATAAATAAATAATAAACCATAACAAGGAGAATAAGATGAAGAGACAGATTGTAAAGCATTATCCTTTTTAAAACGACACAATAAAGCCCCCGCACACAATTCAAAAATTTTTATCCCCATTTTATCCCCATGAAATAACATGAAATTCTATCAATATTTTTTTTTCTTTAACAGATATGCATCTATCCTTCCGCATGTATACCCAGATCCTAGACCCACTTTTCACCACCACCGTTATCTCTTCCCCGGCTCCTTCTTTTCCCATTTGGTTTGGTTTTTTTTTTTTTGATTTTTCTTTCGTCAATTTATTTTTCAAATCAGATTGACGAATCTTTTTTTAGTTTTTTTTTTGCTTGTATTTGTTTTGCATTGACTTTATTTTTTTGTATTTCTTTCTAAGAGCATTTGTCTTAGTTCAGTGCCGGATTAGCAGATGAGGAAACTCAAATAGTGATAAGGGCGACAAACACCTAAGAGAATACTTGCTGGTGAAATTGCAAATTATTATTTAGTCATTTTGTTCCATTGGTACATTGTTTTGGAATTTCGGAGAATTGATTTTCAATCGTTTGGGTCGTCGTCAAAAAAAATAAATAAATTTTTAGCTGTCGGTTTTTTTTTGGTCCGAAAATTGTGAGCATTCGTGACTTTCGTTTTTGAAAAAATGGATTTTTTTCTATTTTTCTGAAATTTTTTTTGGGATTTCCAAATCAAGGTTTCCTGTGATTTCAGGAGGTTTTATTTTAAAATGTTGGCCTTTCGAAATCTTACACTCATGTTTTTTCGGAATTTTGTTTTCTTAGTGATAACGAGATCTTTACGAAATTGTAGGTTTTCGGAATGTTGGGATCCCGTGATGAAGGGTTTTTGCATTATTTTTGAAAATATTTGATTTTGAGAAATATTTTTCCATGGGTTTTTATTTCACTTATGAGATAAATCTTTTCTTCACTGTAGGAGTTTGTGTTTAATGAATTTTGGGCTTTCGTTATTTTAAGATTTATATGAATTTTTCCTGAAGCAGCAATAGTCGGTTTTCAACTAAGGGTATCACATTGGATCTATATTGATCTAAGCGTGACGGAAATAAGACCATCTGTCAGCCCACTTACCTAACCTACCCTAATAGTCAGTTTTTAAGTTTTCGAAAAATTTATCTATTAAGTTTTTGGGGATTTTCGGATCCAGAATATGAACTTTAAGTGATTTCGAGTTTTCAAGATTTTGGGCTCTATAGGATTTTTTATAGTGTTCTTGTGTCTGAATGGCTTTCAAGATTTTTAATCCCCGAGACTACTAGTTTTCGGAATATTGGTTATTGGAACTAGGGTTATGATTTGATTAATGATTTTGTGAATTGACATGAATATTAGATATTCATATTTTTTGTCAAAAAATTGTCAAACAAAAATTTTGTTACTTGTTGTTAGCAAGACTTTTCTATTAACCCTTATCTTACTCTTTGGGGACTCTGCCCCGCTCAAGCAACTGCTTTGCTCCGCTTAAGATGTTCACTGTTCAGTCTTCAGGCAGGTGCCGTTATAAAATCATTTTTTTTGCAGGTTTTAACGAATTTTCCAAGAGAAATGTATTTTTGAACTAAAAAAACACATTTCGAAATATAACTACACCAAATGGGGATACAAATCTTGTGGATACAATTTCTTATTTTAACATTTTTTTCTTCTAAAAATAAATGTGAAAAAAAAATAAAAAAAATATCTGTTGACTTTTTCATTTGTCAATTATATGTAGATGTTTATTATAGAATTAACCATTTGCAAAATGTTTTTTTTTTATTTTTTTTTTTTTTCAAAATGTCACTTACCTTAGTCATTCTTCTACAAAACGCTTAAATAATATCACCATTTGGAAAACTTAACAAAGCTTTATGAAATAAGCTTTTTGTTTTTTTTTCACGAAAAGTTTGTTCAAAGCTTAATTTTATAAGCTCCCTTTATTTTATTCACCACACTAAAGCTTAATAGTCCTGAAATGTTCCACTTGGATTCTAAAATCATAGCACCAATCATAATAATTGTCTTCGGCAGAAAACAAAATGAGAACACATAGATGTTTGAAATACTAGAAGAATAACTAAAAAGGTGGTAGGTGGTATGAAAACTATAGTACTATCATGGTGGAAGTCGAATGGGGCGATATCTAAAGTGTGCCGGCAACCCTTACTCTTTTTTTTTCGCGGAGAGCTTATGGATAATAATCCAAAAAATAGTCTCCTCTTGCCCCTACCACCAATTTCCGACGCTTAAAGACTCCCAAATCGAATTTTACACATCAAATTTTTCAGCGCCACCACAAGGGTCTGGGCAACATTAAAAAAAAAACTCGCCATGATAGTACTATAGATTTCATATACAAAGGTAGTAGGAGCAAGAAGGGACTATTATTTGGATAATTGCATCCAAAAAATATCAATAAATGTCATTTAAAACCTCCATAAGCTCTCCGCAAAAAAAAAAGAGTAAGGGTTGCCGGCATACATTAGATATCGCCCCATTCGACTTCCACCATGATAGTACTATGTTTTTCATATACAAAGAAAGTACTACATTAAATCATAAATCGTTGATAATGGAGGATGAAAAATGTTTGAAACCGTTTTATGGGAAATTTATTTTACTGTTGAAACTATACATAGATAATTATTTTTAAGATGAAGCTTTTGGGACATAATAAAGTCCAAATCGAAGTTTTTGTTTTACGAAAATGAAAAAGTGAAGTGTTTAAGATTTAGGCATTAAACCTGAATCAAAATAGCTTAGATTTGAAACATGTTGGAAATGGTCGAAAGCTTTGAATGGTTGAAATCATTGAAACTTCCAAAATTAAAAAAAAAACTGTTATAATTCGTCGCTGCTCATAAATGTCAAAAAAACCCAATATTTTAACATAAACCTTATAAAGCCACCATTTGAGGGGAGTCACTACAAAAATTCACGAGAAAGGTAAAAAATTAATCTTTTAGAAATTTAACTCCAGTTTTTTTTTTAAAGGCCTTAAGTTTTATGTATGTGTCATTATTACTTGTCATTATTAGGTATTGATGTAACAACACCTTTAAAGGTTCCCATCTAGTACACAAAATAATTAATTGGCAACACTTTTAGTAGATATTTTTAATTTGTCACTTTATATTGTCACTCTTTTTCTAACATTAAACATAGCTTACCTCTTTTTGTACTTTTTTATAGATTAAGTTAATTTGAATAAATCTTTGAAATCTTTGAAATCTTTGAAATCTTTGAATTTTTTAATCACAACAATAACTTTTCTTATTTTAAAATTTAAATGAAGATCAAAAACCCTTGGAATTACTTGATTTGCACTTGAAAGTGGTATTTTATTTATTGAAAAAATAAAAACAACAAATAAACTGCTAGTTAAAAATTTATTAATTAATTAAACAATGTATTGAGAAGTATCGTTTTGTTTTGAAACAAATTATAAAAAAAAAGTCTTTCTCCCGAATGTTTTTTTAAATCATGATCGAAAGTATAAAAAAATTGGAGCTGCAATTATTATTTTACGGAATGCTTTTTGCCGCCATTTTGTAAAAAACTACAAAAAAAAACAAGTCTCATGATTTTTTTTTTAAATCAAATGGGTTATTTTTGTGATTGTTAAATGCTTACTTACTTATTTGCTCGTGTTTGAAAAATTAGTTTTTTTTGAAGAATAAGAGAAGACAGCTAGAATAAAACAATTTATGTTTCTATCGCTTCTCATTACTCGCATTTTGTTACTCGGTTATCGTACTATATACCGCAACTAGCTTTTTTCTACTCTATCCTTGACACTCGCTACTCGTTACTTACTCCTCATTCCTCGACATTCTTAGACTGCGGTTAAGGCAAACTTTAGTAGGATAGTTTGTGCCAGTAAGAAACAGTAGTTTTGTGACTCACTTGAGCAGAACAACAATGCACTGACGAAAGATACCTTGCTGGTGGCGTTACCGCGGCCTTTCTCCGTTCTCCGTTCTCGTTACTTGTTACTTTCTTCTGCTTTCTACTTGGTTCTCGTTACTCATTGCATGCTTCTTCTTTTTTATTTATTTCTGTAAACAAAAATATACAATATGTGCGCTCTAATTATTATATAAATAATTAACATTTCAATCAATCAAGTTATGCCTTAATGTAATATTTAAAAATATTTACTGTTCGTACTCGTTATTTGCTAACTTGATAATCATTATTCGTTACTAGCTACTTACTACTACTACTCGCACTTCATTACTAGCTACTTACTACTACTACTCGCACTTCATTACTCGCTGCTCGCTACTAGCTATTACTACTCGCTTCTTGCTGCTCTTTACTCAAGATTCTGATTTACGAAGGTGTTTTGTAACATTACAAGACACTAAATGATCATTTCCCCAGATAACCACATCACATATCAATTCAACAATAATTATGACCATATTGTATAAGCTATTATAGCTGTGTATTATTTTCACAAGTTCCAAACTTCCAACCCTTCTAAAAGTTAAGTCTTCATATAGTGGTTGCTTATTATAATATTCTCACTTAAACATTTATTCTTCCATCACATTTCTATGAAAAGTCCTTTTCTTTTACAAAAGCCACTATTATGAACAAATATGTTGAAATATGATAATTTTTTAGTTTCTGTTCGAGTTGCCTTTTTAGCCTCCTTCTTATATCACTTGGCCATTATGCTAATACCTTCTACTTTAAGACAAATCGAAAGGATATTATTCCCTTGAGCAGTCATTCAAAACATGATACCGACAGACATACCTCCCTCGCACTCTCTTGTACTCTCAGAAATACATTTTTTTTTTTTTAAGTATTCGAGTATTCTAGTTTTTATTTTTCTACTAAAAAAAAAAAAAAACTCATTCAGAATCCTTTTTGTGTACAAAGAGAAAAACGACAAGAATTTTAAACTGGACTCAGGCAAGACAAAAAAATCCTTTTCAGGTTGACAAAAAACCCAACTAGGTTGGGTTGGGTTTGGGTATAGTCATTCTTGTACAAACTAGAAATAAATCACTCATTAACAGAGGAAAACCCTTCTATGCTCGTCCTTTTTTTTTTTGTATAAAAAAGACTGTGGAAACACAGAAGCTACATGAAAGAGAGCCATTAAAAATATTTAATCTAGAGTCCTTATTATTTCATTACTTTGAGAGATGATGAAGATGAAATGAAATGCGTTTTTTTTAAGTTTTCTTTTTTTTTTTTATTATTAATTTTTCTTTTTATGTTACCCCAAGGATACTTGAAATAAGTGCGCTCGCATACGCCACCTTTACGTTAGTACGTTCGTGCATCCTGATGATATGGTTATGGGTTAAAACTTTTGCATACTCATTTTTCTGGCAACGAGACGATAATTTCATCCTCCATACCCATAGCCGATTCTTTTAATTTTATGAAGTCCTTAATATGAATCTGGCAAATAATTCCAGTGTCGTTGTTGTTGGTACCTCCCACCTCCCACCACCCACTACCCAACATACCTCATCGTCCTTGTCGTCCTTTGAGGTGAACAAGAGCGAGAATTTGTGTTGGAGTTATAGGGAGACCGAGACCGAGACAGAGAGAGAGGGATATTAAATTTAAAACAAACTCCTTTTTGCCATAGCGAGAGAAGAACGAATTTAATTACATTCTTGCCTTTAGAGAGGATCTAAGCTTATAATACTTGTGACACTTTAGAGAAAAAGATGTCATTACGTGCTTGTTATATTCTGTTTGTCTCACTAAAGCAATTGCTTTGGGTTTTGTATATCTTGGCTTGATTTTTTTTTTTTTATATAATTTCAACTTTTTTTTTTTTAAGTGAAAATTAAAATATTTTCCCTCCAGTGCTCTGGTACACCTACCTATCCGCATGTTATGGCAAGAAAGTTGTATTCTCAAAACGACCAAATTTAGTTGAAAGTAATAAGATTTTGCCTTTTTTGTGCTGATGTCTGCGGGTATAACCATCTATGGGCGTAATAGTAGAGATTGGTTTTTGAAGTATATAAAAGGAAAAGTAGGACAATTTTCAGAAATGGAAATTGTTGTGGTGCAATTATGTGGAAATACTGAATGGCTTTTGGCACTGTTGCTAGAGAGGTTCTTTGGAAAGATTTAAGGACACTCGATGAATTTTTTTTTAAATAGGGAAATTCAAAACAAATCTTGGAATGTTGAGCACTCAAATCTGTAGGAGATTTTAACTAAATTTCAATGGAAACGGTCACACAATTCTGCTCAATTATACTTAGACACTAAGAAGTCGGAAGGAAAATCTTGTTCGAGGGAAAAGTATCGAACCATAAGATAAGAGGAGAGAACCTCACAAGAGTCTTGGTGTCGAAACAACTCTATACAATTAGACGAATCAAAATAGGACTCAAATTAACGTTAAGTGGATCAACTTCCAACAAAACGAATATTGACGGATTTATGCTCTTCAAAGTGTAGTCTTCGTGGAAAAAAGTTTACCAAAATCGGACCACGGGAAGTTTTTTTTTAATGGCGGCTGGTTACCCTGAAAATCGTCAAAAATACCAAAATAAATTTTTGAATTGCCATTTTCGTAAAAATATATTTGTTTTTCCATTTTGTATTGGAATTTTTGTTTTTGGATTTTTAGATTTTTGATTTTTCAGTGCTGCCATCTTCTGAATAAATATCTTTTTGAAAGTGAAAAAAAACGGTTTCCATTTTTTTTTTTTTCAAAAAACCCGGAATCCTTCTTCAAGTCTAGAACCAAAAAACTCAACCCAAAAAAAAATCACTCAATGTGATGGATAGACCTGTACCTTTATTTCAAAGTAGTTTTCAGAGTTGCCACTTTTATAGATACATATTTTTTTCAACATTTTTTTTTATGATGACAAGAAATGAATTCCTTTTTGGAGCTTAGAAGCTTGGCTGGTAATCCGAAATAGTCATGAAACATGACAAGAAAGTCCTGAATTAAATCTATATTTTGAGATCACATATATACAATTATACATATGTACATAGATATATTGGAAAAAATATTGAAATTATTCTCAGATTATAATTTAAATATGATTTCTGGCCACGGCCCAGCAGGCTCGGACGTAATTTAATTTGCAGATCCATTTATCAATCACTTTTTCCCACTTTTGTGACCTTATGTTGTCTTCCATTTTCATTTCGGGTTTATCGGCGTTGACAAGGAACAAGGGCGTTGAAAATAGTCTAACGGCATTAAATCGAACGATCTTGGAGGCAAGTTCACGGGTGCAGAACATGGAACTAGGCGGTTATTAAACGCATCCTTTAATAAATCAATTGTGGCACTCGATGTGTCCCATGTTGTTGAAACCACAGCTCCTGCACATCATGTCTGTTCAATTGAGGAGCGAAAAAGTTAATAATCATAGAGTCATGATTAGATTAGCTGTCACCATTGACTGCAATGTTCTGGCTAGCATAGTGATTTAAACAGCCCATAAATCACACTAAACTATCAGTTTTTCTGGATGTAACGGTGCGTGGCTCAAGATAAACTTGAAGATTATCTTCATTCCAAAAACCGCAGTTTTATCTATTGACGTAAACACTCAACCAAAACTGAGGTTCATTTCAAAACGGAATGAAAACGGTAATCTTATTTTTAGTTCATTCACCGAATTCGAAAGCGTTGTTCAGGCGTCAGTCTATTCATATTGAGGGGATTTTATGTACCCTTTACCCTTTATATGTCAGAGAAACAGTGCGAGCTTTAGGTAAGTAGGAGCGGATTTGAAAGAAGATGTCGGTGAACATTAGTCTTGAATTTCAGTATATCACAATGAGAGGGAAAGACAGAGCGTGGAAGGGTATTCCACAGTCACGTAGTACGGCTAAAAAACGAATCCCTGTACTTAGCAGTACGACTGAAGTTGGGTTCAAGAGTAAACCGATGGGCATTCCTGGAAGCGCGAGTATTACGGTTGAATTGTTTAAGGGGAGGAATGCAACTGGCTATTTCATTTGAGCACTTACCGTAAAAGTAACAATAAAAGAGTGAGAGATAAGAAACGTTACGCCTGTGTTCAAGTGACGTAAAAATATCGATGATGTTCCTGTCTCCGATCATTTTGAAGGCTCGTCTTTGTATTTTGTCCAAGAAGCTTAAGTAAGTTCCTGGAGCACCAGTCCAGAGATGGGAGTTATACTCAAGCTTTGGACGTATATAACTTTTATAGATAATAGCCAGATCAGAAGGAAAAATAATTTTTTGCATCTCCAAAGGAAACCTAAACATGTTGCGGCATTTTTGGCGACGTTAAGTATGTGATCATTCCACAAAAGATGGTTTGTGATACACATACCTAAAATCGCAAGCTGATTAGTTTCTTCGATGCAAGTGTCACTCATAGATAATGGCAGCTCGTCTCGCTTTAACGACAGAAGGCAGCATTGAGTTTTCGAAGCATTAAATTGTACTCGATTTCTTATTCCCCATTGTACAATGCTGTCTAAGTAAGAATTTAATGTGAATCTGGAAACGAATATGAAAAGCTAAGAGTACTATCGTCAGCGAAACAATTTAATGGATTAGTAGTTACAGACAGGAGATCATTTATGAAAATGAGAAAGAGGGTCGGAGACAAAACGGAACCCTTTGGCACACTAGCATTTATGTTGAGAGTTCCAGACTTGAATCCATCTAATACTACTTGCATAGAGCGATTCGAGAGAAAGTTACTAATCCAACGAAGAAGGGTTTCATCGATACCAAGAGCACGCATTTTCGATAAAGCAGCTGTTGAAATGGCCACCAGTTAAAAACAGTGTTTCTAACTTAAATTTTTATACCGTCTCTAAAAACACCATTTATCAAGGGGAAATATTTTTGAACCGCCTTCAGATTAAATCATCTCATCAGCCAATCATGCAAACTATTTTTTACTAAAAAAAAAAAAAATAGTCTTGAAAAAAAAAAAGTTCTTTCTTGTTTTTGCAAGGATTGAATTTTAATAATTAGACTTTTTAAACAATAAATTTTATGAAGCTGAAGATCGCTGCATCCGAAGTTGTTTTTTCATTTAGAGTTGCAGCTCTCGAAAAGTATCAATGATATTGGAAAATTTTAAACACCAAAATGTTGGGCACAAAATTTCCCAGGGGCGATGTCCGCTACTTTTTAAAAATTTTATCCCGTTATATTTGTTTTTAATGGATTTTTAAACTTTTCAGATAATTTTTTTGTTTAGACGTGCAGATAGACGAAACTAACGGTAAAAATAAAAAAACAAAAATTGTATCGTGAAGAGCGTCTTTTACTCTAGAGACGATGTTCCTTACTTTTTTTTTTTTTTTTTTTACTAAGCGTTTTTAACCATGAAACATAAAAACAAAACTCACAAAACTTTATACCGTTATAACTTCGGATCACCTAACGGTACCAAAAAAAAAAGTACATAGAAAAATTAGATTTTTTCAACTCTAGAGGCGATGTTTTTTATTTTTTAAAAATTCATGTTCTAAAGCCATTAATTTGTATAACAACAAATTATAATAAAGAGCAAAAATAACAAAGAAGATACGAACTGCATAGTGTATACATATACACTAAAGGGTGAGCCTTGAATTTATATGACAACAATATTGGTCTTGTTTTTTTTTTTCTTTTTATTATAATTTGTTGTTATGCAAATTAATGGCTTTAGATAATGAATTTTAAAAAAATAAAAAACATCGCCTCTAGAGTTGAAAAAATCTAATTTTTCTATGTACTTTTTTTTTTGGTACCGTTAGGTGATCCGAAGTTATAACGGTATAAAGTTTTGTGAGTTTTGTTTTTATGTTTCATGGTTAAAAACGCTTAGTAAAAAAAAAAAAAAAAAGTAAGGAACATCGCCTCTAGAGTAAAAGACGCTCTTCACGATACAATTTTTGTTTTTTTATTTTTACCGTTAATTTCGTCTATCTGCACGTCTAAACAAAAAAATAATCTGAAAAGTTTAAAAACCCATTAAAAACAAATATAACGGGATAAAATTTTTTAATAGTAGCGGACATCGCCCCTGGGAAATTTTGTGCCCAACATTTTGGTGTTTAAAATATTCCAATATCATTGATACTTTTCGAGAGCTGCAACTCTAAAAGAAAAAAAAGAAAAAAAATGCAGCGATCTTCAGCTTCATTAAATTTTTCGTAAATTAAAAATTCAATTTCTTTATTAAATCAGAACCGATTTCTCTATAGAAATATTAAAGAAAAAAACTATTTGTTGTGTTGCTTTAAAAAAATTTCATTATTAAAAAAAAAATTAAAATTCTTTTCTTTGTATAATGTACAGTAAAAAAAGTGGGCGTTTATGTGGGCGTGTCAGTTGTGGTGTAATTTTGATGATATTTTTTTATTTCACTGAATTATGACTTCTTCCACATACAACCCAAACGACTGTGTGCTGCAATTGTGTAATTACACACTTTACTTTTTGTTGAAAATGTTCCACATACGCCACCGAAAAAAAAAATATTAAAATTATTTTTCAAAGTTGAATTCTAAAAATTTAAATATTTCCAATTACTAGCATTTTCATAATATAGCTTACCAAAATAAAATTCTCCACCGAGTCTTCAATTCAAATCCTTGAAAAGATAAAAACACACTAATTTGTAAATTTTGTTTAAATAGATCTGTTTTATTTAATTCATATTTTTCTTTACAAGCATTTTTTATATAAGACTGAGAGAATAAGAAAAGAAAGGATAAAAATATTCGAGGGCTCCTTATTTTTTGTTAAAAACTTAAATATTATTGTTGTTTTGTGTTTTTGCAGCAAATATTTTCCATATAGTTGTTAGTTAGCAATTTTTGTAAGCTTTTCTTGTTTGTGAATTTAGTATTTTTTTTGTAATAGTCTATCTTTGATTTCTATTTCTTGAAGCGCGGTTTTTTGTATAGTTTTTTATTCTAACTCCGACATGAATTAGATGCATGATATGTTTTATGATAAATTTATGTATCTCCATCATGCCAATAATGTTATCTTTTTTATTCAATTTTTTTAAATGATTTTTGTTTTTTAATTTTTTAATTTTTCTTATGAGAGTATTACAAAATAGAAATTGTTAATTTAAAAGAGAAAATCAAAAAGTTAAAAAAAAACACCTATTAGCAGAACAAAAAAAAAGTTTCTTATTTTTATAAAATTAAGTAACATATTTAACTCTAACTTTTGTCTGGCCATTCGAATCCTGTTCAAAGACAATAACTTTTCGTTTAATCTCGGTTGGGGGTGGTGCTTCATTTTCAGGTAGAAGTGCTGCTGATGGGGCTATTTCGCCATTTTTATTATTTATATTATTTGTATCGTTGTCTTCTTCTTTTGTTGGTAGCTTATTACTATTGAGCTGAGGATGAACTCTTATATTATTATTTTTGTCATCTTTTTTGCGAATTATTGGCTTGTATTTGGGCTCGTTGACAGGTTCGGGTGGTGGTTTTTCAGGAATCAAGGGTAAATCGGGTAGATCACATGGTTTTTTAAGATAATTATATACTGATTCGACACGTTCGACTAAACGATTGACATATCGTGTTGCTGTTCTATCAACAATGGATGGGGATTTTATGCAATCATTGCCGCCAAATTCACAAACCTATAAAAGAGAGAGAGAGAAAGTCTTATAATATTTACTTAAACAAATATTGGATTATTTAATTTGCATAAAAAAAGAGCTGGTCTTTTCCTGATAGGAACAATTGATTGATTGATTTCTTGGTGGATTTTGAAAAAAAAAATAATGAGAATTTGGTGATGTGAGTTTGATTGATGAATAACCGCATCTCAAGGATAAAAAGTATCATGAAAATTATCTTATTTGTAAATGTTTAATAATTTCTTAATTTTCAAAGAAAAAATATGTTAAAAATAAAAAAAGATAAAAAGTGCGTATACGCCCAGGTGAATACCTGTCGATTTTATAGGCAATAAACGTCACACCAAAGGTATATTTTTTTCTCTGGCATTACGACCTTTGCATTTGAAAAAAGAGAAATTCAGTAAGTCCGTGAGTCTACTTTCTAGACATTTTAGTAAAAATTTAATTCATTTTCAATATCTTCCATATTTTGACTCCCATTGCCATTTATTAGAAAACTAGTTAGGTGTCAACCCATTTTCGGAGCTATTAGTTTAATTTTTTGTGAAAATAAAAAATTGGAAGAGCCTCCTGAATTTCAAGCAAATCAGTTGCGTTTTTGCAACACTCGCCTTAAATGATATTAAATTATCTTTTTTCAAAAAAAATGTACCAATTTTATTGGAAACGAAAAATCAAATACAAAAAGTGAGAAAAAAAAATATTTTTCAAGATTTCAAAAATAAAACAAAAAAAACACGTTCTCTAAACTTAATTTTTTTTCCAAAAATAAAGATTCAAATCAAAACACGCTTAATAAATTTGAAGTTTGTAAAAATTATTCTTAACATAGTAAAAAAAAAGCTGTAAGAAAATTGGTCTGAATTTTTTTTTTAACTGTCAGAAATAAAAAAAATTACAAAATATTGTCGAAAAAAAAAATTAGGCAAAAAATATTCGTTTTTAGAAATGTTAAAAAGTAAAAAAAATTAAGAATGAAGTTAGCACAAAAATAATTTATCAAAAATAAATTGTGATCAACCGAGTTGAAATTATTTTGAACGCCTGCAGATCAAATGATTTATTATCCTACATATTTTTGTAATTTTATTTTGCAAAATTTAAATATTATTAAATTATTCACTTTTTACGATGCAATATTTTGTAGGGCATTTTTGAATCACATCTATTTTTTCTCAAGCCACTCTCTGCGTATCGCAAATTGTAGGTTCCAAGAAATACTTTACTGGCCACCATTTGTGGTAAAATTTCTTGCATGTACAAATTAAATATCTATTAAACTCATATCTGATAAATCGTTTTATTAAATCAATAACATATGTTTTACTTTTTTTTCTTTGTTTATTTCTATGTCAATGTCTACAAGGACATTCTTAATTATTCTACCCAACCCCCTATCACCACCGCAAACCTAACCTAACCCCCTATTTTTTTTGTTTAACAGATAAAATAATTGGTATTCAATAAAATCGATATAGTTTTGGTAGGTACTTATAACATTGATAATATTTATAGCGTGCATTTAATTGACCTCTAATTGAGAAAAAAAAAATTACAAAAAAAAATAATTATCTAACAAACAAGAAATATGTCAATACCTGTTGTATCTCCTCGTAGATAGTTATTTTATTTTTCATTTTTCTTTTGTTGTTTGCGTGCAGGAAATAATTTTATTTTTTAAAGGACACAAGAAGTTTAGTTACACCGTAGGGTACAATTATTAGATTAAAGTAAAATGACCGTTAAGTAGATTTGAAATTAGGATAGGTTTATATTTTGTATAATAGCAAAGATTAAGATAATAATTGTGTGAATAAAATGTTCAATATAATTAAATCCTAATCCATCTAGTCGTATGTACTTGAAACTATATCTAAACTATTAGGCCATTGATAATTTAATTTTAAAATAAAATTTCTTCCCATGTTATAACTTTTCTAAAATAATAAATTGAAGAAGGTTTACCCAAACCCCATCTTGTATAGCTCTTGGAAAAATATAAACCATTTACATGCGTCCTTATCTTTGTGGATTAACATAAACAAATTTCTAATGTACTTACTTATGTAAATCAAGTATTAACTTAATTTATGTAAATATCACAATTATTAATATATTCTTCAGAACTTACCCTATAATGATGCAATATCCCCGCATCTGGTGGCACATTTAGCGAACCCTTTCCAGGTGAAAATTCCCAAACAAAATGATTGCCAGCCTCAACAACAGTTTCTGGGCGGCATATGTATTTTGAGCGTTGTTTTTGTGGGTGAAGTTTTGAACGTCTACATATAATGAAGAGATGTTATTTTTAAAGGACACGAAAATAACAAGAATTAGAATAAATAAATAATAAGTAGATAAGTTTTAAAATAGAGTTTATTTTTATAGAAAATTAAAAAAGAAATCGAGACATTTAAGGCTGTTTAATGGATTTTTGGAGACTTCAAGTTAAATTTTTGTCATTTGGGAGTCAGAGACTTTGCAACGAAGTATCGAAGGATTAGAAAAAACATTTTCGAAAATATCGAGTTTTTGATTGATTTTTTGACCTAAAAGTCATTACTCTATTTTGACTAACCCCCAAGAAGTTGTTGCGGTCTTAAATAATGCATGGGCAGAAAATAAATAAAAATAAAAAATTGATTAGCTTCAAAAAGAATTTATTTTCAGAGGCAACTAAAAAACAATGATTTTTTTATATCTGATTTTCAGCTGAACCAAGGGTCCAATCGAACCGAAAAATAAAGGCATCATCTAGCAGCTACCACATTTCCAGAAAATAATGGCGAAGTAACAAGAAACGACCTTCAGGAAATCGAAATTTTTATAGTGCTCAAGTGGGTGTTTTTTTGACCCCAACATGATAACTGTTTTATGCATTTGTAGTAATAGCTGTATTCATTTTAAAGTTACATTTATGTAATTTGGAACTTGAAAAAGCTATTTTGAAAATATCGTCATTTTTAGTGATTTTTTTTTAATTTCATCCCCCAAAACTTATCTTTGTGTGGCGAAATTTCCGAATAAATATTACTCGAGCATGCATTAAAAAAAAACAA
The DNA here is from genome assembly GCA_958431115.1 of Syrphus vitripennis. Classification (NCBI taxonomy): domain Eukaryota; kingdom Metazoa; phylum Arthropoda; class Insecta; order Diptera; family Syrphidae; genus Syrphus; species Syrphus vitripennis. The sequence continues at coordinate 88,078,942 of OY288108.1, forward strand.
TAGCCAATAGTCAAACCTATCTACTAGTGAAAACCAGAAGCTTTTGGAAGGCCTGATTTTCAAAATATTGCCTTCCGAAGTTAAATTACTGATTTCTGACAAACCTCCAAAAAGTGTTTAGGTGGTTTTGTTTTTCGTATTATTTGATTCTTTTATATTTCACTGTATTATTTTATCCACCTAGTTTCCCGTTTTAAAAACACTCTAATTTACTCATTGAACGACCCTCGTGTCGTATGTTTCATTCACCTTAAAATTAGTGTAATCGCACCCTAAGAAATTACCTCTGCGTTCATTTAAACACTTGCCACACAGGGTTCTTGAGTATCACTGTTGTAGTTTAATTAAAACATTCAACATCAACATTTACATATATCGCACTTCATTCATATAAAAAGCAACTTAAATTCAAACTACAAACTCAAACTCACCTTCTTGTTTTTCTTTGTGTCACTAGTGCTGCTCGTAATCTCTGATTTGCACTCTTCGTGTCATACAACCATGGATCGTCTTGGAATTGCAAATAGAAGAACGCATTCTGGAATGAATATGCACCCGCATTACGATTCTTATACCTCTTATCTAACCAGCTGCAATGGCAAAGATTAAAACAAAAAAAAAAAAAAAGAATTTTATATAATTTTCCAGCTCTTCTAGCCATATGGTACCACCATACCAGGAACACAGTAGGTACCTAAATTAAACACTACAAGGAGCACTATGTGTACTCGTATGTATCTCTACTTGAACTTACTTAATTAATTCATTTAATGTATCCCCATGGCGTGGTATTATAAATTCATCCAAATCCACCAAGGCGAGATATCTATATCTGTACATGTTCCTATACAAACAATCATTAAGGGCCGCAAATAAACCCTCGGTGCGTATCTCCTTTTGGGAACGCATCCTTAAATCCCATGGTAATATAGTTACAGTTGGCTTAATGTAGGTGCTTTCGTATTTTCGTGTATTATTATTTGCGCCATGAGATGATTTTGCATCTAAAATTAGTTTTGACATAGTTAATATTTTTGTGTATGATGGCAAATGACATAATTAAAGAAAAATAGGAATTTCGCCAAGAGATGTTTTTGATAGATGAAAAACGAAACTTGATAAACTTTAAAAATCTATGATTAACCGGAACTTTTTTTTGGGTAACTCCACAGATATGTAATTAACTTGTGATATCAGTGATTTATGATGCTTCACTGAGGTTATCCCACGAAATATAGAATTTTTGGGATTAACCTAAGATTTTTCTTAAGAAACCAGTGAGGTTAAAATTATATTAATCAAGGAAATATAATTAACAGACCTGATTCTTCTATCAGATTCTAGAATTTAGCAGTTAGCATGAGGTTTATCTGGAGATAAGCCGGTAAATCTTTAACATATTTGAGAAACATATTAATCTTAGATTAAAAAAATAAATCTATGATTGATCAGGTTTAAGATAAGACTTATCTAAACAATCTTTGATTTAGTTCTAAGAATTTTTCGTGTTTATCAAAGACTTAGATTTTTCGGAAAAACTTTTGATTTATCTGATAATTCTGTGATTTTCTAGCTTAACTCAGAAAAATCTGAGATTTATCATCTCTTACCGGAGATTTCTATATTTTCAAGAAAAAATCTGCGCTTCATCAAATTAACAATTTTTTCCGGAAAAACATTTAATTTATTTGAGAAATTTGCGATCTGCAAGATTATATTATAGATCTGTGGTTAATCGGAGAAATCTGTGATCAACAAAAAAAAAGTTTGCATTACTAGTTCAACCAGATATTAAGCAAAATAGACTTTGAATTATCTGCAAAAATATGCAATTTATTTGCTTTAATTAAGTTTAACTCGAGATTTGTGGGATTAAAAAAGAAATCTGTTGTTTATCAGTTTAACGTGAGATTTCCTGGACAAAATGAAATTTACTAGAGAAATGTATTATTTATCAGGTGAACCTGGGATTTCCTTGAGAATTATGCAATTTGAAAGTTGTTAACCCGAGATTCAGCGTATTCCTAAGTGCTTACCAAAGAAATCTGTGATTAACCAGAGAAATAGACGATTTATGAATTTATCAAAGAAATCTGGGATTTACATAGTTAACCTTCTAATCTCTGATATAATTCAAATTAACTGTGATTTTCCGCCTAACCTGAGAATAACCGCAGTAATTTGTGATTTTTCAGTAATTTTTTTAATTTATCAAAAAAAAAACCTGGTGAAATTCCTTATTCCTTTTTTCGATTATAAAGTTTAAATTATGACACGAACTTCTCTCCCTACACATATACCTACACATATAATCATATTTATTTTAACACTCACCTGCCGGCGTTGAGCTTTCTTTAACAAGAAATTCAGGTTTATCTGCATCTGCAGCGGTTAAATTCGCGGGAATGGTACCTTCGATGTAGTGATTGAGGACACATGTTGCACGACTGCCAAGGGTGTGATTGTAGAAGGTAAAGTGTGACACTCCCAAAAGGGAGTTAAATTCCAAATACTCCATCAGATACAAAGCTTGGTCGTAATTGAAGTGGAACGGTTTGACACAAATAGCTATCTTATCGGCAATCTGGTCGACAGGTGATGATGATGATGATGATGATGATGACGTCACTGTACGATTCATAAAATCTGGATCCTGGTCGGTATTCCGCACCCGTAGTATATTTCCCGGTGGTGCCCGAAGTCGGCTAACAATACTCACAGATTGGGGCACATTCAATTCGGCCGTTCGCAGGGGACACAGAACAAAGCATGCACTGTACTTGAGATTCCAGTTCTCTCGAATTACCTGTTTTAATGCAGCAGCAGCAACAACGACGATGACGACGACGACGATGAGGTGGATGAGACAAAAGAATATATAAAGGACATGATGGCAATTTCCACACGAGTGGATTTAATTTTCTGTCGTCACACAGATGGAAGACAGAATGTGAGTGAAAGAGGACTTACCTTAACCCGAGCCATCACCGTTGCTGAATTGTATCTCGTGTGATTGTTTGCATCACGGTAAGTGTACCAGAAGCGACACCACACTCGCTCAGGACCGCGGGTCTTTGTCGCCCCAATAACTCGCACAAGCTTGGCTCCATCCCGTCGGTCGTAGTAGGCCGAAAAGACAAAGAATTTGAAACGGGTACCGTTGACAACTTGCCAGGAGCCATCTGTTGGCCGCATTCCAATTGGATAATGGGGTAGGGTTTGTTCGATTTTCTCGGGTAGCATTTTGCCCCATGGGATGTTGTTAATGCCAGCACCTGCACCTACCCCACCAGCTCCTCCTCCGCCTGCTCCGCCTAAGGCATTGTTGCTGACTACACCCGCTGCCTGTCGAGCAGCAGCCGCTGCTGCTGCGTTGGCACCTTCGTTGCTATTTGTGTCGTCTTCGTTTAATGCATTCGAAATGCCCATTGATAGACGATCTGCAATTAAATATTTTCATGCATCAGAGAGCATTGAGGGTATAGGGGATGATGTGTTGGAGGTCAGCAATGAGAATATGAAGGTTGCATCAACTTTAGTCCTAGAAATTCTTCATTTTGAAGAAACAGGCCAAGAGGAACCATTTGGCATTGTCAAGTCTTTTAAGTTTGTGGAAATCATACTCAAGAGGGGTGTCAAACTATCTACTTTTCAAGTACCTACCAGAAGGATTTAAATTGTTGGAAGTTGACCTTTAGATATTAAAATTTGAAAGACATTAAAAGTAAGCTTTTATTTCACATACTAAAGTTGTACTCTGTTAGTTCTCTGTAAGAAGATATTGCTTTAAAACTTAATTTGTCCGTGTCGAGTGACACGGGAAAGAAATGAATTTGCAATTATAGTGTTTTCGATCAACGTCAAATATTGCACACATACAATTGTACAATAGGGTGTTTCAAAAATAAATAGAGTACCTTGGATACAAAATCAAAGGTTTGGGTTTGTTAAGAAAAGATGTATGAAAGAATTTGAGCCCATGATAGATTCAAAAAAAGGTATAAGCAAAGCGTAGACCAAAACTTTGAAAAATTATAAGAAACTTAAAAAAATCCATCAATTTTCTTTTTATACTTTTTTCTTTAAAATTCAATTTGATGTTCTATTTTAATTTTTATAAATATTTAATTAACGTAAGCGTAAGAATGCTTGATGCCAATTACTCTTTTTGGACACTGTGTCGTATGTATATGCAATATTTATTTTTTTTATATACAGGGTGTCCCAGTTATCATAATCCAAATTGAAGATGGTGTTAGGGCAGGTCATGGCCTCTCAAAAAACAGTACTTGTTCATACAGAATCATAACGATAAAGTAAAAACTGATTTTTTTTTAATTCGGACAAACCCCTACTTTCAACTAATGTTTTTTCATACGGCTTCAATAAGCGGTTTTTGATGTTTTGTTGCCTTTTGAATTAAAAATTTGGTACTGTACAAATACTTTGTACTGTTTTCTTTGGCTAAAAATTAAAAAACAATATCGAAGCTTTTTTGATTAAAATTTTAAAACGGTACCCTTAAAAAAATACCATCACTCGATACTGGTATTTTTTTTTTTAAACTTGATAAATTTCCACAGGTTTCACAAAGAAACCAAATTGAGGCGTAAATTGATAGTATCGAAAATTTGGATCCTTACTTTTCATTTGAAGAGTAAAAATAAAGCGATTTTTTTAATTTCTTGAAAAACAATTAAAGCATTTCTATCGTTAGAGCTGTAGATTTTGAGAAACACGTTGAAAAATTTTTCAATAAGTTATAGTTTTTATTATCAAGTACTGGTGACATTTATTGATAAATTTTCTCACAGTTAAGCATTAGTTACATGTTAATGAGAATTGAAATACTAAATTTAATGAAATTAAAAAAAAGCTCTGTTTTTTTCAAAATTAAATTTTTTTGATTTTTATGAAAATTCACTTAAGTTTTTTAATTCAACTTTTATGAATAGGTGATTTAAGCAAATTTGTGAAAAAAATTGACAAAAAGTAAGAGAACGAAATGTTGAAATCGAATCTTAAATATGATTTTTTTATTTTATCTCAGTAATATCATTTTTGCCAAAGGGACAGAGTTCCCCAATTTTTTTACTAGTGTAGTTGAGGATCACGACTTTATTGTACCCATTTTCAAGACACATTGTGAGAAATAATTGTAATTTTAACTATCAGTTAGCATTAAACTACATTAAGAAAAATATTGTTCATACGCCACAGTGCCAACAAAATTAAAAAAAAAATAATCTAGTGTACATATATTGGTTCAAAAAGTACGAATAGATGACTCGGCCCTATTTCAGAAACATGGACAAGTGACAACTGGGAAATTTACAACCTGACAATTATGAAAATCAATTGAATCAATGTCAAATTAGCAAAGTGAAGTGGCAACAAGTGTGAATAAATAGAAATGTAAGAGTTTCCATTTGATTTATAAATTGCTTAGAAAAAAAGTGAAATTATTATTTTATTATATTTACTTACCGTGAATTTTTAACTTATTGTCACTGTGAAATTGAAATATTCCTAATTTATTATCACTCATTAGTAAACTGCCATCCAGGAGATCGTAATCCTCCTGAAATAAAATTTTTAAATAAATTTATAATTTTGTAATATTACTTTTGGTCATAAATAAAATTTTGAAAAATCTAAAAAAAAAAATAATGGCACATATGTAACTCGCCCTTCAGTTTTAAGTATTTTTAGATTTTTAGAAGTTGTTTGCAAATGTTCAAAATATTAACAGTTATTGTTTAAGATATTAAAAAAATTTCATAATAAAAATTGTGCAATTTAACGAAATTTTTCAAATTTTTATCCCGTTATATTTGATTAATCAGTTTGTTGCATGAATTATAAATTCTACTTTGTAATTTAAATTTTACTATTAACTTGCTGCAACCTTAAAAATAAAAAAAAAAAAAAAAGTATTCAATACCTAAAATTTTGAAAAATAATTTAAGTTTTGAAAAAAAAAATTGAAAAGTCGAAAAATGGCACAAAACGGTTTTTAATACTACATATCTGTAATAATTTCAATAAATAATGATTTAGTTTATTATAATAGTTCAAAAAAAATAACGGTACCGATACAAACATAAAAAAAACCGTTCTCAAAATCTCAAAATTCCTAAAAAAAGCTGAATTAATAAATATTTTCATTTACTTTCCAATTTGGATTCTACATTTTTCATTAGAACAAATATCTTCCTAAAAGCTCCCTCAAAAACCTCCTTTGAGGTTCATTAATTTCCAAATACCTTCCGCTACCAAAATAATTTCAATATGCAAATTAAGTTCATTTACCAAAAAAAAAAAAAATAACTTGCCTCATCCATTTTCTAATTGTTATATGTCTTTTCATAGTAAAAAATTAGTTTCCATTAAAATCTTACAAGAGAAATACAAAATAGATAGTGTATCAGTATACAAAATTACTCAGCAACAAAACACATTATACAAAAATGACCTTTTCCATTAGGTAGATATATTTTCATAGATGAAGACATTATAACAAAGAGGAAATTTGTTCATTTTAAATATTGTCTCTTTGGTCTTTATATTGGCCATTCTCATTATTATATAGTGTAGTTTGTATATCTAAATAATTATGGTATATATTTCATTGGGGAAATGTCCCCTTTTGATTTTCCAAAAAAGGGTTAATTGATTTCCATCCATTTCTATATTGTTGTGTTGAACATTAAGTCTAACAAAAGCCTTTAAATGGAAGTTGGTTCGATTATTAAGTCCTATGACTATAGGGAAGGAGAACCTTTTCTTTCTTCAATAATAAATGAAATAAGATGAGATTGCTCTTTAACATTGTATGGTAATTTGTTATGATGATACAAGAAGGTAAAGTAAATCAGTCAAGGCTGTTTGGTAGTACCTAAGGTTGTTCGAATAAATGATTGATTTGAAAGAGGGATACTCTTTACAAACCAAGAGGTATGAGCTTGATGAGATATTTTTGGATATTTAAAGATGCTGCGGAAGTATAGCATTTTAAAGCACCTTAAATGGCGATTCTTGGTAGACCCTTAATGCAGTTTAAGATAATGCCATTTGGTTTTAAAGACGCTTGCCAGGCAATGTGAGAAATTATTGATAAAATAGTTCCGAAACTGCGGGAGTAAATATTTCAATAGTTGGATGAATTGCTCATTCGATGAATTGGTATATTTCGGTAGGCATTATTGACCATCAATGTTCAAATTGCAATTTTCCGGTCCTTAAATCACCAAGACAAGTCAGACGGTTGTTAATAATGGCTGGTACCGTAAATTCGTCAAAGACTTTTCGAAGCTGGTCATTCCTCTCACAGATTTTGTGAAAGAAAGATATTTGAATTTGTCGAAGAAGCTGTAGAAGCTTTTGCAAACATTTAAAGCGAAATTGACCTCTGACCCTGTGTTACCATCCAATTTCAGTTAGGAATTCATTATCATCTGTGACGCGTCCAACAACGTAGGCATTGGCTGTTTTCTTTGTCAACTTGACTACCATTCACAGAAACTAAACAAAACTTAGTTTAATTACAGCGTGACTGAACCTGAGTGCCTAATTGCCGTTGTCGGAGTTAGAAATATCAGTAAAGAAGAAGTATTCAAGATAATCACCCATCATTCAAGCTTAAGGTGGCTGCGGTCGTTTGGCTAGATAGGGTCTAAAACTTTAATGGTATTGCTTCCGTATCGAACATCGGAAGAGTCCACAAAACGTAGTCCATGATGCTCTATCGAGGGTGTTCGAAACAGAAACACTAGGCCCCGATGTTTCGGTTGAAAATACTGAAGAATCTGATGCGCTGCATATAGATCTTGAAGATACTAGTTTTAAATCTGGGGAATACTCTACGATTATCGTTTATAACAAGTCAACAATCTTTTAGAGGATGACCTTATTTGGAAACTCTTGGTACCTGCTGAAGAGTTAACTTCTCGCGAGATTTGGCTCGTCAGTGATCTCGAGCATCGCATGGTGGAATATTAAAATTCTTGTACCGACTATACGTACCCGTGTCTTTGGGCCCGACATGGCAACACAGGTGAAAACATTCAGGGCACGATTTGATATTTGTAAAACATGTAAGACACCAAACAGTGCCCTTAGACCACCAATGGGGAAAGCCTTTACGACAGAGAGACTATTTCAGATGCTTTATATAGATATTTTGGTTAATTACCTCGATCCAGAACGCTAAAGTCAATCGTGACCGCTGTAAAGCCACGATTACTGACTTTTTCTCGGCAGGAGCTGTGGTTTTTTGAAGGAAACTTTTAGTAAGCGCATGGTTTCACGTTTCAGACGCCTGAATTGGTCCCCAAGATCGTGCGATTTAACGCCGCTAGGATTTTTTTTTTTGTGGGGATAATGTGAAGTCGCTAGTCTATGTCGATAAGCGCGAAACGATCGACTACATTCGCCGCTTTATTGCCGATATACGGCCACAAAGGTTTTTTTTTAGGTGGCATCTGTGACCCAAAATTTTGTAAACTAATTTTCATTGACAATTGAAACATTTTACCAATTAATTGATACATTGGTATTATGAACGCGAGTTGATCATTTTTTGATCAATTGTGAACAAAGATCAAAAATCTATTGTGAATAGTGCCTATTTACTTTTGACGTTTTAATTTCATTTACAATTTTACAACGGACTGCTTTTGTTTCGTGTCACGAATTTTATTTTGGTTGATTTGGATTAAAAATGTAAGTAGCTTGCAATAAATTAATGGTGCTATTCAATTTTAAGTATTTTCTTTACGTACGAGTAAAATTGTAAGTATGGCATTGTAAGGATGGAAGAGAACCCAGACTTCGCCAAGGGTGTTTATTCAAAGCCGCTCATGAGTAAGAAGTGGGCAGAGATTGCGGTGGACATGCTTTTGGCTTTCGCGATCCGTAAAATATTTTATCAACAAGGAATTTGTGATTGACTGAAAATTTGATAATCAACAAATATTTTGACAACCATAATACCAAGACTGTCAATTTGAATCATTCACAATAGATCTAATTCCTAAAGAGCGCTCACAGTTTATCAAAAATTTTGATTGCGGACAACGATAATACCAATTCAACAATTTCATTGAAAAATGTCAACTAGCGTATTGATAATTGACAACCGTAATAGGGCTGTTTATCTTTCCAATAAAGTCAATTTCATGTCAATTTTAAAAATCCTTTTATTCCGTTTCAAAGTTCTTTACTTCTAAAAAGAACACCCTTTACACGCTGGTTCCACCCATACGTTCTTTTCTTCAGGTTCGAATCCCAAACTTTAACATTTGGTTTTTTTTTAAATTATTGCAATCAAATTCAAAACTGAAACAATTCGCAGCGGTTGAATACAATCCTACAACATCCCATAAGTATGCTTCATACTTTTAATCATAACGATCCCTTAATTTTAAATTTCTCAAACTGTCATTAAAAATATCCTTAAGCATTTTGTGTAGATTTCTTTTGTGTAACCTTTTTTCCAAATCTGCATTTTTCTATTCCCAAAAATTGAGCCTAAAACCACCTTGAATTCATAAGTTTCTGAAAATCCCTTACAAGCCTAAAAATACCTCTTTTTTTTTATTCATTACCTTATAACGCAGTCCCCACATAAATTCCAATTCATTTGCAAAAAAACAAAAATGAAAAATCCCTGAGCAATGAGAAAATATTTTTCTTTAAATTTCCCTAAAAGTCTTTTCAAAACTATAAGCTTCTTATGTTTCTTATGAAATTTTTCTGTCCCTTCCAAAATAAAAAAACAAAACAAAAACCACACCGTGCTCTGCTTGGGTCGCCTGTGTTTTCCTTATAAAAGTCAACTTAAATTTAGTTTCATATTTAAAGTCGATAAATACACTTTTCCCATTCTCTGCATTTTCAGCTTAATTTTCAATAAAAATTCATTCGCAAAAAAAAAGGGAAAAAAAGGAAACCAATTTATGCCCTCGAATCAAAACACAGAGAGGCAGAGACAGAGAGAGAGAGAGGGCTCAGAGAGAGTGGGAAAGTATCCTTGCCGTTTACTAAAATAAGGATATATATAAAACAAAATGACTACGACAACGTCCATGAATGTAGAAATGATTCCGCGAAACGAAAACAAACTAAACCAAAAAAAAAGGACGACTACGTTCTTCGTTGTCGTTGTTGGAATTGACTGCCGTTTTTCTGCTATTTTACCATTTTTTTTTTTTTGAAAAATAATTTAATTCAATTCTTTTTACCTTTACATTATCATAATCTGGCAGTGAATCGCCCAAGCGGCTGCCAAGATTTCCATGCCTCAAAACAACCATTCCGCCATGGCTCTTTTCGTCGATCATGAAGAGCTATTGTGGTTTTTTGTAGCAAAGGAAAGAAAAAAAAAAGAATATTAGTTAATCTTATACATAATATTAAATTTAAAAGTTTTAAAAAAAAAAAATTAAAATTAAATTGAAAAAATTGGAGATAACAAAACAAAGAAAAATGTCACTTTTCATTAAAAGATTAGATACTTTTTGTTTTCAGATTGTTTTTTTTTTTTTTTGTTGTTGTGTACTTACAGATAACTTTAATTTTAAATTTATGTATACAAGAAATTATTTTACAAAAAAGAAGAAGAAAAGAGAAAGAAAGAACAGAAAACAAAATGAGACTTCAATTAGCATTAATTGTTCATTTATTTTATTTCCTTTAAAAATGTCCTCTAAATAAAGTTAAGCATATACACATCACTAAACCTAGATATATTATTATGATGATATTACTGAGAAGAAAAGAGGGAGAGAACTATTCTGGTGAGCACCCCAGTTGGGCGCCAGCTAAGGAAATTCGTTGAAATGATACTGAAGTCTAAATTCTATTATTCGTTCTATTTATGAATGTAATAATATAATTTAATTGGCTTATAAGTGACTGGGTTAACTCAACTGTGACTGGTGTAGACTATTATAAGATGTTACTAAGAAAATGGAAGGAGTAGAGTAGTTTTCTTCCTTTTACTCTGGAAGTTGATTCTATATTTTATGCATGAATAGAATTTAATGAACAATTGCGAACTTCTGAGATATGTATTTCTGTACGCGCTGATGAAGAAATTTTCATCTCTATATTTTTTATTTCTTAAAAGATAGTAGAAAATGACAGCATTTTGAAGAAAAACATTATAGAAGAATTACAAAAATCTCGAATGTAGAGAAAATCTTGCAAAATTTTATTTCATACCGTTAACAAAAAAATCTCAACTGTTCATATTAATTGAAAAACTTTTTACCGTCACCAGGATTCCAAAAAATTCGAAAAGATACATACTCGTATAAGCCAAAATCAGGAAAAAATAAAATTTTTAGGCGCCTCAATAAATATTCTGAACAAAAAAGAAAGATGGTAACAATAGATTGAAATGCGTTTTTCAAAATGTGCCAACGCCAGACGGGCCACTTTTATTTAACGCTAAAAATTGACCCATCTATGAATTCCAATCATAAAATTAAAGATGGATGATTTTGCATTATAGAAGTTAATTTTTGACTCTACCGAAATAAAATGAAGTAAAGTAGTTTAAGTCCAACAAAGCTGCTGGAGCTGACGGTCTCACTCCCGAACTATTCAAAGCAGCAGGCGATGACTTGGTAAGGAGTATATGGTCGGAAGAAAGCATACCCGATGAATGGAATCTCAGCATTTTTTGCCCAATCCTTAAGAAAGGAGACCCTCTGAACTGCGCTAACTATAGAGGCATCAGTCTCATGAACATCGCATACAAGATCCTTTCTGCCGTTCGTCAACAACCTGATAGGTCCATATCAGTGTGGCTTCAGTCCAGTAAAGTCCACCATCGACCAAATATTCACACTACGGCAGATCTTGGAAAAAACCCAGGAACTTCAAATCGATACCCACCACCTCTTCATCGATTTCAAGGCCGCGTATGACAGCATCTATAGGGAAGAACTGTGTAGAGCAATGTCTAGTTTTGACATCCCTGCCAAACTTGTCCGTTTGTGCAGAATGACGATGGAGAATGCACGCTGCTCCATCATGGTCGAACAAGATCTCACCGACGCATTTGATGTCAAAAAAGATTTTAGACAAGGCGATGACTGTCATGCGACTTCTTCAACATCGTTCTGGAAAGAATTGTGCAAAACTCACTCGTCAACACCAGGGGCACAATCTTCCAAAGGTCTGTCCAATTACTCGGATACGCCGCTGATATTGACATAATTGGAAGATCAAAGGGTGATGTAAGTGGCGCATTTGTGAGCATTGAGACGGAAGCGGAGAAGATGGGTTTAGTGATCAATGAGGGCAAGACGAAGTATATGCTGTCTTCAAGAAAGGATATAGAACGGCGACGTCTTGGACAAAACGTCTCCGTAGGCAGCTATAACTTCGAGGTAGTTGAGGACTTTGTCTACCTAGGCACCGCTATCAATTCAGACAACGACACCAGCGCTGAAATTAAACGGCGAACAACTCTTGCGAATTGCTGCTTTTTTCAACTTAGAATGCAATGGCGCTGAGGCTTGGACCTTGTCAAGGCAGGATAAGAACGTCTTAGGATGCTTCGAAAGGAAAATTCTCCGGGTGATTTTTGGTCCCGTTTGCATAGATGGTGAGTGTAGGAGAAGATACAACCATGAACTGTACGGGCTGTACAGCGACACTGACCTGGTCAAACGAATCAAAGTCCAACGACTAAGATGGCTGGGTCATGTAGAGCGAATGGACACCAACACTCCGGCCCGGAGAGTCTTTGAATCTAATCCCGAGGGACGGCGCAGTAGAGGAAGAACGCGGTTCAGGTGGCGCACGCAGGTGGGCGAGGACCTCAACCAACTTGGCGTGTGAAACTGGAGACAGTTAGCAAGGGACCGAGCTGGCTGGATACGCATGTTGGTTGAGGAACAGGTCCGTCCCGGACTGTAGCGCCACCTTATGTAAGTAAGTATACTAAGGCTGGTATTCACCGAATGATAGAACCTCCTAACTCAAAAATTCTCAATCATTAGGACATATTTACATACTCTCTGAAACTTAAGAGTGTGGGGTGAAAACCGACCGAAACCGAAAACCTCCATTTTCATGGAACGGTAAATAAACGTTGCGTGTTTTTAATCAAAAATCCCTCTACCTGTAGGGATTTTTCCCTCCATGTACTATCACTGGTTGCCATAGCAGTTGCTTAAACTTTTGAGGATTTAATGATTTTCGCAAGTTTGTAAAGACTTCTATGTCTTTAACAATTACATACAAAAGTCGTCAAATCCTGCAAAAAACTTATATGATATACATCCCCTCCTCCATTGGCCAATAAACCCTGTATGGCTTTTACAAAAACCATCATAATGAATCACCTCTTTTTTTTTCTTAACGCATCACTCTTCACAAAAACTCTCCACTTTACACCCAGACAGTTACGGAGAGATCCTTGAAACATGAAACAAAAAAAAAACACCAAGTGTATAAAACGTGTGCAATATTGCATTCATCAGACATAACGACTATATACCAACACGTTGTCATCCATCATTATCAAAACATCATCATACATAATAATAATCACCATCTTCATCAACGTTGGGAGGTGGGTGGAGATGGAGATGTTGCAGCAAGAGTGCACTGCAATTCACACCAATTAAACAAGCAAAACGATGTCATATCTTCTACTCATATAATAATAAATAAAGCCAAACCCAACAACAACAACATCAAACGCACTTCACATAACGTATATAGGATGTGTTCTCAAAGGACTATACAAAAAAAAAGCTCTAAGTCCTTGAAAGAAAGATGTGTCTGCATTTAAAACAAAACCAAGGAAAAATATATAAAAAAAAAATTGCTTTTTGTTTTTGTTTTCTAAAAAAGTTGAATGACATTGGAAACAAAAAAATCTGTTGAACTTATTTTTGTGATGAAGGATTTAAAAGGAAGGATTCTACACAAAAATAGTAATATAGTAATTTAAAAAACACACAAAGAAAATACAAAAACAAAACTCACCTCAGTTAGAATAATTAACCCGAAGACCGCGAAAAATGCAATAACAATTAAAAAACTCATTCCAGCCCGTTCCCGGGCGCCCCAGGAGTTCTTCTTGTTTCGCTTGACACGCGAATGTGAATGTGGATGCACATTGCCACCCAAATGCGATCCACTTCCGGCCATCAGATTTGTTGTTGATGAACTTGAATACATTGAAGAACCCGCTGATGCTGCCGATGACAATGTCGTCCCTGACGCCACTAAACCGGTTATTTGATTATGTTGATGTTGATGCTGATGATGCTTATGTTGATGATGATGATGCTGATGGAATTTGCCAGATATTCCGCTCGATTTATTATACTTTGCCAAGCTTTCTGCGGAGCCCCCCAACAAGGGTTTTTTATGACTTGGGGGGCTCCGATTTAAGTACATAATAGTGACTAATTCCAAGGACACCAGTACTCACTTCTCCCAAGGAGACTGCACGATGCATAAATTATTTTGGCAGATGAATTCGCCCTAACCACCACACTATACGATGATATTCGCCGCGAGGAATTTAATAGTTAAATTGCACCACACAGAATTCACTTGACACTGTCTTGTTCAATTTGGCAGAGGGGGATGGTTGGTTTTGTAAAGAAGGGGAGTAGGGGGGGTTGATTGGGTCTTTTTGATCTCTATCTCTCTCACTCTCTGTTTCTTAAGGCAAATGTCAATAATATCATGATGATGACATTTCCTTAAACAATGCATCCACAACCACGAACATCAAGCCGACGACAACAACGCATATCTAGTACCACAACCACTTGAATATAAAAACAAGGATGCTGTTGCTGATGATGGTTGTTCTCCTACTATAAAGGACAACCGACAAGGAGTAGGATCATACACTTGAAAATTGCCTACGGGCCGGAAAATTCGTCGAGAGGGGTTAAAATCAAACCAAACCGAACTGAACTGGAAACGAAGCGAATCGAACCGAATTGTGAGATTTTGTTGTTTCGATGATGATGATGGTGGTGGTGATGATGGAGGCCGAGGCTGCGATGAAGGATACGTTGTTTATTACACGAGAATCCTTGAACTTTTTTCGATTTTTTTTGAAGTTATCCTGAGAATGCAAACTCTTAAAAAATAATAATTGCTTGACAATTTCCACTCATATAGGTTACTGCTACTACCACTGCTGTGTCTATCCTTTAACTAGCAGTACGGTAGCGTAGTCAGGACGAAGGACGCTGCTCACAGTGCTCACGTCTCAATGACGGAAATGCAAACGGAAAACAAAAACAACAATGTGCCGTTGCTCGTTGTTGAATCAGGAAAAATCAATAACACAATTTTCATGTGGCGACAATGGAGTTTCTATATATTGTGTGTTGTTGGTTGAGAAGGTGGCGGGCGGTGGATAGTGGTTGTTGTATTGGATTTATAAGGGGTTAAAGTATAGGGTGGGTGGCATGCACTTTCTCCCTTGAGCACACTTATTAACACACAACAAGGATTTTTTGGGCAATTTTTTGTGTTTTTTTTTTCTTCGTTTTTCTTTCGAATTAAAATTCAACACAGATTCAGGTATACTCGTATCTACACTTTCACTTTATTATACAAAAATTATGTGTTAATCCTTTTTTTTATTTCACTTTCTTTTCTTTTCAAATATATCCTTAAAGAAATACACAATCAATTGGATTTATTTTTATTGTTAGACTTGCAGTCGCCAGAGCAGCCCAAATGTCAGTTAGATATTTTCCTTTTTGTTGTTTTTTTTTGTGCTGTTTTCTTTATTACAAAAATTTTCTTTATTTCTTCTACTTTTTGTTAGCGGAGAAATTTCAGAGAACTGAACTGTGTTTGTTAGCTTTTTTTGGCAGAGTAAATAAAAATATACACGACGACAGGATGAAGGATGGATTTTTTTTTTTGTATATGTATGGCAGTTGGAATGGTCATGCGCATTGAGTAAAAACGATTGGATTGAAGGATAGTGGAAATGTTGCCAGGTGGAAGAAAATTTGTGTTTTATACTGGCGCGACGGCGACGGCATAAGGTTTTTTAAATATAAAATAAAATAAAATAAAATAAAATAAAATAAAATAAAATAAAATAAAATAAAATAAAATAAAATAAAATAAAATAAAATAAAATAAAATAAAATAAAATAAAATAAAATAAAATAAAATAAAATAAAATAAAATAAAATAAAATAAAATAAAATAAAATAAAATAAAATAAAATAAAATAAAATAAAATAAAATAAAATAAAATAAAATAAAATAAAATAAAATAAAATAAAATAAAATAAAATAAAATAAAATAAAATAAAATAAAATAAAATGAAATAAAATGAAATAAAATGAAATAAAATAAAATAAAATAAAATAAAATAAAATAAAATAAAATAAAATAAAATAAAATAAAATAAAATAAAGTTTGAAAAATTGGAGCTTTGAAAAAAACATTAGAAAATTAGCAAATTTGAGAATTTTTTAAAATATACACGGCACGTGATAGAGTACAATTTGTTGCTTTTGAAAATCGAGAATGGCAGTGAAAAATTCACGCTAAGTTATTTTGTAAATGCATTTGATTACTTTTTACTTTTAATTTCTAAATTTGCGAAGATGTCAAAAATGCTCACGGCACATTATACAGCACAACTATAGTAAAGAATTCTTAAATTTAAAAAGCATTTTGAAACATTAATTTTACCCTTCTGAAATCTATCTGCTTCGTTTGTTTTTTCTTAAAAACGGTTAGATTTTTAATAAAATAAAAACAAAAAATTATTCGCAAAGTTTCCGAAGCTGTGAAAGTAGACAGGATAAGTTTTTTGCTTTTAAAATTGAAAAATGAAATCAAAAGAGTTCTGAAAATGTGATTTTTTTTAATGAAGTTTGAAAATTTTTAAATTTTAGTACAAGTTTTTTTATTTAAAATTCGAAAATGGTGGTCCTTATACTACATTTTAAGATGCTTCACAAAATTTGTTTTCGATCGTCTAAGAAGCAAAATAGTTTTTTTTCTTTTCCCTCGCTAAGCAGAGTTTTCTGAACACAAAACAAGATTTTGTTTGAAAAAAAAAATTAGAAATCTGAAAATGTTTACGGTATACAATTTTTTGGGGTTGGCCGTGGCGCGATAGTATGCGTGGTCGCCTGTCAACCAAATGGTCACAGATTCGATCCCAGCCGTAGTTCTATTACTTGTTTTTTTCCATTATCATTGATCATTGTTGGGCCGCTGGTTTACTCATTACATGTTGTTCAGGCATAACACTAACAACATGTGATTGAGTAAATACTAGTATGCCCAACAAATATGACAATGAACAAAATAATGCGAATTATAAAGGGACATGGATATAAGACACGGCAATTTCTCCGCTTTAGCCCAGCCGCCAACCCTGGAGATAAAGTCTGAGACAACCACCACATTCAGTCTCAGTACCTCGCGCCACACACACCTTTCCCCTTCTCATCCTATCCTATCCTTCACGCCCGCGCTGTGTTGATACATTTAAAGGGTAAACCAAAAATCCCCTTGAGCGCGCGCTTATAAAAAAAAAAAAAAAAGAGGATTTTTGTTTTCAGTTAGGCTGCAAATCTTTGGCATACCATTATATGAATACTGAAGATTGATTTGAATTTGACCAAAGTAACTTGATTGTGCCAGACTCGAATTTCACCAGTAGCCACCTCTTTATTCTATAGCCAAACGATGTGTCCGAGCGTAGCGCAATAGTTTGCTGGCTCCGTATGCCTCTAAGTCTCCGTTCGAATTCTGATGACAGCAAAAACTTTTTCAAAAATATCGAAATAAAAAAAAAACTGAATATAATAGGTAAAGGGCCTCTAACATAAAAATTTAAGTCGGCATCTGCGAAACTTGAAAATCAAAAATACATTATTGCGTTAAAGATAACGTTTTTTTATACAAATAATTCTAACTGCCATGAGTGCCACGCAAACCGTTGAAACAAAACTTATTAATCAGAAAATAGCTCTCATGTTTTATTTTTTTAATAAGACTTCTAAACTTGAATTGAAAGTTTTCTAATGAAGACGAAAATCGCAAATTTAAATTCCTATTTTAAATTCCTAACTACTCGTAAGTCGCTTCGTTTGCTGAGAAAAAGGCATGTTACTGCTAATTCTACTGTGAAATTAACAGCACAGACCATTACACCCACTTTTTAATGAAATGCTAAAACTTAGCAAGTTTCTGTTGTTTATAAGTAAAAAAAAATGATCTTCAAACTTTACAGAAGTCAACATTTAAGTCAATTTTCAAAAAAAAAAAGTGGAATAACATTTTGTGTTGTGCCTATACATTTTTTACAACTTTTAAACGATTCTTGAGAAAATAAAAAAAAAATCTTTTGTGTCTAAATTTTAATACGTCACCACAAAAATTCGATTTATTCTTCTAAGAAATCACATTCAAAAATGTTCTGTATTTACAGGGTGAGTCACGAGCAGTGCGACAAAATGCGTTGAAAAAAATCGTATGGAAGGGGGGGTCTATTCCCCTCCGTTTAGCCGGGAGGGGCGATTTTCAAAAAAACTGACTAAACGGAGGGGAATAGACCCCCCCATACGATTTTTTTCTTGTCTCAAAGCAACCTACACGCCCTAGCATTTTGTCGCACTGCTCGTGGCTCACCCTGTATAAATGTAGTGGACATTTAGTGGACGGTGCACGGTGCGTGGTGAGAAATCACTGTTCAATTCAATTCAATATATTTATTTCTTAAAATAACAAACATAGGTGCACAAAGATAAGAAGTTTTTTTTTTCTATTAGGCACTTTGAATTTATAAAACAATATTTAAACATTTTTTTGAATCGCGTAATATTATTACAAAATATATATACCCACTAAATTTCTATTTAAAGAAAGAAAACAAACGAACGAAGCGAAGCGTAGATTGCGACCTATCGATCAAAGAAAAAAAAATAAACCAAACTGAAGCAAACGTAAATTGTCGAATACATATCAAGCAACATAAACAAAAATAAATGAAATTTTTATAATCGCCGAAATAGCTAGTCACCTTCTGATAATGAAAATAACACAATGCGCTTTTTTATATTCTTTACTTTTAATGTTATTTTTCAAATTAAGTTTAAAAACTAAATATAGCAATTTATCTGCCAATTTGTACGCTAGTTTTTAGTTCGAAATCATGATCTCAAGTTTTTAATAACAATTAACTCAGTCCCGGATCCATTGATAATAAAATGTGGCTGTTATAACTTTTTGCGAGTTGTTACAGTACAAGTGTTTCCATATAATGCAGCTGTGCTCATTAAAGGGGTGGATTGTCCTAATTTAATTAAATTTAGCTGGATAATTGACCGATATCCAAAAAAATACATTGATAGATATCAATTTTCATGAACAAAAACAAAATTATTTTTTTTTAATGTTTATTGACTAAGGAGCGTAGTTAAGAGTAAAGAGGCGGGGGCGATTTCGATTTTTAATAAAAAGATTTCCGACTTTTTTCAGTGGCAGGCCCAAGAACTACTGGATCAAACAGATACAACAACTCCTGCATTTAGCTATATATAGCTCTAGTTAGCAAAGTGCTCCACAGAAATGTAAAGCTGCAATAGTTTTAGTACAAATAAATCAATGAACTCTAGTTAGCAGAACGAACACTGAAAAAAAAATCTTTAAAAAATTTAGTTTAAAAAAAAAAATTATTTAGAAAAATAAAAATTAATTTTTTTTTGTTAGATGCACAAAATTTTCGTGAAAAATTAAACAAAAGAATCTACTTGAATTGAAAATTTATTTGAGCCAGAAATAAATTAAAAAAATTGAAATTGAAAACGTTTAAATGTTTCATTTATTTTTTGGAGAAGAAAGCATCAATTTATGCCTAAACATTTGTTTTTCTGACTTTGATCTGCTTACATGAAGAACATCATTTAGTTGGCCTCAGACATGAAACAATAGGTTGCCGATGGGGTCAACATAGCGAACCCCACAGATGACACCTTAGTGTGAAGCAGTAAGTGGGAGAGTCAGATTTTCTTGAGATATTGCATCGAAACATTTTCAAAGAAATCAAAGATCAAATAAATTTTCAAAAACACAAATAAAAAAAAATTAGTTCGATAATTTTTTTCAAAAATGCATATCAGTAAAAGAAGTTGATAAACATTTTAATTTTCTTTTTAAATAATTATCTACAATTATTTGTAATAATAAATTATTACAATTATTTTTATTTTAAATCAATTTTTTCTCAAAATTAAAGCTTTAAGAAAAAAAACACTTAGAAAAAACAACCCCCCCTCCCCTTTTGAAAAGGCTGGACCCGCCCTGACATTCCAAACAAATAACTAAGCATATTTTTCCCAATCTTACAGGTACAACTAAAAAACCATGAGTCTTTAGATAAGGTAAGTGAGAACATGTGCGTTACTCATGTGTGTACATATATTTAAATTTTTGTGCTATTTGTTGTACATTCTAAAACAAGCTAATCAGTTTCCTCAGTACATTTTTCCATCAATCGAAAATATGAAAATGTTTTTTTTTTCTAAAAAAAATCTAAGTTTATTGATAATGAGATTCATACAAACAAATACTCCTGGTTTTCGGATTGATTTTATGACAAAAAACTTATTGAAAGTAAATAAGATTTTTGTATTATTTTAAGAAGAATACCACTCAAAATATGCGCACAAGCAATACGAAAAACTTATTGTTTTAAAATGTCAAAAAAATATTTCTACCGTCTGTGGTTTAACGTGGTTAAATTCTAGCATTGGAATTTGGCTGGAAATCGAAAGATCCCAAATTCAATACTCAGAGCAAATAAAAAAAAATCACTTGAAAAAAATTAAAGAGCTGATAATTTTTTGTCTCCATTGCATTGGTTTTATAAGACCTTCTTCTTGAATGAAAACTATAAAGAAATTTTATAGTTTTTCTTCTATTTTATATATGATTCTTTTTTCTCTGTGTTCTTCTTACTTACATACTCGTAATATTAAATACAGTAGTGGTCCAGTATAACGAATGCCGATATAACGAATGATCGATATTACGAACACTTTTTTCAAGTCCATTAGTTATTTTATTTAACGAACAAATAACGAATTTCAGAAAAAAAAAATGACTGTAAATGTTTTAATATCTACTAACATGTATGTTCATAATAATATTGGAAGATACACACACAATTTCCCAAGTTTGCATCCAATGGGCAGAACAAAATGGCATTGAAAACTCTAATATGTAACATTAAACGCCAAAAAAAAACATGCATATTAACGATTTTTTTTTTTCTTAAATGAAATGAAATATTTGTATGTAGGTACTATTTATGTACATAATTTGAACAATACTAATAAAGTAATAAGTCTATTCCTTAAATGTTTCGTTATATGTAAATGAATTTAAATATGTTTTTTTTATTCTCTTAGATGAAGTATGTATTTGTTTTTTTTTTTATTATGAAATAAAATACTGAAAAATACAATTGTACTTTCTATTTACCTAAAGATTTATATGAAAAAAACGTTCGATATAACGAATTTTCGGTATAACGAATTGACTCGTTCGTTATACTGGACCACCATTGTATTAATTAAAAGAGCGAAGTGTATGAAATGGAAGTATTCTAAAATTGGTTGATAGCTTAGCTACTCGTAGTAATGTCATAATTTACTTACTTAAACATATAGCTTTGTATATGAAAACTATAGTACTCTCATGGCGAGTCTTTTTTAGGGTTGCCCGGATCCTGGTGGTGGCGCTGCAAAATGTGAGGTGTAAAATTCGATTTGGTGAGTCTTTAAGCGGCGAAAATTGGTGGTAGGAGCAAGAGGAGACTATTTTTTGGATAATTGCATCCAAAAAATATCAATAAATATCATTTAAAACCTCCATAAGCTCTCCGCAAAAAAAAAGAGTAAGGGTTGCCGGCATACATTAGATGTCGCCCCATTCGACTTCGACCATGAGAGTACTATAGTTTTCATATACAAAGCATGTAGTATCAAACAACTATTTTCTAACTTGATTTATATTGTTGAACAGCAAATTGTGCGTGCCTGAGTATGAACTTTGCGTTTGCATTTGTAAAGATAAAATTTTATTGAGTAAACTTCTTAAAACAATATTTTTCTTATGTTTGATGTAATCTTGCGAGTTCTTGATATTTTTTTCTCAATAACTTACTCTTTTTAAGTCAAATTGAATTTTAGTTGAAGAACGTTTTGAAACTGTCTTTTTAGAAAAAATGCAAAAAATTAGTAGATACCTGAATATTTTAACAAACTATCGATAGAAACTATTTGACAAGAGGTAGTTCTGTAGTTTTTGCTTTCACAGTTTTTCATAGTGAGCTAGATTTTACTTGAAACGAACCGAAAGGCAACTCTGTTTGACTTTGGCTGAATAAACAAAGAGCCCGAGAGGGACCATCGTCAACAGGTCCAGCCAGATACTAGCTTACGCAGACGACATTGACATCATCGGAAGGACCGAACAAGCTGTACACGATTCCTTCATCCAGATCGAGATTCCTTCATATGGATCCGAGACCTGGGTGCTTAGCAAAAGACACTCCCACCTCTTAGCCGCGTTCGAGAGAAAAGTCTTAAGGAGAATTGTTGGCCCCATATGTGAGGAAGGACGATTCCGGAGACGGTACAATCATGAATTATACGCAATCTACCTTGAAGCAGACATAGTGACAAAAATTAGGCTCGGTAGACTCCGGTGAGCAGGGCACCTAGCTCGCATGAGTGAAGAGGAACCTGCTCGGAAAGTCTTTTGTGGTACATTCTAAGGTAGACGGCAGCGTGGTAGACCATGCTTGCGCTGGAGAGATGGTGTAGACCAGGACGCCCGAAGCCTTGGGGTGCGCAACTGGATGGCGTCGGCTCAAGACCGGGATAGGTGGAGAGACTTGTTGAAGGAGGCCAGGACCGGACCCCGGTTGTCAAGCCGATGATGATGATGATGATAATGATGATGTAGTCCAAGCGATCTGGAATAAATCTAAAATTGTTAAGAATGAGGTGTGGCCAATATGATTACTGGTCCACTGTGAGTTTGCTTTTAGACACGTAGCTGAGTTTGCCGCTACTTGTTTGCTAAAGATGTCTAGGGGTGTAAGATTTAGTATTATGTCGAGGGCGACCGAAGGGGTTGACCTAAGCGCTCCGCTTTATATACTAGCTGACCTTTGGACTTTGATAAGCTTACTTAAGTTTGTCTTTATGTCCAGTGCGGTCCACCATACTATCACCCCATATGTAAGTATTGGTCTTATGACCGAAGTGTACATCCAGTGTGCAATGTTAGGAAAGAAACCCCATTTGCCACCAATGGCCTTTTTCCATGAAAAGAGTGCCACATTGGCTTTTTGACTCTTCATCGATATTGAGATTCCAGGTCAGTTTTTTTTATCAAACATAAGTCCTAGATATTTAGCTTGATTGGATAGAGTAGGTGTTACATCTTGTCGGGGGTTTAAATTCTGGAATCATGTATTTCCTCGTAAAGAGGACAAGTTCTGTTTTGTGGGGATTAACATCCAATTCAGATCCATTAGCCCAGTTAATTAGCTTGTTTAAAGCTGTTTGTAGGAGTTCTGCGAGGGTCGATAGGTACTTTCCTGATACGACAATTGCCACATCATCCGCATAGGCTATAACATTGAAACCTTCCCCCTCTAGGTCTATTAGCAGTTCATTGACTACCAAGTTCCATAGGAGAGGTGATAAGACCTGAGGAGTCCCTCTGTTGGCTGCTCTCGTGTTTTGAAGTTTCCCAACTTTGAATTGATAATTCTGCAGCTAAGCATGATATCTATTATGTTCTTGAGCGGGTCTTATATTTTGAGATTGTTTAGAGCATTCATAATTGCTGAATTTCTGACATTATTAAACGCACCCTCCATGTCTAAAAATGGGACTGAGTGTACTCTTGTGGTGTAGGGAATATTCAATGATACTTACCAAAGAATGGAGAGCAGTCGCAATTTAAATATATGCATTTTATAACCGCATCAACACAGCACATACGAAACGGTCCCAAAAGAAACTATCAAAGTCCAGTACCTTTCTATTTATAAATTTGATTTAATTTTGTAAATGAAGCCACCTACTTATATTAAAACCTAATGACCCCAATGTTGTAAACCATTCAAACAAAACAAAAAATACAAAACAAACAGTTGGAATAACAAACTCAAAATAAAATTATTTCCCAAAAATTTGCACAAAAAACTAATTTCCAACGTGTCGTTTTCAAGCAAACCATAATGATCTAATCCAAAAACCAGTGAGCGGGGTATTATTTGCCTATTATATGGAAATCTCCAAAAAACGCACATTGGAACTTTGGCGGTGCAGCGCCAGCGGTGCATCGGTGCATCGGGCATGAAGCATCGCATGTTGAAACAAATTATACTTCAGCTTTTTAATTAATTTAATTTCTCCACGCGCAAATAAAACAATGATGCTGCCAAAAATTGGGCCTCAATTCGTGTGGGCGCACTTTAGTCGCTGAAAGTTTTGTAAATATAAACCCGCTGAAACTACATTTAAGGTGGAGCTGTAAGGGGGTGGAGGTGGGCGTTTTAAATCACACCCTCAATGATTGCATAATCCATAGAGGTAGAGCTTATAGCAAACCCTTAAAAGCAGCCCCATCTATCCCTGTATACCAACAAAAAACCCCAAACCACTTTGCTGATGATGATGATGATGCACCATATATATAGCTTCATAATACCGTTTATAATAAAAGTCATCTCGATTGCAGCTGGTGCTGACTCTGCTGCCACTGCCACTGCCACTGCTGCTATTGCTACTGCTACTGCTGCTTTTGCCACGCCATCATCCTCTCAGCTCAGCTCATTCAAATGCAACTCAAATCGCGGTTTCATTATTTGAATGGTTGCACTCGCGCTCGCTTGCACACGCTTATTCGCTTTATTTTCCTTACATTCCGGCATCATAAGCAACAGAAGCAGCAGTAGCTGCAGCAGCAGCAGCAGCAAACCATTCTATTTCATTTTGTAGTGAAGTGGAAAGCATTGCTGTGTTGCTATATTGCTGTTGATGATGATAAACATAATAACTATCAAAGTCAACAACAATCGCAAAATTAGTAAACACAATCCCACTTCTCTCCCTTTTGTAGACTTTTAGTATAGGATTATCCGCCAAATATATGCATCTACCTACTTTTGCTCAAAAACCACGCCATGTTGTTCGGTTATTTTTGTTTTTTTTTGGGTCTCTCATCTCATTTTCAATGATTTTTTTTTTCGTGTATCGAAAAATTGAAAATAAGAGTAACGTTGCCCGTAGCAGGTTACACACTGTTTACAAAAAGAAACACACATTTTAGGACGAGTTTGCAGTGATGGGGGATACAAAACATCCATTTTTGTGGTGTGTAAAGCTATTCGAATATCGAAGGAACAGTCATAACAATGGTTAGGGATAACGAGACGAAGGAGGTTTCTATAACTTCTAAATTGATGCAACGTGAGAATTTTTCACTATAGAATTCTTTCTTACAAGCAGTTGCATATAAGTGTGCTGTATAAATGCGATGCATGTCTTTTGTGTAAATACGAGTAAGTAACTAAAGATTTTGCAGGGGTCACACAAGAACATCTTAAATCTTCTCCGGTATTTAATGAGCGCTCATGAGTGTTGTATAATGAGTCTCTTAAGCCTATGAGCGTTTGGTGAATCCCGGCCTCAGCTTCTTTAGTTTGGGAATCATTTTAGGCGCCATTTTGTGAAAGTGGAAAAAAGAAGATGTCTTACTGATGTAAGCTCATCTAAGCTCGTTATAATTGTCGATAATCTTCAACCTTTGTGACTTCACTTTACGTGCCATTTTCATTAAGAGTAAATTAAATCATCTGGTATACTTTTTTAAATGAGCTTATCTGAGACTTTCGTCATCTTTTAAGATCCTTGTTTTCTGTTTGTTGATCCACGTTAAGCGCCATTTTTGGAAGACGTAAAGTTGCGATTCCAACTAAAGATATATAAAATTACTTAAGTAGCCCGTCTGAATGGTATTTAAATTGTTGATGGATTAAGTGCTGCTATAATTAATGCTTTACATATTTTCTGCAGCAAAATATACCAGCGCGTTACATTGATTTTTCTGTAAGCTTTCTATAATTATACTTTAAAAATAAGCTGGGAGTTACAATACACTGAAGTGTTTCCTCCAGTAATTTAATCTTTATTGGACCAAACGCTGATATTACTCATTCCTCAGATATGTATGTTTTATTAATACTTAAATGAGTAAAAAATCGTTACCGGAGCTTTTTTAATCTAAACCCCAAATATTTGTTGGGGTATTTGCTCCAATATTAAAGAAGCAGGGAACATATGTGCTTCAATAAAAAAAATCAATATCAGACTAGATTACATGGTCAGTTATTTATTGAAGTTCTTGCCGATATATTAAAGAAGAAGGCAGTATTTCTTACAGTAAGAAATCAGGTCTTCGGGGAAGTGCTGGTATAAGACATTCTTCTGTTACTTATTGGAGCATTTGCTTCAAGGAATATTTGCTCCACTGAAATTCTTTGTTGGTGTAAATGCTGATTTACAATTTCGTCAGATATTTATTGAAATATTAGGTTAAATATTAAAGAAGCAGGTTCCATTTGCTTCAATATTTACGGCTTAAGAAGATATGACAGTGTATCCAATTTTTCCAAAAACCTGTTAAATATGACTTTTGAAAATTTCCTAAAGTACCGAGCATTAAACTTACTCTCAAAGATACTCCTTAATCGTGAACCCCAACATCTCAGTGATATAATAACTAGGTCAACCTTGCATAGGACGCGAATGCTTACCCACCCGCGCTATGCCTCTCTCACATCCGAGCGTCAGTTTTTTGTATATTCAATTAGATTATGGAATTCTCTTCCACGAAACATAAGAGAAATAGACGATGTTTTGAAGCTACAGAGCAAAATTAAGCTTCACTTTTCACAACGATAAAATCACCATTTTCATACAATGATAACAAATTTATTGTTTTTCCCTCTTTTCCTTCTTTTTCGTTTGTTCTTCTTTCTTTCTTGTTTTAATTTTTGTTTTAAAATTTGTTTTTTTTTTTTGGTTTGTATACATTTTTTTTTCCTTTATATGTATGTATCTAAGTAACAAAATTGTCAAATCCTAGCTTTCATAAAATGTTTAACTGTAGCCTGTGCCTAAATTATAAGACAATACGTCTTAATGTGTATAGGTTTTTCATGAAATAAATAAATAAATAAATAAAAATAAAAAAAAATCTTTATCTGAGCAAGGAATACAACACTTTCTTCAGAAAGTATATGCTCCAATAAGTCAATCACTATTCCAGTAAACACTTACATAAATAAGTCACTTCTCACATATTTATTTGAGTAATACCTATAATAAAATGGCATTAAGATTATCGAATACAGTTAAAGAAAAAATTTGTTATTATATGACTTAATTATTTTTGGCCGCACATACTGAATTATTTTGTGTTTTTTATTTTTGGCTTCACCCTGTGGGCTATTTTTTTTTTTGTTATAAGTTACTGAAGTAAAGCAGCAGATAAGCTGATGTAAGCTCACAACCTAACTCAAACGAAAATCATATTTTTTAACTCCTTTTTTTGCACCCGTTGGGCGCCAGCTTTTTAAAAGGCAACTTTATTATTTTGGCTTCACGTTGGGCGCCATTTGTGTAAAGTAAAATACAACTATCTGGAAAGCTAAAGTAAGATCGATTTAGCTTAGTTGCTTCATTTTGAATCCCTAAATCTTTTGACCTCGTGTTGGGCGCCACTTTAAATTAGAATAAAGTAAAGCAGGTGCAGTTTTGGTGCATGCTCAATTATTAAACTCATAGTAATATCCTGGAATGTTGCAATTTTATCTATATTTGTGCTGCCAACTTTCAGGTTCCATGTTTGTAAAAATTTTAACTGTAGGTACATCTTTTACACAAAAGTCAATTCGATTTACTTAAATCCAATATTTTGAATTAAAATTGCACCTACAATTTAAAACATGAATAATTAAAACTCTACAAAATGCATCTTCTTTTTTATTTTATCTCAAATCCATTATCTTACCTTTCTCAAACAATGTAAATTGTGCCTTTCAGATATTCACACGTACTCGTACTTACACGAACTAGAAAGAACCTGCATATGAAGCAAGTAACGCATTTCAAAAGGAGAATTGCTTGTTTTTGATGTTTTTTTTTTTTTGCTTTTTCTCAAAAGTAACGTCGATTTCAAGAATGTTAGAATATTTGTTGGGTTCCGATATAAGAAGAAAAAAAAAACACTAAAATATCGAAGAAATGAGAGTAATAGTTTGAGAAATGATAGTCAATCGATTTGAAAATTTCATAAGAATTCTTGTGTGGAGTGTATAGTGCCTGAATCCACATATGAATTGATAGGAATGAGGGAAAGAGAGGAAGAGAGACAAACGAATATAATTTTGATTACAAATGTTCGATTTTCAACGTCTTCACTCTAAAAAGACTAAAAGTATTATATTGTTTTCGTTGATTTTTTTTTTTTTGTTTTTTTTTTTTGAATGTGATTTAGTGGAACGATTTTATAATAGCTGACAACTTAAAAATGAGTTTGAATTTGTTATATGAACTAAAAAGTTTTCAAGTGTTGAAGATTGATTTTTGAACGATTGAGAAAATTTATTGGATGGAGAGGATGATTAAAAATGAGATACGTACACAGTTTATAAAAAAAAAATCTAGGGTAAAACTAGAAATCATGTAAAATGGCGCCCAACAATTCAAATTAATCAAAACCGCGCCCAACGAACAAAATTCATATGTTGGAGTATTTAATCAATCGTTGAATCATTAACTTATTAAAGGACTCATGATATTAGTTGCTTTTGTATTAGAAACCCACTAAATGCCGCCCAAAATACGGGCTGTTAGGTATCGGAAACATGTGATGTAAATTTCATCCAAAGAAAGGGACATGATCATCACCATCATCGGCTCGACAACCGGGATCCGGTCCTAGCCTCCTTCAACAAGTCTCTCCACCTATCCCGGTCTTGAGCCGACACCATCCAGTTGCGCACCTCAAGGCTTCGGGCGTCCTGGTCTACGCCATCGCCATCTCTCCAGCTCAAGCATATTCTACCACGCTGCCGTCTACCATAGAATGTACCACAAAGGACTTTCCGAGGCGGTTCCTCTTCACTCATGCGAGCTAGGTGCCCTGCCCACCGGAGTCTACCGAGCTTAATTTTTGTCACTATGTCTGCTTCGAGGTAGATTGCGTACAATTCATGATTGTACCGTCTCTGGAATCGTCAAAGGACATGATGCAAAGGTAAAAATCTTAAAATGTCAGTTTGCTTATTTACTGAAGAGAGGTAAATAAATCAAGACTGTAATACTCGTACTTTGTTAAGAGTTAAGTTATTATGTGTTGCCGCTTTGTGCGATATAATTCAGACAATTTCATACGAATAATATTTTGTCCTGCAAGAGTATCGGCGTACAATTGTGGGCCCCTTGTATTCCTTCAATAAGACGCACACAGGAATTTTTCATTGGACTGTCGCACCAGCAAATTTCTTTATTATTTTTAAATGGCGCCCAAAAAACTAGGCTTTTGATTAGATACAGATAAAACGAAATGGCTCCCAACAATCTATGCAATGTTTTACTAATAACTTGTTTATTCATCTTTTTAATTTTTCTGGTTGAAGAAAACCCAAGTTAAATAGAACCCAACATATATGACAATGGGTTAAATGGCGCCCAACAAAGCGACTTGAAAAGCATACATAACCTGTATAAATATTAGTTACTTAAGCTTCAATTGGCTTATTTTCCTTATCTTATCAAAACCCCAAGGAATTTGGTGAGAATTCCATGGATCAAATCAAATACCTGCAATAATATATCACCACTGACCTCTTTGTTGTCACTCCAAATTTTGGTATTAAAGATTTTCATTAGATGTCCTCCTTCTCAAATTCTGGCAAAATAGGAAGAAGAACAACAAAAAAAAATACACATTCTTATTGCTTCATTAATTTTAGTCAAAAAGAATTTTCCTGTTATTTTATTTCTCCTTAAAATCATCTCGGGATTCATAACATTCCCTACAATAGCCAAGAGGAGTGTAATTTATCTCAACTTTAAAGAACTCCCAAAAATGGTATTCTCCCGTGATGCCATTTAATTATTACGACATTGGAATGGAATTTCATTCTAGAGGAGTCTTGAATCAACCTTTTTTGCTTTGTTGTTGATACCCCCTCCCCTTCCCCTTCCCCTTCCCACCCAACGACGTTCATGATGCTCAGGTTCAATTTTAGTGTTTGGGGTCGACTTACAATGTAACATAAGGATCTTCTCTTTTGAAATGGTATGTGACGCTTCGTCATGGTTTCGTCCTTTTTCCAACAATTTAGTAAACGTGTCATGAATAAGACAATGTAAACGAAGAAAAAAAAAAAAAGCGGCACGAC
The DNA here is from genome assembly GCA_958431115.1 of Syrphus vitripennis. Lineage (NCBI taxonomy): Eukaryota > Metazoa > Arthropoda > Insecta > Diptera > Syrphidae > Syrphus > Syrphus vitripennis. The sequence goes on from OY288108.1 coordinate 88,109,475, forward strand.
CTCTTTTTTCCTTGCACAAAAACACTGGCGGAAGAATGGAGACAGACCAGACGGACAGACAGAAAATATGTGTGCATGGGTTGAGTACAATGATGTTCTCAAGTGTTGTAATGATGATCGTAAATCTTTTTTATGGACATAAGAGGACATAAAAAGGATAGGTAGGCGAGTGTACAGAATCAAAGGTGTCATGTATGTTTTCCTATTATGTAGGTAATGTACCTACGTAACGTAAGCTTTCAAGCCATACTATAGCAGGAGTGCAAAATGGTGCCGCTATGAAACCATCAACTGGATATCGGATACATTATACCTCCATGTGATTGAGATATATGGGGAAGCATTAATAAATCGATGAGACGAAGACGTCTTAAGAATGTGCTAGATTTTATGAATGAGGTAGGCCCCACCACACTGATGGCCCATCAGCTTAGTTTCGGCCATCAATGTCGAAGTCCCAGACGTTACATTCGACCTTCGACGGGATGGTTCACTGTGTCACTGATTGTTAACCAAAGTTGGCAAGAATCTGAAATTTGATTATGAAATGATAAAAGAAATATCAAACATTGAAATAAATGTCGGAGTTTTTTTTTGCAAATATTTGGTTTGTTGAAATTATCTATTATATTATCCTGCGACCTGACTTGGATTCATGAGTTAACAGTGATACATTTTTTAATAAGCTATTTTTTTTAATATATTCATAGAGCAGTTTCTGAAAGGCTAATAAAAAATAATAAAAAATTCCTCTCCCAAATCTAAATAAAACTATCCCACAAAAATCTCATTTCGCGCCACTGTGCCATTTTGGTACATTGAAATAAATAAGTGAAGGCAGGCCTTATTAAATGATTTATTGGCTATTTGGTTTTAGTAAACGGAAAGAAAATTCAGGAAATACATATATGTAGTTAGTGACCTATTAACTATATATGAGCATTAGGAGGATATAATATGTTGTACGAGTATATGTCTGGGGAAGATGGTTTTTGCTATTAAACTGCGTGTTCAGAATTAAAATGAGGTCATTCGTCAGATGGAACAGGAACTGATGGATTTTTATAAAGAAAGCTACTACTACTAAATATATAATTGTTTTTATTTGTTTATATTTTTTCATTTCGTTTCTTAAGGAAATATGCCAGGTTGTAAAATTTATTTTGAAAAATAAAACAAAAAGCTAAGTTCTTGCCAAAAAAAATGTACCTAAAAAATAAATTTAATTCATTAAAAAAAGCGAAATTAGGCCCCAGGAAATACGGTCCGACAAAAAAAAAATGAAATAAGGCCTCAAAAAAAAGTACACAAAACAACAACAACAAAATTTCTTAAATTTTGGGGTCTTATTTCATTTTTGGGGCCTTATTTCATTTTTTTGGGGCATAATTTCATTATGAAATAAGGCCCCAATGAAATAAAATCCCAAATTGTTTTTGAGGCTTAATTTCATTTTATTTTTAAAACAATTTGGGCATTATTTCATAATTTGAAAATAACATTGTCTTTTACAAAAAATGATGTGAAAATCCGCTAATGTGGTGCCAGCAATAATATTTCAATGTTAAGCCAATATGATGTGTGATATGATTTTTTAATGCTTATATATAAGGATCGTGTTGAAAACCATCAGGGAGTAACAGAATAGCTGAAAAAATTGCGCGATTTTAAAATATGTATTGAATGTAACCTTAATATTCAAGCAGAGTATATTGCTGAAGGACATGACAATTACAAGTGTTATTTTTGCACGGGAATTGTGCAGGATACAATCCAAGTATTAGTTTGATGGTTTGGGCTTTGAGGTGTAATTTCATTTTCGAAAATAAACTTAAATATGAAAAACTAAATTGGGGCTTTATTTCATTTTTCTAAAAAAAAGTCAAAACAAGTTGGGGCCTTAATTCATTTTTGTGGGGCATTTTTTCATTTCAGTGGGGCTTTATTTCATTGGGGCATGGTTTCATTATGAAAAAATACCCCAATTTGGGGCCATATTTCATTTTTTCTTCCTGGGGCCTTATTTCCTGGGCCCTAATTTCGCAAAGCCCTATGCATTACCGTGGAAAATTACTTTTGTGGTGAATTGTAGAGATTTTAGACACATAAATGAACTATGGATCTTGACACTTATAAACCCTCAAAATTTCAAATTTATGTCAAAAAACGGTTTTTTATAGAAATGTTTTGAGGCTTTAAAGATTTTAATTTTTCAACGAATTTAAGTTTTTTACTGTTTTAAATAGAAAAAGATTGTATTTTTCACAAAAAAATGTTGAAAATTTTATTTAGAATTGTACCATTGTGCTTTTATTTTAAGTTCAAAAATCTTATATATCTTGAGTACCAATAATATTTTTTTTTAAAATCGTGTTCAAAATTTCCAAAAAAAAATTGAAAATGTGTAATTTTCGAATCGGATCCAAATTTTACTTCCAATTTTGTGTATGTACATAAAAGTTTATGTTTTTAAAAAGCTCAGACACTTATCTTTTCGAAGTTTAGTAATCTTAAATGGGTCAAAAAAATACCGAGAAAAAATTGTCCAAGCCTCAAAAACATTCTATTTTTTGACAAAAAAATTAAGTTTTGTGGGCTTGTGAATTTTCTTAATTCAAATTATATGCTGTACTCAGGCGAAACCTCTCACTTCAAACGGGATGGTTAGTTATTTTTTTTTTATTTTTTTGTCGAAATTTTTTCTGAATTTTTTTCTTAGACAAATTATGTTCACAAGTTTAGGACAAACCTTTTTACAAAAATATTTTTGTCAATTTCTTATTCTCAATAAATTCTTTTCGTTTTTTTTTGCAAAACTTTTTTTCACAATTTTGGACGAACAAATTTTTTTCTCGCGACTCAACAAATTTAAACTTTGTTGTTTCCTGAAAAAACTTTTTCTCCACAATTTATTTATTACCAATTATTCTCACATATTTTGAATTTTTTTTTCAAATTTTCTTTCGTTGAGCATCCACTAAAAATGCTTATTCAACAATCATTTGCTTACAATTTTTCTTCAGTTGGTTGTACTGTTTTTTTGTGAAAATTATGTTAGGCAATTTTTTTTGACAAAATTTAATTTTTTGGTTATTTTTTGCAAACTTTATTCGTAGAAAAAAATTTTTTAATGCAAATGTGTTATTTTTTTAATTTTTATCTTAACATTTCACCATGAACTTCTGTTCGGAATTTCTTTGGGACCCGCAAACTACTTTAAATCAAAGAAAAATATTCAAAATGGCGACTGAACTTACCCGACCGAAGCTGCATAAAAGGGTCACTGCCCACCAAAAGTGAATCCACACTACAAAAAACACCCGGGCACTTTAGGTACCAACTAGGAAGACATATGATATGACGTCACGTCACTTCTTTTTCTTTTTGAATTCCCATCACAGAAGCTATGCTCTGCAATAATCAGCTTTCCTTCCACAAAAAAAAAAAAAAAAACATTCAAGTATAAATCAGTCAGTAACTTAACAAATTAATTAATTTTCAACAAAAGCTCTTGTTGATTTAGTACCCACCTACCTATTTCCAATAGCGCAAAATTTACTTTGGGTTACTTCTTTCCTTGGCCATATCATCCCAATTTCCAACTCTCCAAAACAATTTCCGAGAGAAAGACAATTCTGGAATTACATTAATTTCTATTTGCTTATGCACGCTATATCCTTTTTCGATGATTGATAAACTAACAAAGAGACTATTGGTATAACAACAAAAACAACAACAACAATAATAAACCTCCTAATTCACTTTGTTCAATACTGGCGATGGCTGGCTTCTGTTTTATGTTTTAAGGGACTACAAGGACAAGGAGTATCTATATCCTTTTTTGGATAACAATAACAACAACAACAACAAAAACCCAAGATGATATGAAGGACAACACAACTCTTTTGTGTGCTTTGTAATCTCAGGGAATCACTTTTAGTCCATATATCTAGACTTATACCTTCCTACACCTTTATGTCTTCTATATAAGGTAGGCAGTCGAAATGGTATGGTTGTGGTTATAGGATTGGTTGCTCCTTAAGCCAAGGGAGGTAGTGTTGCCGAAACTGATGCACCTTTGCCTTCGGATCTACAAAATACAACTGTAGGTTTTGAGCTCTTGGTAAACAGTAACGGTGAACAGCGTAAAGGGTCTATGTCTATACCACTAGATCTTGCTATAGAAAGCTTAAAGAAGGCCTATAGAATGAAAACTAACCAAAAACCCGAGGCGAGGCGCATTGTGGAGTGTGTGAGAAGGTAGATAGAGAGAGTCCTTAATACCGTAATATGCCTTGTTTACACTTTTGACTTTCCCCCATCAGCTTGCGGAACCGAATTCAGCTGAAGAAGCCAGATCCAAACCGGTAACAGTAACAACAGCCAAACAGTAACCAAACAAACATTTATAGAAAATACCTTCTACTATATATGAGTCAAGTTAACACGAATAACGGACCCTCCTCTATACACGCTCCGTATAGCGGTAGATAAAGATAAATATGTTTCTCCGGTCGGTCGGCTGTTGTGTTGGTAAGTAAGGGGTATTGTTTGGTTGGTTACTTAATAAAGTTAAAAGCATCGCTTTACAATGATGGGAGGGGGTGCGGGTGCGGTGGTGGGGATTTTTGTCTCATTGCGATGAAATGTGTTTGAATATACCTGTAGGGCATTTGTTTATACAGAATTGCCTCCAGATAATGCGGTAGAAGATGAAGAGGAAGGTTGGGGTTTGGCTATATGGTTCATAAAGTATACTAGACCAAAACCATAGATATAGCCATGTGCATTCAAATTAAAGTGGCTCTTAGGCATTCCCAAAAAAATGTTTAATGGATATCCGTGGTTTTTTGTGTGCTCTCGAAAACGGGCCAAGGGTATAATAAGTCAAAAGGACAAAAAATTAAGGTTAATTTAGAGTAAAAGTTGGTAGGTATTTTCAGGTACCTAAAGTTTTTTTTTGACATTATGTGATGTGACAGTGGTTTTACGAGTTGAACTCAATTTTGTTATTTATGTGACATCTTCACATGTGGCGGGACCTGTAGATTAAATTTTATATTTTAATGTCTTTATTATCCCAAAACTAATTTGTTAGCCTCATTTTGCTTTATATCTTCATTGTCAATAGACATGGGAAAATAGCTATATTAGAAAAAAGGTATAGGTACGGTTAACATAAAAGGTATTTATTTTTATAATTTTGAAGGTTATGTTTTTTGTGTTCAATTAGTTTTAGGTTCATCTCAAAACATGTGAACCTTGACAAAAATGTAAAGGGCTCCAATTTAAGCTCGAAAGATGGAGTGACTATTAGTATTTACTGGGAAAACAAAATTCGAAAAAACTGAATTTTGGCGGAGCTCAATTTTTGAGGGATGAAAAAAAACCTTTAAAATAATTACATTCGGTAGGTATAATAAAAAATTCTTACATAGCGGGTCCGCCATCTAACGTTTTTTTTTCAACTAGTGCTTATTTCGTGAATGGTAACACTTAGCTCATGTCTGATTTGACAGATAATTAGTTTTATCCTTCCGCTGAACGAATATGGTTGTTCAGGAGTTGAAGCCAACTGAACATCCAATGCGTTTTCGCTTCGCTAAGTGGACCTGCGATCGACTTAGAGAAGATGCCGATTTTGCAAAAAAAATACATACATTGAAAAGCCGATATACCCAAAACGAGTCCCTGTTTGGAGCGGATTTCGGTCCAGAGGCATAATTGGGCCATTTTTCTTTGTAGTAGCCGTTACAGTCAATGGCGATTGTTATCGGGCCATGTTGAAGGAATTTTTTTTTTCACAAAAATTGAAGAGGAGGATATTGGGAACATTTGGTTTCAACAGAACTGCGCTATGTGCCACACAGCCGAAGCTACAGCTGATGTCGTTTGGCCACCTCGGAGCTGCGATTTGACACCGTTGGACTATTATTTGTGGAGTGCCGTAAAAGATAAGTGTTACGCCGACATGCCAGAGACAATTGACGCTTTAAAGGACAATATTCGTGAAGCCATTGGTGAAATACAGCTGCACACAATCGATAATGTGCTTAAAAATTGGACCGATGGTGTAGGCTACTGCATGGCCAGCCGAGGCAGCCATTTGAATGAAATTATTTTGAATTATTAACCGGAAGGATTGTACTTTCAAATAAAAAAAGAAATTTGAGAAAATATTCAGTAGTTTTTTTTATAGTTTATAAGTTATTTGGCGGACCATTTTTTTTTTAGCAATTTTTTTGACCAAATTTGTTTAGTTTAGTTTAGTTAAGTTTAGTAGATGAAAATTTATATCGTTGCCCTTTTTGTGATATATCGAACAAGAATTTGAATCTCAGTTCATTGGTATGAGACGAAAATTCAGTATTTTCTAACATTAATAATAATCACTCATTAAATGAATGGCTTGATCAATTAAAATAATATCATAAAATAAAGATAAAGTAGAAATCTGAAGAAGTTATCAAATGGCATATTCAAACTTAAGACGCTGTTACCTACACATAACTATGGAATGCTGAGTGTTTGTTTAGTTTCGTAGCTAGAAAAGCTAGAATAAAAATATGATAATATCAGTAATCAGAGTTTTGTTTAGAGTGGTCATGTCGGAGTTCGATCATCATCCGTCTAAAACAAAGAAATAGTTTTTTTTTCACGGTCTGCTGTCTCCAAGAGTATCACTTGTCAAGTATAAAGTGATTCTCACCCTAGCCGTTCGGATTTGGCATGATATTGTAGGTCCCCTCCATTCATGCAATAAAAAGCACACAAGAATGGTTGAGAGTTGTAAGTCACTTAGAGCTTGGTTCTTCATGGACTGTCGCGCCACTAATTTCTTTAATTTGTTCAATCAGACCAACAACATAAATGTAACTGCACATCATCGGTGCACGTGTCTGATAGGCTATAGCTTATACTCCTTTAAGAAAACAGCAATGGCCCCTAAATGGAACCTTGCGTAACACCTGGTAACATTTGGTAAGGGATTAAAAGCACAAATACGAAAATTTATAATATCCATTCTATATAATCATAGTACACTTTTAGCCTACCTTGAAGCAGACATAGTGACAAAAATTAGGTTCGGTAGACTCCGGTGGGCAGGCCATCTAGCTCGCATGAGTGAAGAGGAACCTGCTCGGAAAGTCCTTTGTGGTACATTCTATGGTAAACGGCGTGGTAGACAATGCTTGCGCTAGAGAGATGGCGTAGACCTTGACGCCCGAAGCCTTGGGGTGCGCAACTGGATGGCGTCAGCTCAAGACCGGGATAGGTGAAGATACTTGGACCGGACCCCGGTTGTCGAGCCGATGATGATGATGATGACACTTTTAGACGCTTTTATGAGATTATTTTGTTTATTCAATGTTTAATATTTTCTTTGGTAGCGTTTCAAAGTTCTTAATGTCTTGCCCCCAAAAACCATACAAAAGCGTCATATTTCCCTTAAATGTGTTTTTCTTGTTTTGGCATTAAAAAAATTATTCAAATTTCAATCTTTCATCTCATTAAAGAATAAAATCATACGAATTGACTAACATAATCAAAATTTCCATAGAAATATTATAAGGTAAAATTGTAACACTTCTTCTTTTCTTCCTTTCAAATAAGTAACTGGCAGTCAGAAATCACCAAAATATTTTAGCTATTCAAAGAAAAGTTAAATATTATTCTTTCCCTAAGCACTGAACAAAAAATGCTATGCAAAGCAACAGAATATTCTCCCGAATTAAATTAAACAAACTCCATCTTTCTCGGCAAACTTAGAAACCACGTGGAAAATAACTTTTCCACTCGAACAAAATCGACTCAAAACCTTTTTTCAAAAGCTCTCAAAATATGACTTCTTGAATTAATTCTCTTAAATTGTTGCAGTCTGCAAAGCAATTTATGGTGAGTTTGCGCACTTTATCGATTTTTCTTATTACTCACTCATTTTGCCTTTAAACTTGAGTGATAAACAAAAATTTAATATCCTGTCAGGATACTCTGTCTCTCTCAATAAATAAAATTCTTCCCTTCTGCTTTTAGTTACAAAAACTAACTTCTTGGTCTGGGTTCCATCAACAAAAACCATGTTCCTGACATTACTTTGTAGCCCCACACAACACAACATAAGGAACATCAAAATAATAATTATCAAATTTGATCCTTTTTGCTTCTTCTTCATCTTCTCTTCATCACATGAATCTGAAGAAAAAAAAATATTTTTGGACAAATTCCAGAAACATGTGAGAAGGATATAAATATTATAAAAACATCTGTTTGTGCCAAAATGTATATGAAGCAGAGCAAAGACACTGTCAGGTCTTGGTCCTGGAAGGTAGGTCCACACATGCACATATGTCTTAAGTGGATACGGGCCATAGGTCATGTACAAACACAGTCTTATATAGTGTCCCCACAAATGTAAGATAAACACAAGACACTAAAAGCCAGGTGTACAGTAGCCGATGGGAAAGGAGCCATCCAGAGGATGATGGCAAAGATTTGTTGATGATTTTATCATGATGTGCTAAAGGCTTTTCTTGGAGAATTTATGAGCCCCGAGACAATCAACCTCAATTAGCAGCTTTGCTATCATTAATTTTTCTATATTACCTTTCTCTTTCTCCCACACAAAATCAGCAAGGTTATTAACTACATCCTTTTGAAAGCCATCATTTCCATAAGACCCCATAAGAAGATGACAGGAGGTATTGGTCCGTTTGTAGCGAGGAATATAACAATTAATGTCGTAGGTGTGTATATATGGGCGATAGCCAGAGCTACTCTTTTTTCAACCTCTTTTCTCTAACCTTAAAAATTGGCAGTGTTGAACATTCGGTTTTTTTTTTTCTTTTTTGGATTGCCTTCGGGCTTGAGGGTCCTTTTTTTGGTACCTACTCTTCTTTTTTTTTGTACTGCCATATAGTTTTGTGTGTTATTTTGGTTTTAACCCTGTACCATCACCGAACAAAGCTTATTGAACTCCATAATGGACTCTCCAAAATTCTCCGTGGACTCTTTGGTCTCCCCGAAGGGACAGAGGTTGCAGTCCTCACTCGCTCCCGGTGGCAAATAGAGAGTTCCGTATATGCACCTCCTGCTACTGCATCATCAGATTGACCGGGACAGGGAGAGGATTGGAATAATGCAAGGCAGGCCAAAAATGTGTGCAGCAGTGCAGTGCGACGACGGGTGTCCTTAATTTACAGTGTAATAAATTTGTGCTCAGTCAAAAAAGCAGCAGAGTAGCAGTAGCGCCAGTTGTATAAATACCTATAGAGTCACAGTCACAGTGTTATAGGTTTTGAGTTTGTATAAATGTGTGATAGGAGTTAAGTTGTCCTCTTCATTGTCGTCGTCGTCGTTTTGTTCGTATAGGGCGCGAAATGCACTTTTGGTCTTTCCCATACTAAGTCTCTGGGTATGGTGGTGTTGTATAGGGACTTTTGTATCTTTTGGCCTTTTGCACTTTTTTTTTTTGTCGTCTGGTGGTGGTTTAAATCGATGTATTTGAGTCACGATACATTATTTTTGAGGTCTTCAGGGCTATTGCGGTTCATACGTAGAGTAGTATAATAATTCTAGGACTTGTTATATTTTTTTTTGTTCAGACAAAAAAAAACGGTTATGTGTGGATTTATGTTTTTGATTGATTTTTTTTTGTTATTTTTTCTTTAAAATAATGGTGTTCAAAAATGGCAAAGACTTTTGTCTGGCAGCTTGATAGGGTGGAACTTAATATTTTTGCAATCGTCAATATGCTAATTTTTTTTTTGGGAGATCTGCAGTTAAATTATTCTATCGGAGGTGTCTTTTTTGATTTTTGAGGAGAATTATTTTTTTTTTCTTCTTAAAGAAATGGTTTTATGAATTAAAGGTTAGAATCTCACATAAAATCTACATACCTAAGTTAAAAAAAAAAACACTTTTTTTGAGAATAAAATTGATTTTGTTCAAATTAGTAAAGATAAATCACATAAAATCTACATACCTAAGTTAAAAAAAAAAACACTTTTTTTGAGAATAAAATTGATTTTGTTCAAATTAGTAAAGATTTGTGTGTATTTTAAAAATATGTATGCAGAAGTTTTTGTATTTGGTTTTAATAAACAATTTGTTGTTTTTTTAAACTCAAAAAATTTTGTTTTTAAACTTAAGTATTGAATAATTTTTATACAATCAGATGATTTTGAGAAAATGAAAAAAAAAAAAAAAATGGTTCCATCGGAGGTCATGATGCCTCACAGATTTCTGCTTAAATGTAGGTATTGAATTTTTTTCAAAAATATGGTCGGAGCCGTTTTCGACGAAAGTCTGCTTTTCCAGAAAGGCCAAAACGGAAATACCACAGGTACCGTTATTTTTGCTCTTTAAAAAAATATCAAAAGTATGTCCGGCTCAAAACACACGGTGCGGTGCACGGTGCTAAATGTTGAAATAAAAATTTTAAAAAAATTGGCAGGCACATTTTTTTTTCTAAAAATAACACTAGTTTACAAAATTTTGGGTCACCGATGCTACCTAAAAAAAACAACTTTTTTTTACTAATTCGGGGTAGCTGAAAACGAAAATGACATTAATTTTTTTTTCAAAGAACCGTTTTCGAGATATGCTCCAAAAAAGGTTTTTTTGGTCCATTTTTTGAACACACGGAACAAACCGTAAACCGTTGGAAAGCAGAAAGTGTTATCTTTCCAAAAATATTTACTATATGTAAATTAAAAAGATCATTTAAGAGATATAAGCCAGTGTTCAAAAAATGGATCAAAAAAACCTTTTTTTGAGCATATCTCGAAAACGGTTCTTTGAAAAAAAAAATTAATGTCATTTTCGTTTTCAGCGACCCCGAATTAGTAAAAAAAAGTTTTTTTTTTTTAGGTAGCATCGGTGACCCAAAATTTTGTAAACTAGTGTAATCAAAAGAAAAACAACAAGAAAATTTGGTCAGAAAATGTACCTACATAATGTCAAAAAATTCCCCAAAAATATAATATGTAAGAAAAATTGGTTAGCATTTGCATATTCAGAAGGTAAATAAAAATTGGACAAAAAATTGTTTTTGAAAAAAGAGGTTTTAGGTAGAAAAAAATGCTGAAAAACCAAGTGACTTTTTTTAACCGCCTACAGATGCATACTGTGAATTCCCGAAATTCTATCATTAGAGTTTTTCTCCAATTTTTGTAATAACTTTTTGTGTTATTAAAAGTATCTTGTTTGGACCGAGCTCCGCAGGTTCCAAGAATGTGAACTCACTCCACTTAGGTTATGTTCAGCTTTGAGTTATTTGCCAAGGTTCAGCTTAAAGTTTTTTTTTTGTCAATGTTGGGTTAATCCGCTTGGCCTCTTGAAGATTTTGAATCTCTTTATAAAAAAGACAACCAAATGCGATTTGGACAAGTGGTTTTTATTTATAAATTCAATTTAAAGAAGATTAAAATTCCTAAAAAATATTGTTATATTCTTAAACTAATTCAAATATAATTAAGTTATAAACTTACTTTATGGTTTAGAAACCAGAGGATTAAAGCACAAATTTAGGATTATTCAAGACAAAGTATAATCAATTAGGATATATACAGAAGTAATTCAAGAAATCGGAAATAAAATGAAAATGAAAATTATATATCTAAGATTAAGTTATAGGTAATTCAGCAAATTCAGAAAAAGGGTATACAAGAAAAGTTTGAAACAAAATGTAATAGAATAAGTTACAGGGTGTTGACAGTGGCGGTAACAGTCAAAGTGCCGTCACCTAACTTTCTTTGGCAATTTTTTCAATTTTTATTTTGGAATTGGTTTGGACAATTTTTTTCCAAACATATTTTAATTTTTGTTAATTTTTTGGAAAAAAAATTGTATTTCCTAAAATTCTTTGTTCCTTTTTTGCAAACTTCTTTGTTTGAAGACGATTTTTGGTTTGTTTACAAAACTTTTTTTATAAAAACTTTTATAATTTTTTGATAAAATCGGTCTCTCTACGTGTTCTATACCTCGACTAAAAGATTAAATTAATTAATTTTTTTTTTAAACTGGTTTTTAGGTAATTCTCTAAGGCGAAACTTCATTGTGATTAAATTTCTTCTGTGGGTTTTTTAAGAAAATAAATTTAATTGCTGTTTAACGGTACCTTCCATAGAACTAGATTTTTGGTTTTCGATTTTCCCATAAACGGTTAAACAAACTGTGATGAAGTAGGTCCTATACATATTATTCTAATAATACATATTACAAATAAAAAAAATGTTTGGATTTTTGAAAAAAAAAAAAATTTGAAATCTCAATATGGCAAAAAGGTTGAGTGTTTTTTTTTTTCAATCTTATTTTCAAGTGTATGTTATTAAATACTTTAAACTTGCATACCAATTTTATTTTTAAAAATATTTTTAAAAAATTATAGAAAGTACACACATGCCTTACATACATACTCGTATGTAAAAAAATTATTTTTGATAATTTTTTTTCAAAAATTCCTCTTAATTACAAACCAGCCTTATGGTGTTTCGAAGAAACTGTAAGCCACATCTTTAAAAAAACACCTTTTACCTTGTTTTACAAAGATTAAGGCTTTTTATCTTATTTAAATTTTAGCATCGAATGCAAACTTAAGAAAAAAAAAGAAAATATTTATCTCTCTTCAAATTATTTTCAAATCAGCTTCATATGCCACTGACTAACAAAAAGTATCTTCCTCAACCAAATGTTCTCTCATTTAAAATCAATAGAAAGAAATTAAACTATTTCCAGATGCAAATTCAAATTTTTGGCAAAAAGAAAAAACTTTTTTATTCGAACAAATATTTAAGCCACAAGAATATAGGTAAAGAAACTTGGCCTCAAAACTAAACACAAATCTAACCTCAAAAACTAAAACGATAGAGTTTAAATAGTGTGTCTGTTGTCTTTAACTGTGCAAATGTTCATATATCTATGTAGGTATTTCTCTTAGGAATGTAAGTTTTTTTGTGTGTTTGGGAAGAAAAACAAAATAAAATAATCTTCCTTTGCTTATGACACAAAGAACGAACAGTGGGACAATTTGCATATTTTTTTGTTTGAAAGTATTCAATTTCTTTAACTCAGAGTTTCTCAAGCAAGAATTGTTTTCATAATTTTTGAATGTATCACATTATATACAAAATTTTAAATGTTTTTTTTTATAGCTTTGCAATGACTTAATCAAATCGAAACAGGGCCGGACTTGGGGTCAAAGGGCCACACGGGATATTTGGAAAAAAATCAACAACATACATTCACTCTCAAAACAGTTAATCATGTGGACACTTTTCAAATGTTAATTTTTTTCGTCAACGTGAAGGTAAAAGTGGACATAGGTTAACAAATAAACTTTTTTGTTTTTGGCAATTTTTGTATTAATTTTTTTTTAAATACATTTTTTTAATAGAAATTTAAATTTTTTGCAATTTTTTGATAAAATTTATTTTTGAACAAAATTTTTTTGTACAAGAAAGTTTGTATCGACAAAATTTTTGTTCCTAATTTGTTTTGACAATTATTTTTTAAATTTTATTTGCGAGATTTATTCATCAGCTGGGTCATAAAACACAAATTTTTAATTTACGGAATTAAGCAGTTTTTGGAGCTATAGTAATCGAAAAAATTATTTCATTTGTAGAGCGAATCAAAGTGAAAAAATTGACGGTTTAATAAAAAAAATTCTTTAGTACCTATATAATTCTTTTTCCCCACCGTACTGCTTGGTTTTGATTTAAAAATCTCATACTACAAACATTAACATTTTATCTTTATTTTGACGTAAAGTGCTATTTTTAAACACATTTTTTTGTTCAATTTTATCAATTTATAGTTTGAATAAAAACTTGCCAATGGAAAAGTACATATTTTCGCATTCTAATATGCAGTAAAGCAAACCTGTAAAAATATTTGAAAAATTATTGTTTGTTTACTTTTATGCACCATTGTGGGTTTGTTTCATACTTCAGTGATTAACTTTTGACAATTTTTGCGATAAAATATTAAGTTAATTTAATTTGAGAAGGAAGTTAAATTTTAGGAGAAGATTCTAAAACAATTAGACGATATTTATCCTAAAACCCACAAACTTTACACCCTTGGAAATTTCCTATTATACCATATCTTAATTCTGTTAAGACCTAAGTATGACTTCCGCAAAACCAAAAAGACAAACAATATTTTTTTTTATTAAAATATTTTAAGTCTGTTTGAAAATTCCTTCGAAAATTTAAAATTCTCTTCAATACAAAAAATTGTTTACCCTAAAAAAACGGAGTTCTTTGAGAAGATGAATGTTCACAGAAAATGAGCTAACGGCAAAAAAAGTAACGGGAACCTTAGGTGCCTTGCTACGAACTCGTTTGAAATACACAATAATTCAACTGAAAGTTAAGAATCGGTATTTAAATAACTGTTAATGAAGATGATTTTTTTTTTACTATTTGCGATTAAATTTTCCATTCTCATCTCCACTGTTATTGCTGAGGCACTACTTGTAGATTGTAGATGTTCATCTTATCTTGTTATGGTTATATAAAAGCTTCTTCAAAATTAAAAAATTAAAACGCAGACGAAATAATAGTCACAACAATAACTTATGTAATGTGCCTTACACCATAAACACTAAACAACATGTGGTTTCTTTCCAAACAAAAGCCATGTCCTGACGACAAATTCTCACTTCCAACACATTACCCACAAACCATCAAATATGTACATTATATCTAGAAATGTTTGTGGTTCGTGTATATGATAACTTTTGAAAGGAAAGGCCTAAAACAAATAATTGTAAAATATATCGACAAGGCATAATATTGACAAATCAAAGCCTCCCTTATGGTATGCCTTGGTAATATTTTACTATATATCTACTACGAATATTGTATGTTGACGACGGACGTATTGAAAGGCCGATATTGTTTTTCCTTTAAAATGCGTATAAAGGACAGACACAGAAGTTGCAGAGTTTTTTTTTTTTTTTGTGTTTTGTAAGTTCTATGCTCAGCAGAAGAGACCTCTATTTGTCTACGGCGACCAACGACGACGACGCCGACGGGACGGACGACGATGAGCACAGAACACTATACTCGTAGATGCCACACATGAATGTGCAGTGCACACAAAAGTTTAAACCATAAAATGAATCTTTAGTGCTGCAATTTATCCTCTTGCATTCATTCATTCAATCGGGCCCATTCATGAGGACTTAAAGACTTTTCCATCGTCCGTCGTCGTCGTCGTCGTCGAGGATATAAATGGGAAATCCTCTTTTCATTGAAAAGTCAAGAGATTGGTTTGTTTGCTTTTGTTTAAAGAGTGTGTTTTATGTGTATGTGTATGTTTGTGTGTTGAATGTGAAACTTTGTTTTAAAACTTTCACCATGATCTAATAGCCTTAATTTTTCAATTGATTTCAAAATAGTTGCAATTTTTGCCTTTTGAGAGTGAGAAAAAGAAGAAATGTGTAAAGACCGCATGCAGTGAAAGCCACCCCCTCCCCTTCTCCACACACACCGGTAACAAGATGATATAAATTTATGACCATAACCTATTATTTGTCTCAAATATGTGTGAATATATATATAATTTATTTTATTGTAACACAAGAGCACTCACAGGACTCGCACTCTCTTGCCACACAAAAGAGGCGAAAAAATCATAAATTTAATGTAATTCAAAGAAGATTTTTCGAAATGTGTGCAAAAAGGAAATGGAGGCTTTTAAAAGTCTCTCGTTTTGTACCAATGGAAAAAGTTCATTGTTACGATGATATATCATCGTTTATCATCGCGTTCCCGGTCGCCCTTCACAACCGGGGGACTTTAGGAGGACTTATGTATATAGGGGGGGTTCTTTTTGTTTGTAAAACTTTGTTCTTCTATTGTGTTGTCGTTTGTGTGTTATGTCGCAGGGGAGAATTGTTTTTTTTTTGTGTGTGTTTGGTGTGTGAATATTTCATTTGCAGAGGAGCAGTGTTTCTTCATTCTCAATTTTGAGTTTTTTTTTTTTTTGTAAATTTGTTTCACACAATTTGCATGCAGAGAATCATTAGAATTTGAAAAAATGGTAATGTGAATCAATTAGAATTCTTAACGAGAGTTTGAAGCAATAATATGAGAAGATATGAGAGTCTGTATGCATATAGAATGATGTTAGAAGACTTGAAGAGTAATGAAGATTCAGTTCAGAAAAAAAAGCCAAATTGATTATATGTATTCCTTTTTTTTCTTATTTTTGAATTGAGAGGATATGTGACATGTCTATTATGGGCGTTAAATGGGAGTTTTATATTATTTTTTTTTTGTACGTCTTGATATTGTAATTGCATGATGATTTGGGGATTTTTTTTTTGAAAAGAAACTTTTTTTTTTGAAAAATAAGAATAAATACTGAACTGTGGAAAATTGAGAAATAGAAGAAAAAGTTGGATATTGCTTGTTGATGATTTAATGGCTTCTCTTTATGAAATACAAAATTGAATGAAAGACTTTTATTTAGTACACAAGGTTAAACCATAAAGTTCTTAACTTTTTAATTTGCTGACGCTTATTTTTGGAGGAGAAAATTATGCGAAGATTTTTTAGTGAAATTAAATTCTGTAATGGAAGAAAATTTAAGCTTGGATTGGGTTTTAAGGAAATAAAAGAATTAAAATCTCGTATTTGAAAAAAATTAAATTGAGATTTTAATGCAGAAAAGTGAGAATCGAAAAAATTGGGAAACAATTCATGATTTGAACACTTGTGTGGGCTACCGCTAAGATTCATCGGACTCCTTTCAGTGGTGCTTTGGTCTCTTTTGCGCAGCGGGGACTTCAATCTAGAAGAAGCTCGATCTGATAGACTATACGTGATCAAGTGCACCCCAGATTCATAATTTCTCATAATTTATGTAGGTACTAAAATATTGATTTTTTTTTTGGTGTTCAAACATTGCATTATTCGTTTTAAAGAAAGCATAAGTATTGCGTTGGCCTTAAAATAAAATATATTTTGTTTTTTTAATGCAGAAACTAGATGAAATATTAAATGTTTTTTGAGCACATACATACAAATCTACATGTCGGCAGGTAAGGCTATAAGATGAAAGGGATTTGCAAAAAAATTACTTAATTTTAAGTCTTTAAGTTTTAAGGTATGTGGACCTGAAAAAGAATTTTAAATTTATGTAAATATCTCATTTCTAGCAACCCTGAGTAACTGAACGGCCGGCATGGCAGTTTCGCAAATAAATTCCAAATAAACAACAAACGCCAAAGACAAAATATACTTATTTTTTAATGTTCCTACATCTCTGATCTTGATGGAAAGATTAGCTCAATTACCACTTGGTTGTTGCGAAAAAAAAGTTTTAACAAATTTTTTGACACATTTTTTTTTCTTGACAATTATTTTTATTTGACATAATTTTTTTTAACGAATTTTTTTCTGGCCAAATTTTATTTACCAATTTATTTTTAACAAATTGCTTCAACCATTTTCTGATAAAAATTATTTTACAGTTAATTTTTTGACCAATTTTTATTGTCACAGTTCAAAAAAAATTTCACTACAAATTTTTTTCTTACGAATTTTTTTTGCCAATTTTTGTGTTAACCAATTTTTTTCTGACCAATTATTTTGACAAAGTGTTTGTTTTCTCATAATTAAAAAAAATATTAAAACTTTAGCACCATTTTTTATAAATTTTTAAAAAACATTTCTAAAAATTCTTTTGGATTCCGCAAAATACTTTTAATCAAAAAAAGGCAAGGTGTCCTCGTGAAATTTTTTATGTTTTTAAAATTTCTAAGATGGTAATTTTCCCAATTTCTTCTTTCTTTCTTTTACTACAATTAATTGTTCAAAACATTGGAACATGTAAGTAGTTAGCGCACCAACCATCATCATCATCATCATCATCATCATCATCATCATCATCATCATCATCATCGGCTCGACAACCGGGGTCCGGTCCTGGCCTCCTTCAACAAGTCTCTACACCTATCCCGGTCTTGAGCCGACGCGACGCCATCCAGTTGCGCACCCCAAGGCTTCGGGCGTCCTGGTCTACGCCATCGCCATCTCTCCAGCGCAAGCATATTCTACCATGCTGCCGTCTACCATAGAATGTACCACAAAGGACTTTCCGAGCCGGTTCCTCTTCACTCATGCGAGCTAGGTGCCCTGCCCACCGGAGTCTACCAAGCTTAATTTTTGTCACTATGTCTGCTTCAAGGTAGATTGCGTACAATTCATGATTGTACCGTCTCCGGAATCGTCCTTCCTCACATATGGCGCACCAACCATAGCGCTTGAAATCTGAACACATGAAATTCGATAACCAATCGTTTGTCTATGATTATTTTTTTTGCTGTTCACTGCAAGGAAGCCAAACTTGCCCTAAGTAAAATAAATAGGTATCCCTTGGAAACTTTGTCAAAAAGAAAGTCGTATTTTGTTCGAATTTTTAAAAATATGTTTGTTCAATTCCACCAATGGTAAAGAGTTTAGATAGTTTTTCATTTATGTACATATGCAGGGACATTCCATATGAGCAAGAAAGTTAGTTGTTTATTGCGACAAAAAAAGAACCACTGCCCTCCCATTTCTGCACATCACAGCTCCACATCTAAAAGTAACATATTTTCCTACACAAAGGACAAAACACCCAAAGGAAATCTTTCTCATTTCGTTTCTGTTTTTCTTTAATTAAAAAAAAGCATCCCCAAATTAATAACCCTTTACCTGGAACATATTTTTTCTTTATATCCCACCACCCACATCGCCCACTATCTTTTGACCAAGCACGTAACTCTCCTGCATGCCTGGGGCTCATACACGAATGCGAAGACAAAAAAACACCCCCACTCCTATTTCACTTCATATATGGTTTAGCTTAGACCTCTTGGGTATCTTATACATAATGCGAAGGATACGCGCTACTAAAATCGTGTGAGATATTCCCTACCCACCAAAAACTTGGTGATGTTGCATGCGGATGCCGGGTGGGTTGGTAAAAACTTTCAGACCACCGCCACCAGATGGCAGGTCCAAAATAACTATAATTCTCTGGCAAAAAGGTGAGAGAGCGATATGGAACGTGCACAAAAAAAAAAAAACAGAAAGGATGTGAGAAAAAAAATTACACGAAATAAATATAAGGATGACACACACTGTTTATTGTCAAATACGCCCAAAAGGCAACTTCATAATATAGAGTTTGAGTCACTAAGGAATAGAAAACCTATCCTGATGATATGCGGTTGGATGGAAAGGGATGAAAATTTCGCACAGGATATAATATTTTTTCATCTGTTCTGGTTTTTCGTTGATATAAATATGTATGTCCTTGGATATGTAATTACTTAAAAAATTAACTCCACTTCCAGTTCCACAGCTATAGAGTCAGATCCAGCGGTAGAGCGTGCTCGGGGACTTCTTGTAGCCTCCCAAAAGTAAGTATAGGATATACACCGCAGCGGAAGGATATGTATGCAGGAAAAATATGCCCAAAGAGCATACATTGCGGTTGACAGGAGTTTATCCTTTTTGATGATAGAATCCGCCGCACACCACATTAGTGCGGCACTAGCTACACTTCTAGCAAGCTAGTTTGGTCCCTTTTTTCCTACATTTCCTTTTCCAGCCGACTGGATCCTTTTTCGTGTGTTAATCTGGAATCCTCGTAATTTTTTTTTTTTTTTTTTTTGTTATGTTTTGAAGAACGTCCCCGTTGTCGTTCTTTGGGAGCAATATGCGCGGCTGAAGTATGAAGCTTGATGTTTAACTGTGCGGTCTTGATAGTGGTGGAGTGTATATCCTGTTTTCCTTAACTTTCCCACATGATTTGAATCGTGTGGCAAGAAGGGCTTCCCGTTCCACTTTTCATAAGGAAGTTTTATATGCAAAAAGAAGGATTAAGGGTTTGGTTTGGTTTGTGTCTCTACTCCAATGCAGGTGAAGCAAACAGCAAAGGATATGTGTTGCGTGCTCTTTTAAGAGTTGTTGTTGTTTTTTTGTTTTTCTAAAACTTTTCCAGAACAAACAAATTTCCAACTCTAAATTGAAGAAAGGCGGTTGTAAGTACACGGATAGTTGAACAAATTCATTGAAATTGTTTCCTCATCTCACTTTGTATGGAAATATTCCCTTTCGATATCCACCCAATTCTGTTGAGATAGTGATGGGAGGCAGGCAAAGGGGAGGAGGGGGCGAGACAAATCTAAACAATCGAAATGAAAACTAAAGGAAAAATGCGCTATGAAGAGGAAAAGTTTTTTGCCAGAGCATTGTTTTGTTGCTATTATACTTTATTTCGTTTGAAATGAGATGATTTTTTCTTTGAATAATAACAAAATTGAAAAAAAAAATATATATCGACTATATACTATTTACCCGGAGGAAATGGACACAAATGCATGGTGAGCTGGAAAACTGCAGCCGGATATTCCTAACTATAAAATAACAGTTAAGGTACGTAGGTATTCAATTTCATTTCGAAGAAAACAAGAAGCAAGGTGTATTCGCTGTCCTTTTTATATATTTTTTTTACAAAGAAGAACATTTATTGAGGGCAAAAAATTGTTTGTTTAAAAGTTAAATTGATGTTTTCGTCTGATTTCTTTTGTTTTTTTTTACATATTAACTGAAGTGTATCAACCAACTTTCAAAAGAATTGTGATCAATCAAGTAAAATTTAAATGAAAATCATTTATTTGTTTAATAAAGGGTTATCGTGAAAAAATGTTATAAAATAAATCTTTTAAATTTTCCAATTTTGGGAGTCCTTTGTCCCCTGCCCCCACCCGCGCTTACTAGGATTGCAGAACTTTTTTTAGAGGCCTGATAGACTTAAATTAATCGTTATAAACTAACTTTAATAAATCAGTCTTTTAAACTTTTAATTTTTGGGGGCTCCGGGGCAGCCAACCCCCACCTGGCATCTGTCAGACTTTCAGAATTAGAGGTCTGAAGAAATTTCAAAAAAGCTAAAATTATTTTATTCTTGCTTAATTATTTTTTTTTAACTTTCCCGATTTGCGGGGGGTGCCTCACACTCACACCCAAAAGTAAGCTTCAAAAAATGGCCCCAAAATTATGAAAAACCATCCCAATTTTATTATTTTTTGTATATTTTTGGAACAATTTTTGATCTGAGGACATTTTTCACTGGGTAATTTTTTTCAGATACAACAGTTTAAGTACTAAAAAACAATTAAAAAAATGAAAAAAAATAGAACCGCATTTTTTGGAAATTTTTGGAAATTTAAAAAATAAATGCTTTCGCAAAACAAAGGTTTGAACATGAAAATGCTATAAAATATGAATTAAAAAAAAATAAAAGATTGTTAAAGGCGTTTTTAAATATTTTTTTACATACATTTTTAAGCATTGGTATTTAATTTGCACACTTCAAAACAAAATTTCAACAAAAAAAAACATATATGTATTAACATAAAAAGGTTTTGAAAAAAATTTTTTTTTTAAATTATTTGGTTTCAAAAAACAAAAAAAAACACAAATTTTGGGGAGAGTACGATAACTCAGGCGACAAAGTTTAATGACGGATTTGAATAGAACAGCCAAAAATAAGCATTTTTTACTATCTCCCCCCGTTTAGGCGGTAGGGGCAATTTAAAAAATATGTGTGTTAAATAGAAAAAAAAATAATTAAAAAATAACGGTAATACCTACAATAAATTTTATACATTTTTTTAAAGCCAACATTCCATTCTATTAGCCAGTGTGGCATATACCCAAACTCGCACCTACCATTTTTACTAGCAAAATAAGACCACTCAAAAAAAAAAAACTTAAATAAATTGAAATAGTAGTTGTGGTTATTTTCAATTTTCTCAAAAACTAAAAAGCATAAAATGATTTAGTTTTCAGTTTTTGATTGACTATTAATAATAGCAACAAATTATTAAAAAAAAATTATTTATAAAGTAATGGTTTTGAAATGTTGAAATTTAAAACTATTTTTAACTTTTTTTTACTCAAATTTTGAGTTTAAAATTAAATTTTTCAAAAACTATGCATAGTTTTGACTTGATTTAAAAACTGGCTAATAGAATAGAATATTGGCTTTAAAAAAACGTATAAAACTTAATTGTAGGTATTACCGTTATTTTTTAATTATTTTTTTTTTCAATTTAACGCACCTATTTTTTAAATTGCCCCTAGCGCCTAAACGGGGGGAGATAGACCCCCCCTCCTATGGTAAGAAATGCTTATTTTTGGCTGTTCTATTCAAATCCGTCATTAAACTTTGTCGCCTGAGTAATCGTACTCTTGCCCAAATTTTGTATCGTAATCAAAAAAAAATTAGCTTTCAAAAACAATTTAATTTTTTTTTTTTCAAAAAATTAAAAATATTTCAACAACAATTGTACCAAATACACAAACCGACTTCTGTGTTTGAACTGATCAATAGTTTATTTTTTATTTCAAAAGATGGTGCTATTATCAATATGTTGTAGGTACTTGAAATTATATTTATCTATCTTATCAAACCATTTATGTATTTATGTATATATATGCATGTTGATGTTTCAATAACATCAAATTTTGATAATAATTTTCACTGGGCCGCCATTTACCAAAAACTAATAAATTCAATCAGTACAAATTTGGTTTGCTATCGATTCAGACCTTCAACAAAATTAGAAAGACAATATTATGGCTGATGAATTAAATAATAATTACGTTGAAGAAAGTGAAACTGTTAAATCGTTAAGAGTTCAATTGGAAATTGGTTTGTGTAAAAATAAAAATTAATTACTGAGCAATTTAATTTAAACCCCAAACTTTTTATATAGAGAATGCAAAAAGTAGTCATTTAGCTCAAGAAAATTCACTTCTTCGTTACAAATTAATTCGCCAGAGCAATGCACAGCTACAAATTTCGAATTCCAATGTCAAATGTAAAATGAAATTATTTGTCGCGGAAGGTGAGAGAGACAAAATGTATGAAAATCTGGAGAAATTAAAAGGCAAATACAATAAGCTGCATGCAGCTTTCTTGGAGAAGGCAAGACGTTGCAACATTCTGGAGGAAGTCTTTGCTCGTCAGAAATTTCTGCCAGGATTAGTGAAGAAATCTCTTCTAATGACTACAATGACGGAAGAAGCCACTGATGGTAGGTGCTATATTTATTTACATAATCTTAATTTGTTTATCACCAATATTGTTTACACCAAAAACGTTATTCATCGTCATCAAAATTTATTAATCTTTTCAACTGATCTATTAATCATGAAATGTTGTGATTGATAGTGAACTTTGTGTAATTTAAGGGGTTGATTTTTAAAATTGGGTAAAAATTATCAAGAACTTGAATTTGAATTTCCACGAAAAGGTATGATAAATTTTATAATGAGTTTTGAAAGATTATGAACTGAAATTCGTGGAACTTGCAATTTTGGTGTATATACATACATATGTACCTACTGTACAGTTGAACTAGATTTTAACATGACAATATTTTATGAATTTTTTTTAAATTATTTTACTTACAATTTTTAATGTTTCTTATCATGCAGTAATTATTTTCTTTTGTTTCTTTCCGTTGTTTTAAAAATGAGCAAAAAACCGAACCATGTCGTTTTTGCAAATGTTGAATACAATAATTATTATATTGATATTAGGCTAAAATTTGTTTTAAATAGTTATCGAACGATTTGTTGCATCAATATTTAACAGGCTTATAAATTCTACAATGACGTACATATATCGTTTGGAACAAATTTCATTTTAGGATTAGAGAGCCTGTTAATTTTTTAAAAGCGTTTATTGCAACAGGCCATAAATTTAATTTAAAAATTATTTCATTAACAAACAAAACATACCAAAAAAATTGTTATTAAAAATCATTGGAGCTATTTTTGAGATCAAGAAGTTTTATCGCAACATTTAAGTGTTTCTATTTTTGGAGCGCTAGAAAAAATTAAAAAAAAGCATTAAATCCAAGTTTGAAGGAAATCGTTTAAGTAGTTTAGGCTGTAGGTCTAGGTACAGACGGACAGACAGACTAACCGACAAACAGACAGAAGGAGTTATGATACCCACTTTTTTCAATTAATATCTTGAGTTTGATTTTTTTACGAATCCAATACTTGTCTTATAGTACCATAAGTATAGCAAGTATAAAACGTATATAAACCGATCTACTCGAATGAAACCGAATCGGTGTGAAACAACAAACTTTGCAAAAATTTGTAAGTCTTTATAATTTTTTTTTAACCAAACTTTCATGGTCTAGTCTAGGGTATTTTTTTGCAGATGAACGCATAAAGTTAAAATGCCTCTAAACACAAAAATATTATTTAAATTGTAAAAACCAAGAAACCATCCTTAAACGAAAAAAAAATTAGTCCAGTATTTTTAAATTCCTAAATGGCCTAAAAAATGAAAAAAGATTACATTCTAATGACTGATTTAAAACATAACCGTTTTCTTATACAGCCACCCAAACGGTTTTGCAATACCCGACAATATTTTCAACAACAATTCCACCAGATACAAGAACCACTCTTACATCAGGTTTGTATCTATGCTTACCCAAAGCTTACCTACATTTTATTTTCAAAGATGGTGTTAGTGTCAAAATTTCATACTTGAATTTCGTATTATTTATCTTATCGCGAACCGTTTGATAACAACATTTTGATAACAAATATCATTTGCCCACCTGTTTACAAAAAAATCAATCAGTTTCACACTTAACTGTCCATTGACACACCAAAAAAAAAAAATACTACAATATGGCTGCGTTAAATAATAATTATCGTGAAGAAAGTGAAGCAGTGAAATCATTAAAAATTGAATTGGAAATTGGTTCGTCAAATAATTGCTACCCAAGATTACTAACAATTGTATCTCCAAACTAATTTACTATATAGCCAATGCAAAGATTATTCATTTAACTGAAGAAAATGCAATTCTACGTTATAAATTCATCTGTCAAACCAATGAACAACTGTCAACATCGAGTGTCAATGTTGAAAGTCATATGAAATTATTTGCTGCGGAAGAAGAGCGGGATAAGATTTATGAGAATTTTGAGAAGTTGAAAGCCAAATACAATAAATTGCATACAGCTTTCTTGGAGAAGTTGAAACGCTGTAAGATATTGGAAGAGGTGTTTCACCGACAAAAAACTCTTCCGGGATTAGTGAAGAAATCGCATTTGATGGAAGCCAGAAATGGTAGGTGTTTGTGCTTTAAATTTGATCATCTTTGTTTATTGAAATCAAATATGTAGTTATTACTCATTCTTAAAATTGATAAAAACAAAAAAAAACAAAGAGATTTTTATCAAAGATGAACTTCGTCATAAAATATAAATCGGTATAGTTGTGAAAATGTATAAAATGGCGAGTTTGTTTTCATGTTGCCGGGACCTGTGTGGTGGCGCTTCAAAATTTTAGGTTTAAATTTTGATTTGGGGAGTCTTTAAGCATCGAAAATTGTTCGTAGAAGCAAAAGAAGACTATTATTTTTATAATTCCATCCAAAAAATATCAATAAAAATATCGATTAAAGCCTCCACAAGCTCTCCGCAAAAAAAAATTGAGTAAGGGTTGCCGGCACACTTTAGATGTCGCCCCATTCGACTTCCACCATGATAGTACTATTGTTTTTATATACAAAGGTATAACTAGGTACATAATAGAGCTCTTAATTTCGACAAGGCGCCCTGTTGACTGACCGGGTATGCTGCTACTAGGGTAATACCAGTATATCAAGAGGGTATCAAGAGCCCTAGTACTTACATAGATTTGTTAATATTGGTACAAAAATAATTGAGTTTATCAAATTTAGGCACAACTTATAGATTTCACAAATTTGTATTTTTTTCGTAATGTTGACGCTTAATTCTGAAATTGATCTTTCACAACAATCGACTGCGATCGTTAATCTCTTAATACAAATGCATTATGTTACTGTAAATTTCCAAAATGTAGAAATTCTAGAATTCATCGGAAAAACTTTGATTTTTTCGTAAAAATACGAATTTTTGAAAAATAAATTTCAAAAATTATTTTGTACACATACATTTTTTGTAAAAATGGTACGAAAATTTTTCATACATACATACTTGAAACTATTTTTGAAAAATATCCACCCGTTTTTAAATTATTGAGTTTTTTCAACTTTTTGTATACCTATGCATATGCATATATGAGTTAGGCAGTTAGAAATTCAGCAATATTGATATTTTTGAAGTTCTTAACATTAATTTGACAGGTAATTTTATGTCCCACAAGTTAGCAGGGCCATTAATTTTTGCACTAAAGTGATCCAAAAAAAATTAGTAATACTTTATTTTTGAATCGAAAATGTTGGATAAATACAAAAATATATTTATTTGAAAAAAAACTCAATTTTCAGAACTATTTTCCGAAACTTCATAAAAAAGTTTTATTCAATTTTTCATAGAGGTCCATCTTATGCCAGCTTCAAATTATTCAAAAAATTAAACTAGACAGAAGATGGAAATCAATGAAATTTTTTTTTATCAAATCGTGGGAAATAGTTTTGAAATTGTAGCATATAATATAATTCAAACTAGTTGGACTCACTTTATTTGTCATTATTGTAATGTAATAAGGTCCCAAGGAAAAATCGGCCATAATAATTCGGAAAAATCGCCCAAAGAGAAAAAAAAGTTGGAAATATGGATCAAATTTACATTTCTCATAATTATAAGATGGAATAACGCACAGATATTTTCAATGTAAATTATTTTCGTTAAAATATTTCTAAAATTAAATTTTAATGAAACTTCTCACTAAATCAATAAACTTTTATGAAATTTTCGGAAATTTTCTTTCTTGGAAAACTGATGAATTTTTTTTTTACTTTCAATTGTACCTATGCATGTTATTAAATACTAAAAACTTGCATACCATTTTTTTTTTTAAATAATAAAAAAATGATTACATATTATTTTTTTTTTTGTTGCAAAAAACGACTAATGATTTTTAATATATTTTTTCATCCGATTAGAGCTCAAACTCTTTCTTTTTATGTAAAACATCTATAGGCTCACTTGTAAACCGAATTGTTGGCGTGGCGACACGTTGCCGTGGCCACGGCAATTGACTGATCTAGGAACATCCACACGACCTCTGTTTTTTAATCTTGTGACATCCCCTGTGGACCCAATCCACTTTAAATCTCAATTAAATTAGTTTTGTTCTCAACCGTTTCGGGCGTGATGGCATTTCGCTTTCTTCATAAGAGTTTTCATATGGAAGCTTTGTTCTCTGTTCTAATACATTTGCGTTAGGATAAGCAGTGTCGTGAGTTCAAGGTCGTAGTTTTGTGTTTTGGTGAGTGTTGCGTGTTGGTGGGATCGTCACTCCTGAAGCAAACACCGGCGTGAAGCCTATTGGATTTCTTGCCCAACCCCATCCTTCTGGGTCTTATGTGTTGCCCAACCAAATTTGAATTTGATGGAATGTCCTGAGTGTGTGTTGTTCTGCTGCAGATTTTGTAGGTGGTAAAAAAGCAAGATCAAATTTGATTTTGATACCTACTCGCGATTTTGATTTTGATTAAATCTCATCTAAAAGTGGTTTTTGACGGCTGAAATAAAATACAAGAGGTCAAGGCAAGTCAAGACAAGTCAAGGCAAGGTAAGTCAAGTCAATTTAAGGAAAGTCAAGTCAATTTAAGGCAAGTCAAGACGTAAAGACAAGTCAGACCTCAAGGCGATTCAAGACGTCAAGGCAAGTCAAGATCTCAAGGCAAGTCAAGACAAGTCAAGGCAAGACACGTCAAGCAAGTCAAAACCTCAAGGTGGTTCAAGACGTCAAGGCAAGTCAAGGCGGTTCAATACCTCAAGGCGATTCAAAACCTCAAGGCGGTTCAAAACGTCAAGGCAGTTCAAGAGCTCAAGACGGTTCAAGACCTCCAGGCGGTTCAGGACCTGAAGGCGGATCAAAACTTCAAGGCAGGTCAAGAGCTCAAGGCGGTTCAAGAGCTCAAGACGGTTCAAGACCTCAAGGTGGTTCAAAACGTCAAGGCAGTTCAAGATCTCAAGGCGGTTCAAGACCTCAAGGCAGTTCAAGAGCTCAAGACGGTTCAAGACCTCAAGGTGGTTCAAGACGGTTCAAGACCTCAAGACCTCAAGGCAGTTCAAGACCTCAAGGCAGTTCAAGACCTCAAGGTGGTTCAAGACCTCAAGGCAGTTCAAGACCTGAAGGCAGTTCAAGATCTCAGGACAGTTGAAGACCTCAAGGCGGTTCAAGCCCTCAAGGCATTTCAAGACCTCAAGGCGGTTCAACACTTCAAGGCGGTTCAAAACATCAAGAACTCAAGGCGGTTCAAGACCTCAAGGCAGTTCAAGAGCTCAAGACGGTTCAAGACCTCAAGGCAGTTCAAGAGCTCAAGACGGTTCAAGACCTCAAGGAGGTTCAAGACGTCAAGGCAAGTCAAGGCGGTTCAGGACCTCAAGGCGGTTCAAGACCTCAATGCAATTCAAGATCCAAGGCGGTTCAAGACCTCAATGCAATTCAAGATCCAAGGCGGTTCAAGACCTCAAGGCAGTTCAAGAGCTCAAGACGGTTCAAGACCTCAAGGTGGTTCAAGACGGTTCAAGACCTCAAGACCTCAAGGCAGTTCAAGACCTCAAGGCAGTTCAAGACCTCAAGGTGGTTCAAGGTTCAAGGCAGTTCAAGACCTCAGGACAGTTGAAGACCTCAAGGCGGTTCAAGCCCTCAAGGCATTTCAAGACCTCAAGGCGGTTCAACACTTCAAGGCGGTTCAAAACATCAAGAACTCAAGGCGGTTCAAGACCTCAAGGCAGTTCAAGAGCTCAAGACGGTTCAAGACCTCAAGGAGGTTCAAGACGTCAAGGCAAGTCAAGGCGGTTCAGGACCTCAAGGCGGTTCAAGACCTCAATGCAATTCAAGATCCAAGGCGGTTCAAGACCTCAATGCAATTCAAGATCCAAGGCGGTTCAAGACCTCAAGGCGGTTCAAGACCTCAGGGCAGTTCAAGACGTCAAGGCAGTTCAAGGTTCAAGGCAGTTCAAGACCTCAAGGCAGTTCAAGACCTCAAGGTGGTTCAAGGCAGTTCAGGTTCAAGACCTCAAGGCAGTTCAAGACCTCAAGGCGGTTCAAGACCTCAGGGCAGTTCAAGACGTCAAGACGGTTCAAGATATCAAGGCAGTTCAAGATCTCAAGGTGGTTCAAGACCTCAAGGCAGTTCAAGACCGCAAGGAGGTTCAAGACGTCGAGGCAAGATCCAAGGCGGTTCAAGACCTCAAGGCGGTTCAAGAGCTCAAGGTGGTTCAAGACCTCAAGGCAGTTCAAGACCGCAAGGAGGTTCAAGAGCTCAAGGCGGTTCAAGACCTCAAGGCGGTTCAAGACCTCAATGCAATTCAAGATCCAAGGCGGTTCAAGACCTCAAGGCGGTTCAAGACCTCAATGCAGTTCAAGACGTCAAGGCAGGTCAAGAGCTCAAGGCGGTTCAAGACCTCAAGGCGGTTCAAGACCTCAAGGCAGTTCAAGGTTCAAGGCAGTTCAGGTTCAAGACCTCAAGGCAGTTCAAGACCTCAAGACGGTTCAAGACCTCAAGATGGTTCAAGACCTCAAGGCGGTTCAAGACCTCAAGGCAATTCAAGATCTCAAGGTGGTTCAAGACCTCAAGGCGGTTCAAGTCCTCAGGGCAGTTCAAGACGTCAAGACGGTTCAAGATATCAAGGCAGTTCAAGACCTCAAGGCGGTTCAGGACCTCAAGGCAGTTCAAGATTCAAGGCAGTTCAGGTTCAAGACCTCAAGGCAGTTCAAGACGTCAAGGCAGGTCAAGAGCTCAAGGCGGTTCAAGACCTCAAGGCAGTTCAAGGTTCAAGGCAGTTCAGGTTCAAGACCTCAAGGTGGTTCAAGACCTCAAGACAGTTCAAGATCTCAAGATGGTTCAAGACCTCAAGGCGGTTCAAGATCTCAAGACGGTTCAAGACCTCAAGGCGGTTCAAGACCTCAAGGCGGTTCAAGACTTCAAGGCAGTTCAAGCCTTAAGCCGACAGGTCGGCACGCTATACTACACTAAGGTATACATTTATATATATTTTATGTGTAGTAGAGTGTACGGTGTGGCAACAATAGAGGCTGTATTCGTGAGATATCTTGATAATGTTTCAATACTTTTGTAACGTACTTTAGTCACGACCAATCGTCACAGTAATACAGGCAGAAGAAACATAGAATATAACTATTACTGAAGTCACAGATGAAAATATTTAAGTTGTGGCCACTTTATATTAATATCGAATTTTTATATCACATGTTAATAAATGTTTATTAAATAAAGTTGCCATTTTCTGTAAGAAATTCGTAATACTTCATTTTTTCACTAGGCTATATTTAATTCCTGTAATAATATTATCTTTAATGCATATTACTTGTACACACACGATGTTTCACATCTGCCAGGCGTCCCATGACGGCTCACATTTTTTTTTTTTGCTTATTTTAGGAATTCAAATAATAAATTTTATGCCTTTTCATATATTTCTCCAATGAAAGTCTTGGTTTCGGATTTTTTTATTCTACAAGTTCAGGCGACCTGCCTTTTCATGTTAAATTAATTCTTTTACAAATTGAAAACATTTTTAATGACCCATTTAATCGGACTACTGTACCCCACTAATTTCTCAATTTCGGTAGCGAATTTTACGATCTCTTCTTTTTTTCTAATCTAATTTTACCCCTAGTTTACTTCCATGTAATCGATCAAACGTTTAAAATTTACTTTTTATGTGATGTGTGAATAGAAAAGTCAACCAAATTTCCCACACGTATTTTTCCTCAAATAAATGATACACCCACGTTGCCAACGATTATGATGAGAGTTGCCAAAAGAGTGACTTTGAATAAAATGTCTCCTTTAAGCATCAGACCTTTATTCATGGAACTACTAACCACCCGACATACATCATTCATTCAAAAGTCTCATTTTCACAAACCACGTGCACGATTAATAAAATTTTGTTTGTGCTCCCTCTCTTCTTCAGACACCGTCATTGATAACTCCAGACAGCAACAGCTCCAAGACGAAAATATTATAAACTCAACCAAGATCGCTGAACTACAACGATCTCTCGATGAAGCTTTTGACATAATCGATGAACTTGACTTCGAATTGGAAAGTGTAAGTGTTCAAAAAAAAAGTTGATCGTGGTCCTTCCGGGTAGCTCTTTCAATATTTAAAAACAACATGGTGCGTGTGTCTTCTAGGTCGACTTTCTTGAAATGGAAAACGAGAGGCTGAAAAACGAGCTGAACAAGCTCAAGAAAAAGGAAGCAGCCAACAAATCGACTTCTGAGACGATGGCAACAACCAACGATGACGACGCCAACGACGACGCCGACGGTCGGAGAAATGAAGATCATCATGATATATCATCATCATCAACCTGTTTAACGAAGCGCGAAAATTGTGGTTCAGACGATAGTCTACCTGATCTGGAGAGCATCGAACGGTCAGTCCAAACCCAGAGTGTGAGTACATATCTCATTTCAATTCGAGGATCACACATCAAACTGATCCTCTCACATCTCAACTTTCTTTTGGTTTTTTTTTTTTTTTGCAGTCAAACGATACTGTGCAAGCTGAAAGTCATTTGCTTCGCAGGGAATTACTGCGGTCTCGCCTACAGAATACCCGGCCACCACAACGTACCTCAGGGCTTTATCGTCATCAGCCACAGTCGCCAACGGAGAAGTTGAACTCTTCGGTGGAGGAATGAATGAAAGCAAACTAGGTACTTCTACTACGCCTTTTGCTGGCAGAACTAGGTCCACAACAACTAACTACTCTTTAACAACTTTTTGAGGTTATGTAATGCTTAGAGCCTGTCTTGTTGGGTGCTACTGTCGAGCAGTTTGTTTTCTTTTTATATTTTTGTATAACTCAACTAGGACAAGTTTTGAATTTCATTTGATGTAATAAATTATAAATAAAATAGAAAAATGTTTCAATTCGGATTGGAATAATGGACTTTGAGATAAAACACAGCCGCCGAAAGCCAGAAGAAGGATCTCCAGTCAAGTAATAGTTGGCGCACTAAATTTTGTCCAAAAATCGGTCATAAATGTCGGTCACCCACTGTTTGGTGCTAAAGAAAATAATATACTTAAAAATCTACATCTGTTTTAAATACACTTTAAGTTTACAGTTAGGGCGCACAGAATAGCTTTTATATTATATCGCTGTCATTGTTGCTATAATGCTTATGTTATTGAGGTTGCTATTGCCATTGCTATTGGTATTGCTATTGCTATTGATATTTCTAATTACAACATTTACTAGATTTTGTTAGTAAATTATATTTTGAATGGCGCCCAACGTGAAACAGCAAGTGATTCCGCTATCACTCACTTTCAATTCCTATTTACTTCTACGAAACCAAAACGAGACCTTTATTTAAAGTAGGTAAGTTAAAAATGTAAACAGAAGTTCGAAAAAATCTGCAGACAGATCAAAAAAAAAATCATTTGGCTGGGCATGAAAAAAAAATAAAAGTCAAAAACTAGTTAAAATATTGCATTGACTCGGCTTGATCGGTAACACGAATTAATTTTTTTTTTATTTATTTTTGTTGATTGGGTCGATCATTTGGAGTCATTCGCTTTTTTTTTTTGTTACCATTTTTTTAATGGGCCATAGCAAAGTGCTCCACATTGAACATTATGTATACCCTATACGAATTCGCTGACTCTATAATACAGATGGACTTCACTTTAACGACTACGACGATCGACCATCGTCGACGACCAGCCAACGACGACATTCGGCGAACGTCAAAAAGGGGTACCCCCAGGGGGATTGGTGTGTGGTTCTTTTGCTTACGTGAATTTATCGAAGTCGAACTAGTAAAAGCACTTTTTGATATCAGAGAGGGTTTTTTTTAGCAAATAAAGACAAACAAAAAATAATATTAGTTCATTTGTATATAAAAAATGTCTGTATGATCGTTTGGTTTTAGTAGATAGCGTATGCTCGCACACATTTCGTGAAATTGTATAAATTAATGGAGGTGCGCTAGAGAAAAAAAAAAACTCAAAACCGAATCAAATGTTTGAGATACAAGAGCACGTGCCATGATCTGATCGTTGACGATGATATTAAAGTTTTAGTTTCACGTTTAAGAGAGTTTTTTTTTAGATTTGGATTAAGATTACCCTCATATAGGTACAAGTGCAGTTTATCCATAGAACTTGCATCGTATTCAAATAAAATTGAAGGCAACTTTATAGAAGTTTTGTTGTCTATTGCCCAGGCAACCAAAATAGTATTACTGTCAACTGAGGTGTATACAATGGGATAGGGTTCAAAGAAGCTGGGTTCACTTTCTGATAATATGGAAGTGTCATCTTCTTAATTCTTAAATCAGCATAAATGGAATGGCGCCCAACGCGAGGTATAGTAACTTGAATACGATAGCATTATGATCACAACAGCGAGATTTTTTGAAGGAAGTCTCTATGGAATGGTGAACGTGAGGTTTATATAAAAACAAAAGCAATATTTTTTTTAAGTCCTCTTTTGAATGGCGCCCAACGTGGAGAAAAAAAAAATGTAATCGCTATTGTAGTAGGGATTCTGAGATGAAAACGAAACAAGACTTTTAAAATCTTGAAAAATTTCTCGTCTCGGTTTCAAATATATGAACGTCCAAAATTACGTTTTCATCTCGGTCGGTCTTTTAGCCAGGCGTAAATGGCGCCAAAGGATAGGTTCAAAAAGTTAGTAATAGAATGTTTGTTCCATTTACTATAGCCTCTCTTCTAATTATTGGCCTGAAAGCGTTTTTCAAAATGGCGGCCAATACACTACATTTGTGACCCTTTGTCTTGAAACTCTTAGTCTACCCATCTTGCAATTACAATTCTATAATTTGATATGGGTGTTTTTGAAAAACAAAATCCTTACGACACCATTTAAGAAATCTGAGAGGATGCATTGACAAATGCCTGGATTAATTAATCTGTTAAAATCGCTCATGAATCTGGAAAATACAAATCTGCTGGAAAAATTGACTAGAATAACGTCAGAGTCAAAATCATAGGACAATGGACAAATTCCCTACTTCTAGTTTTAGCATTCTAAAAGTTATTCTATCCCACTGTTCTAACTTCCAAAGTACAACGACACTTCTTCGTCTTGTTCAAGTGCGTAGGTTGCAAATTTATACTGCTCCGTTGCAACCAAAGCGGAAATGTTTAACAAGACTAGAATGTTTTTTTTTCACATCTAACATGGAAAAACTAACAATCTGTTTACAAATCGCGACAAGATGGTTGGAGGAAGTGACAGAGGTTTGTTTACAGTCGGAAATGGATATTTTTGTAGAATGGATGGTATAACAAAGTAGATACATTCCTACGCTGTTTGATTTTGGATGAAATTATTTTGTTTTTGTGTAGGAAGAATTTAATTTAAATATAAAAGCAATTTGAGAAAATTGTTTATTATAAAATGAATTGTTGATTTTTTGAAATTAAATTCATAAAAGACGTCTGATATCTCAGACTGTAATTTTTAAATTTCTTCTATTTCAGAGTTTATTTTCTATGTTGAAGTTTTTAGGCTGTAACTTACTGACGTCGTCGTCTATCCCCAACAGTAACTTGGAGACATCCACTATCTCAGACTGTAATTTGAAAAGTTTATTGAGATTGTAATATCTATACGTATCTTTTTATATGAAACTGTAATATATCTATTGACTTCTTCTATCTCAGACCGTCCTAAAGAGACGTCTGATATTTTTGACTGTAATCTCCGACTCTTATTTATTGATGGCTTCAGTTTTAGGTTGTATTTAACTGGAGTTGTGGTCCCAGTCGAGAGACTTTAAAAGATTACAATTATTGGTAAAAGAAGGAGAAGACGTATTCAATTGCAGACTGCTATTTAGAGACATCTATTATCTCAGACTGTAATTTAGGGAAGTCTGATATCTCAGACTGTTTGTTGACGTAATGGAATTCTTTTATGTCTGCATTCTCAGATTGTAATTGTAATTAATTGAAGTCTTCTATTTTAGAATTTAATTTATTGATGTATTCTATCTCAGTCTTTTATTTAGAGACCTCTACTACCCCATTCCGTTATTTATTGATGTTTTCTATTTTAGATTCGGACCGTAATTTTTTGACGTTTATATTTTAGACTAAATTAATTAATTAAGTGACTTCTGTTATCTCAGATAACAACTGAGGCCGTCAGTGCAATAGTGGCGTAACCCACTTTTTTTCAAAAATGAGTTTTTCATGAAAATGGGTCCCTTAGTATATCTATTTTAATACAAAAATAGTTTTATGCAGCTATCTACACTCAAAACCAGATGGCACTCAAAAAGGTTTTATTGCATTTTATTATTTGACCATAGTTTGAGTGCAATAGTGGCGTAACCTTCATACTTCTCTTAGAAACTGTTTGCTTCGGTATAGATTGTGACCATTTCCTTTGGTGTACATATAATATGGGCAGTGAAAAAGATCACACGTATGTTTGGGAAGAGTCTACAACGTCAAGGGGGCCTCAAGAAATTGGATCTTGTTTTATGTAATATTTTAAGAACGTAGAACAGTCTAAGAAAATTATTATGTATTCTGATCAATGTGAGGGCCAAAATATAAATATAAAATTTTCCCTGTTGTGCCAATTAGTGGTATACTATACCGATTTTATTGTTAAAGAAATGAACCGAAAATTTTTAGTTAGTGGCCATTCCTATTTGCCATCTGACCAAGATTTTGGTTTAATAGAGAATAATAAAAAAATTTATAAGGATTTATTCGTCCCAAATGATTGGGTAAATGTCACTTTCTCGGCCAAAAAGAGAAACCCATTTGAAATTTTAAAAATGACTTCATCTGATTTTTTTTCCTCAAAATCTCTGGAAGAACATATCACAAACAGGAAAATGTCCATTTCCAATTCCAAGGTTGAATGGCTTGAAATTCAGTAATTACATTTCGAAAAAAAAGAACATTTTCAATTTTTTATAAGTATTCCAATGAAATTGATGTTTTATTCGAAGAGGTAAATGTAAATAAAAGACAATCCGTGGATATTAAAAAACCTCAACCAGCTTGCGGAACCTAAAATAAATGATAAAAAAAGAGAGACTTAATAGAACTGCTTCAATTTATACCACCAATCCATCACTTTTTTTATAATAATTTAAAAACGTCAACAGGTGTTCCAATTGAAAAATTTGACGTTTTATCAGACAAAGAATAAAATTATTAAAAAATAAGTAAAAATGTACACATAATTTTTTGTTGTTGAAATATTGAACTATGGAAGAAATAAAATAATAATATAATAAATTTGGCGTAACCTTTCTTTTTTCTTTATTTTTAATGAAAACCATGAATGCAATAGTGGCGTAACCCACTTTTTTTTCCAAAATAATGTTGAATTAAAAAAAAAGAAGCTTGCCCTACAAAGTATGTCCTTTTTCAACGTCTTCTACGTTTTTAGATTAATCAAAAATGTCATAGGGAAAATACAAAAAATGTTTAAAGAAACTCTGTTTCTTAAATCTCTCGTAACTCGAAAGTGAATTTTATGGGTTACGCCACTATTGCTCTCACGGCCTCAATTAAGTGATGGCTTTTATCTGTAATGAAGTCTACTATGCCAGACTGTAATTTAGTGACACCGTCCCAGGCTGTAATTTAGTGACGTTTGCTACCTTATACCGAAATTTAGCCTATGTTTTATTGACGTTTTCTATCTCGAACTTTAATTAAGTGACGTCTCAATCTTCAACCGTTTTTAATTGATGACTGCTATTTTGTGCAGTAATTGAGTGACAACATTTTCATTTTCTGTGTGATTTTCTTAAATTTTGATCAAATAACTTATTTTACTGCTTTAAAAGTTTTAACAAAAATTCTTCGTTTCAATAACACTCTATACAAAATATTTAACCTTTCTTAAGAATGTGAAGTAAAAAAAAAATCTCACTTGTCCACTCCTTTTCTTACTTTTCAATTACAATTTGCTACTGGTGGATTTTTTTTTGCCACCAAATTATTTTTAAATAATTTGACAAAAAAAATCAAACCATATCACACGAGGCAAAAATAACTGTAATACCATATAAATCCGTTTACAATTAACTTTCAATAATTCAATTATTCGATATATGTACGTATGTATAACTAAACCACTGCCTATACAAAATTAGGTCATCAAAACGCACTTTAAAGCATAATTTTTGCAGTGCGTATAAATGTACATAAAGTGCCTGTTGCACTACTTCATTGACAAAACTGTCATGTCAACTGGTTCTGTTTTTATTTTTGGTTTTCTGAGTACCTACCTCTAAAATTATGTGTACCTCGTTAAGCCTTGAATATAGAGGTATGTAAGTATGTTCGTTCAATTGGATTGTTATAATTTGAAAATGTCTGCATAAAAGAATGGTACCTACCTAATGCCAAGCAGAATGTATATAAGAAGAAAAAAAAAATGACACAACAACGTTTAACAAAATACCTGACAGTTAAACAAATAAATGTCCAAGTGGCGATCATTGTCAGTTGTTCACTAACACTCCACCTCTATTTCAAGTCCGTTTCAAAAAAGAGTAGGGCGCATAGATACAGAGTATAGCACCAGCATAAAATATACGCTCATATACGCACGGTTTACCTACGCTACCACTTACCAGGGTCCTTTGCCTCAATCACCATTCACAACCGTCAATGCTGGGGGGAACTGTCAGATGCCTTGAGGCATGACATACCTTTCTCGACTCGATCGAGTACAGCAGCAGTACGATATAAGACCACATATAATTAAATTGAAATAATCACAATAACAGTTTTAAAAGGATTCACAATAGTCAAATGCCAAAACAATATAAAATGTCAAAATATATTTTTTTTTTTTTTGACATTTGAAACGCCAAACTTGTCATTTCATACAGTTAATGGCTACCGAATGTTGATAACGATAGTCTCTCACCGCTGATGAGAGTCACAACAAATAAAAATGATTTGCATTAGAAGATGTCAAATGGTTCATTTTGACAATCGAAATGTCACTCTCTCTGCTATCAGCAATTTGTCTAACTCTGACACCTATAAATCGCTTCTGGATAGCCGATAACAATCACTTCTTCTCAGAAATGGTGTATGGCGGTCGGTGCGGTCGGTGTCCACACAAGTTTTGCCAGAAATTTTAAAACAAAAAAATATACAATGTGTGTGTGTGTGTGCATAATGTCAGTCAGAGTTTCGCAAGACAACACAAAATTGTGCGTAACGAAGCCCCAGAGCACAACCCACATTATATTCGACTTCGAGGACTGGAATATTGGCGTGGCTGGTCACTAAAGTCAACATTTATCACAATTTTCCGATCCGCAAGTAATGCAATGGTGATTTAAACTAGTTTATTAGGTTTTGATTTATGTTTTATTTTTTTTATGTTTCTTTTTGAATTATAAGTACCTTAGCTGGTAGTATTAAGTATCTTATAAAGTGTGCTGCTTCTAATTAAACATGGGAGGCACGAGAGCAGAATTTATTAACTTAAAGATTTAGTACGGATTTCTTGTGAATAAGTGTTTTTTTTTTTTCTTTTTTGTTGAGCTTATATTTTTATTTTTAAGTGAGATCTGTTTGGGTTGGTTTGATAAATTTTTAAAACATAAAATAATTTCAAATAAGAAAACAACTTTTTCAAATGTTGAAAATTGATCTATTTTTTTTTTAAATAATTGTAACTAAAGTTAAATTAAGGGGTGGAGTCGCATAAATACAGACAGGTCTTGACGTATTAACATTTTTTCTTTAATTTAGTAGCTTGTAAGAAAGACATAAATTCAATGCAATCGAATGCCTATCGAAAAACTACATCCAGGGTCAGATTAAAGACTTTAGTCTGGATTTAAAGCAATTTTGGATTTAACTTAAGTAACTATGGAATCTATTTTTCAAGAAGGTTTAATGAAAAATATGAATGAAAACCTTTTGCAGAAAGCAACATTTTTTTTATTTGAATTTGTATTCAAATTTCTATAAAAACAAATATGTACATATATAAATTAATATAAGAAAAACTAAATTAATTCTTAGTCTGATGCTAGATTTATGGTGAAGTTTATCTCACATCCCTGGATGAGAAAATACATAGTTTCCTATATTCTTAGCATGCGAAAGTGAACGAGAGAGTGTAAAATAGGACTATCTGTCAACCTCAACGTCAAGAAGTTCAACCAAAATGGCGGATTCTTTACAGTCCTCTCTTTTATTCGATTGTTGCTAGATATGTATATCAAAACATGAAAAGAAAAGTTGATATATAAGTGTTCATTTTCAGCAAACTGAAAACACCAAGAAATTATCTATTTTAAAATAAACTGAAAACAGATCTGGGCATTTTTATACAGACCTAGGATTTGTGGGAAAGACTTGGGTTTTTTTTCTGTGGGTTTTTGTAAGAAACTCAAATTATTTGGTCAAAAAATATTTTGTCAAAAAACCGTTAATAATCGTACCTACCATATAAAACCGAATTTTTGGTTTTCAATTTTCTCAATACATAATATTAATAAAATTACGTAGCAAGACTTTCAAAAAAAAAACTTTTTTTTGGATTTTTAAAAAAAAAATAAATCAATTTTTTTTTTGACAACTCATTACATATTTTGAAAATGTTGAATATTTGTTTTTAATTTGTTTTAAGTGTATCTATATTACTTATCCCCAAGAAAGATAATCATTTTTTTTTAGTACGTTAAAGATAATCATACGTCTCAGAGAGATATTAATGATGCTAAGTTCAATTCCTAACCTCATCCAGAGCATATTATTAAAAGTTCTTCAATATAGGAGGAAGTTAGTGTGACCCAGTTGTGCATTTTATTTTCTTAAGTTAAACGAGCGAAAGTCCAGAACATTGTCTGCCGAGTAACTACCTCACAGAATTTTCTTGTTATACATAATGTTTCCTTACTTTTGCTTTCGAAAGTAAAGAGCGCTCTCAAGTGGATCTCTCTAAATAAACAGAAAATGACATTTGGTAAAGTCAGTTAGGTCCAACATGGCTGACATCTTCTCCTGCCTATAATTATTGGAAAGTCACTTCTCATTGGCTTATGAAATTATCTTCGCCCTTTATGGTTCTAGACTTCTAGTTGGTAAGTCATAGACTTTTCCCCATCTGTTCGCAGTGTCAGATTTATCAAAAGTAATAAATGTCAAAACTCGTAGGCAAAAGATGCACTGAAACATGATCCAAGGAACTGTGAATTGGATAGTGGAGCATTTAATTCAAGAACCCGTGGAAACTTATCCGATTTTAATGGATATAGGAAATTGAAATTTGAAAAAGTTTAAAACACAAAAATCGACGCTCACAATTTGAAACACAATTTTTGATGTGAAACATCTATAGGCTCACTTGTAAACCGAATTGTTGGCGTGGTGACGAATGCCGTGGCGACGACGGTCCCTGTGCAGACGATATAAATAAATTATTTTTTTAAAGTCCGTTATGTTTTTGAAAGAATTCCTTGTTTTTATAAAGATAAGTTAAAAAGTTACAAACAGTTAAGTTAGTTATAGTAAGTTAATTCTTCCTTGTGCTGCAGTCGTTTTCTATATAAGAAAAAGGATATAATATTTTTTATCATAACCTTAAAGGCAAGTT
This sequence comes from Syrphus vitripennis, assembly GCA_958431115.1. NCBI lineage: Eukaryota > Metazoa > Arthropoda > Insecta > Diptera > Syrphidae > Syrphus > Syrphus vitripennis. The sequence goes on from OY288108.1 coordinate 88,150,134, forward strand.
AAGTTTTTTACAATTTAAATAAAATACTCCCTTTTAGTAATTGCAATTGAGTGATCTACGAACATCCACACGACCTCTTTTTTTTAATCTTGTGACATCCCCTGTGGACCCAATCCACTTTAAATCTGAATTAAATTGGTTTTGTTCTCAACTGTTTCGGTCGTGATGGCATTTCGCTTTCTTCATAAGAGTTTTCCTATGGAAGCTTTGTTCGCTGTTCCAATACATTTGCGTAGGTCGTAGTTTTGTGTTTTGGTGAGTGTTGAGTGTTGGTGGGATCGTCACTCCTGAAGCAAACACCGGCGTGAAGCCTATTGGATTTCTTGCCCAACCCCATCCTTCTGGGTCTTATGTGTTACCCAACCAAATTTGAATTTGATGGAATGTCCTGAATGTCCTGAATGTGTGTTGTTCTGCTGCAGAGTTTGTAGGTGGTAAAAAAGCAAGATCAAATTTGATTTTGATACTCGCACGTGAGAAATGATTAAATCTCATCTAAAAGTGGTTTTTGACGGCTGAAATAAAATTCAAGAGGTCAAGGCAAGTCAAGACACGTCTTGCCTTCAAGGTAAGTCAAGACGTCAAGGCAAGTCAAGGCAAGTCAAGACGTCAAGCAAGTCAAAACCTCGCAGTTCAAGAGCTCAAAGCGGTTCAAGACCTCAAGGCGGTTCAAGACCAAAAGGCAGTTCAAGCCTCAAGGCAGTTAAAGACCTCAAGGCAGTTCAAAATCTCAAGGCAGTTCAAGACCTCAAGGCAGTTCAAGACTTCAAGGTGGTTCAAGACCTCAAAGCAGTTCAAGACCTCAAGGCTGTTCAAGACCTCAAGGCGGTTCAAAACCACAAGGCGGTTCAAGATCTCAAGGCGGTTCAAGATCTCAAGGCAGTTCAAGACCTCAAGGCGGTTCAAGACCTCAAGGCAGTTCAAGATCTGAAGACGGTACAAGACCTCAAGGCGATTCAAATTCTCAAGGCGGTTCAAAACGTCAAGGCAGGTGATAAGAGCTCAAGGCGGTTCAAGACCTCAAGGCAGTTCAAGATCTCAAGACGGTTCAAGACCTCAAGGCGATTCAAAACTTCAAGGCGGTGCAATACCTCAAGGCAGTTCAAGACCTCAAGGCGGTTCAAGACCTCAAGGGGATTCAAAACCTCAAGGCGGTTCAAAACGTCAAGGCAGGTCAAGAGCTCAAGGCGGTTCAAGACCTCAAGGCAGTTCAAGATCTCAAGACAGTTGAAGACCTCAGGGCGGTTCAATACCTCAAGGCAGTTCAAGACCTCAAGGCGGTTCAAGACCTCAAGGCATTTCAAGACCTCAAGGTGGTTCAAGACTTCAAGGCGGTTCAAAACATCAAGAACTCAAGGCGGTTCAAGTACTCAAAGCGGTTCAAGTAATCAAGGCAGTTCAATCCTCAAGGCAGTTCAAGACCTCATGGCGGTTCAAGACCGCAAGGCGGTTCAAGACCTCAAGGCAGTTCAAGATCTCATGATCGGTTTTGGTCCTCAAGTTGTGTAATCCAATGAAATAATAACAAAAAGAAACTTATACAAATAAATATTGAGTGTTTTTTTTATTAAAACAAAACTGTCATAACTTACCCAAGCGTTGGGTAATTTTAAAATTACATTTTTAGGAGTAGGTTCTGCTTATTTGACACTCAATTTTATTTTTATTCGTTTATATAAATTTCTCTTTGTTTGAAACGTTCAAGCCATAATGCAATTCGGAAGAATACTTAACAATACCAACCACTGACATATTCAAGGCTTGATTAAGTGTACTCGTAGCATACATCTTATATTTTGGTCCAAATACGTCAAAAACATTAGATGATTGCTTTTAAGTTAAAGAATTTTCCTTAAATATTGGCCATTTCATAAACATCATAATATTATTACTTACATCGTGACCCTTTTATACTTATAACAGTTATTCAAACGACCTCTCCTATCAAATGAACATAAATCCTATTCAAAATAAATGACTATAACTTTTAAGCACCTCCATTGAATCCATTTTACAATCTCTATTCAAATTCGCACAACGGGCACTCAATTTTACGCACCCAAGCTCTACGAGAAATCTTGCATCCTCCCCGCAAGCACATACCTTATAAGGTGATTCCTCTCTCAAAACTCAATCCATCGAGCTGAATGGAGTCGATCGATCTGGAAAATGTATCAAGTTGAAGTTTGCAATAATTGGTGGAAAATATTCTATCCCGATACTATACCAGGAGGAATTTTATGGCATCCATTCTGGTTTTTCCTTTGAAAACAAAACAGATCTCCCCCTTCAGACAGAAAACCACATCTAAGACGATGACGCGTGACTTCGTCGAAGAGGGCGACGACAGTGCCGCGACACGGGAAGAACAACTCTGCTCCAGGCCAAAAGGAGTGTCTCTCTCGGCTCATGTCTAATTTTTATTTTCATTACCTGCGAACAACCACACATCCAATGACCAAGCCAACCAACAATTTAGGCATACAAAATTGGAAAGGTGAGAAGAGGGACAAAAGGTGCTAACATGATGTTTACACTGTGGTGTGGTGTGTGCGCGCGCAATAATCTCTGAACTCGCCTCCTTTTAGAGGACCTGTGTGCTCTGTCCGTCGTCGTCTCGTTGTTCGTCGTCGTCGTCAATCGATTGTGACGGTAGACAAGAAGTAACACATAGCCCAAACTTACCCACTTTATTACCAGCAACAAAAAAAACAACCTCAAGACAGCCATTCAAACGTCAAAACAGAGAGAAAGAGCATAGAGTACTGTATGTCTTTACCCCCACGTGAATGTGCACATTTTTCTATGGAACTGGAGCAATATTGAAAAACCAACAACCATCAACGACCTGGTCTACGTTCTCCATTTGATAATCGTATAAAAGTCGATCGGCTAATTGACCAGAATCGTAGTCCACCGCAGGAGTTTTGTGAATTAACAACATCAAAGCCTTTAAGCCACAAGAAATAATCAAATATTGAAAATTTATATCAACACAAATTCATATCAAAATGTTTAACGTAAGTTTGACAGTTAAATGACATAAATGTCAAAAATGATGAAACAAAAGTGTCAACATTTTTTTTTTTTTTGTTTTGCTTACAGTTCTTTGCATTAACTGTGATTTTGGGTGTTGCCAGTGCCATTGAATTACCACTTCTTTCGCATGGACCGGGGCCTCTTCTGTCTCATGGACCACTACTATCACATGGACCTTTGATTCATGCTGCTCCAGCTCTCATCGCCAAGCCAATCATCAAAACCATCGAAGTTGAATCACCAGCCCATTACGACTTCTCATACTCAGTTCGCGATGACCATACCGGAGACATCAAGAGCCAGACTGAATCCCGCAAAGGAGACGTTGTCCATGGCCAATACAGTCTAGTCGATGCCGATGGTTATCTGAGGACCGTTGACTACACTTCCGATGCGCATAATGGTTTCAATGCTGTCGTCCGTCGTGATCCCTTGGGACATAAAGTCGTCAAGGCCATTGCTCCAGTGGCTAAGATTATTTCACCAATTGCGCACTACCCTGCGCCAATTGCACACTACCCAGCACCAATTGCGCATTACGCTGCTCCAAAATTGCTGGCCGCACCAATTCATGCTGCTCCAGCTTTGGCTCATGTGTCGGTGCATGCACCATCTTATGCTTACTCGCATTAATAGAAAAGACATCGACTATTCAATCATCAGTTTTATTTTTGTTGTTTCATCATGATACGCTTGTCAGAAAAGTTTAAGTAAATAATAATTTAATCAATTCTTTTTCTTCTCATTCACACACATCACACGCATCATACGTACTATTATTAAGATGGGGGCTCCACCGAGCTCCGTGTTGTCTATGTCATTATAGAGAATATATTTTGTAAATATTAAAAACAAAAAATTATGAATAATATTATTAAAAATGCAAGAAAATAAAAAAAAATCACATACATACATAAATCAAAAGTTTTCTTTTACTTTGGAACCTCCTGAAATATGAACATCGATAAAATAGTTATTAACAAAAATTCTGAAAAGCTTACGAAAAATTCTAAAAAATAACTTCTGGTGTATTCTCAAAATGAATTCAATGAATGATTCTAAAATATTGCATTCACAAAAGATTTCACTCTTGTACAAACCCTGGCATTTGGTATTGATGTAAATAAATTCTATCTCAGTTTTCGTATGATTTCAATTCTGAAATCCATAAAACAGAATTTTTCAATATCGCTTTCAGTTTTGTGTTGAGGAAGGATATTTTGGCGAAACGACAAAAAATAAAACGCACGATTTCACACGAACTTGCTCCTGCTTCATTGTAAATTATTTAAGAATAAACAAACAAAATTACAGAAATCGAGAATTCCGTTATAAAAAAAAAAATATGAAAAAACATAAAATTATTTTAATTTCTAAAATAAGATACCCGTAACAAGAAGTTCTAGCTTTTTAAAGCATAAAATAGTATTTTTTGTCATAAGGTTTTTTTAAACATAAGATTTGACAACAAAATTGAGGAATGGTTGTTAATAGTTTTCAAAAAAAACTCTTAATTATTTTTTTAATATACCGTTACTGCGCAGTCCCAGTTCAAAAATTTTCAAAAAGAAAAAAATCTGCATTTTCATTATTTTCAAATTTTTTAAAAACTTAATCGTACTTTTTAAAATCAGATTTCTATTGTTTTAATTTCACAAGTTTTTGTTATCCTACGATTTTTTTGAATAGAGATTTTTGATGTTAAACAAAAAAAAGTCTTTCGTCAACATCTCGACAAATATTTTTGAACAATTTTTTTTAATTGGTGGAGACTGCTCGGTAACGGTTTCTTGAAAAAAATAACTTAAAAATTAATTAAAAGTAAGAAACATAATCCGTAAGATTAATTTTTTTTTCGCCTCAATGCGATAATTTTTCAAAAAGATACAGCTGTTAACAAAACACAAAGAAAACTTGAAAATAAATCGTTTCCTTAATTTGTTTTGGCAAGTGCATAATAACAGTTACGATAAAACATATTTTTTTTTCTAAAACGACTTTAACGATTTTGATAAAATATTTTCAGTGGGGTTTTGTAAGTAATTTAAATTATTTAGTCAAAAAATATTTTTCAAAAAACGGTATCTGCCATACAACAAAATAGTTTGGGGAGTTAGCTATCGATTATTTAATTTGCAGGATTAACCAACTCTGGCTTAACTCACCACTGAAAAACCGGGTCTAATATAAAAATTAAAGTAAAAAACTATTTATAAAAATATTTCAAAAATTTTATACAAAAAAGAAATGTTTTGAAAAACGACTCTAACAGTTTTGAATTTTTTTTTCAAGAATGTTTATTTCAGTTCAATTATAAAGCAATAGAACAAAGCCTTAGGCAAGACTGAAAAAACTTTAAAAAAGGGTTAGATTCCCTTTTTGGAGCTCAATTAACTGGACTAGTAGATTTTCTGAATAAATTGCTGGATGGATCGCAGGAGTTTCGTTTATACATTCAACCAAATTCGCAACAAGTATTTTACTAAATTTTGGCCTCGTATTTAGAACCCAAATACAAAAACCTTTTCTATATGTTTACTGATTAAAAGTTTTTTTTTATTAAGAATCCGCATGCGAAAATCGCTATAATTTTTTTTTAGGAAATTATGAATTGCAATCGACCCACTCCATTGCCATGTGTATGCCAAAAAAAACTGTTTGAATTTAATAAGCCAAAACGGAACCTTGACCATAAACCTACTAATCATGCGGCCCACTTTTTTAACTTATTTACCTACGACATCGGATTGCATAAACGAATTGCTGGCAATTACATTAAAAGAAATTGAACTTTGATTTTTTTATATATCTTGCTTTTTTTTATTGTATCTATGCAGGTATATTATATATTTTTTAAGCATTTGCAATTTTTTTTTTTAAGTTTTGCGATATGATGAGATTGTGTTCTTACTTTTGAAGAAAAATCACAAAGCAGCTTTTGGAGCTTGTGCGGCTCCCATCTTAAGGTACGTTCGTATATGTTATAAATGAGATGAGTCGTTTCAGTATATATGTATAGTATATACATATATTGTAATGTGAAGGCGATAATTAGGTTGCATATTTTCAGGTTATCGATTTTAATGCGAATAAGCGTAGCCCGGGGAATGCACAGACACATGAGCCAAAGCGGGTGCAGCATGAATTGGAGCAGCCAGTAATCTAGGTGCACCATAATGAGCAATTGGTGCGATGGGAGCGATTGGAGCTAGGATCTTAGCCACGGGAGCAATAGCTTTGACAACCTTGTGTCCCAATGGATCACGACGGACGACAGCATTGAAACCATTATGCGCATCTGAAGTGTAGTCAACGGTCCTCAGATAACCATCGGCATCGACTAGACTATATTGGCCATGAACAACGTCTCCTTTGCGGGATTCTGTCTGGCTCTTGATGTCTCCGGTATGGTCATCGCGAACTGAGTATGAGAAGTCGTAATGGGCTGGTGATTCAACTTCGATGGTTTTGATGATTGGCTTGGCGATGAGAGCTGGAGCAGCATGGAGCAGAGGTCCATGTGATAGCAATGGTCCATGTGATAACAGTGGTCCTGGTCCATGTGGAAGAAGTGGTAATTCAATGGCACTGGCAGTACCAACGATCACAAGCAATGCAAAAAACTAATGGAAAATAAAAATTAGGAGAAAATATTTAAAAAAAGACTGTTCCAAGAACATAACTCTTGTTGGTTCTTACGTTAAACATTTTTTTTAAATAATTTTTGCTGTTGTTAATAAATATTCTATTTATTTCTTTGGGTTGATCTAAAAGAGCTTTTAGGTTTGGCGGCTGAAATATGTGTGTTAATTCACTTGGCTCGCTTGAGGTGGACTACGATTTTTGTCAGCTAACCGATAGACTTTTATATGATTAAGTCGAATGACCTTGCCGATGGAGTGGCCAGACAGCCTACACCTATAAGTGTTGATTTTATGGCTCTAATTCAATGCGTGAATGCGTCACAAACATGTGTGTGGTGCTATACATCAAAAACATTTTTTTTTTTTCAAAATGATAAATTGCGAGAGAAAGGCAAGTTGAAATGTAATGAAACGTTATTTAGGATTCTGGGATTCTGATTACAAAAAAATTTAATTTTAGCGATAAGAGAAGTTCTTTACTCCAATGATAAATTTAATGTGGAATTGGTTAAATTTAATTTTAGTAACATGTTTCTTGCTCGATTAAAACTCAATGCAACTCAATGTTGTGTGACCAGATATTTCCTTAAAGTGTGATAAGATAAGTCAGAGTGCAATGAAAAACGATTTAGTAAATTGGAGAAGACATATGTTAAGCAATACAGAATGTAGGATAAGTCAAGATTGCAGATTACGAGAAAATAGTAAGGACATGAATAGGTCGTGCGTAATTTTCCTTTAAATATATAAATATATAAATATATAACAAAAAGTTGTTTATATTTAAAAAAAACAATTGTAGGGAATCGACCATCCCTTGGACATAATTTGATGTTCGTGAGTGATTGAAGTTATGTGTGAAAAGTCAACGGCACTGCAACAGATTTAGCAGCTACTCACGACGCCCATGTGTTACAAGAGAGTTTGATGCGAAATAAGGCCGATAACCAAATCCAAAATTAAGTCTTGTTAAGCTACGGCTAATTTGCAGTATCTTAGTTTCTATTATTTGAAATACGGTACCCCTGAACAGCTGTCACAAGAAAAAAATAGACTTTTTTGGTTAAAGAAATTAAATGGATTAAAACTGTGAACCGCAAAACTGACCTCATTGAACTAAAACGAAAAACTTAAATATATCGGTATTAATTTACATTATTTACACATCCTTTAGTGTCCCAACAAGAACGCAAGATTTAAATTTGGCGCCATTTAAAGTGTCATTGTTTGACATTTAAACAATTATGTTATTAGAAGGTATAAGGTTAATAAAAATTGAGCGCTACACGAATGAACAACGCATTCTCACTGTGAAATAATTTTACCAAAATGGTGAAAGTTTTGCGGCAATTAATTTGGGGTTACAATAATGCTCCAAAAGAGTCAACTCTAAAGCGATTAATGGAAAAATTTGCTGAAACTGGGCCTGTCACTGATGTAAAGACAACAAAGCGCCTTCGACCAGGTCGATCGACCAAAAATATCGCAGCAGTATGTGATGATGTCGCTCAAACTCCATCCACCACAATTCGACACCGAGCTCAGCAAATTGGTGTTTCCAAATCCACTATGTGAAATGATAACCAATTTTTTCGTGCCTAGAATTGAAGAAATGAATGTGGAGGGGATGTGGTTTCAACAAGACGGCGCCACATCTCATACAGCCAGAGAAACAATTCAATTGCTGCATCAGTCATTTCCCGGTCGTGTTATTTCGCGTTTTGGAGACCAGAATTGGCAGCCTAGATCGTGCGATTTAACACCATTGGACTTTTTTCTTTGGGGAAGTCGATGGTTTATGCGGATAAGCCGACGACGACTCAAACCTTAAAAGAGGAAATTGGACGCTGCATTAATGAAATACCGCAGCATTTATGCAAAACGGTCATTTAAAATTTCATTAAAAGATCGCGAATGTGCCAGCAAAGCCGCGGCGGCCATCTGCCCGATGTGTTGTTCCATACATAACCTCATCCTGTCTACTTTACAATATAATAAAGAATTCGCAATTTTTTTTTTAAATATCTGCGTTTTATTTAAAAGTCTTGCGTTCTTGTTGGGACACCCTTTATATAATTAAAGTTCAGTTTTCGCCCATATTTTATCTTTCCTCGCAATCTAAAGTACAAAAACTGACTTTCGGCCATAAAAAAAATGTGAAGAGGTGTGTTCGTAGTCTTAACTAAATTTAGTCAGTTCTCCCAAACTTCAAAATATATGTGCATGACAGAAAATGTTACCTTGTTGAAAACTACCTTGGCCACGAGTGATAGAAAATTGAACGGTATTTTGTGAAATTCAATAGATTTTGTTGTTGTTCAAATGTCATCATTGCAGATAGACAATATAAAGTTAACTGCGCGCAAAGCATAATCCCCCGAGAAATCTTGAATTTTACTCTTGGAATTCATACAATCCATACAAAATCTCACTTTGCTTTCAAAAAAAAACTCCAAAATTAAGTCACTTCCCAAAAAAAAGAAAGATCAAATGAGCCTTCTTTCCCTTTGCGAATTGAAACTATATAAGCCCAATCGAAAATTTGTCTAGTGAAATTGTCCAAAAAAAGTTATTTGGAACGAGGCGCGGGGTAGTTTTGATTTGTTAGCTCCTTTATGTTTTTGGGGTTCCTGAATCCAAGTATGCTGTTTCCCAACTTCTTCTTCAGATCTTGTTTATAAAGCACCCAAAGCTAGAATATAAATACCATATCAGGTCTAGTGCTCCCAAAGCATTACTACACCTTTTGGAAATGCTCCATAATTTCCCGGAAACATTTGCTTCGTTGGAACACCGTCTAGTCTATCCCTGTTTTTTGGTTTTGTTTTTTTAATTTGTTTTTAACATTCTCCAGTAAAATGCCCATCAGCTGGAAAACTATGCCTCTTTTAAAACTTTGACAAAAAATGACCAATTTAATGACCACTTTTGACAACCTTTTAATTTTATTTGACCACCCACAGTTTTTGAAAAAAAAAAATGGATTTTGAATATTTGAGAGGAAATGAACACCGCCAAATGAAACAATTAATTTATCAGGGCGCTGTTCTTTTGACCCCAAAATTTCAAAATCGATTTTTTTCAAAAAGCAAGTTAACTCAGCTCACTTTTCGAACTTTAAAAAACACAATTTTTGTATGAGTAATCGTAGATATTATTTATTGACTGGATTATTACATTGGCACATTCTGAATACTTAAAGCTAAAAATGGTGATAAAATATTAGAATATTTTAATATCGTTCGACTTTGTTAGTTTAAAGTAATTAATTGAATTCCCACCAGCTTAATAACTATACGAGATCCCTGGGCCAGAATAAGAGACATGATTGCCTTCTATGCCATCCGATCTTCCCAACTCAATTGATCTATGATCATCCGACCTGATCAAATTCAAACCATGCAGCGGTGAGATCGATTGATGATGCACCAATGGTGAATAGATCTTAGTGGCAATCAATTTGTGCCTTTGTTCGGGAATAGGAATCTTAATGCCTGTTGGTTCACGATGCACAACAGCCTCGAATCCAGTGTGTTTGTCAGATCTGTATTGGACAATGCGACGGTGACCATCGGGCTCGATGAGTTCGTATACTCCTTCGACCCTATCTCCCTTGCGGACTTCCTTTTGGGCTTTAATATCCCCGGTGTGTTTGTCGTTGACCGAGTATGCGAATTCGTATTCTGCTGGGCCTTCTTCGATTTCGTGGGATTTTAGGTAATACGGTTGATGGATTTCAATAGCGGCAGCAACAGCAATAGCCGAGATCAATAGAACGAACTATAAGTTATGGAAGAGAGATGTTAACGATTTTGAAAAAAAAAAAATGTATTCCGAAGGGTTTTTTTTACCTTAAGAGACATTTTTATTTTTCGGAAGATTCAAGATTGTTTATTTAGTTACTAGGGAAGATGCAATAAACACGGTGCAAAATTCGAGAGTGAACTAATTAATATTTTGATCACGCTGTGAGTTTTTATACTAAAAAATCATTTAAGTTAGGTTATTTGAGCAAAACAGGTACATCAATCATAACTCTCCCAGGCTTGCACCAGTTTTAAGGCTCTCAATATTCCAAAATATTGAAAGAAGTCCCACCATATCGAAGATTTTTGATCTAACTTGAATATATTACACAAATATCTTTCTACCCACTGCAAATCTATCAATTTTATTTTTTGTCATAATCACCACCCAACGATCCATTTAAGGTGGACCAAATTTCAATGTTACGCAACAGTTGTCGCGTAGCGTTGTTTGAACATAAAATTTCATTTGCATTTCGATGTAATCGCACTCAAACAAAAATACCAGCAAATCGAATTTTCACACTAAAAACTATGGCAAATAAAAAATTACAAATTTCTTCATAAAATTCAGAGAAAAACAAATTTGTTTTTCATTTCGTTGCACGCAATTTTTAAACTAAACTCAAAGGCGTGTGTGAAGTATCTAGAGTATGTCATAGTGGCTAGTACACTCCGCGTCACTTGATTAAGGACTTCTCCAAATTAGAGATATTATAGTTAAGAAGCTTTTTTTTTACATATCAGCTGAAAAGCTATTTTTTATCTTTGTATTATACAAACTCAACGTCATCGGTCGAGCGGGTACCGGGTTTTAGGGTGGGTGATACCCGTACTGAGAAAAATAAGAACAAAATTCATATAATCAAGACAAACCGCCTGCCAATTTCTGTTTCTTCGTTAAAAAATAATTGAGTCGTGATATGCATTCAATCTGGCATTTTGATTATTGAAATCTCGAAAAAAATCTCGCCTGAGCTTTCGTAACAACTCGCGTTTGAATTTTTTTCCAAATCTCACTTTTCAAAATCTCGCATTTGAGAAATCCTAATACTTAGGTTAGGTACATCTCGTAGAACAAAATAAATCTCACATTTTTTCTTAAATCTCTAAAAACCATGCAAATCGCGTACATTGATAACTCTGCTTTTCATAATCCTGGAATTATAATTTCCCGCTTTTAACAATTTGGCATCAAGAAATCTCGCAAATATCGTCTCAAATATTTATTTTCAACTTGGGTTGGGGTCATAATATGGATTACAAAATTCTTCAGTCTATAATTCTGCATTTCAAAATTCTACAAATCCAAAATCTGCAAAAGCCAAAAATTTAATTTTCAAAGTTTTGTTTTTTTAAAAGTCTGAAAAACTAAACTTCTGTATTCTAAAAAAATATGAAAAATAATCTGTCTTCTTTCAAATACAATATGAACAAAACGATTTTGAGGTCATTGTTTAATGATCATATTGGTTTGACTTTATCTAGGACTAAATTCAAAAAAATTTTATTTTATTTGCTAATAATTTGTTAAGAATTTTTCTACTAGTTTTTAATTTTAAAATAAAAAAACTCATTTTTGATACCAGGTTCTTATTATGAAATACGAAACGAACAGCTGAAAAAACGAAACCCAGAAAAACGAAACTCATGGCGTAGAGCGATTATGAGAAACGAAAATGGAATCAAGGAAATGTTGCCAGCCAAAAATGAAAAATGGTATTTTTTTTAAACGCAACTAACTTCACACCTATGTATTTACAAATGTCAATTTTTAACAACATTTGGATTACTTTTCATGAAAGCTACCAGCAAGTCTATTTGTTTAGCATTCGTTGTAGGCCTAAATATTAGAAATATCTTATTTTTATGTTTTTCACCATTATATTTATTATTTAACTTACATTTTTTCTCCCTCATCAAAATGAAAACCAAACCTAAAAAAAAAACAAACCAAAACACAATAATGTTTGACACTTGACAGTAACCCGCAAAAACAAAATCTGAACGAGTGCTTGAAGGCACTCGTACCTAAATAAAAATACGAGTATCGTTTTTTTACGATTCTCGTTTCTCGTAATCGCAATTTTACAAATACGCGCTTCTGCAATCGTTTTTCGTAATCGCAATTTCACAAATACTCCGTATTAAAAACGACTATCGTTTTTCATAATAACCCCCCCAGCCTGTTAAGCTGCAAACTCGTTTGTAAATAAATAAGGTGAACTTTTTAATCGATCTTTAACGGTTATTAATAGCTGGCAACTTTGAAATAAACTATCTCACAGATTTTCATCAAAATTTATATTAGAGGTCACATAAAATCAATATTATGTTGCATATAACAAAATTAAATTTTTTTTATGACTAGACATCATGAAAACGGGTTGGTTTTGTCAAGATCTAATTAAACTTAAAATATATTACGTTTCATTTCACGTGAATAGTCAAAAATTATTTTTAGGCATTTAACGTGAATTTTCATAATGATTTAAAAACCTTGATCCGAACATATTTTATTTTTTAAAATATCTTTCCTAACTACGCTAACCAACTAACCAACGACATTTTTCATGTGCAAAATGAATTCTTAACCTCAATCGGTTGATTTGTAGTGTAAATTTTCCCAAGAAATGTGTTTATCTCTTAGATGCAATAACCTGTAATTTTGCTGATTAATATTTTTCCAACTTAAATTGAAAACCAAAGGATCGAGTATCTAGACAACATTACATACCGGGAAAAAAATTTAGTGACATCGAGGAACAAAATTGATATTGGACGATCTCTATAACTTTATGTCTGCTCTGCTCGCATAAAAATCTTAGCTATAATTATTATTATGAACCAATTTGGTGGTTGTTGGTTTGCTTTGTGGTTAGCTTGAAAAGTAGGATTTCTGTTTTGAAGCAAGTTGGCTTGCAATTTTTTTTTTTTTAATTTTTTTTTTTAGATGGCTTCAATTTACGTTTTTTCAAAAGTAGGTCAATTTTGTTTACAGAAAAAGTATTATATTGAAGTTAAGCTGGAAATATTGCTTATTTTTGATATTTTATCAGGGGCGGTTAACTATATGTTCAGTAAAAAGTGGGAAGTTGAGGTTGATGGGGGATTAAAATACAAAATGTATGTACATATGTGCAATGCTTTTATAACGGAAATTGGTGGAATTCGTCCATATTTAATAAATACTTTATGCAATTATTTAGACAGACATTTTTATGAAAAGTCATGGTGGCATTTTCGGTAAACAAATAAATTACGCACAGTAGAGCATGAATATTTAAAATAGAAACTTTTTATGATTTTTGATATTTTTTTGTCTACAAAATTCACTTCTTTTGATTTAAAAAATTTGAATTTTGAAAATTTTGAAAATTTTGAATCAAAGTTGTTTTAACTTCAAATCAAAGTTATATCATGTTTAAACCAAAGTCTGTCGTAATGTGTACTTAACTTATGTGAAGCTTCTTTGGATGAATATTGGAGTAACAAACCGGAAAGGAGTGGAGAATAATTCAAATATCCCATGAAAACACAGAGTATAAACAACGAGTACTTATCTCAAAACTAAAACAAGATTCTTTTTTTTTTTAATTTGCTTTATTCAATAAATTAAATTTAAGTGTGGATAAATAAGTTATAAATAAAATATAATTTAGTAAAAAATTGTCTATCAACTGAAGTTCTCTTCTATCTTCGCTAACCTTCAACCTTAAATTTTTTCGAGTAAATTTTTTAAAGAATAGCTGAATAAGTTGGTTGCATATTTGAAAAATCAAAAAATGGCATTGATGGCGGAAGTGATGATGATGGAACATTTGACCAAGTTCTAGCTGAGTTACATGGACACTTGTTAGATCCTCCAAGCAAATTAATTGTGGTTTGGAAACCAGGCACAGGAATAATAGTTTGTGGCTGTTGTCTTATGGATGACATACCAAAACGTTGCTGTGATTGGAAATAAGGATTGTAGGCAACTGACATTCTAGCTGGGCCACCATAACTGGCACCTCCGTACCAATTGATTGCTTGTCCGAAGCTTGCCACAGGTTGGGACTGAATGTTCGATGATACAGCATTTTGTTGTGCAGTTTGAGAAGATGATGAAGATTGAGACTGTGATTGTGCTGTTGATGAAGTTTGAACTTGTTGCTGTGGTACCGAACTTGACGAAGATTGAGACACATCAATCGAAAATGTTTGATCTTGTTGTTGTGGTTGCAACTGATAGACCGATGCAATTTTATCATCTTGCTGGGATCCCGAATCTTCTGATTGATAAATGGATGCTGTTTGATCTTGTGGTTGTTGACCGGAACTTGACGAAGTTACAAACTGCCAGCTGGATGATACTCCACCTTGTTGTTGTTGTGGCCCTAAGACTGGTTGTAACTGGTAAATCGATGCAGTTTGATCTTGTGGTTGTTGTCCCGAGTTTGATGAAGATTGAGACTGCCAGCTCGATGATGTTCCACTTTGTTGTTGGGGTGTCGAACCTGGTTGCATCTGGTAAATTGATGCTACTTGATCTTGTGGTTGCTGTTGTTGTCCGGAACTTGAGGAAGATTGAGACTGCCAGCTTGATGATGTTGCACTCTGTTGCTGTGGTCCTGAACCTGGTTGCATTTGGTATATCGATGATGTTTGATCTTGTGGTTGTTGTTTTGAACTTGATGATGATTGAGACTGCCAGTTCGAAGATGTTCCACTTTGTTGTTGCGATCCCGAATCCGGTTGCATCTGGTAAATTGATGCTACTTGATCTTGTGGTTGTTGGCCTGAAGTTGACGAAGATTGAGACTGCCAGCTTGATGCTGCATCATTTTGTTGTTGTGCTGCTGAAGCTGGTTGCGCCCGGTAATTCGTTGCTGCCTGGTCTTGGGGTTGTTGTCCTGAACTTGAAGAAGATTGCGATTGCCAGCTAGATGATGTTCCACTCTGTTGTTGTGGTTGTTGTCCTGAACTTGAAGAAGATTGCGATTCCCAGCTGGATGATACTCCATTTTGCTGTTGTGGTTGTTGTCCTGAACTCGACGAAGATTGCGACTCCCAGCTGGATGATACTCCATTTTGTTGTTGTGGTACTGATTGATCTTGTGCTTGGGTTTGTTGTCCCGAACTTGACGAAGATTGAGACTTCGATCTTGACGATGATGACATACTAAATTGTGATTGGAAACTATTCGCGTTGCCATTACCAACATTTTGTGTACTTGTTTGACTAAAAGCATCTGGTTCGGACAGATAGTTTATTATCTCCTGATTAACGTTATCATCATCTTCGGATATATAAGGTGTTGGAGTATCGTCATATGATGGAGGAGATGCAGTTGTTGTCTGCTCAGCAGATTCATCCGACGATGATTGATCATCGTTGTTGTAGGCACTCTGGGAAAATATTGGACCATTTCCATAAACTGGTGCACTTTGACGACTTCCCGAACGACGCTGCTGGCTGTAGAAACTACTAAAACCGTTATTTGGTTTGAAAGAAGCTAGATTTGGTGAATGATATCTTGATCTTCCCCTAGAACTACTTCTGGCACTACTTGACGATGAGCTTGAACTTGACATTCTCGAGCTAGAAGAACCATAAGGAAAGCCATCATGCTGCATTAATTCATCAACTGTAAATGGATCTGTTCCCTGCGAGCCATATGGATAGTAATAGTTGTATTGGCGGAAGTGCTTTATGAAAAGGCCATTTTCAGGGTTGCATTCCCTGCAAACATAGGAAGTCTTCTTTCCTTTGGTGGTAGGTCCAGAGATATTAAAATTCTGTTGCACAACTGCTGCAAATTGTGATGATGATGATTGTGATGATTGTGATGCTTGTGATGATGCAACGGAATTGGATTGATCGTCAATGTCAACTGCAATTGGTATAGTTGTAGTTTCTATCACCGGAGCAGGAGCACTTAAGGGTTCATCATCAGCATCTGGGCAAGGTGTTGTTGTTTCTCCATATGTAAACGCCGCCGCCGCCGCCGCATTCAAATCAAACGATGAGTCTTCAACTGTAACTGTGGTATATGGTATATCTAGCGAGTATCCACAAACTGCATAGCTGTCAAATTGACTTGACAATGCAATAATTATAATTGCAACCTATAAAACACAAAAAAGCAAATTGTTAATATTTTAACAAAGATTCAAATTTATCGACCTTGCAATTTCAACGTCATTAAAAAAAACTTCAAATTAAACTCACTTGTAGCGAAAACATAATCGCAACCTATATTTATGCGTTTTTGCTTTCACAGCCCACAAAAGCTGCAATGTTATTAAAAATAAGAAATGTTAATTCAGTGAATTTATATAAAGAATCTAAAAAATAAACGAATTCGATAGATTGTTAAGATTTTGGTTAAGAACCTACTTGAGCAACACAAAAGACTTAGAAGACAATGAGTGAGATTATCTTCTAGATATAGTTTATTCATTTTATATTTTACGTGTCTTCTTCCGTAGCGATGTACAATTTTCATGTAAGAAATTGGAATTTAATCACGTTTGTATTTTCTTTCGATATTTGTAGGCCAAAAAATGGTCTATTTTTTTTTTTTTGGGCTTTAAATAGATACAATCTTTGAAAAAATGTAGGTAATCTTGTTTATTTGGAATAAAAATTATAAAAGTATGTTTTCCTTTATAGGAGGCGAAGTACTTTCGATAAAATAGAACTAACATTAGTACTTTTGTCCACTCATGACATCTTCTGGAAGTAGATGTGAATTTTTTTTGAGGCAAACGACGTGGCTGACGAAAGAATTATTGAAAAACAAATAAAAAGCAAAGTAATACTTTTCGTTGCGTTAAATTGAAAATGGCTAGGAAAGTACTCACTAGTATTTTGCAACTCGAAAGGAAAACGACTTTTATAATCTAGATTTGTGATAGAAGAGTTGATCTGAAATAATGATCAAGAGAAATCATTTTATTAAATATTAAAGTAGATTTCTCTGTCTCTTTTCAAAAATGTACAGTAAAAACTATGAAACCGTCGCCTTGGGACTTTTTATGGTTCAAAATAAGTAAGTCATAAACGTCAAAGTCTCCACTTTGGCACAATTAAAGCTTGGTGCACCTACACATCCCCATATTTAAAGTGAAATTCATTGGCCACGTTCACAAAGTTATCTAAAGCAATCCAGATTGGTTTGTGTTGTTGTAATCTCTTGTGAAAAAACAGCTGATTATAAAATATCTGTTCTCAATATAAAAATCTCAACCGATCTAAAAAAATCCTCGTATATTCAGCTATCTGAAGAGAAATGTCAAAAACAGCTGACTTGAATTCAAATCAAACAGCTAAATTAACCTATCCGGTTTTAGTCGTTCACAAACATAATACGGATACTCGAGTATCTGAGATAGCATATCTCAGCGCAATGTGAACGCGGCCGAGCACAGAAAACAGTGCTACCAGACTACTTGAGAAGAGTTATTCTAGATCACTATAAATTTTTATTTTTCATACAAAATTTCTCCAAAGGATACTTTGTTTTAAGTCACTAATACGCAGCCCCTGATTTTGTGCTGCCTGCTCCATCTGGATGAAGGAATCGTGTACAGCTTGTTCGGTTCTTCCGATGATGTCAATGTCGTATGCGTAAGCCAATATCTGGCTTAACCAGTTGACAATGGTCCCTTTTGTTCCCGTGCCGTGAAGAATAGGCATGCCAAACCATTCCCTTGTCGGATTCCATTAAATGTGTTGATTGGTCTGGATAGCAATCCGGCTATTTTTATTTGGCTTGTTACGTTGGTCATAGTCAACCTACAAAGTCGTGTCTATGTATTTGGGAATTCTCTCATGGCTTTGAAAAGTTCTACCCTCATAGGCGACCTTAAAGTCTCGCGTTGCAAACTGCCTGCATAAAAATCTTCTCTAAATTATTTGGATTTTCATCCATTGGCCTCACCTTCAGCATTGCTCGACAGTAATAAGACTTATGTCATATGAAATGTCATGACCTGTATTTCATTATATGACAGCTTACTTTAAATTAGTGATTTGGTGCATTTTATAAAAAGTATAAAAAAAAATTTACATTGAAAGAAAAAAAACTAGAAGATTAAAAAAATGTCAACTGGTTGTTCC
This sequence comes from Syrphus vitripennis, assembly GCA_958431115.1. Classification (NCBI taxonomy): domain Eukaryota; kingdom Metazoa; phylum Arthropoda; class Insecta; order Diptera; family Syrphidae; genus Syrphus; species Syrphus vitripennis. Next base: position 88,168,730 of record OY288108.1, read on the forward strand.
CTCTCATTTATTTTGACGAATTTTATTTGACTTTTTTTTTAAATTCCACCTAATTGTTCGTGGAAAAATTTGACATTTTTTTTTCTTTGACATTTTTTTTTCAACCTTTTTTATAATGATTTGTGTTCAAACAACTTTCCAATTAGTTGTTAGAATGTTTTGTTAGATTTTTTTAAAACAATTTTTTTAACCTGTTGAGTATTGAAAATATTTGACAATTTTTACAACTATTTTCTTCAATTAAACTGTTTTTCGACATATTTCTGACAATTTTTAAACTAATTTTTTATCTGTAAAAACAGTGAAACAGGGGTATCTATGATGTCTTGCTACCAACTAGTGTTGCCAATAATACCAACTAATTTTTATTTAAAAATAAATGCAATATAACAAAAGAATACAATAAAATTATCAATTTGGTTTATTCACCATTTTATTTACTTATTTAACCATAATATGACATTAAGGGCGGTTATTATCGAGCATTTATATAGTCAATATTTAAAAATTATTTTCAAGAACTTATAATATTACATTTTAATGAGTTATGACAGGGTCCTTTCCATTAAATTTTTTTTCAAACATTACAAAATATTTGATCTACCCAAGCCTTACAAACTAATAATCGCTCGATAATTAGCGCCCTTAAAACAATGCAATTTGATATATTCTTCGATTTATTTTATTTCTATTCAAATAAATCATCTTAAATGTTTTCGAAGAATGATCTTTGTATAAAAACATAAAAAAATGGCGTCTGATTTACGCGATTGATAAACTGTCAACTGTCATAAAGTTAAGTACAGATGATTGTCAGATCTTACAATATTGCCAGAAATGTCAATCTGTAGTTTTTTTTCGTGTACAGATGTGACAATAATGTTAGATCTTAATATCAGCTACTGATTAACTAATATGTAGTCAAAATACAAATATTTCACATTTTTGTCAGTCGTGTAAATCCACATTAACTTCACTAATGTCATATCTGTGTTCATTTACACGAGGGCAAAATAATGGCTTCCCGACAACTTTCAGTAGAAAAGCTGTAAACTCATTTTTTCCATTGGTTTTTGAAAATTTGGAAAACGCTGTCAGCACAATATCATTTTATGATAATATTATATCATAGATAACTGCCAAAAGTCAAAAAAGTTTAATCAAAAATGTATGACAATTTATCAGACGTGTAAATCCGGAATTTACATATCGATTCAAGAAGTCTTTTCAAAAAAAACTTCGAACATCTTGAATTTCTACTATCTTCTGCCATCACTTTCAGCATCGCTACGCTTGTCTTGAGAAATGTCTTCTTTATCAATATCCGCATCTGACAACGGTTGTTGAATGTCAGATTCTTGTAATTGTGGCACGTGTGTTGTCTGTGATACTTGCGATTGTTCATTTTCTATCATATCAGAACTTTCTTGATGCTTTTGAATAAGTGGCATGTTATTCAACTGAATTGGGTCTTTGTTTTCGGATTGATCATTTTCATAATTATCATTTGAGGTTTCACTTCGAGAATTGGAGTGAGTTTCAACGGAGTTTGAAGGTCTTATTATTTGTTTGGGAACAACAATTTCTGTACTTGGCATTCCAACCGTTACATAATGATTGACAGGCCCTTCGTTGATGATTTGAAAACCATCTTCATCGAACTGTCCACCTTGTTGCTGTGATTGGTTAGGATTGTTGGGTCCTCTTTGATGTTCTGGGTATTCATTTACGACTTGATAGCCATCCTGGTAAAGGTGAGGGTCTGAATTTTGATGTGATTGAGGGTAGGTTACACTTTGACTTGGTTGTAGATCCTGATGGGTTTGTGGAAAATTGTTGTACTGAGGGAAATTCTTCTGCTGGGCAAACTGATTTTGCGGAATAAACTGGTTCTGTAGAGCAAAAGGGTTTTGCTGAGCAAACTGTCCATCCTGGGGGATATTATACTGTGGAACGTAAGACGAAAATCCTTGTGGAATTTGGTATTGAGGGTTGGTATTAAACTGATGATATTGACCATCACGATTAATGTTTAGTGATTGATATGGATTGCCATGTGAACCATATTGCGGAACTTGTTCGGGGAAATACTGTGGAACGTATTGGGCATTGTTGTGTGGAATAGTCTGTGGAAAAGAGGATTTCATTGGTCTATTCTTTTTGGTTCTTATGATTTGCGGATTTATATAAACTCACCTCATGATAATTCCTGGGCATCTGGTAATCATTTTGATGAGAAGGAACTGTTATATGAACAGTCTGCGATTTTCCTTGATTGTTCTGTGGATCTTGTTGTCTTGTTAACTGTGACTTCACAATTTGATTATAATCCAAATCCGAAGAAGAGGGTTCTCCACTGTGTACCAATTGATAGCCTCCTATATTTTCAGGAAGTTTTATTTGTGCTCGATAGGGTCCATTCGGTTGTGATGGTGGTAGATACACCACATTGGGTCGTGGGAAGGCTTGTTGTGGTACACCATCACCGAACATTGGTGCTGTTGGTGATGGTCTGTAAGTATTTCGAGGACTCTCATAATCACTGTATGATGCATAAGAATTTTGTAATCCATCTCCTGGGTAACCGCCATGCGATTGACGGGACTGACGCATTTGATGCGGTTCCATAGAATCATCCTGATTTTGACGGGAATGTTGCATCTGATGGGATTCTATGAAATCATCTTGGTTTTGTCGGGAATACCGCATCTGATGCGGTTCAATGGCATCATCTTGGTTTATACGGGAATAACGTATCTGATGCGGTTCAGTGGTATCATCTTGGTTTTGTTCATATGAACTGGGATGTTGTTCGAATCCCTTCAGTTGGATTAACACTATTAGCAGCCAAATTAGCCGCATCTAAGAAACAAAGTACAATCAGTTGAACAAAATTAATATTCTAGATCTGAAAACGTTATATTACCTTGATTGCTCAGCAGTTGCTATGAACTTGAGAACTAATGACTATGGTTTTGTTTTTATAGGCATGCGAAGAAATTCCATACAAGCGTGTGGAAATTTTTTTTGACATTATTATGCTGTGAATCATTGTGTGTTTGTTTTTTTTTATTATTATTTAACCAACAATAATTATGTAAAGTTGGCAATAGAATGATCGACTAGGCACATACTTACATTGTTGATAATTGTTATAAGATGTGGAACAGCATTTCTACATGGAAACATATTTTAGATTGCAAAATTCTAGAAATAATTCAAATTTCAACATGGGATAAGTATTGGTTTCGTAAAAATCTAGACTTTCTAAAAATTTTTGAGTTAGTAATAAAAAAGTGTAAAATATGATTAATAAAATAAGCCCACACTTAATTTTTTCGTACATTTTGTGAATTGAAAAACGGACTTCATTTGCAGTCTTGTAGTTTTTTTTGAATATATTTATGGAACTTCGTAAGTTTATCAATTGTGTAAAATGCTAATTTTACGCAGAAGTTTACATGTACACGCCTCTGATATTTTTTGGATTAAGTGCTGTTTAAACGAATCAGCTGTTCGTTAAACGTCAAATATATTGTTTTTTAATTAATAAGCGACATTTAAAAAATCTTATTATCAGTTCTGAGGAAGGCGAGTTCACTTAGTAGATTTCATATATTTTTTATAATTTATCAAATTAGTGAAGTTCTTTTATTTGGTGAAACAAAAACTTACAAAAACTGATATACGAGTAGTTAATTGTTTTATATTATTATGTTTCATGAAACAAAAAATTTTTTTATGAATTTTGAATAATAATAGTTGATTGCAGACTTAAGTTTAACCAAATTTATATCCTTTCATTGGTTTGTGTTTTGTTTTGACATTCTTTTGACAGCTGCTGTCAAATCTTTCGAATGAAACACTGTTTACATTGTCAACTTTGTTCGCTTTATATTGTTCTGTTTGTTCTTGTTCTTGATAACATCCATAGTCTATCAATTCTACTACACTTATTTAACAACAAAATATAAAAAAAAAACTTTAAATAGATAAAAAACATTTTATATAAAAAAAAGTATAAAAAAAATAATACATAGTAATTAATTAGTACAAAAATATATATAGAATATAAGAGAAAATGATTACGGAATATTAACAAAATGCATTATGACAGTAATTGTTGTTGTTGTTGGTAAATGTATAAATGAAAAGAAACTAGAAAAAAATTCGTTCTAAAATTATAATAAATGTAAAAATTATAGAAAAAGAGCTATAGTTGGCTATAGTTAAATTAGAGTGATGCAACAGTGTACAGTTATAGCTTTTTTAATGTAAACCAGCTTGCTGTTGTTGTTGCTGCTGTGAGATCAATTGTGAACCCAACTGGTCAATTTGTGCAGAACCCGGTGTAATTGCCAACGACTGACGATTCAATGCTAAGGTAATTGGTGCTTGGTATGGTGATGGCTCATGTCGGACATTGGCATTGAATCCGAGAAGAGGATCTGAGGAGTATTCCACAACACGACGGTTGCCATCGGGTTCAATGAGGGAATAACGGCCACGAACTTGATCGCCTTCACGGATTTCTTGTTGATCCTTGATATCGCCAGTGCCAACATCATGAACTGAATAACGGAACTCGTATTGAGCTGGACTCGATCGTAGTTCGTCGGGATGTGGCCCGGCTTGGAGGATCACTGATTGGGGTTGTTCTTGGATTAGTTGTTGTTGTTGCAGTTGTAGTTGTTGTTGTAATATTCCGGCATTGGCACAAGCTACAACAGTGGCAAGGATTACTACACACTGAAATGAGAGACATGGTTAAAATAGTGAAGAACGGATTGTTAAATTTTTTTATTACCTTAAAGACCATGGTTGCTAAGTTATGGATCTCGGATCTGGTTGAGGATGTTAACTAAAAGCTGATGACTGACTGAATGATACTTCTTGGAACTGACACATTTCCTTTTATACTCTTCAGATTGTCAACCACAGAATCAGATGTTGTTGGATTCGAAGAGAGATCTTGGGCAATGTCTTATTGGCATCATATATTGTAGGAAATGTAAGGTGATACCCTTTTAGGTTTATGCCCTTTTTTTTTCTTCGTCTGTTGGAGTTGGTGGAGTGTCGTCTATTTTTACACATTTCTGTGCGCAATTTTTTAAATGACACAATACCACAGAATCACGCATAGTTACACCCTTACTGTATAAGTATGAAAGACATTATAGGCATTCTTCGGCGCCAACGATACCACTGGCTTCTACAGAGTGGTGAAAGTAAGCCTATTGGAGCGAGATTTTCTTAGACGTAGACTTTGAATTCGAAATAAAAAAAAAGAAATTTCTTTGATTTATAAATTAAAATATTTTTTGTTTTATTTACAACATTTATAGATTGGCTTATTTTTTAATTTACATATATTTACTCTAACAAACAAACATTTAGGGACGCATTTTTACAATTACATATTTTTTTTAGATTTTTAATTTTTGATATATCACAGAAAAACGATTAGCTTGCAACTTCTTTAACATTGTTTTTAGGTCTTTTGATATAATTGTAGTGTCATAGTATGACAGTTATGGTATTTCTTTCACAAAATTTACTGTTAAGATTCTTAATTTTAATTTTTTAAGATTTCTTAAGTTCTATTGACTGAGAATAAGTTGTTTTTTGGTTTTTTTTTTTTGGAAAATTCACTTAAGCTCTCTGTCGCCATTTAAGTGATGAAAATGTTCGATACAACAAATATTTATTAACAGACCTACAAGTACAAATATAACCCAGTACAATAAAACTAACAATCTCCATTTTGGTACAAATGCATGATCAGTATATCCAGAAAATATTAAATCGTGTTTCTTTTTTTGAGTAGAACTTATACTTTCTCGAACTTTAAGTGAAACTGTCAAAAAAAATTAAATAAAATAAAAAAAATTTTACTTCAGTTTTTTTTTTTAACGAATCAATAATATATACTACGGAATTGCACGATTTACAAAATTTCAAAAATCGTTTGATTTTTTCAAAAAATAATTTTCTAAGTATGTACATATATATATTTTTTTAAATATTTTTGTAAGTGGTACACAAGTTCTTAGCATTTGATGAAATACACTTAAAAACAAAATTACAAAATAAATATTCATAGTCAAAGTAAAGTTTTCAAAATAATATTCAAAAATCCAAAAAAATGTGATTGAAATTCGTCGAACTGTTTATAAGGAAATGGAGAACCAAAAATCCGATTCTATAGCCGGTAACGTTAGTAACGTTTTTTTTTGAAAAAAATTTTCTTTTAAATTATTTCATTTAGTTAAAAGGAATCGACTGAAAAAATTCCATGAAAATTCTAGAGCCATTTTTGAAATATTTTTTTTTTGTCTTAACGGTTGTACTCGTGTGACCAAAAACCGTTTGATCCATCATTGCAAAAAATAATTTTTTATCCATAAATTAAAAGTATTTATGCATTCATATATAAAAAAATTGGTATGCTGGTTTCTTGTTTTTGATAATATACCCATAAAACCAACATTTCAAAAACGTATACTCGTATTCCCCCGTTTAAAAAATCTGTTTGACGCGATTCTTAAATTAAAAAAAGGAACCCAACCTGTTCTCCCCTTCCGACAGGATCTCATATCGAAATATTAGACTTGATGAAAATCTTTAGCTAAAGTTTGAAATTATTGAATGAGGAATGTTCGAAATACATGTAATGTGCAATTCCCAATATTAATAATTAGGTATGTGTAAAATTTTTGAGAATTCGCCTTATGCTTTTTATAAATTTTAATAACGATAAAATAATTTTGACTCAAAACACACAAAACACACAAAACACAGAAAAGGAGGTTAACAATGACTAAAGTTTTCAAGTTTCGGGCTTGCTTTTTAAAGTTTCGAACCACTTCTTTTCAAAACC